>CM041717.1:905863-1532529 GCA_023373845.1 Nibea coibor | reverse complement strand
CAGACAACCAAAACAAAATCAGGGCTTTTCACCTGTTTTTGTATATGGAGCAGAAAATGAAATTAAAGGACAAAGAACCCAACATTGACAACATAAGTTGATTTGGAGAATTTGCTACAGTAGCAACTGTTGCCTTTTCATGCAAATGTCTGTGTCAATCTGTGTCAAACTGATGAATGCAAGTCCAATATTCCCCTTCTTTTTGTCTATGCCAACTCCTGAGGGAAATATCTGTCTCTTTAGATGCTAACTGCTCCACTGTCACTATGTTCACCAGGTCACGAGTCACTAACTGCTGAGCAGGTAGTGTTTGGTAAAGCCAAGAGAAGCAGCAGATTTAGCTGAAATTCCCTTTTTAAATGTCACATTGTTTTAACATTGTCTTTTCAAACATTGTTATACTAAAAGTATCTATTATAGGGACTACTTTACCTGATAATTGTCAGCATATTATGCCATGTCATATCAATAATGACTGTTATGCAAATATGGACAGTAGAAATTGCTTTAGTAAGATACATACACAATACTAAACCACACAATACTTAACCACTTCCACTCCACCCCTCCCTATAACTGACTGTCTTTTATGGGGCACAGGGAATTTTTAGCTGTAGACACCATGTCAACAGTGTACAGCATACAAGTGGTATACATCATCTAAATCTAGGCATAAATCTGTATTAGATGTTTAATACATTATGAGTTTTGTTTAGGTGTCAAATTCAGAAAGTTTGAGTGTATAAGGGCTGATTATTATGTTTCTATTATGTTGTTATGTCCTGATGTTATATAACAATTGTTGTAACAAAACCACCCTCAAATCTATAATAATGGTTAAAGCCTCTCCAGTACCACATTAAGACACCATATAAACAGTTCATGCTATGATCTGGTATTGAAAATGTTTGACATTTGAAGAATTGTAGTTCTGGGTGATTGGATGGTTATTGTTGCGGAGCCATACATCCTCCGAACACCCTAGGTACAGTTTCACAAGGCTGTGATTATCCCATGGGTCATAGTAGATCATTTTATACAGTGAGCCAATGTTTAAAACAAGTGGCTCCTATGAGGACTAAGATCACCACACATGAATCTCAGTCAGACCCAGTTTATGCATTTTCAATAATTGTTTCCTGACCACATTCTGCTGAAATATTCAAATACACTAGCTAATAAAACGCATTTACACTGCATGCAAATAACTGCATGGCTTTTACACAAATCTGCATTTGATTAGTATAAAGTGAACATGTCTCTAAAGAAGAGACTTGTGGGCACACATTGTTATTCAGATATCTTGTTGAGAGGTCAAACAACCTTTTTGCAAAAGTCTCAGTTTTTTTAGTCTCTCAGTTTTTACATCACCAAAGTTTAGTTAATTCATTCTCATCAAACTGATGCTTGCCTACAGGTTTACGTGTAAACCTACAGCTCAGAATCTCCTGAACTCTATGATGTGTGGAAATTGTGTGTCCGTGTGACTGTGCAGTACTTTTACAGTACAGTAAGTGTCCACCATGCACCAGTATAGATTCAGAGCAGTCTTACACTAATGGGTATCTAATAATGTAACACATAGGGATGGAGGGCCCATGCTAAGGGGTTCAGGTATTGTCCCTGACTTAGTAGTGCTAACACTGGGCTGTGGCCAGTAACGACAGCCAGTGACCCCAACCCCAACAATCGCTCCATCCAAATGAACATCTCTGTCTCCATGTCAGCTATCCATCTCTGTCAATCTCTCTCTGCCAGTCTGCCTGTCTATTTATGCTCTCTGCCTGTCACCTATCTATCTCTGTCTTTATCACTCTCTCTCTCTCTCTCCTTCTCTCTCCACATCACTCACTCACTCTCTTACTGCCTGTTTTTGAAGTCCTCTATATCTTTGCACAACTCTTCGTCAAAGTCAAGGTTTTTCACTCTCACTCAGTTTTAGCCCTCATCAGTTGAGTTTCATTGATGTTTTCCTGGACGCCCTCTGTTTCCCACCAAGGTCTTTCCTCCCCCACCTCTCTCTCTCTCTGTCTCTCTCTCTCTCTCTTTCCATCCCTCCATCTTCACAGTCACTCTGAATCTGCACAGAAATCAGGAATGATTTGTAAACATAAGGTTCTACAGGAAACATAAAAATCACTGAAATTCATTTATTCCCAACAGAAACATTCATCCACCAAAAAATTATATTACGCGTTTTACTTCTGCTCACAATAATTGAAGAGCAGAATGCATAGCATTCTATATTATTTTTAGATAAAGTGAGGCCAGTGAGCTGAAGAAATACAGTGGAATCTAGTGGGGGGAGGAGCTCTGCCGTGGCCTCCATATATCTGAATTCAGCTGAACCAGCCGGTTATTAGGAATAGTTTGCATTCGCAGCTTTTCATGAGAATGTCTCTTAAATATGTGCATTGTTTTCCAGATGAGTTAGTGGCTGCATGTAGAATGACGCATATGCAGTGATTAAGTGTATGCTGCTGTGTGCATGTGCTCATACTTGTGTGTGTGTATGTGTGTGCGCATGCTACTGGGGCAGTATATATCTGCATCGGCTGTTTACTGCATTGCAGGAGATCTGTCCCAACTGGCTGTGGTACAGCCTCCCGGTGTGAGCAACTCATCTCGTGGAGAACGCCACCGTCAAAATCTGCTTTTTCCTTAAGAAACATTACAGCCGCGTCCCTCAGTGATTATTAACGGAGGAGCTGAGATTATAAATGAGTCGCAGATTCACGGAGCGATGATGGAAGTGACAGCAAGAATTGGCAAACTTTTCCTACTTACTCAGCGTTTCTTCTCTTTGTTGCTGTTTGTCTGTATTTGTACGTTTGATGCTGCTTGTGCGGTCGGCTGTGGAGTTATCTTTGTTTGCATACATACAGTCTCTGAGGTGGTTATGACAACACTAACAGCTTCATTGTATTGTAATTTTGTGTTCAGGTGAATTACAGTAATATTTCTTTACATGGTAATCTTCCATGCGTTTGTAGAACTTAGCCAACATTATTACTCTTGAGTTGAAATAAACAGCCACAGTTTTGTCTCTTTACACTCCTGAAGTGCTCTCACACTTAAGGAGAACTGGGATTTAAACTGTCAAACACAAAGTTATTTTAATGCCATCCTTTCTTGTTATAGCAAGAAAATCTTTTATCATTTAATAACACATCTAAATAAACATAAACACAATCAAATGTTATAAACAAGTCATTGTTATAGAAAGTCAGCTGTCCGCATTCAACCTCAATTAATCTGGCTTAATATTGTTCATTATTGTTTATTTCATGCACAGCTCTTCCTGATTTTGATCCACAATAAACTTTGATTTGACAATAACTGCTTTACATGAAAAGCAGTACACACTGTTAATAATGTGGCTATTAACATTTATGAAATGTGTTGTCACATACCAATAAATGTAGATGTTAATGATTGGATAAGCTTCCAGTAAAAAGCCCACTTATTGTCAGAAGCTGACACATGCAGTTTATAGAGGTAAATTCATGCACATGCAAAAATGGTGCATATTCTCAAAAAGGTTTGTGATGGGAAAAGCAAAAACAAAAGTAGTATTTGATGTGTCCTTGTTTGGATTTGACCATGATAATGAAGTTCATAGTTTCATATAGTTTCATATACATGATAACATGAAGCAGATCTTGTCATAACGTGAAACAGATCTTGCATGTGAGTGAAAAAATGTTGTCATTATTGTGAAAAACTGCTCAAATGGTTTTACTGCCATGGTGGCAGCAATGTGCTGTACAGAATGATCTGTCAGCTGTTTTAGAGTCATTCTGTTTTACCTTGTCTATTCTACTGACTATGCACCTTTCAGGAAAGAAGATTTTAATGATATTCACACACCGGAAACATACATCATGAATACCACAATACAGATTATGTGTAGTCTTAAGCTGCTGTAGCCCTGTTTCTGACAAACTGGAGTAGTATTTGAGGGTGTAGCTGTGTGTCTCCCCCTGCATGTATTGACAGTGGTGTAATACATATTTCACTGCAATAACAGAAGAGTGGTGTAGCTGGAAATTGAACTGTGTGGAAAGTGGTAATGAAATCTTTCTATTTGGTTGATCGAGATGGTGATGCACACACTTCCCATTTTTCCCCATCATTACATTGAACTGTAGTTTATGTGACACAAACTCACCTGGGGACAGACAAGGTCACATCGGCATTATCAGGAAGCAGTTTGCTTTGTGCTCAACCCTCTTCCTCCTTGGCACATGCAAACGTTAGCAGCAAGACCGAAGCATTAACATTCTGAGGGGAAGGTGCTGTGTGTGTGTGTGTGTGTCGGGGGTGGCTGCTGAAGGTCTGGTATCAGTCAACCTGTCTTCTTCATGCATGACTGATTGGCCTCCCCAAAGACCTAATGTGGAATACCGACAGGAAGGGGAAGAAGGGGGGAGGAAGACAAGGGTGAGGGTGAGAGGAGGAAAGAAGAAAAAAGAGCTAGAGAGAAGTGAAGAAGAAAGAAGGTGGGGACGTCCACTCTGTCTCATCACAGCCAGGGGAACAAAAGTCAATTTAACAGCAATCACTTGGCTGATAACAGCCACCCTGTAACCTGTTACTCCCTCAATGGCTCCATCTCATCCCTCCCTCTCTTACTCCCCCTCACTCCTTTACTGGCCTCCTCCAAAAGAGTGCTTCATGTTTTCTTTCTTGTTTCCTGACTTTAACACATCCATTCATTCACCCCTTTGCTTCTTGTTTATTCTCCTTTTCAAACATCTCTTTTTACACTCTCTTTTCTTTCCTCTTGTCTCTCTCTACTCAACTTTGATGTCAAAGTCTCGAAATCGCAGCCATTCAGCCTGTCTGCTGCTCATCCTTCATGTGTAAGATGAGAAAATTAAACAGACCCACCAGGCTCTTTCTCTTTTACACACTCACACATTCACAGAGATGCTATAACCCCACAAATTGACAGACCTATTTTAGTCTCCTGTGAAAGTTTAGTAAACTCAGCTGGCCCTTTGGCCCATATCCTCTTGCTGCCTTATCCTTAGCTTTTGTGTGTGTGTGTGTGTGTGTGTGTGTGTGTGTGTGTGTGTGTGTGTGTGCGCGTGTGTGTAGCACACAGGCAGCTACATCACAGGCTGACAGAGCCCTTTCCTTTTATAGCTGCCCCCTGAGTAACCAGCCCAGAAAAGGGAAGAGGACAGGGGACAGACATCGTGTCACATTCTCACGCACACCTGCTCGGTAAGACACACACACATACATGTACACACTCCAACACACTTACACAAATCTGCTGTGCACAAACATGGAACCACAGCTTGTACATGCATAGCAATTCAAAGGTGCATGCACACATATCAGAATATTTGAATTCAGATAAACAGATGTACAGAACACATGAAATCATATACCTTCTTGGTATCTCTCTCACACACACACACACACACACAAAGGCCAGATACATTCATGTGCCTATAACAATAAAGGTGATCTCTGTTCAGCAATAAGCTGAGATATACAGTTCCTCTTCATGCTGCTAATCTACATGTTTTCTAATTAACAACGATAATTCCTACCTCTCCTCTATTTACTGCTGTGGTAATAGGGGATATCATGACAGGTGTTAAGCCAATTATCATGAGAATTATAGCCCCCTCCATGCCCTAGCTGTGTTCCAGTGTGAAACAGTAACCATCACCATCCATCCTGCCTCAATAACAAAGCCCATTAGGAGCCTCACAGCCACCGTTATGACCCAGTGGATGTTTGCATGAGAGGAATTAAGCTTTATCTAAATAGCTCATGTTGAGTTTAGAAGTATCAGATTTTTATAAGGTGTTTCTGTCTTTCGTTATGCCTAAATATACCAATGCGAGAAGTCACCTGGACTGGAGAAGCAGTAGGAACACCATCTAGTGCTGGCTACTTACAGAGTCTGGTGTTGCTTGGTTAATGAGATAAAACACATAACAGTGTCATTACTGATCAGCCTCTCTGCTCTCTGTGCTGCACTCATCTCTGTTAGTGATATCCAGTCAGTCAACTGTCTTCAATATATGACCATGCTCAGTGACTCTGCTGAAACGCTGCTAGCTCACATTATTCAGATATGGGTGATCAATACAGTAGTATGAGTCCATTAACACAGAATCTTCATGATGACCTCAGTCTATTGTGTTTATACAGATGCTAATATTTATATCATCATATAGTGATGCTTCTTTTGCTATTTCTACAGACAGACATTTGTACATATTTATTATATTTCTATAGTTTATTACATTTCTGACCCTGTCCTAACCAACCAATGGCCAATAAAACACTGTTTACTGGTCCTTGACCATTTGAATCCTTTTTAACTCATGGTGAAAGTGTCGTCATATAGTCAATATAAAGTACACTTTACATCCTGACAGAATATAGCAGAAATGTAGTTGAGAGGTTGAGGTGACAGGGTTGCATTCAGCAACTTCAGACTCAGTTTGGTTTGTCTGTTCTGAGCTACTGTAGAAAAATGGCTGTTCAACATGGCAGACTCTGCGGATGAGTACCCGCTCTCACTGTAGATATAAAGGGCTCATTTTAAGACAACGAAAATAGTTATTTTCAGGTGATTATACACTAATGAAAACATACTAATGAACATTGTATTCAATTCCTGCTAATAATTACTCCTAAATCTTAAAAATCCTAAATCTTTAAAAAGACACAGAAACACAACAATGTGACAACTCTGCTGCAGGTGTCACTCACCAGCCTGTAAAAATGGTTACAAATGATCTTCTTTGTCTGTAGCCTCCACTGACACCCAGTCAGTGTAACTAGTTTGTTTCTCTCCATCTTCCAATCTCTTTTTTTGACAGAGGCAGCTGAAGAGTGACAGGAATGTGGGGAAAGAGAGAAATGTTGAATGGCATGCGGCAAAGGTCAGGTCCGCAGGTCAGAATCGACCTCTGTACAAAACACTGTTTGTTTGTTTTTACATTAATAACATTATTGTAATATTTTTTGGCCATGATAGAGTGAAAATCTGATATTTAACAGCCTAACATTAGAATATATTTCTGTATTTTTAAAAAATGTACTTTAGTTTATGGCCAAATACCTGAAAAACAAACAAACCAAAAAGTCGAGAAGAACCTCGCAGAGGTGCTAGCCTGGCTGTAGCCTCTGTTTTAATGTGTCTTCAATGTAATGAAAGTGGAACTCTAAATCAGCCCTTTACAAACTGAGACTTTATAGGCTAATATATAGTGAACTGAATAAAAGGGCACCAGCTAGCAACTTACTGATGTGTGTTTGAATGACAATGTGAACAAATAAACATACCAGTAAAATGACTCAGCACTTCCTCTGTTACCTTTACAGAAAATATCAATATTATTGTCTTGTATTCTATTCACCTAAATGATTTGATTCACATTGGCACCAGAATGTAAAAAAAGCTAAGGTGTGAACTGAAAGCCTCACACTGTTTGACACATGGGCTTCCTATGTGCCTCCCCCTCAGGGTTTGATATATGTAGTGGCCTGTATAGTGCATGACAACATTAGTATGAACAGTAACATCAATCTCGTCTCTCCAGCATATGAGACACAGAGGGAGGGTAAGAGGAAGCATGTGAAGGATCTGATTGTTAGGAGAGGATGGATTTTAGAGAGAAAGTCAATTACGGTTCACAAAGCACTTGGTTAAAATATCAAGGTCGGCATACAGTGATAGGCCCTGTATCTGTGCTGTGTCAAAGTGCCATTTTTCATGGCTTTGTGTCTCCTCTGGAGGTCAAACCCATTTGGGCTTCATTTATTAACCCTAAAGTGCTGCTGCTGGCAGGAGCTAGGCTCTCAGCGCTGAGGGGCTGGGGAGCAAAGCAGAGGTCGGCCACATCGAGAGAGAGCAGTGTACTGGTGCATGTGAGTGCATATGTGTTGAGCAGTGAGTGGATGTGACTGTGTTTTCATGTGTGCATGTGCACATAAAAGTGATATTCCATCCATCCATCTAATAGAATAACACCAACGGGCACCGTGTGACGGGCTGAGGGGACACACAAACTCAATCAGCCTTTATTGTCAATAAACATTAGAAAGATCATCAAGGAAAAGCAGGGGACTCTTGTTTTTATTGCAATAATGACACAGTGCTTTAGGAGATTAAAAATCAATGGAGCCCAGAAGCTTGCTGAGACACTTTCTTGATGTACAGTGTCCACATGTTTTCCCATTCCTGCCACAGAGGTCAGAGGTGAAGGTAAATCTATTGCTATGTCAATAAGAGCAATAGTTCTTGAATAGATGTGAGTTCTTCTCCAAACTGCATGTCTCCACTTTTGAGAAACTAAATTCTTAAAATGTAATGAAGAATAAAGTATGTATTTAAGGGGAAGTTGAGATAAATGTGGGTTACAATGAGGTGTACAGAATGGACGTATCTGTGACGTCACCCACAGGTTTTTGAGGAGCCATTGTGAAGTTCAGTGTGGTGGCTCCGGTCAACACCATGTTAGCAGTCTTGCCTCTGCTGCCTCCTGGCTAATCTTAAACTGGGCAAAAATGTTGATTTTAGGTTGAAGTATTTTTGTATTGTAATTGTACAATATGTTTGTGTTGATTGTTCTGTACATGTGACATCCATTGCACGTCTGTCCGTCCTGGGAGAGGGATCCCTCCTCTGTGGCTCTTCCTGAGGTTTCTTCCACATTTTTTCCCTGTTAAAGGTTTTTTGTGGGCAAGTTTTTCCTCACTGGAACCGAGGGTCTAAGGACAGAGGGTGTCACTCCCTGTACACTCCCTGATTGTAAAGCCCTCTGAGGCAAAATGTGTTTTGTGACTTTGGGCTATACAAATAAAATTTGATTTGATTTGATTTGATTTGATTTGATCTGAAAGTAGAGGCAGGCTGATCATCATCATCATCAGCAGCAGCAGCAGTAGGCATAGCAGCCAGCTAACTCTTGTCCAGCTGCTTCTTCAATTATGTAACCTGGTGCCCATTCTGGTGTCAGTTTTACCTCCATCAGCCCACCTCAGGCCTGAAACCCTCCTCCTTTAGGTGGTCCTAAATGCATCTCATACTAGTGTAAGCATTACCACTCACTCAGTGCTCTCAGTTCAGTCTGGGCAACACAGCTAACAAACTGAGCTAAAATTAGCTAACAGCAGCAGCTACAGTTGGCGGCAGTTTACTTCATCATCCATCAGGAAAGAGTTGAAGCGGAGCAGCCAGAGGAAACAAAACATAAAATATGATCCACCAAAACAAGCTAAATACTTGCTGGTACATGACTTCTCCCATGAGCATAAAGTTACATAGTCCAGAAACAGCCGTATGACATAGACACAATTCACTTGATTACACATCAGTATATCATCACAATGATTTCATGTTATTTTATGATAGAAAGGTTACATACTGCTGCTTTAAGCAATCACCAAAGTGATTTCACTTGAAGAATTAATCCTGTGGGTAGAATAAACATCTGTACAAAATTGTAAACAAATAGCAAATAAACACACCATTGCATAGCTAAGAAAAGTCAGGTGATCTCCATTTCTCAAAGTCATGAGTCATCTGGACACCATGAATGTCTATACAAAGAATTTAAGCCAATCTATCTTGTGATATTCCAGTGGTGAGTAAAAACTTTGACAAAATGTCAGGATCAGCAAAGTCATGCGAATTGTCATGAACATCTGTACGAAGTTTCAGAGAAATACACCTGGTAGTTGTTTAGATATTTCAATGTGGCACACCCAGAAAACAACATTAACATCCTGACAGCTAGGCTGTTAACATTGCTAAACACTGTAACATTGTTGCTATCACTATGAAACATATAGCAGGAATGAAAATGCTAACACTACATGTTTGCAGCTTTTATGAACATTTACAACCAAAGTGATTAAAATAATGGTGGCTGTTTTAAAATCCTGTGCCAGGGACAAGCGTGGCCAAATCACATAAATGTCCTTGGATGTACCAAATCAGGGAATTTGCTGTCTGATAATTGATTCGGTGTTAATGGTTATGCTTGTGCCAGTCTTTTGTGTCCATTGTGAGTGTGTGCATGTTTAATTCATTTGCTGCTGGTCTTTGCTCTCCTATAGAAAAGTATAAGAGAGCTCATTGTGAAGGGCTGTGATTGATCAGCCCAGGTCCTGTAGAATGTGCTTTAGTGGAGTGCTACTTAGTTTGAGTGTGTATATGGTTCTGTGTATGTTTGTGCATATCTTTATGTGTCACCCTGCATTTTGGCTTGTTGGTATGAAGTGGTCTGAAATGAACAAAGTCCATTAATACCTTTCTCTCTAAAGGTAGGTGGTGCTGACTCAGGTTCTGAGGAGGAGGTGATTCTTGAAGGACAGTCCACTGATGACGAAGTCCCCCTTTGCAATCCCCAACCCCTGGAATGAGGGATTGTGGGTTTGGCACTTCAACCCTACCCCTGCCCCTCACAAAAGGGAACCGAATAACATCAGGGGATAAAATGCTGATCTGAGAAATCAAGAGGAAACCACTTTGGGGTCAAGGAGAAAAGAAACACAAAGAGAGAGAGGTGTAACGATTTAACTCAACTTAAGCGCTTTTTACAAGAGAAAGAGAGGCCAAAGGAATGAGTGACTTGAAAAAATAAGGTGGAGGGAAGGGAAAATGAGCCACAGGGAGCAAAAAGAAGACAAAAATAGCCAGAAGACAGATGAGTGTGTGAACAAGATAACACACGGCATACAGGAGATAGAGAGTGATGTGTACGAGCAAGAAATACTCTGATATTATCCCACACTCTTTATGACAGTTTTTCAGTGATAAGAGGTGATAGCTGAGGTGTTAAAGGTGTTGGCTTGGAAGAGAGACTGAGAAAGAAAGAGAGAGAAAAAGACGTAGAGATGTAGAGAGAGACAGAGATTAAATGGAGAGAGGATGGTGACATCACTTAGGAGATGAAACCAGCCAAAGAATAGTATGCCCTTCAGGAGAGGGAACATATTGTCTCTCTCTCTCTCTCTCTCTCTCTCTCTCTCTCTCACACACACACACACACACACACACACACACACACCTACACAATCTAATCTTTGCATATTTCACCTGGATAGTGAACAATATGAACCCACCTTTTTGTATAGACCACATTTTAAAGTAGGAATAGACAACGTTATAACTTATGTTTATGTAAATAAATAAATGTTACGTTCACAGTATAATGCCAAAGAATAACCATCCATGTGTAGATGGGTCTCTATAAGCCCTGGTCTCACTATTCACTGACATTTCCCAGGAAAGTGAAGGCTTGAATTGCAAGACTTACATACAGCTTTAATGAATGAACAGGCTGTATAAAACATGTACATCAAAACCAAAACCAAAACTGTTTTTTGCTCCAGGGTGTAAACATGTTTATTTCTGCTGTGAAGTTGGACATTTGAACATGAGGACTTATGGAAAATGGTGGCAGTATAGACTGTTGAATCAGTCATTAATCTTTCCTTAGTCTTTTTTTTGTGAGCATGCGCGATAGGCTGACGCTGCCTGTTGCTCCAGCCTTTGAGTTGATCTTTTTTTTTTTCTTCACTGTTACTCTGTGAAGTCCTGTCCTTTCCGATGAGGATGTTTTTAGAGAATTTTTGTGTCTTTTTTGTTGTGTTTTTCTTTGTGTTGTTTTATGAATCAGGACCATCCATCAGGACACGCCTTTGTTTACTCTGGGGAACAGGTGATTGTGCTAATGCCAGCCAGCATGGTGCAAGACCTGCCGATATACCAGCTGCACTCTGGAGAAAAACACACAGGGTCAAGATGGAACAGACTTATGGAGAGGAGAAGACTTAAGTCATGTGTCCAACAAAATGGACAAGCTGACAGCGCTAACGTGGAGCGACGCAGAGTATCGGGAATACAGTCTGATGTGCTTCACGGAGACATGGCTACACAGGGACATAACGGACCAGAATGTCTCTGTCAGTGGCTTCCACTCCATCTGGGCCGACCATGATTGTACAGAGAGCGGTAAACAGAAAGGCACAAACTTGCTGTTCTAATTAACAGCAGATGGTGTAATCCTAGTCACATCACAATTAAAGAACTCTGTAGCTCGGCTGTTGAACTGCTGGCCATTGGACTCTGTCCATACTATCTGCCTAGAGAGATCCTGCATGTCATCATTGTTGTCCTGTACATCCCTCCCTCTGCAAACCCAACATCTGCCTGCAGCACCATACAAACCACCACCCAGTGCCCTCATTAAACCCTGCTATGTGCCTCTGGTGAAGAGGAAGCCTACGACCACACGGACTGTGAGGAGGTGGTCGGAGGAGGCTTATGAGGCACTGCAGGGCTCAGTGCTGCTTTGAAGTGACTGGCAAGCACTCCAGCTCCGTGGGCCTGACTTCATTGATAGGCTCACAGAGTGCATCACTGACTATATCAACTTCTGTGTGGACTGCAATGTCCCAGCTCAGACTGTCACCTGTTATGCCAAAAACAAACCCTGGATCACCAAGGACATTAAGGCATTAATGAAAAGAAGAGGGTGTTCAGCGATGGCAACCATGATGAGGAGGAGAGTGCAGGGGGACGTCAAACTCAAAATCAGGGAGACAAAAGACAATTATGGGAGCAAGCTGGAGAATAAACACCAGCAACTGAGCATGCACCTCCAGAGGGTCCCAGTGTCGTGAAAGACATCCTGCCTCATTCTTGTGCCAAAGACGCTGGGTCCCAGCGGCCCTCACGACTACAGACCAGTGGCCCTGTTGTTCCACATGAAGACCCTTGAGAGGCTCGTCCTGGAGCAGCTTAGGCCTATGGTTATGCCCTTCACTGTTCGCCTACCAGCCCCACCTGGAAGATGAGGACAGCATCATCTACCTGCTGAACAGAGTCATCATCTGGACAATCACCCTGGAAAAGGGTGATGATAATGACTACAGGACTATCGTGGACAACTTTGTCACTTGGACTGAGCTGAACCACGTGCAGCTCAATGTGATAAAGACGAAGGAGTTAATAGCAGATCTGAGGAGGGAAAACACCAGTGACCCCATCCAGGGGGGTCCCTGTGGATACTGTAGAGGAGTATTCGTACCTGGGGGTGTACTTAAGTAATAATATTGACTGGACTAGAAACACAGAGGCTGTCTACAAAAAGGGCCAAAGCTGACTCTTCTTCCTCGAGGCTGAGGTCCTTTAACATCTGCCGGACAATGCTGAGGATGTTTTATGAGTGTTTTGTGGCCAGTGCAATCTTCTTCGCTGTCACATGCTGGGGCAGTGGGGTGGAGGCTAAATAAACTGATCAGGATCTCTTGATCCATTTACATTTGATTTCCTGTGGCGCTCTGTGGTACATCTATATATATATATATATATATATATATATATATATATATATATATATATATATATATATATGATCATTAAAGTTTCATAAATCACTCACCTTTCAATGAAACCTTTCATTGTGCACAAGTTATCACCTACCTGTGGAGAGCAGCTGACCAGATCTGATATGTTTGTTCTCTCTTCGTGCATTGATTCATATTTGCAGAGTGAGCACATGAACACATCACATTAAAGCACACCCTTAAATCTATACTTATGTTCAAGTGGATGTCCAGTAATAGGAGTTCTGAGATAGAATCTGAATCTATAGTAGGCATAAGGTCATTTACCACTTTAGTAAGAGCAGTATCAGTGACAGGCTCTGAAGGCACTGGGTTAAAAAAGATTACTGTGGGCTCAAAGTTGCTGAATGTAAGACTGGAGACTGGTTTAATTATTTAAGACTTTGGATCAAGGTATGATTTCAGGTTTAACCACTGCTGCTAGTGGGTACACATCCCGAGATCCTTAAAAAGTTTATCTGATACATGGTTGGTTTAGAAGCAAAGACCAGCTTAGGCAAGGCAAGTCCGACTAACAGGAGACAAGGAACTCATTTGGTATTTAATTTCAAATGTTTTCAGCTGAAAATATCTAAAGGATCATGAGCCATAAAGTTAGACAAAGCATATTAATTTACGTTGTGCTTCTCAGTCTCCTTAAGGCCTGCTACAGAGCATGTGTTTAGTTACCAAGATGTAGTCCTCTTGGACATAAGATGTCTTGTTATAATAGAAAGAAGTGAATCCAGGAGATGAGAAAGAGCTGCATGTGTTTCAGTCACTGTTACAGTTTTCAACAGGTCCTGTCACTGCAGAGAAAGGAGCCAGGACATCTGCCTCTCACCAACTGCAGATGAAGTTGACAGAATGGTGTGGTGAGTTACATCTATAGTGTTACCAAGGAGCAATATGGAATCAAGGCCATATGCTCCAAAAAATAGGTCAATGCAATGACAGTGTGGTGACATGAACAAGAAGTAGACAGATCTGGCTGTGATTTCTTTACAATAAACATATGAGAAGGATACTGAAATAACTACAGCATGATGAAATTGTCTGAATTCATATGTCCAGTCTCTGTATATATGCCATAGAATCACAGAGCGGGCGACAGGCCACAGATGACTACAATCATAACAGTGTATGTCTGTACCTCCGTTTCAGCAGACAGCAAACATGTTGAGTAGAGAGTGAAGATAAATCCACTTTAATTTCAAAAGTTAAAAAAAAAAAAGTGGAATGAAGAGACGTGGTTACAGCATTGGTGGCGGGGCTCTGTTCATCCCATTCCGCTGTATCACCATGTTTAAATTGATTTATAATTTAGTTATACATTATAATTATTTTATATATATTGAAGCAGCATTGTCACTGTATCAACATCTGCACTGTGTGAAGTCAACGAGTCAAATAAGGAAAGCTCTCTCTGGAAAATAATAAATAATTCAGCAAATAAAGAAGAAAAGTCAAAGCAAAGTCAATGTGACATTCAAGTCAGAATTATAAATAAAACATACTTTCATAATAATAATAATAACTAACAACTTTCCATGGTCAAATGAGCAATGAGTACTGGCCAATCAGACAGGTAGGATGTCCCTTTTGCTGAGTGGTGGTGTAGAAACACTGTCAGAAAAAGAGCTGCTGGTCAAAATGTAATCTCCACCAAAACTGAACAAAACTCAATAATATGTCATTTCCGGTTCTGGGTCCAGACAGGACAGAGAATGGGTCTGGACCAGGACCGTGGTCTGTCTATTAGTGACCTGTGCAATAGAAGCTGTTCGTGCAGGCAGGCATAAAATGACCCAGATCTTCCACATGACTCCATATTGTGGGGCCCATAGACTATAGACTAGAGATTTCTGTTGGAAGTGATGTGACAATGCAGCTCTTCTACATTTTCAAACATTCTTGAATTAAACTGCTTAAATTCTGATATTAAAACAATAATTTATATTCACTGTTGTGCAGACACTTATTTCAGAATGCAGATGTATGGGGATAAGTCTTTTGGGGCCGCTGTGTGTCATGTGACAGATGCTGTCGACGTCATTACGCGGTTTGGCTGCTATGTCAAATTAGCTTCAGAACCAGTGCTCTGGCAACAGCAGGGATTTTCTGCACTTAAGTTACACACGTCATGTGTGGGCCTTGAGGTCCTCAGCAGTATTAGTTTGGCTTTGGTTGGGAACAGTAGGTGCTAGTCTATCTCAACACTGTGGTGGCCAGGGTCAAAGAGACCTATTGCTGCCTTCCTTGCTGACATAATAGATAGCTTACCATTGACGTTGCAATCTGCATAAACAGACATCTCTGTCTCCAGACTAGAATATGTTGACAATAACACATGCATGGGTAAAGACATTCTCTTTGGCTAGTTCTGGGCATATAGTATTTGTGGTCTTATCTTGGGATTTAAAGTCTGTCTACTAAGGTATTCTACATTCATGATTTTGTACAGTCAAAAACAAATTAACAAACAAAAAAAGTATTGATTATCATTAGGGGTGGGCATATGGATCTAAATATCCACAGTATCGATACCAAGGTGAGTATTGGTGGACTTTTTTTACTACAGAGGAAAAGGACACTGACAAATGTATTGTGTACAATAGAGTGGTCCGCCACTGTGGTAACACAACACATTTACACAAACACATAAAAGCAGCTCACCCTCGAGAGAGCTGCAAGTCAAGTTGAGGAAGGAGGGAGTGTCCCCAAGCCAGACCTCCGACACAGAGAGTCTTTTCAGCCAAAAAATCAAAAATATCCATAGGTAATCCGTTTTTCACATTGGTAATCAATTTTAGCAGACTGGTTAAATTGTTATATATTCAGCCAACTGAAAAAAATCTTAATTTTGAGTTTACTGGAACCCAAAAATTTAGCTACCTATATAAAGATAGGCTCTATACCTCAAACCTGAAATATGAATATTGCTGAATACTTAACTGTTAACTTCAACAGTTAACATTTTGTGTTAACTGTTGAAGTTAAAATACCACCTTCCTATATAGGCTATATGCAGATTTGTCAAGACTGCCTGACTGTGGTAATGACCTCTCTGTGGTTGAACAGGAGGGTTTCATGAGTTTAATGAAGACACTTGATCCCGCATTACAGAATTCCAAGTAGGAAATTTTTCATGGGAGAGAAAATGCCTTCATTGTATGAAGACTGTCACTCAAAAGTAAAAAGCTGTCTAGATGCTGCTAACAGTGTTATGTTGACCACTGATATGTGGACATCAAGAGCCACAGAGGCTTATTTAACTGTCATTGGCCATGTCATTGATGAGAATTGGGAAATGCAAGCATATGTGCTAGAAACCAGTACTTTCTCAGGAAAGCACAGTGCTGACAACATTTGCTCAGAACTGAAAAGAATCACTGAATGGGGAATAACTGCCAAAATTCACCAATGACGCCTTTCTTGGGTCACTCGTCACAGTGCTCCAGTGCCGCGGTGCCAGGAGGAGCCCATGCAGCTCTGCCGAGCTCGACTCTCTCCAGAGGAACGACAGCGACACCTATGGGAAGGCAGGTGTATCTACTGCGGAGAGTCGGGACATTTTCTGGTTTCCTGCCCAGTTAAGAGACAGGGCCCACCCCTAGTGCTGGTGAGCCAGACTATGTCTTCCAGTGATCTCTCCCGACCTCTCCTGTCTTTTGAACTTGTCACATTTGAGCAGAGGCCTGGCCACCCAGCATTGGTGGATTCCGGTTCAGATGCAAATTTTATAAATAACCAGCAGGTGGCGGAGCGCTTGGGCCTTTCTAAGCCTGTCTAAACCTCTGGAAGCCACCACTCTTGATGGCCGTCTTCTGTGCTGCGTGTCTCACCATACTCAACCTGTTCGGCTCAACATAAATGGTGATCATTCTGAGCTCATCAGTTTCCACGTCTTCCAATCATCTCTGCACCCATTAATTTTGGGGTTACCTTGGGTAATTAAACACAATCCCCATGTGGACTGGTCTATGGGCAAGGTGTTGGAATGGGGAAAGGATTGTTTGCTCACCTGTCCTCCATCCGTTTGTGCGGTCAAGTCTGTGGTTGGTTCTGAGGCCTCTGCACCAGATGTCGCCTCCTCACCCAATCATGTCCACAGTGAGCCTGCAGACCTAACCAGCGTTCCCCCACGTTACCATGTCCTGCATGAAGTATTCAGCAAGACATGGGCCATGTCTCTGCCACCTAACCGTTCTTATAACTGCTGCATCGATCTCCTCCCGGGGACCTCTCCAACCAGGGTTCGACTGTATTCCCTCTCCCCACCAGAGAGGGAGGCCATGTAGCAGTATATTGTTGATATTCTTGATATTACTATCAAGATCAGGTACCCCCTCCCTTTAATCTTCTGAAGTTTCAGTGGTCTCCCCAAGTTGAGGTTGCCTTCCAAAAGCTGAAGGACAGGTTTACTTCAGCTCCAGTTCTCACCCTTCCTGATCCTCATCTTCAGTACATAGTGAAAGTGGATGCCTCGGACCTGAGTATCGGGGCAGTGCTCTCCCAGCGGTCACCTTCCAGTGGAAAGCTCCATCCCTGTGCCTTTCTCTCACAGAAACTTTCCCCAGCTGAGAGAAACTACGATGTGAGTGATTGAGAACTGTTGGCTGTAAAGGTAGCTTTGGAGAAGTGGCGGCACTGGCTTGAGGGAGCTGAGAGGCCGCTTCTGGTGTGGACTGACCATAAGAACCTGGAGTACATCAGAGGAGTGAAGCAATCTCAGGGCAAGCCTGGGGTTGTCAGCCTGTCCCCTGGTGGACACTCTTCTTCAATAGGTTCAATACCAAACCCGACGCCCTTTCCAGGATGTTCAATCCTGACCCCAGGCCCAAGACTCCCTCCACAAGTCTTCCTTCCTCCTGTGTGGTAGAAGCGGTCACATGGGCCATTGAAAGAAGAGCAAGAGAAGCCTCTGCCGAAACCCCTGCCCCAGCAGGATGTCCGCAAAAACGTCTCTTTGTGCCTGTTTCTCTGCGTCCACAGGTGATCCACTGGGCTCACCTCACGGGTTGCCTGCCATACTGGGACTGCTCGAACCATCTTCGTTGTCAAGCAGCGCTTCTGGTGGTCAGCTATGGAGAAGGACGTGCGTGATTATGTGGTGGACTGCCCCATCTGTGCAAGGAACAAGGTCTCCCGGCAACCTTCAGCGGGTCTTCTGCACCTCGTCCCGGTGCCCCATTGGCCCTGGTCTGACATCTCTGTGGACTTTGTCACAGGTTTGCCTCCATCTGATGGCAACACTACCATCCTCACAATAGTTGACAGGTTCTCTAAGATGGTACACTTTGTGCCTCTCTCCAAGCGACAAGAGACAGCAGAGATTTTGTTACATCATGTCTGTCATCTTCACTGTTTCCCCAGGGACGTGGTGTTGGGTCATGGTCCACAGTTTGTGTCCCGGTTCTGGAAGGCCTTCTGCACCCTCTTAGGAGCCACTGTCAGCCTGTCCTCCGGGTTCCACCCTCAGTTCAATGGGCAGACTGAGAGACTCAACCAGGAGTTGGAGACAGGTCTTCATTGTCTTGTCTCCCAGAACCAGAAGTCATGGAGCAAGCACCTAATATGGGTGGAGTATGCACACAACACACTTCCCAGTTTCTCGTCTGGTCTTTCTCCCTTTCAGTGTGCATACGGATACCAGCTGCCATTGTTCCCAGAGTCTGAGGTGGAGGTGGGGGTACCATCTGCCCAGGTGTTCATTCACCGCTGCAGGAAGATCTGGGCTGGGGTCTGCCACATACTGCTCCGTAGTGCTGCCCGGAGCAAGACAGTGGCAGACCGGCGTCGGACACCGGCTCTTTATTGACCAGCAGACCAGGTATGACTATCAACTCGGGACCTGCCACTGAGGGTGGAGAGCCGTAAACTAGCCCCTTGGTTCATTGGACCCTTCCCCATCTCCAAAGTCGTAAACCTTGCGGCAGTTCGCCTTCTGCTCCCCAGGTACATGGGAGTCCATCCTACGTTTCATGTCAGTCGCCTGAAACCATTAAAAGAATCCCCAGGTTGGAATGATTGTAATTAAGCTTCCAGTTTATGAAAAGTATGAAGAAGTAATTATTTACTTTTTAAAAGTATTGCAGAGCCAACAGGTGACAACAGCACGTGATGCTGATGGGTTTGGAGGCCGTAATGCAAAAGTGCAGGAAATGACCTAAATCTGAGTGACAGCAACAGCAGCTGATGGAGCAGCCTCAACATTGTAAGGACAAATGGTGTCAATGCGTTTCACTGTTTTTTAAATTGACTTACTCTTAACGTGACAGATATATAATATTTCAGATCTCTTGACATGAGAGTGCTATTCTTAAAAATAAAAAAAAGTCTAATGTTTTCTTTATTGTCTATTTAGTTTATTTTATCTCCATAATTTTCCTTGATGGAGAAATCGGTCTGGGCTCTTACAGTAGCCTGTATGCTAGTATATGTTTACAGTACTGTTTACAGTCAAACATTTTGATACACTGTAGGCTTGATCAATCATGGTGGAGATTGGTTTAATAAGTTTTACAGTTTTTGAAGTGAGTGATGGACTTCATAGTTTCCTGTGTACTTCAGTTGCTTCTATTGTGCCCTAAGGGAAACTTGGCTTGCAGACAAGTTAAAAAACATATAATAAAAACATAATTGCATTAAATTCATTATGGATGTGGACATTTTATGGCCTTGGTGCCCCGGGTTTTGGCCTTTGTGGCCTCAAAAAATTGACAACAGAAAAGGCTAAGTGCAAAATGACGAAATTCCAGGCCTGGTTGCTTTGTATTAGTTATAGATTGCTTTGTGTTACTTTGTGTTGCTTTGTATTACTTATAGATTGCTTTGTTTTTGAAAAAGTGTCTCAGTGTTTTGGTGTGTGTGTGTGTGTGTGTGTGTGTCTTGTAATCAGTATGTTCTATTCACTACGTAGGTTTACATGTGATCTTATCTGTATCTTAAATGAAGAAGTAGGATGTATCATGTACTTCCATCTTACAGCATAGAAATAAAATTAGATTTCTGAAACCAGATATTGTATGTTTTTAACCCTTTTTAATCTATTTATGCGTCTTAATAACATTTTTAAACATCACTTTTTAACCAAACATTTAATATATTTATTCTTTTAACATTTAAGATGAACTTCTGTTTCTCATATTCATATGAAACATGTATATGAGCAATTAAATGAACTAAATCACCTTTATCTTATAAACAAGAGATAAATACTCCCTCAATCAAGTAACCTCTAATGGTGGCTAACTTAGCTGAGCTAGCTAAAATCAAGTCCACAAATACTAGCAATTAGCACTAGCACTAGCAATTTTTTGTAACATCTTTAACAACATAAAACAATCTAAAACTGGGTCTATATGATATCAAACAGCAAGAATTAAGGTCACAACTCCGACTGATTTTTTAAAACGGTATCTTACGACATAATGGCGTTTGCACAGCAAGTTTATCTTGAGGAGCTCGCAGAGTCATGCAGCTCGACTTTGTCGCTCAGCTTTCAACCTAATGAACACTATTTTCAATATTTGGTATGAGACTTTATAAATTTATATTTCTCAGGGAACATTTCCATAGCTGTCCATACCAGTGATGCTTCGGGCAACGTCTCCACCGAAAGAAGGAAGACGAGTGATTTTCTAGAAAATTTCCCGGCATCCATTCATTCATTTCATTTAATTCACGCACCACACTCTGGCGAAGTAGAGGATTAAATGTAAATGTAAATGTACTTTATTTATACAGCCCTTTACAACAGTCCTTTTCAGTGTACCAAAGTGCTTTACATCAAATAAATAAGAAAAATAAGTAAAAAAAACAAATTAAAAACCATAAAAGGAACAATGAAAACAGTAAAATACAACAAAATCAAATTAAGATAAAAGTGTCATCGTACTACTGGGTATTAAAAGCCATCCTAAATAGGTGAGTTTTTAGCCTGGATTTGAAAAGGTCCAAGTCAGAGACAAGACACAACTCGACGGGGAGCATATTCCAGAGCCTGGGGGCGGCAATGGAAAAGGCTCAGTCACCCCAGTGTTTATATTTTGACCATATATATTTTGCATTTAGTTTTGTCATCGTTTAAATTAAGAAAATGTTGGGCCAACCACTGCTTAATATCAGTAATACAATCAAGCAGAGAACATTGTCCATTACTATTTGGCTTCACTGGCAGATAGATTTGTAAATCGTCTGCATAACAGTGAAAAGAAAGGTTGTGCCTGGCAATAATTGACCCAAGTACATGTACAATGAGAAGAGCATAGGGCCAAGAATAGATCCTTGTGAAACTCCACAGAAGAGAGGGGCAATGGAAGAGGACAGGTCACCAACCATAATATAGAAGGTTCTACTGGATAAGTATGACATAAACCACTTCAATGCAGTGCTCTGAATGCCAACATAATTACTTAGACGTGACAGGAGGACTGCGTGGTCCACCGTGTCAAAGGCTGCTGTGAGGTCAAGAAGCACTAAGACAACAGGGCACTTGGCATCCACAGACAGAGTAATGTCATTGTGCACCTTTAACAGTGCAGACTCTGTGCTGTGATGAGATCTAAACCCAGATTGGAACTTCTCCAGAACAGAGTTATCTTGATGAAAGGACTGTAATTGTATAAAAACGACTTTTTCTAAAAGACACATCGTGTCTTTTTAAAAGACACAATGTTGGCTATCACTTTTTCACCGACGATACTCAGATATATCTGCCGCTGAATCCTACTACTGGTTCCATAAATACATTAACACGTTGTTTGGCCGATGTTAAAACATGGCTGCTGCAAAACCTTCTCTCCCCCAATGAAAATAAAATTGAGATTCTGGTACTCAATCCCACATGCCACTCATAAACTCAGTCGTCAAAGCCAGTTTTTATCAATTAAGAGTTTTAGTCAAGCTAAAAACCCTTCCTTTCCCCTTGAGAAGGTCATTCATGCCTTCATTTGCTCCAGGCTTGACTACTGTAATTCCCTATATGTCGGAATGGGCCAAGCACAAATATCAAGGCTGCAGCTAGTCCAAAATGCTGCAGCTAGGCTCCTGACTGGCACGCGTAAGCGTGATTACATCTCACCTGTCCAGGCATCCCTACACTGGTTACCAGTCCCTTACAGAATTCACTTCAAATTACTACTGATTGTATACAAATGCCTAAATGGTCTAGCCCCACTCTATCTCACAGATCTTCTCTATCCATATGTTCCACATGGCTTGCTTAGGTCAGTCGACCAAAAACTATTACTAGTCCCAAGGTCTAGACTGGCGCTCAGGGCGACAGGGCCTTCTGAGTGGCAGCTCCTAAACTCTGGAACAGCCTCCCTCTCCAGATTAGGTTGGCAACCTCTCTACCAGCCTCAAATCTGGATTAAAAACACATTTATTTACGCTGGCTTTTAAGACTTGTTTTTACAGTATTAATTTATTATTCCTTATTGTTATGTAATTGCTAATTATGGTTAAATTGTTTTATTTATCTACTTTAGGAAATTTAGGTTGTGCTTTAATGTGCTTTACAAATAAATTGACTTATGACTTAAATGCCCTTGTTGGCCTGAAGGAGGAACTCACACATCATGGGTATGGCATGAGGGACTACATAAGAGGGGTCCATAAAGTTTCTCACTGTTTGTATGAAATAATCTTAACTGACTGATGTTCTTTTAGAGTCATTTTGATTTTGAATACTCTTGATTTCTGTGTGGTTAGAAATGTTTTGTAATGTTTGCGTCATTCCCATTCTGACTGTGCTCCCTGGTGGTCTCTAAATTTGATAATTATTAGTATTCAGTAGTTAGTATTGATCTTATAATCAATAAGAGAGGATTGTTTTGGAATTTTCTATCCTTAGGTTACATAGGGCCTTGAGGTCCTCTGCAGTATTAATTGTTTGGCTTTGGTTGAGAACAGTAGGTGCCAGTGTATCTCAACACTGTGTGGGCCAGGTCAAAGAGACCTATTGCTGCCTAGACATAATTGATAGCTTGCCATTGACGTTCCAATCTGCGTAAACAGACATCTGTGTCTCCAGACTAGAATATGTTGACAATAACACCTGCATGGGTAAAGACTTTGGCTAGTTCTGAGTGTATACTATTTGTGGTGTTATCTTGGGGTTTAAAGTCTATCCACCAGCATGAGTTGGGCAGAATGTGAGACCGACTTATGCACTTCTCATGCACCATGAGAATGTCTCTAATACTCTTTGGCCAAGTGTCAATAAATAATACAGCATAAGACATCAGAGGCTCCTGAACACTTTATTCCCTCCTGACCTCACCATTGACCTTTAATTTCAGCAATTTCTCCACAACAGGTGGTATTACTAGAAAATATGGACCAAGCTAGCTGGTTAGCATGCCAATTTTAGTTAATATCCCTGCAACACAACAGCTATAGATATGTTGACATAATGTTTGACATAACTATAATTCCAGTCATATCTTAAACATTGCTCTTCTAAGTAAATTCTACTACAACACTGTAGTAGTAGGTGAGAGATTGGAAACTATGAGCTGTAAATGCCTAATTTAAGTCTGTACAGTAGCATGTGGACTTGACGCATAACTGTAATGTGCTGCAAAAAAAGAAAGACTTTGCAGTCACAGGCAAAGGGGTTTAATTGCATGTATATTATGAGCAGTAGCAGTGGGTCTACTGTTTGGCTATGCAGGCATTTAGAGTTTGAAGAATGTTCTTGTAAGAAGCAGCATGTGCTCATTGCAGCGTGGTGCCAGGTATGCATATAGAAGCTGCTGCAGCTGCTGAACGTAGGACAAGAAGAAGAAGAAGAAGAAGAAGAAGAAGAAGAAGAAGGGCACTCCAAATGAAACAATTTGGAATGCTGTCGGACTGTAATCCCTGATGCTACTTGTCATCTTTCTGGAACTAGTGTCACAAAATGGTAATTTGGAACAATGTCTGTTAAATCAGCTGGATTCCAGGACCTTGATTTCATTCAGCCAATGCCACGAGAGATTAGAGGTGGGACTTCTGTGTTCCAATAAAAACAAGGTATTACCCAAAGTTCATAAAAGACTGACTTTTATGGAATCTGAATTTGTACAGATACATTTGAAACAAATTATAAGATGCTCTTATATATATGTGTGTGTGTGTGTGTATGTATGGGTAAATGTGAATGTTAGTCATTTTATCACTGTATTTATTGACTTCATGCATTTACTGACTCCACCAGCAGATTAATCACCTTTTAGAAGCGGTTCCTCCCTTTAATGTCAGTTGTAGCATGAATAAACACATGCTAAACCTCTTCAGCTTACTCAGCCCCAATCGATTCCAAACTGTGAAGACTTCTGATTCATTCAGTAAAGGTGATTTATCACAGCAATTGAATTTTGCAAAGTGGCATAAGAACATTAATATCCGTCTGTAAACCTTGTTTAGATAAGAAACAAACAAACCTTTGTCAGCATAAATTCATGTTAACGTTGTGGCAAAGATATTTCTGAATGTTAGGGGGGGGATATCTTATATTGCACAAGTTGAATGTTTACTGTTACACTTTTAGTTGGTGACCTCTCACATGTTAGCTAGATCAAGATTAACTCTCATGTCTGTGCACTGAATATGAAGCTACAGTAGGGTGACCATATATTCAAGCCTCCGAACTGGGATCCAGAAATGTATGTTCATGCACAAGAACATGTACCAGAGTGAGCATGCATCACATGTGATTTTATCAGGACTGAGCACAATTGTTTCAGTGTTTAACACCATATTTTTGTTGCCAGATACTATCTCTTCAAACTCTTTAGGATACAATCTTTAAAATATGCTAACTTTCATTTCAGCATGACAGTTTGAGAGCCTATGACTCTTGTCTTTGACAGACATGAGAGTGGTATCAACCTTATAATACCCTGCTAGAACTGTATAAAGCATATTTCCCAAAATATTGAAAGTACTGCTGTCGGGTCCCATTCAAGTAGTTGTGGACTTGTCTACAACTGTATATTCACTGTGCGAACAAGCTGCTCAGTAAGTTATTTCTTTCTAAAAGTTCCCTTCAGGTGCATTGATTCTGTTCTTCTGTGGTTTAGCGTCTGTCTTTTCTTGTAGTGTTTGGTCAGTTTTGTTGGTTTTTCATGAATATCTGGATTGGAGTTCATACTGAAAACTAGAACCTTAAGTGTTGTGTGATGAAATCATTGCACTTCCTTCAGCATTTTTCTTCCTTCGTCTTCTCAAGTCTTGCATTTCCTTTCTCTCTTCCTCTTCCTCTCTGTCTCTTGTGTTATAGGTTTGTTTCGTTTCTTTCTCGTCTTTTCAGTTAGCTGCTCTTGTAGACTAAATGTTGATATTTTTCTCAGGCTTGAGGACTCTGATCAGAATATTCATAGACTATTGATTATTTCAGCACAGGAAAAGCAGACTGCTCCTCCACACTTCTTTGCTTTTGTACACACCCCTTCTCAATCTTCCATTAATGTGTGTGTGAAGGCAGCAGAAACGTAAAGGTTAATTGATAGAAAGAAGTTCTATGTTTGGACGAAGTGCTTGAACCTCATCACAGCAGTGTATTATTGGTTCTATGAAACTGATAGAGACAGACTACGCTAGTGATAGCACGATTAGTACTAGTCTCAGCAGTGGTGTGTGTGACATAATACTTTGTTTATTTGTGTGTTTGGGGTTGGTTGGAGGTCTCAGTGCCCTGACAAGGATCTTAGTTAGCTTATACTTGAAGCAGCTTAGGTGACATTACTAAATTCAGTATTAGTCATTTTTAGTCCAACTGACGATTTCAATGAGGAAAATGAGGTGAGGAGCTGATTGACTTACCGTATAGCCACAAGCAGTCACAGATGCATACATACACATCCCAACATGTACACAAAACCATTGGAAGGGAGAATCTTTCAGCTAGATTTCTGTACAGTTCTGTGATTAAAGTTGACAAACTGCTTTAAAATGTCAGAGAGCAGTGTAGCATATGACAGAACTGGTAAGAAGGACAGACTCACAAAATAATCTGGGGACTCTCCTTGAAGTACTCTCCTCATTACATCTAACCCTTAACACTGCAGCCTTGTCAAGAAGTCCATAGAGATCTCAATAAAATGTTCTTGCAGTTGCGATTTTGAACCAATATGATGAGATCTGTCTCAAATTGGATACACAGTATGCATGTGTGTGTGTGTGCGCGCGTGTTTGTGCCGGTGTGTATACAGTTAAAGTGTAAGTGTTTGAGGCTTTTTTTTTGTTTTTATCCCATTCTGCCTTTATGATTGATGCACTCATTGTGACCTGGAGGCTAATCAAGAGGAGGATGGCTGATCCAAAGTCAGAGTTGAATGCACAAATGCTCGAGAATCAAAACAAATTTTATAATGCGATGGTAACTCAAAGGTATACTGCAGGAATATAAAGTACGTTTTTTGAAGTGATTCTGCTGAAAGTTATATCCAAAGTTATCAGCCATTTAATGTCAAAGCTTTTACCTTTAGTGGAGCTTGGAACCGGACAGCCTGAAGCTACTGACAATTTTAAATGAAAGGGGTCCAGGTAGTTAAACTGATATTTAACGGGTTTGTGTGACTGAAAAAAATCTTGAATAAAGACAATAAGCTTTGGTCATAAGTACATACATACATTCGTATAATCTGATCAGTATACTCTCCCAATAATTTCTTCCCTCCCTCAAGTATTTTGTGGAAAATAAATATTTAATTTGGCAGTCATAAAACATTTCATTATGAAATTGTGTATTATGTTTTTATTTATGTATTATTAGGATATGACTTGGCTTTTTTTCATCTGGCAAGATTCTCCAGGACGAGCTGGAATGCTTTGCCAGGGAGAGGGACATCTGGATTCGGGTTAGTCCTGCTAAACCTGCTGCCAGGTTTATCAGGACTAACCCGAATCCAGATGGATGCATGTTCAATGGATGCATTACTGCATTACTCCAGTCTTAGCTGTACTTTGTATTTAGCACAAGTTAGCAAACGTTAGCATGCTCAATTAAAATGCTAAATATTATACCTGTGAAACATCAATATATTATTATATTATTATATATATATTAGATAATTTATAGTATATTATTATTATATTATTAGTATTATCATTGTAAGCACAGGCTTGATGTGCTAGTGAAATTTATGGTTTCTGCAGCATCGTCATGATCATGATCATTATCAGTATTGTATTGTTCGCTAACAAACAATAGTTGTATCAGCTTGTGCATCTGTTTTATATTCTATATTATGTATCCTTCAGTCCCACTGGGGCTCTGCTCAGTGGAGCGGGATTAGACTGCATCATACTGAAAGGTGTTTCTAACGTTTGTTGTTTTCCACACAACTCATTTACATACATGAGGAACACAGAATACTAGAATCACCATCCTCACACACACACACACAAACACACAAAAGGAGACTTACCATGATAACGGCACTCAAAATAACTTTTTGTCATGCTAAAATACTGCAATTGCCAAGAGTGCCACTGCTCTAACCTGGTCTGCGCCCTCTTTTCTCCTACTCACTCTATCATCACTCATCTCTCTCCCTTAGTCCCATCAGCCTTCACCATTTTCTCTACCACCAGCTTGAATATACTGTAGACAGCATCAAGTGAATTTCTTAGTGAGTTTCCCAAATATTTTGTAGCTGGAGGACCAACTTTTTTCCCCGTTTGAGCAGGTCATAAAATTATTATGAATCTATGTGTTTTTTTCTTCTCGGCTCTAAAAAGAAATTATTACCTTGAAAGCCGTTTGTGCAGAGCCTCTAGCTCTTCCTCAAGCCACTGTTTTAGGGAGTGGGAGTGAATCAGCGCATGAGGGATGGTATTCTTGACACAGCTGTGTGCATGGTTGTATTGTCGATTTATGAATATTAATTGAGGTTTGACACTATTATTGCCTGAAATGCATGCTGAAAGATGGCATCTTGCCCGAATCATCTACACGGCAATAAAAACTTAAATTGGAGTGCTGCACTGTATTCTTCATCTATGATTTATGCACTTTGCCATGACTGAAAATAGAATCTGAGGACAAAAAAAACCACCTGAATGAAACTACATCCTCAAAGCATCTACAGTCATGATGCCATATCCATCAAATGTTGTTTTGTATTGATTCAAAGACATATGCCACTCCATACTTAAACCTGCATGATGTGTTGATTGGCCACAAACTGTAATAAGTCAGCACTGACTTATTATCACCTTGTGAAGTTGATATGTCAAAGTCGAGCATTGGTAGGCATGTATCAGGAAGTCCAGATGGAGTCAGAAATCTATGAGGTTAAAGGCCACAACCTTATTATGGTGACAACCATTTTATCTTTAGTCGTAACAACAGTCGCGAGGTCACAGCAATCACATTGGAACTCATCACAAATCTGTGCTGTCATGTATTTGATTGGCCATCGCAGGGAATTACAACTCCTTTCACCTCACACAGTCAGTTGATTCTTGTTAATATCAAGATGTAGATTAGAACAGCTTTACTGCATTTTAGTGTCTATAGTCTTGAAAAGTTCCCTTTTTGGTGATGCTGGGTTTTCCCTGGTTGTCTGTGATATCTATTTACAATTATGTTCCCTAGCTGACATCGAGCCGTTAAGGAGTCAGGCCATGATGATGCCTTTTAGGTAGACACCTTCATTTTTAACAGACATATAAAAAGTCTATCTGAGGCAGCCCAAGAGGCGTGAAATGTGAAAGGAAGACATTCGAGGACAGAAAATGCAGAGGACTCAAATTACACCCCTCATCGCTTCGCTACCTACCACTCCTTAGCACAGTCACTGCTCTCCCAGACACCGAAATGCCTTTTAAACCATCATTTAATCCCACCTAATGAAATAGAATCCCTTTTTCTCTTTGCCGGCTAAGTAGGGCTTAACAGTAATTGAATGGGTAGTACTACTCTGCATAATTTTTCTTGTGCTAAGAAAGGGAGGAGGTAAAAGGAAAGATGTGTGAATTTAATGTGAGCTTACAAAGAGGAAACTGGCCTTGAGTCCACAAAACGATCTTAAGAGGAGGGGTGGGGGCTGCTCAGTTCTTGCCTGTACCACCCCTTTGCTGACCTTTCTGAAATGGACTTTAATGCATAAAGTGGAATAAAGCGGAATTAATCATGTGCAGGGACTAGGTCATGGACAGGGGTGTAACAAAGATGGCTGAGTGGCACTATTAAGTGTGTGTGTGCCGCAAACACACACACATTCACACACACACACACACACACACATCTATAGCCATTCTTCATTAAACAAAGGTGCAGACCAGGTGAACACACACACAGATAGCTCTTCTCTTTAATCACCCAGTTGAGTTTGAAGAGTTTCAAAGGTTACCACTGCAGCTGTAGTCAACTTAGGACCTTTGTTTGGCTTTTCTGTCGACTGAGTTACATACCAACCTCGTGTGTGACTGGGTGGATACATACAAGTATTCTTCTCTATATGCTACTAGATATATTCTGATTCTATTTATTTGTGATGCTAGAAATTTAAAGTAATTTCTCCCAAATAAAGAACATCTCAGGGCTCATTCAGACAAAATCAGGCTTGTGTCAAAAAATATGTTTTTCCATTCATCTGAGTTGGGTTAGCACCCTGCGTCGGAAAAGTTGAGCCAGATTGAATTTTTGGAAAAACGCAGCCCAATTTCACACTGCGGCTGCAAATGAGACAATCAAATAGGTCAAACACCTCAGCAGCCCACCTCAGCCCCCCAACCCTGCGGCGATTCAATGCAACACTTGATTCTATCTGAATGTACCAACCCGTTCTCATTCCCAACGCATAAAATACTGACGATTTGTCACGCCCCTAGACGTCTGATACTGACGCAAAAGGTATCCTTCCGCGTCTGTATAAAACGCTCTGGGTTCTCAATTGACTCCAATATAAACCCGTTTGCGGTGGTAAGAGACGCTCAGAGCAGAGGCTACAGCCGTCCACTCACTATAATAATAACCCGATCACGGCGAGACGTGACGCTGCGAGCTACAATCTGATTGGAGCACAGAGGACTCTCTGCCCGGAACTATTTTTCTCACTATTTTAAGGACTTCTTTTAATGACATCATTAACATTTCTCAACACAAACACGTCAAAGTGTCACTGATAATTCAACAATAAAACAGCTTCATGCTGTTGCCCTCAGTATGATTTTTTTCTCCTTCGATTCTGAGAAATAAAGTTTTATTGGTATGTTTTGGATAGCGGCCTACAGTACAGATAGGCCTACGTTACTACAATCCTCGACTGTTGCTATGGAGACGATGTAACAGATGTAACAGATGTAACGTACAGAATGCTTTTTTAGGTTTATTATTTTAATTTCATGTATAAAACATGTTTTTAGATTCATTCACCACTCATGTTTGGACGCGCTAAGCTCGAGCCATCAGCTGTTCGCTACCCATAATCCTCAACCACCGTTGCTATGGAGACAAAGACAATCCACTTTACGTTACCTGTTTTATGTATGTAATATTTATTCTTAACTAATTTATACAAAAATAAAGTTAACTGAGATCAGTGTTTTATTGTGTGTGTACAAATTGCAATTTTTAGTTTCAGAGGTGCTGAGGGCTGATGGCAACAGGCAGTTAAATCTCCTTTTTAAACAATGAACTGTTGAAATGTTCTCAGTTCTCAGGATTAATAATATTCAGATTTACCAAGCAGTAACTTTCCATAAGTCCAAATTCATATTTTATTGAGGTAGTGCTGCTAACTACTGTTTGATACATGCTGTCATTTTAAGCAAAGCAGGACATTTCATGTAACTATGAAACTGCAGTGCTATTGTGTGTTGTAATTGCCATTGCTTAATGAGTCATACAGTACTCCTTATAGAACAGACCTGTGCACTTAACTAATTATTTAGGGGGCTAGATTTTAGCCAGGCCTGTTTGTGTGAGAATGTCAGAGGCGCCCCTGCCACAAGCTGCCATGTCTGTACACCCAGACAGGAGACACTGAGCGGCAAACATGCCTGTTACTTTACAGTACTCACTCCCATCCTCTGATTCATAGCTGTCTTTAGTTTTTATTTTTCTTGACATATTATATTTTGAATTACAGAAGTGGGAATTTTATTTAATTTGATGTGCACACAAAATCAGAATCTTATTTCTGGTTATTTCTTTGCTGAGAAATGACTTTTGTACCTGAAATAATCCCTACATGTTTCATTTTCATTTGTAGAAATGACACAGCCAAAATAGAAGATGTGCCCTTCTTACCAGGCTCCCAACAATGTAAACAGGAAGACCTGCAGTGGATGTTTGTCCAGCCTGGAATCTAAGCAGAACTTAAAAAAACAGCACCCCAATTTTTCTTAATTCTGCCAAGCTGTCGGTAAGTTTTCTTTAACAATGCCCATGACAATGACAATCATATATTTATCACAGTTGTCAATGTTTCCTAAACTGACAAGGCAGGTCTTTGCATATAAACTTGCATAAATAAATGAGGTGCTCAGCATCAGAATAGATCAGAGAATCATCACAGTAAATACATCTAACTAGACATAATAATAATAACATGTGAGGCCATTTGTAACCTCGTATATGGTCAAAGATGAAAAAAATCTAATGTAACAGTATCAATTGTCAAATTTGTCAAACTAGTCTGGATGCATAAAGTTTTCTTTATTGTTCTTGCAGGTTTTAAACTTCATGCCCTGGGCTACCAGCCTGTTCTTTTCCTGAGCCATCCTGACTGGAAAGGCCAAATCGTCAGGGACATTATACACCATGTGGATCCGGCAGAAGGGGTGGCACCTGAGATCCTCATAAAGATGAGGAAGTTGTATGAGTGTGTGCTAAAAAGTAAGATATATTTTGTTTATCATGAAAATAATGTTATGATATGATACACTTTATTACCCCCTTGCACTGAAGCGCATGCACAGATTTTGCCCTACCAACCAAAGCTCACCATGCTGAACTTCTGGTGGTAGCAGTCATTTTCAAACAGGTTTTGCTTTTTGAAAAGCTCCTGCAGGGTTGTCACAGTGGTTACTGTGCAGTAATGTGAAACAGCCTTTAGAGAAATTTTTGTTAGGCTGTATTTGATGGCTAGAGCCATGTGACTATCTTGCCTCTGATCTAATGAACCTGTGACACTTCCTCTTGTCTAGCTTCAGTTACATTTAGCCATTTAGTTGACGCTTTATCCAAAGCGAAAAGAGAAACAAAAGCTGTTTGATACTTCTTTTAAAAACAGTTCTTCCTCACACTGTATGCATACAGTGTATTTGGACTCATTTAAAGTGAAGTTGTATGTAGCATGACATGAACAGAGATGATAGTTCAACCTAGACATTGCCATAGGTCACCACCAAGTTATCCTCTTAACCTTTATGTGTGTGTGTGTGTGTGTGTTTGTGTTTGTTTTTTTCTTTTCTTGACAGTGGCAAAGTGTGCGGTGACACCTGGGAGTCTGCAGAACGACATGCAGAGCTGTAAACCAGCCCACAGAATCATCACAAAGATTCAACATGGAGCATGCAGTTAACATTCACAATAAACATATTGAATACACATTTCAGTCAGTGTCAGTCTCCGTTTAGTCTATAACTGTGGCTTAAATACATAAAACATCCATGAATCTGACAAACAAGTGTTGCATATCAACAAACATTCTCATATGCATCACCACCACTATAAAAGTGACTAGGCCATTATAATATAGTGCTAAAGTTACAGTAATACTGCATGTTAAGTAAGTAACACCGTGACAAGATTCTAGCTGTATGAGATGACAGTGGTAAGCAGTATGTGTGTAGGAGCCTAAAGAAAGGAAGTTAACTACAGCAGTATCAGCTGGAGTTCATGTTTATGTTTCCGCTTCTTATAATATGTCATCTGTCATGTTTATATGCAGAGACCACTGCACATGTGGAGCTGTTCAGTCTTATATATGTGTTATTACAGTTTTTATGGTTAAACAAAAAGGATTTAAATAAATGAATGTAAAGTCATTCATACTGCTTGATTTTGTTTACTCCATCATGTCATCCCACCTCCATATCATCATCATCATCATCATCATCATCATCATCATACCATCATCATCTCATCCCATCTCCATAAGATCATCATCATCATATCATCATCATACCATCATCATCATCATCATCCCACCTCCATATCATCATTATATCATCATCATCTCATCCCATCTCCATAAGATCATCATCATACCATAGTCATCATCATCATCATCATATCATCCCAGTGAGAGGTCAAGGTGCTACTGTCAAACAGGTTTGTTTAGGTCTGACAAAGGATACTATGTACACTGGAAGAATATTTATGTTTTTTGGGTTATCTGGCAACATGACGTAGCCCTTTCAACCTCACCTTCATGTCCTTCATGGTACAGGATTTTGATTTCATTTACTACATATGCAGGTTACAGACAGGGAAAGGCACTGTGTTGTAGAGTGATTTGGCATGTTCAATTAATGTTATGGGTCATCTGCTGAATGTAGGTGTCATTCTGTTTCAAATTACTGTTGACTGGCAGTGATTTAATTATCTGAATCCAAACATCACTGTTCTTGTGAGTAAAAGGCGTGTCATCGCTGCTGATTGTAAAATGAGGCTGCTCATGTGATTTTATATTTCCAGGAATATGTGGCTGAGGATATTTGTGATGAAATCATTCCTAAAACAGTTTCACACAGGTGACATATTTCTCCATAGCTGCTTCCTCTCTGAGGAACTGTTTCTTCAAGCACATCAGCACTGACCTATGTTCAAAACAGTGAATCAAACTCACCCTGTGAGTGTGCTGCCTCGTGCTAATAGTGTGTTTAATAGAAAAATATATCTGCCTAAAATATGAGAAAATATTTCAAATTCACACCATATGAGCTGAGTTTGAGATTAAAGCTAAGTCAGTTTATTAATTAAAGCAATCAATCCTAGACTGACATCCAGATATCATAAATGTAATCCAAAGTCTTGACCAGAACTCATCCTCCCCCTCTGCCCCTAAATAACTGCTGATAATGACCTTTACCTAAAAAGTCAAAATCACATTAAACAGAGAACTTTTGATTTTATCATTTATTTTATTGATTGTAGCTCAATCACACTCAGTCCTCTATGAGATACTTTATTAATCCTTCAATGGGGAAATTCCTTTTTTACTCAGTTATTATTTTACAGGCATTTTAACCCTGAACACACATACAAAGGCTCATAGACATGCAATGTGCAGATAGATGATGGCGTGATGGGCAGCCCCCCTGAGAAGCGCCCTGCGAGCAGTTGATGGCTGAGGATTCTCCTGTAGCAGTCCTCAACTTTTAAGTTCAGTTTGGTTTGAAACACCAGGCACTGCAGTCCCTTCTGTGCATCCTCAGACATGTCAGCAGAGAGGCTGTAAAAACAGAATATCAAAAAAAAAGTCAATAAAGTCAGTCATGAAAGTGAGCTCACTATATAACACAAGGATTTAGGATCCTGTAATCAAGCCTTCCTTTAAAGTGGAGAGGGCAGTGTTAGCTGCAGACCTCAACTAGTCAGACCTCACATAGTAGAATGTTATGATTCAAGAACAGTACCTCCAACTACTGCTCAGACACTGGATATTTCTTTAAAGGTGATACAGTTGGAATATTTTAAGATGAAGAGCATACATTTGTTTCTTATGTCATGATGAGGGCGTCAATGGACACAGCTTGCCTTGATGCCATTAAATTTGGCAAATTTGACATTACAAGCTGAAAACAAAATGACAAATTCAGCCATGGTTCAACAAAGACATTTTTCTTCACGTTGATTTCAAACCTTCTGGTAAATCCAGATGACCTTTTGACAGGTGCCCACATATACCATGGACCAAGGATAAGCCCAAACAAGATAGCAATGTACAATATGCACAGGAATCTGTAAACACGTCTATTGTGTATGCAGACATGAAGGCCACTTACTGTGAGAGCCACAAGTCTGCCAGGTGAAACATGAACATTACCTGCTGAGCAGCCACGCACGGTCTGGCATTTCTACAGGTAACGCATAAAAAATAAAAAATGAGTTAGACCAATTGTCCACATTACAGCACCCACCCATAGTAAAGAGTGAGGAATGCATAGGACTTATAAACTGTACCTATTTGCTGGTAAAACGTTTGATGCAGGCTGCAAACCCCTCGTGTTGCTGCGTCTCTCAGACTCACAGACTTTGAGGAGTAACATCCCATGTCTGTCACGTTGTTCCCATCAGACAGGCTCTGGATCAGGTTCCCTCTGTGCCTCATTCTATGCAATACAACAAGAAACAAAATGCAGCACTTTAAATACAGTCCATGATTAAACATGGAATTGCAAATGAAGTAAATGGGAGCTGATTTCATAGAAACAATATAAGTAATGTATTACTGAGGGTTTGAGATGCTGAACATGCTGTAGATATGTGAGTCTACTTTTACTCGCAACAATAAATTAGAGAAGAGTGTGGCCTCTTGGACAACTGTTTCCATACACTACAAAAATAAATAAGTAACAATGAATTAATTCAAAATAATAAATATTAGTAGTTATGATAACATTACCTCCACATCCTGAAAGCACCCTGAAGCTCTCCTCCAGCCCCAAATCATCAGGATCACCTGAGTCACTCATTTTTCAAAGTAAACAGGAAAACAGGATTTTCAGAGTTTGTGCTGGGACGATGAAGCTAGCCAAGTCTGAAATGTGCAAACAACGTTAGCAATTAATGTTAGCATAGTCAGTGCTAACTTAAGTCTCATTGTACATTAACTGCACACTACAATTCAACACTACACAGCACGTGAGGTTCTTTTGCGTCAGGACATTTAATATGAGCAGCGTGTAACTGCTTTAATCTGACTGCATCAGTCATCAGCAGATTGGACTGGCGGAGTAAATCGCTGCAGGAGCCACAGGCAGTCTTTACCGTGCTCTACCTAGCTAGCAACATGACGTTAGCCATTTTTAAACTGCTTCACAAACCTGACACTTTGTTTGCTTTAGAAATATTTTCTGAAAAAAAGTTTCCAAGACTTCAGTGAATCTTTTTGAAACATACGTCATATATTTTTTACGTACCTGCATCAGAATCAGGGGTCTCTCCGTTCTCCCATCAACCTTTGCGCACACTCGTGGTGAGTGATTGGCTCGAGCTCAGCGCGTCCAAACGCGAGTGGTGAATGAATCTAAAAATGTTTTACACGTGACAATAAAATAATAAACCTAACAAAGCTGTACGTTACATCTGTTCACTCTCGGGATCGTCCTGGGGCGTCTCCATAGCAACGGTTGTCGAGGATTGTGGGTAATGTAGGCATATCTGTACTGTAGGCCGCTATCCAAAACATAATAAAACTTTATTTCTCAGAATCGAAGGACAAAAAGTCATACTGAGGGCAACAGCACGAACTATTTTATTGTTGAATTATCAGTGACACTTTGACGTGTTTGTGTTGAGAAATGTTAATGATGTCATTAAAAGAAGTCCTTAAAATAGTGAGAAAAATAGTTCCGGGCAGAGAGTCCTCTGTGCTCCAATCAGATTGTAGCTCGCAGCGTCACGTCTCGCCGTGATCGGGTTATTATTATAGTGAATGGACGGCTGTATCCTCTGCTCTGAGCGTCTCTTACCACCGCAAACGGGTTTATATTGGAGTCAATTGAGAACCCAGAGCGTTTTATACAGACGCGGAAGGATACCTTTTGCGTCAGTATCAGACGTCTAGGGGCGTGACAAATCGTCAGTATTTTACGCGTTGGGAATGAGAACGGGTTGAATGTACCCTCACTCCACCCAACAATACAAGTATGTGAACTTTTCCCTGGTATATTCCTTTGTCCTGTAATCATGTTAACCATATTTAACACTACTTTTACGAGTTTTTTTTTTTCAAATTCTATGCATAGTGGTGTTACAACCAGCTCAAGGGGTATAAGGACATAACGTAAAATCAAGGTGTTATGGCTAATAAACAAAGCTATTTATTAAATGAAAATTCAAACTATTGTCAACAAAAACAGGTGAGGTGCTAAAGGGAACAAAGGGCGAGCAGATGCTGTTTAAAGAAACAAATAAATATAGAATATATTTATTTGTTTCATATATATGTAGAATTTAACGCCTGTACCACTGGGTTGAATGAGTTTTCTATTTCCATTCTAATATTTTTTTTTTTTTTTGAGTATTAATTGGATTATACTCTTATATACTCTTTTTTGTGTGTAATCTGTGACAGCTAATTAGAAACCACTTAACAATACGCATCCAAGCACCAATTTTGGGGAAAATAATACGTTTGCATCTTTGACTGAATTTTATTAATATTATTATTAGAAAATGTGTAGGGAAGTGTATTTTTGGTTTGGTCAAGTTCTATTCTGCAGACAAATGTGTTATCACACCTGGAGTTCACCTGGTTTTCAAGGCAGAACTTTCAGATGTTTAACCAACTAACTCTAACTAATATGCAATAAAGGACAGAGATATTAATTTTAATTCCAAAGTACTTCAGCAGCATATCACTGAAACCAATGATATCAAATGCTTGTACACATGAGTGTGTCACATGAGTGTGTTTCCCTGCTCTACAGATGAGCTGTGTGAGTCGGTGCCTTTAACATTTCAGTATTCAGGTGAACAGCTGAAGCAGTTGTCTGAAAGAGAGCAGGGCTGTAGGTCTATCTCTTCTCTGATCCACTGAAGCCTCAGGGTTAGAGACATGAGTAGAGGGCTCACCGCTGCAGCTTTGAGACCAAGTCACTCTCTGAGGGCGAGAGAGCTGGACTCGATCCAATGGGAGCCAAGCAGGGAGGGCTGTAACACTTCAAATACCATGTAAGGGTTATGCGATCCTCTCTCCACAAAAGAGCCACGCTGGTGTGAATGTGAGCAACTGGAGAAGGAAAGGGGAGTCAGTGAGGATGAGGGGAACGAGAACATGGAAGAGAAAGAGAGTGTACAGAATGAGATGAAGAGGACCATAAGTCATAAAGAATAAATCACTGAGCTAAATGAACAAGGGAATGAATGAAAAATGTGAAGGTGTCGGGACAAGAAAGAAAAAAAAGAAAATAATAGACTGAGGAAAGGAGGGAGGAGGAGAGAAGTGTGTGCAGTGTTGTAAGCGATAGCGATCTAACTGTGGCGTGGCTTCACACTGTGTGTGTGTATGCGTGTACACTTAGTGTGTATATACTTGTATTTATCAGGTGCATACAGTGCACACCAGTGCATCTTTGTCTATACAGAATGTGGATGGTGTTGATATTATATGTGTACTGTATACAAAGATTCATTCATAAAAAGAGATAAATGCCATTCTTAAAATTAGTAAAACATTTTTAATGTTGTGGCAACAGTAAATGCCAGTAAATGCAAAAGAGCAGTTTGCATTATCATTATTATTCACTTGAGAAAAATCATTTATGAAACTGAAAAAAAAAAGTTTGAGCTATCAAGACAACACAACAGCAGTTAGATTGATATTCCCTGGAATTCATAAAAATACAGCAAAATAAATAAAAATATCTATCTTTTGCAAATGTGTGTGCATGTAAGTGAGGGAAACATATGTTTCATGTGTGTTCATATGTTCGTGCAAATGTGCGCATGGTGTCTCCGTGTGTGTTTAAACTGGTTGTGAATGTACAGTCAGACAAGAGGCCACAGCAGCGATCCTCTTTCTCATCCGGCTGATCAGTGTCGCCCTCACCATCAGATGTGACAGCCACAACCGTTAGGGTCCAGGCCAAAATAGCCACCGCATGGCTGTTACAAGCCACGGTAACAGAGCTCTGCTTACAGCAGCTGACAGCATCACATTTCAGTGCCGGCCGAAGACACAGAGGGGAGAGATGAGGAAGTGGAAGAGAGCGAAGGAGAGAGAGGGAAAAGAAAGTGAGAGCCACAGAAGCAAAAGACAGAAAATGAAACAAAGGAAAGAAAATGAAGATGATGGTGAAGGGCACCTGGATGACAACATATTGTTAACAAGCTCACCCAAGTTACCATGACATGGCATGACTGTCTGCAGGTCATTGTAAAGAATTAACCTCACAGATGACTGTAGCAGGCGTGGTAGCTGTTGATTCTGTAATATATACTGGAATCAAGGAAGTCAAGGTTTAAAGAAGCTGAATAATGTCAAAAGGTAACTATTGTCAGTTTAGATGTTTAATGTGGTTTCACCAGGTGGCATGCTTTTTTCTGATGATTACGATCTATCCAGGTGTTCTCGTTGGTCATGAGCAGTGTTAGGTATAGTTACTTTGGAAAGTTTAGGTTACAACGTTACCATCAATTAAAAGTAATCCGTTACGCTACACCATTACCTATGAATAAAAGTAACCCATTAGAATACTCATGCGTTACCAAAAATGAAAAGCTGTTTGACTGACACACACACACACACACACACACACACACCTTTTGAATGCACCAAGAAGTCCTGACAGTGAACCAAATTAACGCTGCAGGACAACAATAACAGGGAAGACAGTCAGCTTGGATACAAAATGTTTTTTTTTTTTAATGGAAGTGGAATTTGCAGTCGACAGAAGCTTTTTATCAACACAGAGTATGCTTTTTTTATTTACTTTTTATTAGTTTTTTCTTAATAACATATACATATGTGCCACTGGGCACAAAAACATACAACATAACAAGACAACAAGACAAGGGAGGATTGAGCATTGAGTAAAACAGCAGAGTCAGATTAGGCACATCATACATAAGAATATAAGGATGCTGCTCAAAAATAAAGGAAAGATTAGAAAATAATATCTTGATGGATGGTTTGATCTTATCTATGCAATCTAAATGAAATCAGGTCTTACAGTTAACACATAGCTGAGCCATTTTGATCAGTTTGATTTCTTAATTTGAAAGTAATTCTCTCCATAACATATATTGTAAATTACATCAATCCACTCGTTTATCACAGGTTTGTCTCTCTTAAGCCATTTTCTGGTCAGAGTCTTTTTACATCCCACTAACAACACTCTCAACGTATTTGTCCTGCTTTGCATATTAAAGTCCATCTAGATCACATAAGTACATGACTTTCAAGTTTAGAAACATTTTCCTTTTAAAAACAGCCTCCAGGACCCCAAGAATCTCTCTCCAAAATGGAGCCACAGAGGGACAGCCCCAAAAAATGTGAAAATGATTCGCTGAAGTATTCCCACAGGACCTCCAGTAGGCAGTCTGATCGGAATAGTTGGTCTTTTGTGCTGGAGAGCGAAAGAATCAAGTCACGTTTTTCCAGCCGAATTCCCTCTGAGTGTGCATTTTACCATTATGTTGTTCTTGTCTTTTCGCTGGCGAATCGAAAATAATTCAAAAGCTGTACTCTCTGCCATCTTGCTGGTGGTTTGAAAGCACACACACACACACACAGGTAACATAGGTCAGCAGGGCACAGACGCATCATTACAGCACTGCGTCTCCACTGATACATCCGCAGGTGGCACAGTAATGTCTGACAAAAGCAGTCGGAATTTTTGTTTTAAATGGGGGCGAGAGCCTGAGAACACCCTGGACGCGGGGAGAACTCCACACAGAATGATCCGACTGGTGGGTTTGAACCCAGAACCTGAAGTGATGCGTAAACATATGCTTCACTTCATGTGAGCGTGTTCTGAGGAGTTTACCAAGACGTCATGGTACACCAAAGATCATCTGCCTCATCATGACTGAAAGCACCAATCAGAGAGATTCTATTAAAATGAACTAACTTTACTGTGAAATGACACAATTTCACATGACAGTGACCTTGTAAATGAGCAGAATCATATTTTAATTTTATTGAACATTTGCTTGATGCTGTTCAGAGAACAGAATGTAGGCTTACTTCTACTAAAAATGCTGGCCAAGAAGCCAGGATATATTTCAGAGCTATAGTCACATGCTCTTGTTGTCAACAGAAAATAATTGCCATGGATGTAACTTAAAAAAAGCTCCCGCAAAGATTACTGTGCAAGATTTTTAGTTGTTTGTAAAACTTCTAACACAGTGGTCTAGAACACACATTCATGTCACTCCATCCACAGAATTACTGCTGTAAGCACAAACACACTAGCTCTTTTTACAGCAGAAATACAGTATACTAAGTATATTGGCCGCTTCAATCATAATGCACTAGAGCAGACCTGCTGTGAACTGAATGCCAAGAAAAATACAAATTCATGCAAAGGGCAGCATAGCAATAGACACCACTGTCTAATAAGATACAAGGTTTTATACAAGGCTGGAAGTAATGGCTTTAATATTGATTACTAAATCATTCATTGATGCTTTATATATCAGTGATAACCTATTATGGCTGCAAAAAAGCATTTCATATTTGGACATAATGCAGTTATAAATGTTGATATTCAGCTAACAAATGCTTAAAATTTTATTGATAAACTCATTTTGTTTAGATCCTCTGCAGCCCTTCTCCAGAAGTATACAGACCAATCAGTTAAATGGATTTTTCACAACCAGCCAACCCCAACTGTTGTGTGGGTTACAGCCGATGATGCCATTAGCCACATTTACAATACCAATCAGAACCTTCTCATTCTCATTCGTTCTACATTGCAAATGAACACTGAAGACATCAAAACTATGAACTAACACATGGAATTATGTGGCAAACAAAAAAAGTGTGAACCAACCAGAATGTGTTTTATATTTTAAATTCCATCTTTTGCTTTGATGACAGCTTTTCTCAGCATTTTCTCAGTCAGATTCATTAATTGGTGACAACCTGGATCGATTTATCTAACTTGCCTTCTCAATACATTTAAGGCTGTCCCATCACTATCAAGCTATCACTTATAATGATATAGACCTGCACTATATAAAAATTGTCCTCTTTGACTACTGTGTTAATCCATATTATGGCAAGAATCCCTTAACTACACAAAGAGAAACAACAGTCCATCAGTCACAAAACTGTTTATTGCAAATAAACAAGTGAACAGTCATCTGTCTAACGTGATCTTTGCTGAAGAACCCACAGTGGCAACAGTAAATGCCACACCGGCACCCAATGTACCTCAGCACAGGCGAGACACAAGACGACGGAGCTGCAGCAGGTGCAGCCAGTGACTGCCCAGCCCAAATATTGGTGGAGAACACGGCAATGTGATCAACAAGCAGCACCTGGCAGCACTCCAGGTGCAGACGGAGAGACACACCCAGCTGCTGGAGGTGATGGTAGTTTGAGCAGGGGCAGCGCCACCAGCCCCCTCGCTTGCAGGAGTCACTCTCCATAAAATGGCACCAATGGATGACCGATGGCATGTGGGTGGCTGGGGGCAGAGTGAGCCTGCTTCCCCTCTTATCAGGGGATATGCAGATGGCAGCACCCTGCCTGCCCCCCCTCGAGGCCGATCACTCATTTACTCCGCTGTGGACCGAGGAACCAAACTGGGTCCCCTTGACCAGCCATTTGTCTAGCAACCTGATAGTTGCAGCCCGGCTGGCAAGCAGCAGATGATAGAAAAGATCATACTGGAGCAATTTGTGGACGGGCTCCTAACTGGCACATTGCCGTGGGTATGCTCTAACACTCTGTACTCTTGTATTCTAGGTGATTTGAGTTGTTCGTTCTCCAGCACCATTCCCAGGTCAAGGAGCGATGACAGTGTTCCAGTAAGGAATTAAGGAGGTTAGACATCAGGCATTGGTGGACTCAGGCTGCATGCAGTCCATAGTTCAAGAGAATCTGATTCAAGCTGGGGCCTTGATAGAGGCAGTGACCTTCGTGACAGAGAAAATAACCCTCTGGTACTGAAGAGGTGCCAGAACATTGTTTTCCAGGGCACTATAACTTCATGGCTGGACATGTGGGATATGACAAGACACTAAAATGTAATAGCTCCATTCTATTGACCATGCATTCGGGTAGATGTGTGGCACTTGTGTGCCTTGCCCTGAATGCCAGGTGGTTAACCAATCAGTCATCCCGAGAGCGCCATTGCACCCATTACCCCTCACTGAGGTTCTGTTTGAGCATATTGGTATGGACCTCATTGGGCCATTTCACGGAGCACATGTGGATATCACTTTGTGTTAGTTCTTGTAGACTATGCAGAGATGGTGTGTAGAGGAACCATCAGTGGCTGTCAGGACAACCCGGGGAACGAACCCGGGTCTCTGGTGTAGCAGGCGGACAGTTAACCACAAGACCAAGGGATGGACTCAAATGCAGAGAGCGGCAGATGAGGCAAGTCAGTTTAGAGAACTTTACTGAGTCAAAAAAAAACAAGGTTTCAACAAGGCAAAAATCGTCAGGCTCCGTTCAGTTTGGAAGTGCAAAAGGTAGTCCAGCAACAAAAAAGGTTCAAAGCTCAGAAGTTTCAAAGACAGGATTCTTCACAAAACTAAGTTCACAAAAAAAGTCCAAGGTCCATAAACACAAAACCAGTCCAAAAGGTACTTGGGAAAACACAGGAGAGACTTACAAGACGTGCACACTTCAGGTTGACAATTCCAAGACTGAGCACAGAACAAAAAACAGAGCAGGCATTTAAAGGGAGTCAGAACGAGGTACAGGTGGCAGTAATCAACTCATCAACTCAACCAAAGCATGGATCAGGTAAAGGTGACTGAGCACATAGAAATGGGCAAAATGAGGACATCTAGTGGTGAGTTCGGAGAAATATCCCAAAAACCTCACAAGTGCCTCTACACACCATCTCTGCAAAGGGTGTTGCGCGGGCACTGATCCAGGTTGCCTCCCGAGCCGGAATCTCAAAAGAAGTCCATGATCGGTTTATACACGATGATGGCCACAATTGTGATAGGTGGCTAGATCCTCTGTTGTATGCAGTGCGCGAGGTACCCCAGGCCTTCACTGGATTTTTTGCTGTTTAGCAGGAAACCACACAGGGTTCTGGACCATCAAACACTATGACTACAGTGACCAGCCTCAGAAAACACCAATTAACAGCACCTCACAACGGAGCCCACATAAATGCTTTCAAGTGAGAAAGCAGCAAGTAGCAGACACCTCTCAACATTAACTGTTCAGAGGAGACTGTATGAATCAGACCTTCATGGTCAAACTGCAAAGAAACCATGACTGAGGGAGAGCAACAAGAAGAAGAGAACTGCTTTGAATAAGAAACAGTCTGCTGCTGAAGGAGCTGCTCAGAGACCCTTGTTACGCCCCGGCTTGTTTGGAGAGCAGTAACAAGTTGAAGATAAGAAATTAGAATGCAAATTGACACGAGTTTCCAGTTCGTCAGAAGTTTTAATAACTGTTTTCAACAAAAGAAGGTGAGGCAAAAGGAATGAACATAGGGCATACAGGTGCTGTTGAAAGAAACAAACAAGTATAACAAAAAGAGAACTCTAACAGAGCCTATCTTCTAACTAAAGAACCAAAACCCGAGAAATAAAACCCTCACTATTTAAAGCCTAAGGCACACAGGAAACAAACAAAACCACAGTCACAACAGCACCCCTAGCTAGTATATCTAACAAAGGAATTCTCAAAGTAGTCAGTGAAGTCAACAAATCTAAACCTAGCCCACTGTCGTTCCTTTACCAACCTTTTAGTCAACCAACACACAACAAGGCGAGCTTAACAATAACACAAAACACAAGCCGCCACGAACGATGAACATCGGTACTATTTAAAACTGCCGCTGTGTTGATTGGAGGTTCTGATTGGCTCCTCGCAGACACCAGCGACAAGTCACAGCCCTCGTGGAGACGATCCCAGCATCCAAAGGAGCCAATCCCTGATAGGGGAACACACAGCCTGCTTTGCATGGAAAGCATAAATTAGACGGCAGCTAGCAAAAGGGACCAATCCCTGATAGGGGAGCACACAGCCTGTTTTACATAGGACGCATAAATTAGACGGTAGCCACCAGCGGCCGTAACACTCCCCCCCTTAAATTTACGAGTCCTGTGGCTTGACGTAAAAATTACATACGTATATGAAGTGATGATCTATACCCTAGACAGAGTATCAGCTAGCACATTTTCACAACCCTTTTTATGTCGGATGTCAAGGTTGAAGTCCTGCACCAACAGGGCCCACCGCATGAGTCGCTGGTTGTGGTTGAACATGCGGGATAGGAACACAAGAGGGTTATGATCAGTGTATACTACAACCGGTAGAGAAGTGGACCCAACATAGACTTCGAAGTGCTGTAGTGCCAACAACAGAGCAAGGGTTTCTTTCTCAATAGTAGAATAATTCGTCTGGTGTCGGCTAAATTTGCGGGAAAAGTACGCAATAGGGTGATCAATGCCATCCTCTCCTCTCTGCAGCAATACCGTTCCAGCACCCCCTGCACTGGCATCTACCTCGAGCTTAAAGGGTGCGGAGAAGTCAGGAGCGGCGTGAATGGGGGCGTGACTTAACAAAGCCTTTACGCTATCGAAGGCCATCTGACAGTCGGGGGTCCACACGTAATCTACCTTAGGGCTGAGGAGGTTTGTGAGTGGGACGACGATGCTGAAAAAGTTGCGGCAGTAGCGTCTGTAATAGCCAGCCATACCCAGAAACCGGCGCAGCGCTTTACGAGTAGTTGGAATAGGGAAGTCACTAAGAGCAGCGATCTTCGCCTCTACGGGGCGCACCTGTCCCTGTCCAACTTGCTGACCGAGGTAGACTACAGTGGCCTTACCAAACTCGCATTTGGCCAAATTTACTGTCAATGTAGCGCGAGCCAAGCAGTCAAAAACCTGCTCTAACACGTGCATATGCTTCTGCCATGTGTCGGTGTAGATTACTAAATCATCGAGATAGGCGTTGCAATTTGGCAATCCCGATAACACAGTATTAACCAATCTTTGGAAAGTGGCAGGAGCATTACACATCCCAAAGGCCATCACGTTGTACTGACAGAAATGATCAGGAGTGACGAACGCAGAAATTTCTTTGGCACGGTCTGTTAAGGGTACCTGCCAATAGCCTTTTAGCAAGTCCAACTTACTCACGAATTTGGCGGTGCCCAGGTTGTCGATGCAGTCTTCCATGCGGGGGAGAGGGTACGAATCCCTGACAGTGACTGCATTCACCTTGCGAAAGTCAGTGATAAACCTGGGGGAACCATCGGCTTTAGCTTCGAGTAAACACGGGGAACTCCATGGGCTAGAACTAACAGAAGCTAAATTGTTTTGTAGGAGATACTCTACCTCCTGTACCATCAATTGGCGTTTATTCTGATTAACGAGATAAGCGTGTTGCTTAATGGGACGCGCATCTTTTACATCTATGTCATGTTTTATAACAGACGTGCGGGTGGGAACATCGCCAAACAAACAATTGTAGCGTCTAATCAACATCTCCAGATCGTGTTGTTGTTTAACGGTTAAATGTTGCAAATGAGACGGTAAATTTGTCAGCATCTCTGAATTTGGGAGGCGGACCGACTGATGGGTAGAGTCCGGCATCTGAGGAGCGTCCACAGACTCTGTTACAACAATCGCAGTGGCTTTGACACCTGAGCCGGCTTCGGCTACTAAAGACGGGAAAACTGCAGAGGAACCATTATTTTCACCAGATTGATAGCGTTTCAATAGGTTGATGTGACACACTCTAGTTTTACGTCTCCTGTTGGGAGTGCACAATACATAATCAGTGTTGCTGAGGCGCTTTTTGATGACATAGGGTCCGGAGAACTTAGCTGCAAAAACGGGTTTGGGAGTGGGGAGCAGCACCAAAACTTTGTCACCTGTCTCAAATTTGCGGGCCACAGCGGACCGATCATAATAGCCCTTCATGGTCGATTGTGTGTCACTAAGGGTGGCTTTAGCAAGTGCGTTAACACGCTGAAGACGCTCATGAAACCGGGTAACATAATCTAAAGCAGACCTTTTAGGAGCGGCTTCACACGACAAGATCTGGTCATGCAGTGACTTAAGCGGGCCACGGGGTGTGTGTCCGAACACAAGCTGTGCAGAACTAAACCCAATAGATTCCTGCACGGCATCACGAGCAGCAAACAAAACGAAGGGGATTCCCTCGTCCCATTGTTTTTCATATTCCACACAATATTTCCGAAGCATTGATTTTAATGTCTGATGCCAGCGCTCTAGTGCACCTTGCGATTGGGGGTGATAGGGAGAAGACATAACGTGGTGCACACTTAAACTTTTGAACACTTGTCTGAACAGACCGGACTTAAAATTAGAGCCCTGGTCCGTCTGAATCTCCCGCGGCAGTCCAAAAGTGGAAAAGAATTTCAGCAAAGCCTTTACTACGGCCTTGGCAGTAATTGAACGGAGTGGGATAGCTTCTGGATAACGAGTGGCAGCGCACATGATCGTTAGTAAGTACTGATTTCCGCTTTTGGTTCGGGGTAGAGGGCCAACGCAGTCAACAATCACCCGCTCGAATGGCTCAGCCATTACAGGAATGGGCTGGAGCGGCACAGGAGGGACAGTCTGGTTAGGTTTCCCCACAACCTGACACACATGACAAGAACGGCAATGCTTGACAACATCAGCTTTTAAACCTGGCCAATAAAAGTATCGAAGGATGGCTTGATAGGTTTTGGTTATGCCTAGATGTCCGGCCCATTTACTTTCATGCGCCACTGACATTACATGCTGGCGGCATTCCGCGGGAACGACTATCTGGTAAACAGAGTCACAATCAGCATCACCAGTGGCAAATGAGGACCATTTACGCATCAGCATATCCCCATCCACAATGTATGCTACTTTTTCATCCCTTGCTTTGCTGTTACCCACCACTTTGGCGAAGCACTCTCGCAGTGTGGGATCCGCTTTCTGCAGCTGGCTCAAGCGCGCTCGGTTGACCGGAACTGCCGTATCTCCAGCTAACGGCAGCTCCGGGCCAGCCGGGAGCGCTTGATCCTCCGACCCAAGCTGCGCCGACCCCCTACAGCTCTCAGCCTCCTTCTTCTCACCATCTGAAAAGGCTGACATGAGAAAACTATCAGACAGTGGTACTTCGCCGTCAGAAACGAGTTCACGGGCGCGAGCGCGGGTTACAGCGCAAACGGGAAATACATTTGTCTGACCTGATGGCTGGATCTCTTCCCCCTGAGGTTGATCCAAGATTTGTAATGTAGGAATTACCTTACCGCCTGCTATATCGTTCCCCATCAGCAGCGCGATTCCGGGAATTGGCAGTTCATTACAAACCGCTACTGGGAAAACTCCGGTGGCAAGAGAGGACTGAATGTGTACGCGGTGCACTGGCCGTGGCACGTAGCCCATTTCAACCCCTCTAAGCACAGCACTATACAGACAAGCAGAATCAGGTGAAAAAGGCAAGACTGACGCCAAAATAACAGACTGGGAGCACGCCGTATCTCTCAAAACCCGTATGGGTTGTTTATCAGTAGACTCAGACAGTGACACAAAGGCATCAAACACAAATGGCTTGAAACAGTCATCAATTTCCTGGTCAGATGAATCAATGTTCGCCCCACAATCTGCTTTAATCAGTCCCACTCCTTTAGCCTGAGGAGAGCGTGAGGACTGTTCTCTGCGTTTTAACGTCGCGCAATTTGCAATGACGTGGCCAATCTGATGACAATAGTAACATTCCCTTTCCTCTTTCAACTCGCGGGGATTAGGGGGTCTGCGAGGAGAGGAGACACCTGGGACAGCAGAGACTGGAGAAAAAGCAGATTTATGGGTTAATACATATTCATCGGCCAGCACCGCAGCAGCAGACAACGTACTCACTTTTTGTTCATTCAAATATACAACAATGCGTTCCGACAAACTTTTTTTTAAAGTCCTCTACCAGGATCAGTTCTCGGAACGCACTGAAATCACTAACCTTACAGGCGGCGCACCATTTATCAAATAGAGTTCCCTTCTCACGGGCGAACTCAACGTGGGTCTGAGTATGCGTTTTCTTATGACCACGAAACTTCTGCCGATATGCTTCAGGCACAAGCTCATATGCCCTTAGAATGGCAGTCTTTACCGTTTCATAATCTAAGCTATCTTCAACGGGGAGTGCGGCTATAGCATCCTGAGCTTTACCGTGCATTTTACACTGAAGCAAGAGCGTCCATACTTCAGATGGCCATTGTAACGAGACCGCTATCCTCTCGAATACATTGAAATACGAATCAACCTCACTATCCCTAAATACGGGTACTAACGCCACATGCTTACTAATGTCAAACGCTAGACTCGGAGAGTGGATGGAAGTGGTGGAGTGGGTGGACTGTGGTGATGTGCCTGAGCCCCTTGGGGCACTCCTCGCAGGAGCTTCCAGCTCAAGTTGTCGCAGTCTCACTGCCCTCTCAGTCTCAGCCTGCAGTTCGGCTTTCCTCATCTCCAACTGGTGCTGGAGCTGGGAGTGTCTCTCCCGCTCACGCTCTTCCAGCTGCAGTCGAGCCAGACGGATTTTAAGCCGGGCCTCAGTATTACTGGTACTGCTCTGCGGGGAGGGATCATACCTGGTCAGAGTAAACGGTGTCTTCTTCCGCTCCTCTGCCTGGCAAACTCGCCCAGACTCTGAGGGAGTCTCAGTACTCTCTGCCTCTGCAGAGGGACTGGGAGGAGACGCAGACCTCACCTGCTCTGTCAGAGAGATCACCCCCTGTTCCACCAATCCATTCATCACCCGATCTCTAATCTCCCTTTTAAGCATGGCTTTGGTCACGGGGATATTGAAGTGGGCCGCCATTTCCAATAACTCATCCTTCCTGCAACTATTTATTTGTTCAACTGTGGGATGCACTACAAAGTCCTCTAAACTGAATCTCCCTGCCATGGCGCTCACCAATCAGCCGCACGCCGCTGAATCCACCAATGAGCTCACCCACAGGAGCTCCACGAACTCAACAGTTAAACACTGACGAACGAATGTCAATTTACAATAATTTCTTATCCCGGATGAGCCCCCATTTATGTTACGCCCCGGCTTGTTTGGAGAGCAGTTCGAGTTTCCAGTTCGTCAGAAGTTTTAATAACTGTTTTCAACAAAAGAAGGTGAGACAAAAGGAATGAACATAGGGCATACAGGTGCTGTTGAAAGAAACAAACAAGTATAACAAAAAGAGAACTCTAACAGAGCCTATCTTCTAATTAAAGAACCAAAACCCGAGAAATAAAACCCTCACTATTTAAAGCCTAAGGCACACAGGAAACAAACAAAACCACAGTCACAACAGCACCCCTAGCTAGTATATCTAACAAAGGAATTCTCAAAGTAGTCAGTGAAGTCAACAAATCTAAACCTAGCCCACTGTCGTTCCTTTACCAACCTTTTAGTCAACCAACACACAACAAGGCGAGCTTAACAATAACACAAAACACAAGCCGCCACGAACGATGAACATCGGTACTATTTAAAACTGCCGCTGTGTTGATTGGAGGTTCTGATTGGCTCCTCGCAGACACCAGCGACAAGTCACAGCCCTCGTGGAGACGATCCCAGCATCCAAAGGAGCCAATCCCTGATAGGGGAACACACAGCCTGCTTTGCATGGAAAGCATAAATTAGACGGCAGCTAGCAAAAGGGACCAATCCCTGATAGGGGAGCACACAGCCTGTTTTACATAGGACGCATAAATTAGACGGCAGCCACCAGCGGCCGTAACACCCTACAGTGTCATGTAGGGGGTCAGACGTGTTGTCCATGATGGATGTCAGCTTGATGTCAGGTACTTGATGTTATGGAATTTTCTATTCTTGTAGTGTTCTGAGTGACACATACATACTTTTAAATGGAATATAATAAAAGCACAAACACACAGACATTATACAAGGTTACATGAAGTCACATGTGGGCCTTGAGGTCCTCAGCAGTATTAGCTGTTTGTCTTTGGCTGGCAGTAGCAGGTGTCATCCAATCTCAACACTGTTGTGGCCAGGGTCGAAGGACTCTGGTGCTGCATGCTTAGACATAATAGACAGCTTGCCACTGACATTCCAATCTGCGTAAACAGACATCTGTGTCTCCAGACTTAATCATGTTGATGAAGACACCATCCTTGGTAAAAGCATTCTCTTTTACCTAATCGGGGCGTATAGTGTTTGTGATGTTATCTTGGGGTTTAAAGTCTGTCCACCAGCATGAGTTGGGCAGAATGTGAGACCGACTCAGGCACTTCTGATGCTTTATGAGAATGTCTCTAATTCTCTAAGTGTCAATAAATAATACAGCATAAGACATCAGAGGCTCGTGAACACTTTCTTTCTTGCTGACCTCACCACTGACCTTTGGCTTCAGCGATTTCTCCACAACACTTGACCTAGATGAAGAGTGATGGAATGCTGCATCACATGACCTGGTCTTCACAATCACCTGACCTAAATCTAAATGATATGGTTTAGTGTGATTCAGACCACAGTGAAGAAAAAGCAGCTCCACATATATTACTCAAAACCATTCCAGGTGACAACCTCATGGAACTGATTCAGAGAGTGACGGGACTCACACCAGGCGCGTAACGGCAGCGTCATGGCAGCGCCACGGTTCAGCTCTGTCCTCTGCCCAGCGTCAACTCACACCGGGCGCGTAACGGCAGGGTTACGGCAGCGTAGCGAACTAGCCGTATTCACGCGAGATCACGAGATCACGCGAGAATCCCGAACATACGCGAGTCCCCGCGATAAACTGTGTATAAAAGAAACAACAACAACAAACAGCTAACTTTGCTTCTCCGGCATGGGAGAGATTATAAAAATGATCTGTTGTGTCATAAATTATTGTTTGCTGTTCCACTTCAACAATTAGTGTCTCGTTGTTCATGTTGAGACTCTTTGATTGATTGACAGCTGACCTGGTGCCACCGGTCATGACGCAATGTGGACGTGAAGCTGTGACAGGCGACATGAACTGCATTTTGTGTTTTATTTTGAAAGGGGCGGAAGTTTATTACGCTGATTCTGTGTTGGATTTCCTGTCTGGTGCAATCTGCTCTGTTGAAATTGACGCGGTTTAGCAACGGCTCGCGTCAGAAATAGAAGTGCTACGGAAAGATGGCGCTGCTGAGCGGAGAGACGCTTCTGGGACGCTGCTGAGACGTTCCGCGGCGCTTGTTTTCACTTTTTTGTTTACCACATCATTTAATATGTGTTAGTTTATAGCTAGAACTAGTGTAATAGTGAAAGATACAGTAATACTGTTATTTCATGCATCATTCCATCTTTCGGCTTGAGTCCTGAAAACCACCACATTAATAATAATAAATGCAATATGGTAATATAAGGTTTTCAGCACTAAATTATCATGCATTAAATGTACAGCTGCTTTGAATAGATCTTCAAAAGAGAGAGAGCGAGAGAGAGAGATCAAACAGGACTAAAGTGGCTTAACTGCAGAGAAGACAACAAGATGAAAAGCAGGTTGTTCACCTTTTCTGCCATACTGCCTCTGCAACATCTGACCCCTGAACTCTAAAGCCTCCGCAGAGCCCTCTCCCGAAGTGGAGCCCTTAAAGCTACCCTGCATCGCTAGGGAATTTTGTACAGTGCAGGTGCACCCTGTAACTCGTACAGCCTTTATTACTCCCATATATCCAGATTCTTCAAGCCGCCAAATGCTGCTGATTCTAACTTTACCGTCTCAAATGTTCCATAGCTTTCCTTTAAAAAGCTCAGCAGTGTCTCTTCTGCAGACCTGTGTATCTGACACTGAGTTATGCTCCCATGGAAGTCTTTTATCCACCGCAGCAATCACTTTCTTTTATTCTGGTAGGTTGACTTCACTTCGCTTACTGTTACTTATGTTAGAGTAAACCACAAAATAAAAATATATCCATGATGCCGCAGATATGCTGTGCATTGTTAGCTGTGATAATTTGATTTTACCGTGACAAGTGACAGCTGAATGAAGCCAGATGGCCTTATGTTTGCTGTGACTTTGTTTTACAGATGCAAAACAATATGTAAGTTTGTGCAATTATAGCACACTGTGTTTGGTCTCTGTTTAAACTAAAACCCAAATCTCACTCATACCAGGCTTTATCAAATCCATTTTTCCCCCACAATTTTGATAACTTCACTTATTGTCCATCTATGGTATGACCTAAAATAATCCGTTCTCGTTCTTGTTCTACTTCTGTGAAATTCTTTTTCTCTTTTAAATTTCACAGATTTCCGACAAAACTTGTACTTGTGACTCATGAACATGTCGAGTACTAACAATGATACTAGATTACATGTATACGTCACTTTTATCTTAGATAATTAAAGCACTTCACAGTGAAGGTGTTGTGTGGTGGTAGTTCTGGACCCAAAATGCAGAGCGAACAGCTGAGGAGCGGAGGGGTGCAGTGGCAGGGTGGCTTGGTGGTAGGAGAGCTGGATCATGAAGGCAGAGAACACAGGTGAGTAATTCTGTAGGAAATCTCAGGTAGCAAATTCACTGAAGCACACAGGCTGTTCTACCACAATGTGGTGATAATTTAGCAGTGAGAACACCGGAGGTCAGCCTCTAACACAGGACTCACACCGGGGACGCAAGCACCACGGAACGGCTGCGCCACGGTTTTGCTCCGTCCTTTGCCCTGCGTCAACTCACACCGGGCGCGTAACGGCAGCGTCACGGCAGTGCTACGGTTCAGCTCCGTCCTCTGCCCGGCGTCAACTCACACCGGGTGCGTAACGGCAGCATAGCGAACTAGCCGTATTCACGCGAGATCACGCGAGAATCCCGAACATACGCGAGTATGCCGCTGACGTCCCCGGTGTGAGTTGGGCTTTAGGCTTAAGTACTGCACCAGGGCCCGGTATTTCAAAACTGATCTGACAGGATTATCCTGGTCGGATTGGATTAAATCTAGATCTGATCTGAAAACTGGGTATTTCAACACAGATTCAGATAATCCTGATCCCGAAGATCAGGATCCTGATCTGGTAATCAAATCCTCCCTTGAATCCAGGTAAAAGGCTGGATTTGGGTATTTCAAAAGTTAAGGCAAATACCTGGATTAGCTTAATACCAAGATTTCAGGATTGTTTGAATCCTACCTCAGAGGTGGATTTCACTTAGATTGACAAAGTCTCAGCTCCACTTCTCCTAGATGTTATTATTCAAGGTGTCCATTGCAGTTAATCTGAAGTGTTCGTTTTATTTTTAAATAATTAAAGTAGCTTAAATGTAAGAAATTTAAAGCAGAGTACTTTGACCACTTTCTCAAACTGTTGAAAATACGAGTAACAAGTACATTGTTTAGTGTTCATATCATGCTGCATATTGAAGCATTTTACAAGCATTTAAGATTTACATACTGATTAAATGAAGACAAATTTGACTTCAATCAGAAGCTTAAAATGCACTTTTAAAATGTTTGGAAATAGCTTGATTTTGAAACATGCAGCAATGTATTTCAGTGTTTGTTTGACCTCGTCAAATCAGATGCTATTTTGCCATAATTATGTTCAGTGAGCCTTCTATATATAAGGCAGAATTGTGTCACTGACCAAGCTATATACCATGAAAGTAATGCAGTTAGAATTTTAAGCCGTTTCAAGCACTTTATTCAAAATCCAATAACGTAATCTTAAATATACAATTAAAGTGTTTCCAAGGATTTCCAGTGGTTGTCCTTAACCTTCCAGTCTTATTTGTGTGACTACATCATGTAGTCCGTCTGGTTTGAAGCATCGCCTGTGTTTGTAATCAGGAAGAGAGCAAGTTAGCTCTTCCTGCTAAGTCTCTAATTACTCTCTAATAAAAAAAAATCTTGAATACATTTTCTGGTAAAATAACATATACAGCAGACAGACAGACTGCTGTCTCTTTTTAACTTGGGGCGGATGACCAGGTTAACTTGTGACCACACCTGGCTCTGCTCCTGTTAAAGTCTCTAATAAATCTCTAATACAAATATATACGTCCATATACATCTGTGGAGCCTGCCTGAGTAAACGTGTGGCCACACAGACACACACACTCACCTTCCAGGTGAAAATGCGCATTTTGTGTTCTAATGAATTCCAAGCTGTCCTGTGAGCTCAGATCTTTATATTATGAAGCACTAGGATCAGATCTAGTCATATTTAGGCAGAAATCACATTTCATTAACTGCATTCGGCCTTCAATCAATTTATGGCAGATGAAAATGCCTTCAGTCAATTTTTAGCAGCTGAAAATGGCAATTTTGTGTTGTAATGGTCCTTTACAAAAAATTTAAGCTGTCCTGTGAGCTCAGATCCTTATATTATGAAGCTCTAGAATCAGATCAAGTCATATTTAGGCAGAAATCACCTTTCATTAACTGCATTTGGCCTTCAATCAATTTATGGCAGGTGAAAATGCCCATTTTCAGCAGGTGTAAATGCCCATTTTGTGTTGTAATGGTCCTTTACAAGAATTCCAAGTTGTCCTGTGAGCTCAGATCTTCATATTATGAAGCTCTAGAATCAGACAACGACATATTCAGGCAGAAATCACCTTTCATTAACTGCATTTGGGCTTCAATCAATTTATGGAAGGTGAAAATGCCGATTTTCAGCAGGTGAAAATGCCAATTTTGTGTTGTAATGCTCCTTTACAAAAATTCCAAGCTGTCCTGTGAGCTCAGATCTTTATATTATGAAGCTCTAGAATCAGATCCAGTCATATTTAGGCTTCAATCAATTCTTGGCAGGTGAAAATGCCCAGTTTGTGTTGTAATGGTCCTTTACAAGAATTCCAAGTTGTCCTGTGAGCTCAGATCTTTACATTATGAAGCTCTAGAATCAGATCAAGTCATATTTAGGCAGAAATCACCTTTCATTAACTGCATTTGGGCTTCAATCAATTTATGGCAGGTGAAAATGCCTTCAATCAATTTTTGGCAGGTGAAAATGCCCATTTTGTCTTGTAATGGTCCTTTACAAAAATTCCAAGCTGTCCTGTGAGCTCAGATCTTCATATTATGAAGCTCTAGAATCAGATCAAGTCATATTTAGGCAGAAATCACCTTTCATTAACTGCATTTGGGCTTCAATCAATTTATGGCACGTGAAAATGCCCATTTTGTGTTGTAATGGTCCTTTAAAAAAATTCCAAGCTGTCCTGTGAGCTCAGATCTTTATATTATGAAGCTCTAGAATCAGACAAAGATATATTAAGGCAGAAATCACCTTTCATTAACTGCATTTGGCCTTCAATCAGTTTATGGCAGGTAAAAATGCCCATTTTCAGCAGGTGAAAATGCCCATTTTGTGTTGTAATGGTCCTTTACAAGAATTCCAAGCTGTCATGTGAGCTCAGATCTTTATATTATGAAGCTCTAGAATCAGATCAAGTCATATTTAGGCAGAAATCACCTTTCATTAACTGCATTTGGGCTTCAATCAATTTATGGCAGGTGAAAATGCCCATTTTGTGTTGTAATGCTCCTTTACAAAAATTCCAAGCTGTCCTGTGAGCTCAGATCTTTATATTATGAAGCTCTAGAATCAGATCCAGTCATATTTAGGCAGAAATCAATTTATGGCAGGTGAAAATGCCCAGTTTGTGTTGTAATGGTCCTTTACAAGAATTCCAAGTTGTCCTGTGAGCTCAGATCTTTATATTATGAAGCTCTAGAATCAGATCAAGTCATATTTAGGCAGAAATCACCTTTCATTAACTGCATTTGGGCTTCAATCAATTTATGGCACGTGAAAATGCCCATTTTCAGCAGGTGTAAATGCCCATTTTGTGTTGTAATGGTCCTTTACAAGAATTCCAAGTTGTCCTGTGAGCTCAGATCTTCATATTATGAAGCTCTAGAATCAGACAACGACATATTCAGGCAGAAATCACCTTTCATTAACTGCATTTGGGCTTCAATCAATTTATGGAAGGTGAAAATGCCGATTTTCAGCAGGTGAAAATGCCCATTTTGTGTTGTAATGCTCCTTTACAAAAATTCCAAGCTGTCCTGTGAGCTCAGATCTTTATATTATGAAGCTCTAGAATCAGATCCAGTCATATTTAGGCAGAAATCAATTCTTGGCAGGTGAAAATGCCCAGTTTGTGTTGTAATGGTCCTTTACAAGAATTCCAAGTTGTCCTGTGAGCTCAGATCTTTACATTATGAAGCTCTAGAATCAGATCAAGTCATATTTAGGCAGAAATCACCTTTCATTAACTGCATTTGGGCTTCAATCAATTTATGGCAGGTGAAAATGCCTTCAATCAATTTTTGGCAGGTGAAAATGCCCATTTTGTCTTGTAATGGTCCTTTACAAAAATTCCAAGCTGTCCTGTGAGCTCAGATCTTCATATTATGAAGCTCTAGAATCAGACGACGACATATTTAGGCAGAAATCACCTTTCATTAACTGCATTTGGGCTTCAATCAATTTATGGCACGTGAAAATGCCCATTTTGTGTTGTAATGCTCCTTTACAAAAATTCCAAGCTGTCCTGTGAGCTCAGATCTTCATATTATGAAGCTCTAGAATCAGACAAAGATATATTAAGGCAGAAATCACCTTTCATTAAGTGCATTTGGCCTTCAATCAGTTTATGGCAGGTAAAAATGCACATTTTCAGCAGGTGAAAATGCCCATTTTGTGTTGTAATGGTCCTTTACAAGAATTCCAAGCTGTCATGTGAGCTCAGATCTTTATATTATGAAGCTCTAGAATCAGATCAAGTCATATTTAGGCAGAAATCACCTTTCATTAACTGCATTTGGGCTTCAATCAATTTATGGCAGGTGAAAATGCCCATTTTGTGTTGTAATGCTCCTTTACAAAAATTCCAAGCTGTCCTGTGAGCTCAGATCTTTATATTATGAAGCTCTAGAATCAGATCCAGTCATATTTAGGCAGAAATCAATTTATGGCAGGTGAAAATGCCCAGTTTGTGTTGTAATGGTCCTTTACAAGAATTCCAAGTTGTCCTGTGAGCTCAGATCTTTATATTATGAAGCTCTAGAATCAGATCAAGTCATATTTAGGCAGAAATCACCTTTCATTAACTGCATTTGGGCTTCAATCAATTTATGGCAGGTGAAAATGCCTTCAATCAATTTTTGGCAGGTGAAAATGCCCATTTTTTGTTGTAATGGTCCTTTACAAGAATTCCAAGCTGTCCTGTGAGCTCAGATCTTTATATTATGAAGCTCTAGAATCAGATCAAGTCATATTTAGGCAGAAATCACCTTTCATTAACTGCATTTGGGCTTCAATCAATTTTTGGCAGGTGAAAATGCCCATTTTGTGTTGTAACGGTCCTTTACAAGAATTCCAAGCTGTCCTGTGAGCTCAGATCTTTATATTATGAAGCTCTAGAATCAGATCAATTGATAATTAGACAGAAATCACCTTTCATTAACTGTATTTGGCCTTCAATCAATTTATGGCACGTGAAAATGCCCATATTGTGTTGTAATGGTCCTTTACAAGAATTCCAAGCTGTCCTGTGAGCTCAGATCTTCATATTATGAAGCTCTAGAATTAGATGACGACATATTTAGGCAGAAATCACCTTTCATTAACTGCATTTGGCCTTCAATCAATTTATGGCAGGTGAAAATGCCCATTTTGTGTTGTAATGGTCCTTTACAAGAATTCCAAGCTGTCCTGTGAGCTCAGATCTTTATATTATGAAGCTCTAGAATCAGATCAAGTCATATTTAGGCAGAAATCACCTTTCATTAACTGCATTTGGCCTTCAATCAATTTATGGCACGTGAAAATGCCTTCAATCAATTTTTGGCAGGTGAAAATGCCCATTTTGTGGTGTAATGGTTCTTTACAAGAATTCCAAGCTGTCCTGTGAGCTCAGATTTTCATATTATGAAGCTCTAGAATCAGATCAATTCATAATTCGGCAGAAATCACCTTTCATTAAGTGCATTTGGCCTTCAATCAATTTATGGCAGGTGAAAATGCCCATTTTCAGCAGGTGAAAGTGCCCATTTTGTGTTGTAATGCTCCTTTACAATAATTCCAAGCTGTCCTGTGAGCTCTGATCATTATATTATGAAGCTCTAGAATCAGATCAAGTCATATTTAGGCAGAAATCACCTTTCATTAACTGCATTTGGGCTTCAATCAATTCTTGGCAGGTGAAAATGCCCATTTTGTGTTGTAATGGTCCTTTACAAGAATTCCAAGCTGTCCTGTGAGCTCAGATCTTCATATTATGAAGCTCTAGAATTAGACGATGACATATTTAGGCAGAAATCACCTTTCATTAACTGCATTTGGCCTTCAATCAATTTATGGCACGTGAAAATGCCCATTTTGTGTTGTAATGGTCCTTTACAAGAATTCCAAGCTGTCCTGTGAGCTCAGATCTTGATATTATGAAGCTCTAGAATCAGATCCAGTCATATTTAGGCAGAAATCAATTTATGGCAGGTGAAAATGCCCATTTTGTGTTGTAATGGTCCTTTACAAAAATTCCAAGTTGTCCTGTGAGCTCAGATCTTTATATTATGAAGCTCTAGAATCAGGTCAAGTCATATTTAGGCAGAAATCACCTTTCATTAACTGCATTTGGGCTTCAATCAATTTATGGCAGGTGAAAATGCCTTCAATCAATTTTTGGCAGGTGAAAATGCCCATTTTGTGTTGTAATGGTCCTTTACAAGAATTCCAAGCTGTCCTGTGAGCTCAGATCTTTATTTTATGAAGCTCTAGAATCAGACCAAGTCATATTTAGGCAGAAATCACCTTTCATTAACTGCATTTGGGCTTCAATCAATTTTTGGCAGGTGAAAATGCCCATTTTCAGCAGGTGAAAGTGCCCATTTTGTGTTGTAATGCTCCTTTACAATAATTCCAAGCTGTCCTGTGAGCTCAGATCTTTATATTATGAAGCTCTAGAATCAGATCAAGTCATATTTAGGAAGAAATCACCTTTCATTAACTGCATTTGGGCTTCAATCAATTTATGGCAGGTGAAAATGCCCATTTTGTGTTGTAATGGTCCTTTACAAAAATTCCAAGCTGTCCTGTGAGCTCAGATCTTTATATTATGAAGCTCTAGAGTCAGACGAAGACACATTCAGGCAGTAATCACCTTTCATTAAGTGCATTTGGCCTTCAATCAATTTATGGCAGGTGAAAATGCCCATTTTCAGCAGGTGAAAGTGCCCATTTTGTGTTGTAATGGTCCTTTACAAAAATTCCAAGCTGTCCTGTGAGCTCAGATCTTTATATTATGAAGCTCTAGAATCAGATCAAGTCATATTTAGGCAGAAATCACCTTTCATTAACTGCATTTGGGCTTCAATCAATTTTTGGCAGGTGAAAGTGCCCATTTTGTGTTGTAATGGTCCTTTACAAAAATTCCAAGCTGTCCTGTGAGCTCAGATCTTCATATTATGAAGCTCTAGAATCAGATCCAGTCATATTTAGGCAGAAATCAATTTATGGCAGGTGAAAATGCCCATTTTGTGTTGTAATGGTCCTTTACAAGAATTACAAGCTGTCCTGTGAGCTCAGATCTTTATATTATGAAGCTCTAGAATCAGATCAAGTCATATTTAGGCAGAAATCACCTTTCATTAACTGCATTTGGGCTTCAATCAATTTATGGCAGGTGAAAATGCCCATTTTGTATTGTAATGGTCCTTTACAAAAATTCCAAGCTGTCCTGTGAGCTCAGATCTTTATATTATGAAGCTCTAGAGTCAGACGAAGACACATTCAGGCAGAAATCACCTTTCATTAAGTGCATTTGGCCTTCAATCAATTTATGGCAGGTGAAAATGCCCATTTTCAGCAGGTGAAAGTGCCCATTTTGTGTTGTAATGCTCCTTTACAAAAATTTCAAGCTGTCCCGTGGGCTCAGATCTTTATATTATGAAGCTCTAGAATCAGATCAATTCATATTTAGGCAGAAATCACCTTTCATTAACTGCATTTGGGCTTCAATCAGTTTATGGCAGGTGAAAATCCCCATTTTGTGTTGTAATGCTCCTTTACAAAAATTTCAAGCTGTCCCGTGAGCTCAGATCTTTATATTATGAAGCTCTAGAATCAGAACAAGTCATATTTAGGCAGAAATCACCTTTCATTAACTGCATTTGGCCTTCAATCAATTTATGGCAGGTGAAAATGCCTTCAATCAATTTTTGGGAGGTGAAAATGCCCATTTTGTGTTGTAATGGTCCTTTACAAGAATTCCAAGCTGTCCTGTGAGCTCAGATCTTTATATTATGAAGCTCTAGAATCAGATCAAGTCATATTTAGGCAGAAATCACCTTTCATTAACTGCATTTGGCCTTCAATCAATTTATGGCACATGAAAATGCCCATTTTGTGTTGTAATGGTCCTTTACAAGAATTCCAAGCTGTCCTGTGAGCTCAGATCTTTATATTATGAAGCTCTAGAATCAGATCAAGTCATATTTAGGCAGAAATCACCTTTCATTAACTGCATTTGGGCTTCAATCAATTTTTGGCAGGTGAAAATGCCCATTTTGTGTTGTAATGGTCCTTTACAAAAATTTCAAGCTGTCCTGTGAGCTCAGATCCTTATATTATGAAGCTCTAAAATCAGACAGCGACATATTTAGGCAGAAATCACCTTTCATTAACTGCATTTGGCCTTCAATCAATTTATGGCAGGGGAAAATGCCTTCAATCAATTTTTGGCAGGTGAAAATGCCCATTTTGTGTTGTAATGGTCCTTTACAAAAATTTCAAGCTGTCCTGTGAGCTCATATCTTTATATTATGAAGCTCTAGAATCAGATCAAGTCATATTTAGGAAGAAATCACCTTTCATGAACTGCATTTGGGCTTCAATCAATTTATGGCAGGTGAAAATGCCCATTTTGTGTTGTAATGGTCCTTTACAAAAACTCCAAGCTGTCCTGTGAGCTCAGATCTTTATATTATGAAGCTCTAGAGTCAGACGAAGACACATTCAGGCAGAAATCACCTTTCATTAAGTGCATTTGGCCTTCAATCAATTTATGGCAGGCGAAAATGCCCATTTTCAGCAGGTGAAAGTGCCCATTTTGTGTTGTAATGGTCCTTTACAAAAATTTCAAGCTGTCCCGTGAGCTCAGATCTTTATATTATGAAGCACTAGAATCAGATCAAGTCATATTTAGGCAGAATTCACCTTTCATTAACTGCGTTTGGCCTTCAATCAATTTTTGGCAGGTGAAAATGCCCATTTTGTGTTGTAATGGTCCTTTACAAAAATTTCATGCTGTCCTGTGAGCTCAGATCTTTATATTATGAAGCTCTAGAATCAGATGAAGTCATATTTAGGCAGAAATCACCGTTCATTAACTGCATTTGGGCTTCAATCAATTTTTGGCAGGTGAAAATGCCTTCAATCAATTTATGGCAGGTGAAAATGCCCATTTTGTGTTGTAATGGTCCTTTACAAGAATTCCAAGCTGTCCTGTGAGCTCAGATCTTTATATTATGAAGCTCTAGAATCAGATCAATTCATATTTAGGAAGAAATCACCTTTCATGAACTACATTTGGCTTTCGATCAATTTATGGCAGGTGAAAATGCCAATTTTGTGTTGTAATGCTCCTTTACAAAAATTCCAAGCTGTCCTGTGAGCTCAGATCTTTATATTATGAAGCTCTAGAATCAGATCAATTCATATTTAGGAAGAAATCACCTTTCATTAACTGCATTTGGCCAGAAATCAATTTTTGGCAGGTGAAAATGCCCATTTTGTATTGTAATGGTCCTTTACAAGAATTCCAAGCTGTCCTGTGAGCTCAGATCTTTATATTATGAAGCTCTAGAATCAGATCAAGTCATATTTAGGCAGAAATCACCTTTCATTAACTGCATTTGGGCTTCAATCAATTTATGGCAGGTGAAAATGCCTTCAATCAATTTTTGGCAGGTGAAAATGCCCATTTTGTGTTGTAATGGTCCTTTACAAAAATTCCAAGCTGTCCTGTGAGCTCAGATCTTTATATTATGAAGCTCTAGAATCAGATCAATTCATAATTAGGCAGAAATCACAGTTCATTAACTACATTTGGCTTTCGATCAATTTATGGCAGGTGAAAATGCCAATTTTGTGTTGTAATGCTCCTTTACAAAAATTCCAAGCTGTCCTGTGAGCTCAGATCTTTATATTATGAAGCTCTAGAATCAGATCAAGTCATATTTAGGCAGAAATCACCTTTCATTAACTGCATTTGGCCTTCGATCAATTTTTGGCAGGTGAAAATGCCCATTTTGTGTTGTAATGGTCCTTTACAAGAATTCCAAGCTGTCCTGTGAGCTCAGATCTTCATATTATGAAGCTCTAGAATTGGACGACGACATATTTAGGCAGAAATCACCTTTCATTAATTGCATTTGGCCTTCAATCAATTTATGGCACGTGAAAATGCCCATTTTGTGTTGTAATGGTCCTTTACAAGAATTCCAAGCTGTCCTGTGAGCTCAAATCTTTATATTATGAAGCTCTTGAATCAGATCTAGTCATATTTAGGCAGAAATCAATTTATGGCAGGTGAAAATGCACATTCTGTGTTGTAATGGTACTTTACAAGAATTCCAAGCTGTCCTGTGAGCTCAGATCCTTATATTATGAAGCTCTAGAATCATATCAAGTCATATTTAGGCAGAAATCACCTTTCATTAACTGCATTTGGGCTTCAATCAATTTATGGCAGGTGAAAATGCCTTCAATCAATTTTTGGCAGGTGAAAATGCCCATTTTGTGTTGAAATGGTTCTTTACAAAAATTTCAAGCTGTCCTGTGAGCTCAGATCCTTATATTATGAAGTACTAGAATCAGATTAAGTCATATTTAGGCAGAAATCACCGTTCATTAACTGCATTTGGGCTTCAATCAATTTTTGGCAGGTGAAAATGCCCATTTTATTTTGTAATGGTCCTTTACAAAAATTTCAAGCTGTCCTGTGAGCTCAGATCCTTATATTATGAAGCACTAGAATCAGATCAAGTCATATTTAGGCAGAAATCACCGTTCATTAACTGCATTTGGGCTTCAATCAATTTTTGGCAGGTGAAAATGCCCATTTTGTGTTTTTATGGTCCTTTACAAAAATTCCAAGCTGTCCTGTGAGCTCAGATCCTTATATTATGAAACTCTAGAATCAGATCAAGTCATATTTAGGCAGAAATCACCTTTCATTAACTGCATTTGGGCTTCAATCAATTTTTGGCAGGTGAAAATGCCCATTTTGTGTTGTAATGGTCCTTTACAAAAATTCCAAGCTGTCCTGTGAGCTCAGATCTTTATATTATGAAGCTCTAGAATCAGATCAAGTCATATTTAGGCAGAAATCACCTTTCATTAACTGCATTTGGGCTTCAATCATTTTTTGGCAGGTGAAAATGCCCATTTTGTGTTGTAATGGTCCTTTACAAGAATTCCCAGCTGTCCTGTGAGCTCAGATCTTCATATTATGAAGCTCTAGAATTAGACGACGACATATTTAGGCAGAAATCACCTTTCATTAACTGCATTTGGCCTTCAATCAATTTATGGCACGTGAAAATGCCCATTTTGTGTTGTAATGGTCCTTTACAAGAATTTCAAGCTGTCCTGTGAGCTCAAATCTTTATATTATGAAGCTCTAGAATCAGACGACGACATATTTAGGCAGAAATCACCTTTCATTAACTGCATTTGGCCTTCAATCAATTTATGGCAGGGGAAAATGCCTTCAATCAATTTTTGGCAGGTGAAAATGCCCATTTCGTTTTGTAATGGTCCTTTACAAAAATTTCAAGCTGTCCTGTGAGCTCAGATCCTTATATTATGAAGCTCTAGAATCAGATCAAGTCATATTTAGGCAGAAATCACCTTTCATTAACTGCATTTGGGCTTCAATCAATTTTTGGCAGGTGAAAATGCCCATTTTGTGTTGTAATGGTCCTTTACAAAAAATTCAAGCTGTCCTGTGAGCTCAGATCCTTATATTATGAAGCTCTAGAATCAGATCAAGTCATATTTAGGCAGAAATCACCTTTCATTAACTGCATTTGGCCTTCAATCAATTTATGGCAGGTGAAAATACCTTCAATCATTTTTGGCAGGTGAAAATGCCCATTTTATTTTGTAATGGTTCTTTACAAAAATTTCAAACTGTCCTGTGAGCTCAAATCTTTATATTATGAAGCTCTAGAATCAATTCCAGTCATATTTAGGCAGAAATCAATTTATGGCAGGTGAAAATGCCCATTTTGTGTTGTAATGGTACTTTACAAGAATTCCAAGCTGTCCTGTGAGCTCAGATCTTTATATTATGAAGCTCTAGAATCAGACGACGACATATTTAGGCAGAAATCACCTTTCATTAACTGCATTTGGCCTTCAATCAATTTATGGCAGGGGAAAATGCCTTCAATCAATTTTTGGCAGGTGAAAATGCCCATTTTGTGTTGTAATGGTCCTTTACAAGAATTCCAAGCTGTCCTGTGAGCTCAGATCTTTATATTATGAAGCTCTAGAATCAGATCAATTGATAATTAGACAGAAATCACCTTTCATTAAGTGCATTTGGCCTTCAATCAATTTATGGCAGGGGAAAATGCCCATTTTCAGCAGGTGAAAGTGCCCATTTTGTGTTGTAATGCTCCTTTACAAAAATTCCAAGCTGTCCTGTGAGCTCAGATCTTTATATCATGAAGCTCTAGAATCAGATCAATTCATATTTAGGCAGAAATCACCTTTCATTAACTGCATTTGGGCTTCAATCAATTTATGGCAGGGGAAAATGCCTTCAATCAATTTTTGGCAGGTGAAAATGCCCATTTCGTTTTGTAATGGTCCTTTACAAAAATTTCAAGCTGTCCTGTGAGCTCAGATCCTTATATTATGAAGCTCTAGAATCAGATCAAGTCATATTTAGGCAGAAATCACCTTTCATTAACTGCATTTGGGCTTCAATCAATTTTTGGCAGGTGAAAATGCCCATTTTGTGTTGTAATGGTCCTTTACAAAAATTTCAAGCTGTCCTGTGAGCTCAGATCCTTATATTATGAAGCTCTAGAATCAGATCAAGTCATATTTAGGCAGAAATCACCTTTCATTAACTGCATTTGGCCTTCAATCAATTTATGGCAGGTGAAAATGCCCATTTTGTGTTGTAATGGTCCTTTACAAAAATTCCATGCTGTCCTGTGAGCTCAGATCTTTATATTATGAAGCTCTAGAATCAGATCAAGTCATATTTAGGCAGAAATCACCTTTCATTAACTGCATTTGGGCTTCAATCAATTTATGGCAGGTGAAAATGCCTTCAATCAATTTTTGGCAGGTGAAAATGCCCATTTTGTGTTGTAATGGTCCTTTACAAAAATTTCAAGCTGTCCTCTGAGCTCAGATCCTTATATTATGAAGCTCTAGAATCAGATCAAGTCATATTTAGGCAGAAATCACCTTTCATTAACTGCATTTGGCCTTCAATCAATTTATGGCAGGTAAAAATGCCTTCAATCAATTTTTGGCAGGTGAAAATGCCCATTTTATTTTGTAATGGTCCTTTACAAAAATTTCAAACTGTCCTGTGAGCTCAGATCTTTATATTATGAAGCTCTAGAGTCAGATCTAGTCATATTTAGGCAGAAATCACCTTTTATTAATTGCATTTGGGCTTCAATCAATTCATGGCAGAGACTTACAAGGGATCTTATAACTGTATATGCAATTGGCTACAGCAATTTATTGCAATTGACTGGTTTTGGTATGATTGGTAGATCATTGGTAGGTCGCTCACCCTCTTGTCCACTCATATAGAAACATATTAGTAAGTAATGACAAAGATACATGATTAATCAGCAACAGTAACTTCATGATCTGCAGGATGCTGGATGTTACAATTACAGTTTTTACTGTGTGTGTGAACGCAGCTCCACAGTCAACAACATCAGAGACATCACAGTCATTTTACATCATGTCCTTGGTTCAACGGCTCATACAAAGGATGGCATCTCCCACAGCACAGTGTCCCTGTGAATGCACTGAGGTACTGGGATTTTATTAGGACCAGAGAGATTCTGTGAAGGTTCTTAGTTATCCAGGTCATCTTTCTTCAAAAACACTTAAGTCTGGGGCAACTTTGTAGATCCAAGAAGACATTTTGCCTCTCATCCAAGAAGCTTCTTCTGTTCTGACTGACTGGTGGGGAGTCTGTGTATTTATACTAGGAAAGCTTGTAGATCCACCCATAGTTTCTTTTTTTTAACAATATTTTTATTGAAGCTTCAAGTGTACATCAAGCTTTATGATAAATTTACAAACATTTTCATTTATAACATAACCCCTCGAACAGTCACTCATTCACACAGACAATAAGTAAATAAATAAATAAAGTAAAATAAAATGAAAAAAATAAAAATAAATAAATAACTAATATATAATATAAGGACAAGGACAAACTAGTAGAAAAAAAAAGATCATTTCATAATCTATTATTCAGACAGTGTTATCTGTTTCATTGGTCAGAAATGACATAAATGATTCCCAAATACAAGCAAACTCCTCCTGTTTACCTTTAACAATGTATGTCAATCTCTCCAGTCCAAGACAAGTCATCAACTCCTTTTTCCATATTGCCAGTGATGGTGGTTCTACATTTTTCCAGTATAGTGCAATCAATCTCCTTGCATGGAGAAGTCCAAAGTCAACCATCTTTGATTGTTTTGTTGTTCTAATGGAGTCTTTGGGGTATATTCCAAGTATACAGATTGTTGACGTCAAAGGAACATTTAACTACATTTCCCCAAAATACCAAAATCTTAGAGCATTCCCATAGGCAGTGGATCAAAGTTCCCTTTTCAGTCAAACATTTAACACAAACATCCGGAATGTTAGGGGAGATATGGTGAAGTTTTGCAGGGTTATATAAACCCTCATTAAGCACTTATACTGAATCAGTTTTAACCTTGTGTTAATTGAATTCTTTTGCGCTTTTAAACATGCTCTTTCCCAATCTTCTTCACTAATATTTTCTTGTGTGTCTGCTCTCCATGCATTTAATTTATCTAGTGCTGATTCTGTTGAGTACTCCACCAAAAGGTTATAGAATCTAGATATATGTTTTTTACCGTTCAAGTTATTAATCACCATTTCCTCAATAATCGATAGCGGGGGTGTGGCCATGAATGTCTGAGAATTTGATTCTATAAAACGTATTAATTGCAAATATTTGAAAAAGAGTTTCTGAGGAATTCCATATATTTATGACAAAGTTGATCAAATCTGAGAAAGGTACCTTCTAAATAAAGATCTGAAACGTCCTGATTCCCTTCTCTGCCAATGACTTGAATCCCCTATCCAATCTACCAGGTTTGAATTGTCTGTTGCCCCAGATTGGAGTAAATTGTGAGAAAGTTAATGTTTCATTAATAAAGTTATGTGCTGCATACCACACTGATATTGTATTCCTAACAAAAGGGTTTCTTGTCTGTTTTTTCAGTGTCTTGATATCTGAGGAATATAAGTACTGCTTTATGGGCAGATCTGACACTAATTTTTGTTCAATATTCACCCAAGCAGGTGGTGTGGATAAAAAAAAAATAGTACATTGCAGAACTTAATTGAGTAGCCCAATAATACCATTTCAGGTTTGGGACCCGAAGTCCTCCCCTTTCATAGGGTAAAAATAATAACTTGAGCCGGATTCTACCCTTCCTATTGATCCAAATGAACTGGCTAATATAGTTTTTTTTATTTTTTTATTTTTTAAATTTATTTGGTAGTGGAAGCGGGAGTGCTTGGAAGAGATATATAAATTTGGGTATAATAGACATTTTAATAAGATTTATACGACTGATCATTGATATCGGCAATTTAGACCACCGGTCCAACTTTTCTGTCACTTCGTCTACAAGAGGGTTGTAATTTATAGGGACAATGTCGCCAAGTTTTGGGGCAATCTTAATACCCAGATATTCAATTCCATCTTGCGTGGTCATAAATGGTGTGTTTATTTTGGGATTGTGTCTTTCTTCTTCATTTAGGAATAGCAATACTGAATAAGATTTATTTATCCTATATCCGGAAAACTCGCCAAAGCTCTCGAGTAAAGTAATCAAATTTGGAATCCTGTTCCTCAGGTTCGTTAAGAAAAAGATTATGTCATCAGCATATAGTGCTATATGATGCTCTATGCCCCCAATCCTAATGCCAGATATATTCCTACGTGTTCTTACTGCGATCGCTAGAGGTTCTACTGCTAAAGTGAAAAGCAAAGGGAACAAAGGGCAGCCCTGCCTGGTTGAATGTTGTAAACTGAAAGGTTTAGAAATTGTATTGTTGGTCAATATTTCTGCTGTTGGGTTTGTATACAATAATTTAACCCATTTGAGAAATATTTCTCCTAGACCATATCTAGGCAGTAGATCAAAAAGGTACTTCCATTCTATTCTGTCGAATGCTTGGCTATCATCAACTGAAACATTGTAGTGTCTTTGGCATTATTTGAGTGCTTTACATAATATTTTTGTATCACATCCCATTAGACTAATGGGCCTGAAGGATGAACAACTCGTTGATGATTTGTCAGGTTTAAGTATCATACTTATCATAGCTAATCGTAACAATGGTGGAACAGTTCCCGTTTCATATGATTCGTTAAACATATCTAATAAAGGTTGCGCAAGTTTCTGTTTAAACTTCTTAAAATTAAAATTCCATTGGTATCCCATCGGGACCGGGTGCTTTCCCAGTGTTCATACTGCTCATGGCGTCATAAAGATCCTCAACTGTTAACGTCCTGTCCAGTGCTTCCTTTTCATCTTCAGATAAGCTCTGCAATTGTAGCTGGTCGAAAAATGCTTGTTGTTGTGTAGCTCCTGTATATTCTGATTTGTACAATAATTCATAAAAGTTTCTGAAGGTAGCATTAATTTCAATTGGGTCTGTTGTTAAATTGCCTGACATTGTGTTTATACTGTTAATTGTTCTTTCAGCTTGCATTTTCTTAACCCGCCAAGCCAGTAGTTTGCCTGGCTTTTCACCTTATAGATCATAGTATGCTTGCTTGGTCCATAAGAGGTTTTTAGCGACCTTGTCCATTGTGAGCTTATTGTACTCAGCTCTCATTACTGATAATTGTTGCCGTTTGTCTTCGTCATTACACTCATAAAGATCTAATTCTAGTGTTTTAATCTGTCCTTCCAATGTTTGCATTTCCTTTTTGTTCTGTTTAGTCTTTGAGCTTGTATACTTAATAATTTCTCCCCTTATATTATCTATGCAGCTCCAATAAATCTAAGAAAGGATGGATCCTGTAACCAATATACCTGGAACCTCCATCTCTGAGAATGTTGAGCAAATATGCCTAAGCATATTTGCATTGAGGCAGGTGTATGACCACTAATCACTATACAATCATACCAGCAGTCTGTGACATTAATAAGCAATTCAACAGATATTAGGAAGTAATCAATACGTGAATATGTTTTATAAGTAGAAGAGTGACAGGAAAATTCTTTTTTGTTTGGATTTTTTTCTCTCCATACATCGACTAGTCTTAGATCTTTTATGAATGAAATTAAAGCCCCCCCCGATAATATAGAGTCCTTAGAAGGACTCTATATTATCGGGGGGGGCTTTTTTTGAAAACAGTAATTTTTTGAAAAATTACTGTTGACTGTGTCTACCTTAGAAGGTAGACACAGTCAACAGTAATTTTTCAAAAAAGGACAGCATGTCCTTGTTAGGACCATAGATATTAATTAGATTAACTTTATGTGACATAATGTTTCCTTGTGCAATCACATATCTACCAGTTGGACCTTGAATAGTTTGAGTAATTTGAAATGGAACTGACTTGTGTACGAGGATAGCGACACCCCGAGCATAATTGTTATAAGAAGAATAAACCACTTGGCCTGGCTATCTCTTTTTTAAACAATGTATATCAGAGGCCATCAAATGGGTTTCTTGTAAGAAGACTATTATAAGACTATTGTAAGAAGACTATTTATATCTTGCTTCAATTTAGTCAATTTTCTAAGCCCCCTAACATTCCAACTAGTGATCTTTATTTCAGAATTGTTTACAGCCATAGTTTTTGCCATCGGTAACATCTACTGATATCCTGGTAACGTTGTAAATGTTAACGCAACAACTATTAGAACACTAGTAACCAGAATGATAAAAAATCCATTGTCTTCCGTTGTTGCCACACGTGTTTCTGCCTCCCCGATGCGTGTTGCATTTGCGGCCACGTCTTGTTCCACGTCTGAGAGTTTACTTTCAATCGCCACAATTGAGTTTGCCACATCCGACAAGCAGTTATTAATGTTGTCCAGTTTTGATCCAAAGTCCGTGCGGACTAGTGTTGAAGCAGCCACACGTCAGCTATATTGGCCGAAAATTATCGGTGCATTCGTGGGGTTTTTCTAAAGTTTATGTTCGGTTGTGTGGAGCTTTCAGGCTATGCCGCCATCTTGATCCAGCATCTTTTTTGTTCATTGTTGTGCGACGCCTGTCGTCAGAGTCATTGATGGTCACCTGAGCATGGGTGTGGCTGATGGTCGTTAGAGTCACATGAGGCTGTTTAGTTTCCTTGGGCGTGAACAGCACTTTCAAACCATCTGCCTTCCCTGTCCAAGATGCGAACATCATTATTTTACAGTTTTTCTCAGTTGCTAAAACACTCAAACCCATTGGCTGAACAAAGTTCTCAGTTTCCTGAACTCATTTAGCTAATTGTTCAGTTTGTTGTCACCTTAAACCATTTCACATGGTAAAACACGATTTGCAGATCTCAGAGCAGACAAGTCATTGATTAAACACAACCACTCAAAAGTGATTTCACTTGTTTCAAATGATGTGACACAACCAATATAAACCTGATCAGACAGCAAACAGGATGTTGAAGGTGGGAATGAGAAAGTCTGAGAATGGATAGAAGAAACTATGTGAGAGGACGAGGACGTATGCGAGGTGGGGATGACGAGGAAGAGGAGGAGGGCAAGAAAGAAGAAGAGGAAGACAAAGGAAGAGGAAGGCAAAGAGGAAGACAAAGAGGAAGAGGAAGACAAAGAGTGGGCATATCTGATGAAATTCAAGCAACAATCACAGACCATGTTCTTGTCCATAGACTGACAATGAGGGAAGCAGGAACCCAATTTGAGCTGATTTTCTGTGTCCACCATACTAAGGATATTCAGAGAAGAGAACAGGTTCAGTATACTACTTTTTGTAACTGCAAATTTACTGTCCTACACTACATGCAGCTCTTTCAATAGACATTTGTAAAGTTTATCACTCTATGGATTGTACTGCAGGAATATTTTTGGAACTGCACATCTACTTTTTGTTTTGTGTTTTGTTTTACTTATTCATTGAAGTAAGCAGAAAACATGTTACAGTGGGAAATTCAACAACACACACAGAACAATTAGAATCATCATATTATATCAGTGATATTTGCTCTGTGTGTGTGGAAGACATATGACTCCATACATTGTGCTATTAGCATTCCAATTAACAAAAAGAGTGTCAGCTAAGTTTAAGGCGAGTATGAACATCGTCCTGATACATCAGACGTGTGGCTGCTTCAACACTATGGTGGTACAATAGTTTGTGCTGGTGTACTGCAGCCATGGTTGTGGCAGAAGTGTGGGAATAGTCATTTTGGAGATGGCAAGGCACGCAGAGCACACAGGAGGCTCTGGAAGTGCTAGTGATGGGAAGAAAACAACAAGACAGAGGTCATTATGGACTGTCCCTAGTTTCTCACCTGAATCTTGTCTTTTTTCTTTTCTGTCGTATGTCCATTGGTCACTGGCAGGCCACACACACACAAACACAGTGATACTTAGTGAATGAGTAGAATGTATATTTATATTTGTGCTCTCAATCATATTTATTATATTTCTGCTATTGTTTTTCTTCCCTAGCCTCTACCTGGCAGCCCTCCGCTTCAGTGAAAGTGCTGGGCATCCCTAAGCTAGAACATCAGCTGGTGAGCCTCTATTCGGATCTGAAGAGGATTTTGCATTCTGCGCATGCATGACACAAAGATCTGTTGTTCTTTTTATATGCATTATTAGGATGAAAATAATGCACAACAAGTACGCAGCTGTAACATCATCCATTTCCCCGTCTGTAATCTTTGTTTGAATGCCTTCAGATCGTTTGTTGTTGCGGAGAAGTAGAGGTCAACCGAAAGTGGCTCTTTGTTGAGAGGGCTACAGCGCCACCTAGCCTAATGGAGTCAGCCATGCTCCGGCCGTTTATCCGATTCTCTGAACAGCATGTATACTCAGACAAGTGATCCGGTCTTATGCATGTTATTATCTGATACGATCAGAAATTTGAATTTCTTGCTGCATGTAAACGTACTGTATGTAAAAGTAGAGAAACCTTCACTCAACAGAGGAGGAGGCCTCAGACACCACTTATCCCACAGCTACAGTGCTGTCTCTTTTTTATTTCATTTTTTTCTAGTCTTCACAAAATTGGCTGCTTCTTTCTCTAGCACGGACCAAGATACGTTAAATTTTTTTATTGACAAAATGAATGATTGCGAATGAAGTATGATTTTGTGAAGTTCTTGGGTCTGATGCTGCGGTGTGGGGAAGCATTGGTAGGGAATCCGCTGTAGCATCTGGGCATGACGGGCCCCCAAAACTGCTTCCAGCTACTTGAACGAGACAGTGTGGATCTGAACACTTGAGTACCTTTCAAATTCAGTGATGATCAGGGATTGGTTGAGACTCAAGGACAGAATTCAAATAACTTAGGAAACCAAATAATTATGACCATGTTGGAGTGATTTGGAGTGTATCGAACAGGTGACATATAGTGGGTCTGTGGCATGGATTTCGAGTAGCTTTTGAATAAAACGCTCTCTAGAAAGTGAAGTTAACAGAGAGTGAAGAGAAGTTAATGCTGCTAAGTTAACTAGACTGTGTGCGAGATGGCCAGGGTTAGAGACCAAGTGATGGAAGGGTTATGTTGAACTGAAAACGGCAGCTGTTGATGATGATGAAGAGTATGGATAAGGTTTTATGGTTTGGACCTGAGAAGAGAATGGAGAAGAAACAGGAAGAACCACAGTGATGGAATGACCGGGACATAATATCTGCTAATTGAATTAGTGTGTAACGGAGTGCCATGTTAGGATGGACGATGTGGGTGGACAATGTGTTGTAACTTGACAGAGTATGAGGACAGACTTGCTAAAGCGTTCGTGGCAGAATAGTCATAATATGGAATGGCTTTGGCTATTATGGGGTAGATTCGAAGCCGGGAAGCAACTTAGCTTTTACTTGCAAACTGTTAGGAACCCCCAAAATTGACAGCAGCGTCTTCATTTGTGAATGCTGCTTGAGTAAGACATGTCGGGTACTAGCATCAGGTGCATAAAACAATGTTAGAGGATCCTGCTATGGATGTTTGAAGCGAATGGCTGTGGGCACTAGCATCCCGGGGATGGGAGCCCAGGTAAGTACTATGGCTGAACGACAGATTAACGTTTACATTCAGTGGTTTGGATTTTACGCTTTTATCTCAAGCAACTTTCGGGGAAAGGAACAACCAAGGTATGGTGCGATAAGGAAGCATTGGTGCTGTGACGATTAAATTTAGAGCGTATTAGTTGTATACGTGGAGAGGGACACCGCTGTTCTGGCAGGAACTAGTAGAACATTCTACCAGCATGGAACGACAAGAAAAGTTTGGAGTGCCTGAATGAACAGGTGGGCTGATGAATGGCTGTGGGCCCTGGCATCCCGGTCCTGTCGTTGCTGTGAGTGGGCAGCAGGTGGTGCTGGCATCCCAGTGCCAGATGCCCCCCCCCCCGCTGCAGTGGGCTGCTGTTGTTACTGCAGGTGGGCAACAGGTGGCGCTGACATCCAGATGCCAGACACCCCCGCCATGGTCAACTGCTGTGGTTGCTGCAGGTGGGCAACAGGTGGCGCTAGCATCCCGGTGCCAGGCACCTATGTTTATTATCTTGGTTGCAATTACTGTCATTTGAATTCTAAGGGTCTAAGGACAGAGGGTGTCACTCCCTGTACAGACTGTAAAGCCCTCTGAGGCAAAATGTGTTTTGTGGCTTTGGGCTATTACTACTACTTTGGGCTATTGGGAATTTAGAATGGTTGCTTACTCTGAGGTGAAGTGAGCGGCTTGTTCAGTTCAGTTGTTCTGAATGAGTTAGCGGTTTAGCATGTTACAGTGCTGAGGGCCAGGTTAGCTGTTCAGGTTGACTGATGCTTGATTCTAAATTCATTAAAAGGTTGTGTATATGGTGCTGCGTCAGAGGAAATAGGCTTATGAACCTATGTTGACCACATGATCCTGATCAGTCTTTAGCAAACTACGAGCCGGTTAAGTTAGTATGAAGAAACCTGACCGCTTCCAACTACTGTTTGGCAGGTTTCTTAGTGCAGGCGTGGTACTGAAATGAAATCTGGAGATAAGTCTGCAATGTGAGGTTACGGTTTGATTGAACGATTTTTTGGAAATGAATAACAATTTTTAAAGTAACTGGGTAGGTTGCATATGAAGAGTCAATGGTGACTACACACGATCGTTACGGAGCAAAGCACTGTCTTTATTTACATGCATGTGCGTGCATATGTGTTAGTTTCACGTTATGAACGGGTTAGCAGTTTAGCGTGTTTCAGCGCTGAGAGACGGGTTAGCCGCTCAGGTTGACTGATACTCAAGTCTACGTTTTGAAGGTAACTGGGTACATTGTACCAACGATGACTTGACTTTACAGAGCAAAGCACAAAGTGAAAGTGAAAACAGTGAAAACGCTCATACACATGCGTGAGTACATGCGTGAGGGCTTGTTGCCAGCTTGTTCGGATATAGGTGCATGGTGACGTCAGGTGCGTGCATACGCACGGACGTATGTGAGGGGCTTGTAGCCAACCTCTTGGCAGAAAGTGATTTGACCCTTAAACACATTTGATTGACCCTGTGTTACTTGCGTATGACGAATAAACCTGAAACTTGAATGACTTGACGGCAGAAGACTACGTGATGACGTCATGCATGAGCATTCATACCTGCGTACATGAGGGGTGAGAGATGGTGACCTTTGACACCAAATGCATGACGACGTCACCCAGAACATGAATTGTTGACGGAACTGAGACCATGACACACTGAGCATTAAGTTTAGATTTGTCCCCTTGTAATAAACAATTTCTGCAACAAGTGATTTGTAAAGAATACTTATCTGTTAGACTTGGCGAAGGCTGGCAGAGGACCTCATAGAAGCATAGTGCCGCTGCCAAAGCCTGACGTTGTGTTGTGGGGTCAGTGTAGTTGGGACAATGGCGACGGGCCTGAGTTGTCTCCAGAGGCGGTGAGTTGAAGAACTGGAACTAGAACTGGATGGACTGTCGTTGGATGTCTCCTCTCTCGTTCTGAAGACGGAGGTGCACTGGGAGGCACGATGAATTCAACAGGTGGATTAAAGTTGTCTTGCATGTTGAGGAGAGATGAACCGGGCGGGATACGGCCCGTGAAACAGACTGAGCGGAGGCTCACTGGACTGACTTGCTTCTTGATCAGCTTTTGTATTATGGGAGGAGGCGCCTCGTGGACGGAGGCCGAGGAGAAGTTTTCAGCTTCTGTTGCTGGATCTGCTGGCGTGTGTCGATGGAAACTTTAAATGTGGTCGTCCGGGTTTCGTCTGATTATCCTCCAATGGATAGTGAGGCGAAGTTCATATTCATGGTAAGGTGAGTAAATGAATGAAAGTTACTCGTAGACGGGTGGTAGCATGCTCTCCTGAGTGCGCTCGAGGTGGTGTGCCATGTTTCCGAGTCGCATGTGGAATACGAGTGTGAAGGTAACCACGGGGTCAGGAGGGTGTTTGAAGGACTGTCGGAGGTGGCGCGATTGAGGTGTGGTCCAGCTCCTGAAACTCTGCTTTAAGCTCCAATTTTAAAAGCTGCACTCAGATCTGCTAGGTCTGCTAACACTGAAGTCATCATCTCCCTCCCTTTCTCCCTTGTACTATATCCTCTCACTCAACCAGTCCTGTGTAAGGTTATCTATAATAAATGAGATGTGTGGAAGAGGCAGCAGACATATTAATAAAGCCTTAGCTTCTATACATGAAACATGAAGAAAAGAGACTGCAGGCAAAGAGACTATGTCTTGTCCACAATGTCTTTTAAGTCATAAATTAATAAAAGAAAAATCAGTAAAGTAATCATCAAGAATTTCATGGCACATGTATGAGCAGTGTCTAAGATTGCTATTTACCTGCTTTTTATTCATGGAGACACTAAACTCTTAGAAAGGAATTACATGATGTGATACCACTGAAAGAAGATTACACAGCAAACCTGTTCAGAGATCTCAGCAAACTGGAGATTTTTTTCTCCTCTCTGTCCATTTATTCTTCCATTCTCTGTGCCTCCAGGGTACATTGCTCACAAGACAGAGTGTAGGTAAAAGAGGACTCTGTGTACCCCTCAGCAGATACAAAGAGTCTATGAATGGGTCAAAGGTTGTTAATGAATGTTGTTTTCCTCCTCCACTGATACTGTCCCACTGCTAAGCCCTTGTGTTTAAAGGTGTCAAGAGGCAAGCCAAAACCATTACCATCTCAGGATAAATACAGAACATTCACCATAATCCCGCATGCGAGCATGTGTGTGTGTTGCTGCATGTGCAGTACCTTCTGAGAGGGGTTGATGTTGTCAAAGTCATCGGGCAACATTTTTAGGACAAAGAAATTGGGTTAAGTCGGTAGAGCACTGTGAGTACACAAACAAACAAACACACAGACGCACACTTTTGTGCTGCATACAGGGAAGCAGGAAATGGCGTGGAGTGTGTGTATAAATACCCACATCATCAACAGTGCTGTGGAAGACAGTGTCTGAGAGTGTTTTGGAGTTTTGTGCTCATAAATCATACTGAACAAGAGACAGAGAGAGAGAAAGAGAGAGAGTGAGCAATGGTGGAAATGTGGAAACTCACTTGGCTAACTGGTTTTTACTATTTCAAACCTCCCCCATCTTCCACTTTTCTTTCTCCAATCCTGCCTCCTTTTTTTACTTTCATCTTCCCCCGTGACCATTTTTTGTTTTTCTTCTCCTCCATTCTCACCCTCCCTTGTATCCCTGGGCTCTATTCCCCTCCTTGTCCTCTAATCCTCCTCTACTCTTTTTCCCTCTGCTCTTATTGTCTCTCCAATCGTCCACCCTCTTTCGCCTTTTTTTCAGTCTGTCCCTCGCACAACTGATAGCAGGTACACCATGGCCCAGCCAAGACCAATCCATCTCAGTACAGACCTGCAATCTCTGATGCCCCCGCCACCATCACCACTCCGCCTTCCACATCCATTCCTTCACTTACCTGCACCAGGCGTCCTGGCCTCCCTCACTATACCTTGGCTCTGCCTCCATCGTTCTACTGCTACTCGACACTTCCCTCTTCCGTTATCCATTACTCTTTTCCCGCTGCCCTCTGTTTTTGCCACTCCACAGTCAAGCAGCGATAGCAGACATTCCTTGTCTGTCTAGCACACATCCATCTCCAGCCTGAGCACCACTCTGCTTTGGAAGGAGAAAACAGTGAAGCCCAGAATTCACCTTAATATGTGTGCCAAGAAAAAAAGGTGTGAAATCACCTGAATGACCAAATCATAGCACCTTCACAAAGTCATCAATACATTTTTGCAGATGAACACACGTATGCAAACAAACTGGAGTGCATACATGCAGTGCCACCGGTGCAACACACTGGGTTCCAGGAGCTGTTCAGTGTAGAGAGTTGCCTTAACCTTTTCCATCTATTTCCATACATTCCATACATACATTCTGACTCATTATGCAGATTTTCATAGCAATGCCCCCAATTTAGATAAAACTAAGGAGTTATTGTGAAAATACACAATTTTATAATTAAGCTACAGCACACAAATGACTCATTTTATTTACTATTTTAGGTATGTTTTCTATTTTAAGCATTTTAGGACACTTTCACTTCTGTTGGTTTTCAGTTTTGCTCCAAATCATGAAGTAAAATGATCAGGTTCAGTTCTGCTTCATGCTCACACAGATTTTATTACTTACCTGGCAGGGGAGATACCATGATCAGGGAGGTGGTTCATCCAGCAGAAGGCTGAGCCTTTTCACTCTGGTTGTGCTGAGTGCAGGGAATGTCTTGACTGCATCATTCCTGGTATCGGGGGACTGCCTTCTCGCTCTTGCCTGGTTGGAAGGGTGAACTGGAGGGTGAACTCTGTGTGGCTGCCCACACACCATCTCTCTACATTTGTACGTCCATGAGTCCTTTTTGTTTGTGTGTGTGTGTGGATGTATTTCGGGCCTATGTATGTGTGTATGTTTATGTTTTGCTCATGCATTGCCATGATATGACAGGTCAGCTTGACAGAGTTTAGATTTAGCCCGTCTTCTTCTTCGTCTTCTTCTATGACACCATGCCAATCTTCCCGTAGTCCATTTCCTGTAGTGTGTATGCTTGTAGTGGTGTTAATGAGATTTGCTCTGGCTGAAATCTTTGAAAAATATTAGTATGTAATCATACAGTGGGGTTTTATAGAACGATGCATGGTCATTAAAATTCTGAGTCGACATAATGGATTATGACTAATCGTTACAGCCCAAGCAAACTGATGCCAACATGAGGTGAAAATATTTAAGCAGGGTGTCAATTAGCTCAGTTGGTAGAGCATCCACTCCATGTACAAAGGCTCAGTCTTTGTTGCACCGGCTCAGGGCTCTTCAACTGTCTCTATCAAATAAACTTGAAAAGGCCAAAAAAGAAAATGTTTGAGCTTGGTCATCAGGCTGTAGACCCCATGACAAAGGACACAGGGAAGGAGAGAGAAATAACAGAAAGAGTTGATGCTATCACGTTGGGGTGGCTCAGGGGATAAAGCAGGTTGTTCACTAATCGGGTGATCGGTGGTTTGATCCCTGGCTCCTCCAGTCTGCATGTTGAAGTGTTCTTACCCTGAACTGCTGTTCCATCTGTGTGTGAATGTGTGTGTGTATAGTTGTTCTGAACAGCTCTCAAGTGGAAGGCTAGCTGTCATAGAGAGGGCAGACATTTCTAGTCTCAGTCATTCTGTGTATTGTTTACAGGAAAAGTGAGCAATAACAAGAGAGCTAAAGAGAAATCCAAGTTGCACAGACCCCCTAATCTAGTGTCAATGCCCCGCCCCCCCTTTCCTTTTTTGCATCTATCTGTACATGGGTTCACCATAACAAAAAGCTAGTATGTATGAAGTATGTAGGTATGTATGTTATATCCGATTATATCCGATCAACTGTTTTTTCACTACAATTTTTTGAAAACTTAATTTTTTTTTTTTGAAATATTATATCCACACTAATACATTGAATAAAATGCTGTTATATTGTGGAAGTAAACAACTTTCCTTAGACTTCAAGCATTTATGAAGTAAATGTTGATTGCACAGTGCACTGGCTATAGAACAATAACACATGGATTAGTTCTCCATAAGCCTCAACTTCTTCTATTTTCTTCTAATGTTAACATTTCTCGCCCCCCCACCCCTACACCTGCCGTTTGTGCGAAACAGCAACGTTAATTCGTTAGCTATTTGTCACGTGAGGATGATTGAGCCTCTGGAGTCAATAGTCAATGTGTCTGGTGTTGGTATAACCAGCAGATATCCAGAAAACCATTAGCAAATTGATGAATAAGAATGATGCTCTGTTTTTCTTCATGGATACCTCCATATTTCCTAAAAGGTGTCAATGAAAAGGACACAGTACAGTATTTAGTTAATAATTACAGTTAGTGCATAAAATGATTAAGTCAAATTGCAGTTGAGCCAAAGCATACCCTTTAATTCAAACATGGTTAATAAAACAGAGGCAGAGAAGACTAAAAGCATACCTGTGCCTGTGTGTGTGTGGGTGTGTGTGTGTGAGAGAGAGAGAGATAGAGAGAGAGAGAGAGAGAGAGAGAGAGAGAGGAACAAAGACAGAGAAAGAGAGATGAATAAAAGTAGAGCGCTAATCCAGTGATGAATCTGTGTGTATTTTGGTGCTGGCAGCTCTGATTTATCACCAACACTTTATTCAAGGTCCTGAAATTAGTAAGTCGCTCCACAAGATGGAAACCCCCGACTTCAGAGATGGTGACAAACTGGATGTCGGCAGCTGTGTGTGTGTGTGTCTGTGTGCATGTGTGTGTGTGTGTTAAGGTATATATTCCTCTCTTTACATGCCTGCGTTTAATGTGCTCACCTGTGTGGGCTTCTCATGACTGCACATTGTAATATATACGTCTGCATTTGTGTGTGCGTGTGTGTGTGTATGAGAGAGAGAGAGAGAGAAAGAGAGATGTGCTGCTGCTGGTAAATCAGCTCAGAGAATATAAGTACAGCGGGAATACTAGTGCCAGTCATGAACGGACCTAATAGAAACACTTTTACCTCCGGGACAAAAGTTTTTCAAGGTGCATATCCACTTCCCAGAAGATGAACAAAATATTAGCTGAATGATAGAATGAAACAGACTGAGGCTATTATAAAGAAAAAAAAGGTAGGGGAGCAAGGGGGGTGCTCCTGAGGACATTATGAGAAGCGGTATGCTGGCTGATGATGAAAAGGCTGCAGGGTCTGGCTGGGAGAATTTGTTGAGATATAGGAGCGATACAGCAAGCCCTGGGCTCGGGGCGGATGCTGCCAGGTCTGAAGCAGTGAGATAATACCGAGTACCTTTCTACAACCTTAGCGCCTCTCTCTCCTGCATCCTCATTCACTTGCAATGTCTCTCACTCATTCACTTGTTGGATAATAAAGCTTACATTTCAGTGCCACTCCTCCCAGATCTCCTTCCGATTTCTTCAGATCTTTTGTCCAGTTCCAATGGAGGTTTTGTTTACATGAAATACTTACATTTAACCATTCTGCAAACAATGCTGATGTGTTTATGCAATCTCAGACTGTAATTTAAATTTGCAAACTAAGTATAACTACAGTTTTCCAATGTGATGTGTTCCAATGAAGAAGTACAAGATAGCTTGTTTGCTAACGGACATCAGCAAATTACTAAATGCTGCTGTTGCCTAGAAAGTAGATGTGCACATGTTAGATGTTAATGATGTAAACGTTTGACAGACGGAAAACTGCAACATATGGGGAAACTAACACTGCAGAGAAATTCACAGTATTAAAAAAATTGCATTTAAAAATTCAAAAGCAGCATGGCTTTCTGAAAACAATGATTGGAGCTTATTAGCTGCTGTAATTGTTCTGCTTCTTCAGAACTACATGTTTAATGGTTGAACATCTTTCTGACATTGACACTAGATTAGGGGGTCTGTGCAACTTGGATTTCTCTTTAGCTCTCTTGTTATTGCTCACTTTTCCTGTAAACAATACACAGAATGACTGAGACTAGAAATGTCTGCCCTCTCTATGACAGCTAGCCTTCCACTTGAGAGCTGTTCAGAACAACTTAAGACATTATTATAGCATATACATATATATACCATATCGACATATCATTATGGCACTGAGAAATGAACAATCTTACATGAATCTACGTGTAACGACGTGCAGGATAATCAAACACTGGATGTTAAAGCAAGACCTGTTGCTGTGTGCCTGTCATGGAGTCACAAGTCTTTTAATTGCTTTCTGGGTTCAGCTGTTGGAGAACGTGTTTGCCCTCTGGCTGTGTGCTGGAGAGCAGCACTGCAGACAAAGTGGAGGTACATCAAGCTCTACAGAGAAGTAAGTCAGCACAATCAGTCATCATGATGGCAAAAACTAGTAAATTAAAGCACAGGTTGAAAATAATCCAATTATCCTTTAAGTTACAGTATCTGTCCTTTCAAAAGTTTCCTCAATTAATTTTGTCAAATCAACTTGTAAACCCAGCACTTAAACAACAGCAGCTTGAAAGAGTCTTGATCTTGAAATGTGCTATGCTAAATACTAATAAATATGAAAAGAAACACATACGCAGAGCGAAATCCAGAAAGTACACATAGTTTAAAGCCAGTGAGTAAGTGTGTGTGCCTAAAGTCATTAGACTGGTCCAATGGTGCACGAGAGAAAGTTGAACCAGGGCTTGTTTTTAGAATCAGACAGAAACTCAGAGGGCTGGACTACAAAGCAAGGTCTTAAAATATTTTCTGAGTATGTAGGAGATGTATATTGGTGGTTATAACTGTATAACTGTACTTATATAGTATTGACCACTCAAAGTGCTTTTACATTACATATCTCATTCACCCATTCACACACACTCATACCCTGATGTCATTGGCTGCCATGCAAGGTGCCAGACTTTAGTAGCTCATGCACATTCACACACTGATGGCATCGGGAGCAATTTGGGGTTCGGTATCTTGCACACTTTGAGATGTAGACTGGAGGAGCTGGGGATCTAACCGCCACTCATCATCTTTTAAGTGGACAACCCGCTCTAGCTCCCGAACCACAGTTGCCCCTATGAAAGAACCCTTTTCTAGGATAACTCTTTTAAGTAAGAGCGGAGATTTTCCCTGATCAATCAAAATGTGACAGGAAGTTAAACCAGCAGTGGGTTTGTGTCCCACTCTGTCAAAACTCAGTTTTAAAAGAGCAAAAGGCAGGCCGCACAGTAATGATCCCCCTGTTAAACTGTGTTTACATCTGTCTTGTTTTAGTCTGTTTTGTACCACTTGAAGATAAGAACAGTTTAGACAATAATAGCTGACAAAGGATGAGGGGCATTAGGGGGAAATAAGACTTTTGTATTAATAGTTCATATGCAACATTTTAGGAAGATAAGAACAATAACGTACAAATATTGTGTTGGATGTCATTTTAAATCAGTGTAAAACTACTATGGCAATCGCCCCAGAGCAGCAGGACATGATAAAACAAGTGTCAGATTTGTACAATGCTGCACCAGCTCTTGTCGGCCACCGCTGCTTGTGTGTGCTTGCTTTCTCATGCTCAATTGGTTGCAAGAGACACTGATACACAACGATCCGCCCTAATGGACTGTACTCTGCCGGGAGTCCTAATTCACAGAGAAAATGATCACCTGGCTGTGGCTGACTCTGAGCGAAGGTGAATGAATGAACAGATGTACGAGGGGAGCACGCTAGTGTGTTAGCACACACACCACTATCGCGAGCTACAGCTGCAGCGCTGATCTCTCCCAGCCTTCAACATGCTCAGCTCCCTCCGCCCTCCTTTACAACGCCTCTTTTCCTCCTCTCTCACTCTCTGACTCTCATGGCTTCTCCACAACCTCCCCCTTTCTCTCTCCCTTCCACTCATCCCAGTTTCTCCATCCGAGTGCTGTACATCGCTCAGCTCTCTACTTTTTCCCTTACATTGAATAATGCACCACTTGGCATTCCAGTTTTCTCCTCTTACAATTTTCGGTCTACAATTGCTCCTTTCCGTCTTCTCTATTTCCCCACTTTGTCTTTCTGTGTTCTCTGTCTGTCTCTGTCTTCTCTCCTCTGTCTTCTTCCCTCTCTCTGTCCTCCCGTGGCCAGGAGAATGATTATGCGAAGCAGGACTGAGATCCATCAATGTTTCAGCAGCTTGTTCCCCAAGTCCCCACTGAGCCCCCCCGGCTGAGAATAGGACAACACATGCGTTGGCTGACAACATGGATAACTGAAACTTGCCTTGATTTAACGTTGTTCTTATTGGTTGTTGTCTTGCTGTACAGTACCATATCAGATCAAGTGAGGATGGGTCAGGCTGAAACAAAGAAGAGACCGAGGGGATGTGAAACTGTCACATGACCTTGTCATTGAGACAGTTATATATCTGTGTGAAACAAAGGGCAAGTCAATGCTATTCTCAGCCTAAGCAAGAAGTCCATGTAGATGCAGTCTGGCACCAAGCCATGGAACTCCTTCCTTAGTTTGTCTTCTATCGGAATTTACCTCCTTACTCCACCCTCAACTGGTCAAACTATGTTTCTAGTGTGTGTGTGTGAATGTGTGTGTGGAGGGAGGGAGATTCCCTTTATCTCTACCTTTGAGTGATGGCTCAGTCAAAGCCCAGCAGTGCAGTAACATCAGGAACACTCATTGTCTCCTCAACAGTCTCTCACACCCACCCACCCACCCACACACACACACACACACACAAACCCACAGACACAACCATCCGATGGCTTGATTTTTATTGAAAAATAAAATGGGGATGATTTTGTCAGCGTTACATGAGACAAGTTTATATTTAGATGTGTACATCGATTTGCAGCTGACACACTACACTGGGGCTGTCTGCGGCCCATAACTCAGCCTGCGCCACAGAGATTGGCCAAATCCTGCCGCCACTAAATCATACAGCAGGGGAAGAGCACAAGAGGACAGAAACAGGCTTATGAATGATTCTAAATGGTTTATTTCAGCTACTTATAGTGATTTGATATGCTCAAAAGAAATGGAGAAAAAACATGTAGAATACAACAATAACAAAGCAATGACAGACGTGGATATGTGCATAAGAGCTATATAATGAAAACTAAAGCTTCCGTGCCTTAATTTGACCGCTAACAATAAAGAGGCAGGCAGGAAGAGAGAGGGCTGTAACATGCACAGGTCCTTGGCCACAGCTCCGTTGTTGAGATTGCAGTTGTGTGGCACATGTGCTTCTCTTGCAACACTCCTTCATACCTGTATGTAATACATATGGCTTGCTTCAGGCATTTAAGAATCAATGCACCAATGTTTAGTCTATGAAATTTTAATCTTGATACTCTCTATATCACACAGTATGACAAAGTGAATTGTTACACTCATCATTACATAAAGGACATTTCTGATTAGATGCTACAACAACCCTTACATTTATTAAGCAAAGAAAAAACATTCAATACAGACCGATTCCTACACAGCAAAACAATTAGATAGTATCAAGTGTTGAAGATAACATGTTACATGTGGGATGGAAAAAAATAGATTGAAATGGAAATTACTTATGTAAGCTGCCATGCTCATTTTTATTTCACAGAAATTCAACTGAATCCTTTTTTATGATTTGCTTCTATAATTTTATTCATCATCAATAAAGCTTGTTTATTGTTAGGTGTGAATGTTTTTTGGCTCAAGAAGGAGGGCATGTCAGAAAAAGGTTGTAAACCACTGATGTAAGGCATGACAAATATATATGTATAGCACCTTTCAACAAGAAGGCAATTCAAAGCGCTTTGCATATAAACATGCATGAAGGCATTAGCTACAGCTTGGCACAGCTACAGTGCCAAGTTTAACTTAATAAAAGAGAAACATATCAAAAGTCCAGTTTGTAGGATTTAGTGGCATTTAGTGGTGAAGCTGAACTTGCAACCAACTGAAGATGCAAAATTCACTATCTAGAGCCAGTCACCAGGGTTTGCTAGTGCTAGTGCAACATTAGAGTACCCCATAGACCAGACCTGGGCAACTGTTCCACAACGGGCTGGTGGGGCTGCAGGTTTTTGTTCCAACCAACCAAGCGCACACAGTTTGACCAGTCAACTCCCTGAAGACTGAGATCAGTTGATTAAATGAGTCAAGTCTGGTGTGCTGCTGCTTGGTTGGAAGGAAAACCTGCAGCCGCACCGGCCCTTTGTGGAACAGTTGCCCAGGTCGGCCATAGACTGTGTAAAATGTGTACTTATCTGAAGATTTCTGAAGAGCTGTCGTGAAGTTCAGAGGTAGAGTGTAGGTGGAGACTGAATAAAGCTTGGTAACTCAAATAAGCATCCTGTGACAGCACCCACCTGTCAATCAAAGCGTACACACTCTAAGTAAGTTCTCTAAAATTCACCCTCAGTGCAGTTGTCATGAACGGGGAAATTAGCTATAGAGACCAAAAAGTTTTTTTGTACCAGGCTGGAGGAGGGGTCGACATGGTAAAGTGACATCCCAAAAGAAAGAGGACCCTCGCACAGCAAAAATGTGATGTGCACACAAAGCAAATCATCACCACCACCCAGGGGAACTACCACCATCGGCCTTCAGCTTTAGGGGAACAACAAACTTATGAATTAATAAACTGAAGAGTATTGATTTGAAATCATCAGAAATCAACCAAACAAAATTAAATGAAAAGGCCAGAAATATTAACTCAACAGTTAACCATAATACTCTGTTTTGAACACAAATATAGGAGGGCTCAAATTGAGAAGATCCCCTCCCAAATGAAAATTAAATAATTACAATAAACTCCCAAAATAAACAAAATGCCCAAACAAAACAGAAACCCAGAAACCCAGAAAATGAATAAACAAAACTACTCCACACCATGGCAGATTACCTTCAAAACACTCACACACACAATCCAAACGAGTGGCTTAGAGTCACAGCATCATAGTGTCCAACATGAGGGCTGCCACACACACACACACCACACAGCACCCCACGCAGCAGAACGGAAGCAGGGTCAACAGCAGGAAGCAAGTCGACCAGAGACAGCCGACAGGACCCTGAACCAAGGCACCAAGCAACAGAAGCAGCAAGGTCAGCGTAGCAGGGGAGACAGCCACCACGTACTGCAACCAGCAGACTGTTAGAGGGAGAGGAAAGGGAGCTTAGCACCTGGCTAACAGCAGTTAATAACAGAAGCTCACCATGACTCACCTATGCTCCGGTCAGAGCAGTAAACGACCCCAATATATCGCCTCGGTCGCGATGGAGACGCTATATCTATCTATTGATCTATTAAGGAGTTACGGTTTGAGATAACTGAAGCACTGATGAATGTACACAAGCAATTTAATTTTGATATCTAGATCCCCAGTATGTTGCTGCACTTCACAGTCACACATTAGCTGTATTACAAAAAATATATATCAGAAACAGACAATTTCAGGTTTTTATTTAGAAAATAACACACCTAATTTGATACCAAATATGTAGCATTTGCTTTATTCAATACCTAAAAAACAAAATAAATTGCACTAAAACGATAGTAAATATGAATTGCCTTTATAAGAACAAACAACAGTACAGCTACATGTGGAAAAGTCTCTGCAACTCAGTCCTACCTGAAGACTCTTCTATCTGGGCAGTGAGAGCTGGTCAGTCCCTTTGTATACTGATGGTGATTCTTTGGGGCAATGTGAGCAAAACACTCACAATGTCTCTGGAGACATTTTTAGATTAAGAGTGGAAATGGTGGAAACCTGCGGGGGAAAAAATCATAGATAGATGGTGTATATTTCTGGTTGCAGTTATTGATGACAACTTAAACTATCTACAATACAAAGCCTGGGACTTTATTTTCCATGGTTTGATTCACTAGGAATGATTTCATTTTACTATGGCAGTAGTTTTTATAGTGAAATATAGAACAGGCAGTTCGGGGCACTATGACAACGCTAAGATATCTGGTGAGCTTCATTGTTATTGTAGAGTGCTCTGCTTTGGTTTTTACACTTTTATCTTTTTTTGAGCAGTTACTGGCAAATTTTAAGGTTATTTTTTTTTCTTAGTGTTGTGGATCCATCAACATATCTTAAACTTTGAGCATTTCATTGTTTTGTATTGGCTGTCTTGTGACTTGTGACCGAGAAAAAAAAAATTAAAAGCTGTGAGAATTATTTCCTCATTTGGAAAAAAAAGTAGCAGTCTGGTGTAATCCGGCAGCTCTAAGCCTACACCAGTGTCGGTGCTCCTTCTCTTGGGTACTTCTTGGTGAACCATTTTGGATGCGGCCTCTTTATTCTCTATCCTTACATCCTTTTTAGAAGGCTCTCTTTAAAAAAAATGCGCACTGGATTCAGAAAGCTTTTCCATCCTGTGTAAACCTCACACACAGACTTCAGGTCACTATAAAGTCCTGTTGCAGTCCCCAATGAAGAGCAATTTAAACTTAGCATTTAACTTGACAGCAGCAGCAGGCTGCACTGTCCATTCGCAGCTCACCAAGCTCTCACACTAATGGCAGATTCACTGAACTTTTATAGCAGGTTCATCAAAGAGACCCATAAACATAAAACTGATATGGGAACAGATGGGTGGCATTCCATACAATATAACAGACATAAACCTCTGGATCACATAAGTGCTGCTACTACACAGTCCGAATCTACAGAATCATAGGGAATAAAGAGAAGTGAGTTATTTAGATTAGTTTAGTTATGATTCATTTTTTATATTTTTTGTATTTCATTAAAGAGGAGACATGATCAGTCTGTAAGACTTGCATTACTTTGGATATTTAATATAAAATCCAATATTTAATATAGTACAACTAAAAATCTTTACAAATGACAAAAAATACTAAAAACAGTTTTCTTCCACAAACCTGCTGTATTGGCTTCTGATCTGTTTAGGGTTTCCCAGAGAATTGAGATCACAGTTCTAGCAATGCCATCAAACACCCCTAGTCTTAACCGTTCATGTGGAGCAGATCTGTAGTTTGACATTGTAGTTGTTTGTCAAGAAAAAGAGGAGTCTGATTTCCTTTATTCGACTGCTGTTTGACTCCAAAACTGCCAGCGAGCTTCTGCACTGGAATCACCTGACTGCTGACATCATGTTGGATGTACTTACATCCAATAGTATAATAGTAATGTTAATCCACTTATGTCCATTTCTTCCTTTGCTGTTAGTGGTGTTAGGACCCAGCCTTAAAAAATCTACCCGCTTCAAAAATGACTCAACTGGTAAAGAAGCTTCATTCAAAGCTGCTCTGAGTGGCTAGAATATTCTGTCAATAAAGATGCTGTGTCATTTGTTTGTCGAAATATGAGCTGTGTCATTTCTATTCTGCCTATTTAAAAAAATAAATAATAAAATATCTATTTCTGCATCTGCCTACACATGCCACACACTTTTCAGTAAGTCTCTTTTTTATCATTATTTTTCAAGCCAGTAATAATTTAAAAAATCATAACTCACTTCTATTTAGGCTTACAATTTGAATTATATCGGAATCTTTCATCTGCGTTTTTTATACATGTCTGCGAGACACACACAAGGCGGAGGGATCTCGAAACAGTGCTCAAGTTAAGTTACAGAGAGTTCTGCAGCCAGCTCACAGTCTACAGCAACACACAGCAGGCACAGATTTGGAGAGGTGACCACACTGACCAGAGCAGTGCAAGAGCTGGGAATCATTTACTGAAGACTGAAGATTTGGACAACTCAATGCAGACAGAATAGCCACTGTTGTTTGTCTGCAGTGCACAGTGAGAATTATACTAATTAAAACTAAATGTGTTCTACACAGGTTCAAACAGCTTTCAAAATACAAAATTCCTCTTTAACATGTATATACTTTAGTCTTTTGATTGATTGACTGACTTATTCAGCAATGCATTTGAGAAGCATTTAGTTTTTTTTTGTTTTTTTTTTTTAACTGCGGTAGTTAATATTTAATTCAGTAATGTAACTATTTATATAAAGTACAGATTTTCAGCACCTACCAGCCCTAGCATTCATGCACTCATGCATGAATGCTGTTGTGCAGTGAGAATGGGTATATTCATTAAAAAAAAGTTGAAACTGTGTCTCAGAGCTCGAGTTACAACAAAGCAAGGTTGCTGATGCTGCATTTCCTAACATTGAATCTTAATTAGACACTGAGTGGCTTGAAAGGTAAAGGGACATCTCTTTTGAAGCAGCACAGTTTTTCCTTCAATATACAAAAGATTTTAATTTAGATTGAACCTTAAAATACACAAGGTCACTGTCTGTTCCACAATGGCTACAAAGGACAATGTGAGCTGGATCTACGAGGATTTTATTTGCATTTTGCTACTTAACCAAATGAGTTGCTCATTGATCTCAGAGAGCATCTGCTTCCTCTGGCTCTGGCTTCTCAGCGTGGACATAGACTGTGAGCGTATTGTTGTTTATGGCTAGTGGCCCCTTATCCATAGTTCAGTTTCCTTGTTTGTGAGGTGCTCTTGGACGGGCGGTTGGTCCACTCCAGAAGGATGGAGCTGAATCAAAAGTCTTTTCATTAGCCTGAAAACCTCTCCTGTGGTAAAGTATTACCCAAAGTCAGATATTTGACTTTCCTCTCCAGTGGTACTAATTAAAAATACAATCACACATCTTCCTCTTTCTGTCACCCCTCCGTCTTTCTGTCTTTTTGTTGCTTCCTCGTCTTTGCCTCCTCCCCTTCTATTTTCACATTTACTTTTTTCAAACCCTGCCCCTGGCTTGGATCAGAGAGCTCTCTCTCCCAGATTAAAAAGTGTCAGTGGGATCTGTACACTGTATCCATTGGTTCTCCCCTGCCACCAGGTAATGCAGAAAAAGCATTCATCTCCTAGGCCATTTCACACGCCAGCTAAAGTAATGGTCCCCCAGGAACTTTAACTGCATCATAGATGGGGGTGGGGGTGGGGGGTGAGGAAATATTTTGGTGTTTGGTCTTGCTGCTTGCAGTTTGTCTCTGATGGGGCTGCCCCGTCACAAAGAGACGGAGTTTGAAGGAGCTTATTGTTTTTTTGTCCTACAACACAACCTTATTATTCTGTCTGCTCGCCAAGCCAGATCAGATGAGTGTACAGACTCTAAAGTGGCCGTTGACAACACTATGGGACTCACAGACCCTTGCATCAGCACACACACACACACACACACACACACACACACACACACACACACATACACATGCAGCAGTGCAGCTAAGACTGGAAAGAGGCAGGCAAAGAACAGGAATGCTTGCACACACACAATCACTCAAGCATGAATTGAAACACACACACATACACTATGCAAACACTCCGCTAGTGGAACATTTGTGTATTCAGAAATTAAAGATGTAATCACATTCAGCCTTTCACACTGACCCAATCACAAAGACATATTGTCCACCTCACAGATGAGGATACACGTGTCTATGATCTTCATCCTCCTTTTTTACAATGATTGTGTTGCTTCCTAATATGGAGGGAAATTAATGTCAATGGGAGCATGTCTCATGAGCCTAAAATAACAAAAGAAAAAACGTATCTGAAGGTTTGTGAATGAATGTATAACAGTTTAATAAATACATACAACCAAATTTAGATCAAATATATATTGCCAGTTACAAATATTCTTTCTCTCCCTCTCTCTCAAATTCAAATTCAAATTTGCTTTATTTGCATGAATGTCACATAGACAATGTGGCTAAAGCATAAAGAGTAAATTAAACAAAAACATACACTTCATAAGTTAATATATACATTATACATTTCTGTGTGTGTGTGTATGTTTGTGTGTGTGTGTAAAATAATAAACAATAAAATAGTAAGTGATCATGAAAATAGAAATAGTATTAATAAAGTACATATAAATGATCAATAGTCTTACCTTGAAACATTTCTTAATCTGTGACATGCATCACTCTCTCTCTCTCTCTCTCTCTCTCTCTCTCTCTCTCTCTCACACACACACACACACACACACACACACACACACAGACCATCTGTAAACAAAACTGTCTTATTAATGCATGTTACTAACTAAACTTCTTCCCTGGAGTTTCTGTGCTCCCTCGTCCAGCAGGTTCTCATGGATTGTGGCTGCTGCTGTGGTCCTGCATGACGTCCACTACATATATTATTACTGTCATTATTGTTACCATTATTGCCACTTATCTATCTATCTGTCTACTGTCTACCAATGAGCTTGGGTTGGAACTGTTGGTCTCTGTAAATAATATTACAAACAGTACAGTCTAGACCTGCACTGTATGGAAAGTGTCATGAGATAACTTTTGTTATGATATGGCGCTGTATGAATAAAGTAGTAACATTTGCTTTTCAAATGCTTCATGTACACATGAAAGTGTGAAAATATGAATAAAAAGCATTGAAGCAGAGTAGACCTCAGGCTTTGTCTTTTCATTGTTTCAAGAAGTTCTGTCAAAAAGCAGGCTCCATCAATTATGTGAACGTACATCGCTATAATGTAATGTCAAAAGGCAAGACAGATTGTTGTGTTTGAAAATGTCATTCTCTGAGGACAGAGGGAGTCGATAAGCTTGTTTATGTCAGGACTGCAACATGAACAAAGCAGAATTTTAAAGCCACATGAAGTTATTACATGTTTGGTGAAAAATACTGACTTGGTGTTATAAAGATTATCTCATCAGATGCTGCAGAACTTTTTTTTATAGTTCTCCGCCAGCACCTGAATGCAACATGACACAAATGTAATCCAATCCACACGTGTCAGGTGATCTGTGAATAAATGCATCAACATTATTAATACAGAAAACATTTTAAAAGTTTCATTTGTGGAACTCACCTTTGCTATATGTAATGTATCTGTTTTTAAAGACAGCATTTGTAGTTTCTGACTCCTGAGTCAGTGAAATGTACATCTTTGGTATAGGCAAAGAAAAAAGAAACAGATGAGAGGGAAAAAAAGAAAGAAAGAATAAAAGGATGTAGAGAAGAGAGAAAAGGGGAAAGATTGAGGGTAACAGGAGTAATTGGAGTAGTGGGACAGCAGAAAAATGAGTAGTTTAAAGGTGTTATTTTGTCTTTTGCTCTACTCTCTGTTTCACTCTCTTGAACATCATTAACATTCCAAAACTGTGTGTGTGTGTGTTAATGTGCTGAATGTCTGCACCACCATCTCCAGTCTCTGCTCTGATCCCAGGACAGATCATACACACACAAGCTCAGACACACACATTTAGTCCCAGGAGCTCCTGAGAAGCGGAGATTGCCTCTTTAAGGTGGAAATCAATATCCTTTCTTTCCCCATCTCTCCTCCCTTCCTCCTGTCCTCTCAATTCCCGGGTCCTCTCACTGTGTCTCTCTGCGACTTCCTCCACAGATACATTCGCCTCACCTGAGACTCTTCATCAGCTCGAACACGCACACGCACAAAGTGAACACCTCTCATCCTGTTGTCTGTCTCTGTCTGTCATGCTGTTCATACATAGCACCATCATGGTGTCACCAAATGTGATGCAGTCCCAGGTACAGAGGATTAGAACAAGGTGCTGGAACTACTAACTATTGGAGAGTGAGTGAGTGTGGGAGGGTGAGTTTGGAAGTTTGGGTGGGTGTTTGGTAGTGGAAGGGCTCACACCTCTTTATTTGGGAGGGCTAAAAATACAGCAGGGAGATTCGGCGGGGGGCAGTGGCAGCAGGAGAGGAACATGGGGGTGCTCAGGCTTACAGAGGCTTTAGCTGTAATGCCGATTTCAAAACCTGTCGACTTTGAAGGGCAAGACTGGAGACGGTGGAGAAACATAGGCATTGGTAAACTTTATGTATACAAAATTTAGTTCTAAGTCATGAAATGTGTCTAAAAATGCTGGAAGAAAAGGAGAGAACTAGCAACATCACAGAATTCTGCAATTCTGCAAACGCTTCTACTTACTCTCATGTTGGTCATGTGTTGCTAGAGTCTCCACTGTGACCAGCCAAGAAATAATCAAATCCCTCCTCCATCGTTGGTTGGTTTAGGGATGAAAATTAGAAGAAAACAGGAGAAAATTCATATATATATATATATATATATACACACACAATCATATAAAGTAATATTAAAACAGATGGTGTCTTTTACTGCTACACTGTGCAATCAACATTTACATTATGATGTTGAAGTTCAAACAATCAAATATGGTTCACACAAGGCTTCAGAGGTGCTGCTAGTCTTCTCTTTATACCGCTGGATGAAGCCAGGCTAGCTGTGTCAGTCTAATGTCAAACTACTCCTTCTGAGCAGCCTAGCGTTTAATTAGAGCACAGAGAGGCAGTGATGGGATGACAGATATGATGTGTGTGATCGCCAAACTCAAGTTATTGTCCAGCCCAAGTCGAGTTTGTTGCGTACCTGTGTGACAGGATGCCAAAAGCCTTCTTTGACATGTACATCACAGTGAATGGTAGGAACTGTGTTCTGAGTTATGATTTCATATCCTCCTCCACCAGAGCACACTCACTTCTGGTTTTGTCCATTGCCTATAAAGCCGTGGTCAATATAGCTGTCCTAGTAAATCCCCTTTTTCTTTTTGCTTAGTGCTCTCTTCTCCCTGATACTTGACCAGTGTGCCATTATCTCATTAGTTTTAATTACAGAAGGCCTAGATGACCAGCTATCTGTAAGGCTTAGCAAAGTGTAAGCCTCTGTGAATACTATGTGCTCACTTCTACACCTGTGTATGCTTAGAATACTGAAGGCTGTTTTTCTTAAATTTCCCAATTAGTAAGTAAATATTCTAACAAGATTAAACGTCTACTGCCACAATATGCCTGTGTACAGTAGCACGTTTACATGAATGCTTTGAGTTAGCATGCTAACTCACAGTGACGGTACTGCAATTTAGGAGGTAAGATATGTACCAGGTGTGCTAGGTGTGCTATTAGCACCAAACAATAGTAGTAGTATAGTAGTAAATAACCGAATGATGGAGGTATCCATATACCTCAAGGATCATCAGCAGGCGGCTGTGCTATATAAGGACAATCCATTTATCATTTACCATTTAATAGTTGTCAAGACATTTCACTAATTTCAACTGCATGACGGACAAAGCAAATTTACCTCCAGCAGCAATCCACAGAATCACTGTTGTGATAATTCAGTCTGGAAAGTCACCAAAGAGGTCACTGTGGCTCAGGACATAGAGAAGGTCGTCCACTAATCAGATGATCTGTGGTTCGAGACCCGGCTCCTCCATGCCGAAGTGTCCTTGGACAAGATACTGAACTCAAATTGCTCCAGAAGGCTGCACCATCAGTGTATGAATGTGTGAATGAGATATGTAGTGTAAAAGCGCTTTCAGAGGACTAGAAAGTTCTTATACAAGTACAGTCCATTTACCAAAGTGGTGGACAGACCCACATTGCCTGAACTACCATACGATAGTGTGATAGGGTCCAGCATCATGTATATAAAAGTGAAATATATGGCTTTTCTTTAAATTATTGTAATCAAGAGGGCGGTATGAAGAGAATGATTAAAAGTGATGGCATCACCATCACAACCACCAACCTTCCTTGATATCTCCCTGCCTCACCTCCCACTCTCCCCACCCTGTCCCTCCCAGTCTCCCCACCCACCAAGCCGCACTTGGGAGGCTATTTTTTGCCACACTTCACTAAATAAGGCCGTGGAGCACGGCTTTGAGGGTGGGCTAGTGGAGGGGTGTGCATCTCTGGTTCTTACCTTGGTATAAAAACCCTGGGACGGTGGGGGCTTCCTCCGATCATCCTGAACCTCTCGCCAGCTCCCACCTCACAGTGTTTTCATTCTAACTTGTTTTGTCTATTTTTGATCACTGAAAAAAGAAAAGCAATCCACATGCCTGTGAGCGGTATCAATTGACCTTTTATCCCAGAACCTTTTCTGGTTTTTGTTGCTCTTACAACAAAGTCTTTCTTTCATTTCGTTACTTTGGAGGGAATGTTTTCACCGACAAGCGGACGAAATATCAGGAAAAGTGACTGGGTGGAATATGGACGGGAAAGAGTAAGAGATACCTGAGTTTAGTGTTTAGTGTTAAAATCTTCCCCTTTTACCTACCTGTCCTTTCTTTTTCTTTCTCTCTCTTTTTTTTTTTTTTTTGCTTTTTTCGCCCTTTTGTCGATCCAAGCCTTTTACCTTCTTTCCCTCCAATCATGCTTTTTCCTTTCCTTCCTCCTTTCCTTCCTTGATTCTATCACCCTTCTCATTTTCCTCCCTTCCATTCATACCTTCCATCTTTGTAGCTAACCTCTTTTTTTTTATTTCTTTCTATTCTAAATTCTCTTTCTGTTTCTTCTCTTCCTTTCCACTTTTCCTTCATTCCCTCTATTTGATTTCGTTCTTTAATCGTTATTTTTCCTGCTTTCCTGCTTTTTTCACCCACTGTCTCTTTCCACTCACTCTTTCATTCCCTCTACCCCTCCCTCCCCCTGTCCCTCGTTCCGATTTGTCCTTCAGCCCTGTCAGCACTCACTATCTCGCTCCATCTCCTTCTCTGGCAGTCTGATCAGCTGTCTTCCTTCTAACTTTACATGGCCTGGTGTGGTGTGGAGGGACGGGCAGCTGTCGGCTGACGCATTTCACTGCCCAGTCATCACTTCAAATCGAATCCTCTTACACAAACCTCTGTGCTTTTTTTTTCTTTTTACTGCCCACTATTTTCCTCTCTTTTCTACCTGCACCAGTCCACTATGTTTTTTTTTTCTTTCTTGGTCTGCCTGTTTTTTCCCCTCCTCCTGCCTTTTTACCACATCCAGCAAGAGAGAGAGGCAAGACGAGTCTCGTGACCCTCTTCTTTTCTCTCCTCTCCTCTCCTCTCCTCTCCTCTCCTCTCCTTTCCTCTCCTCTCTTTTCACTCCTCCTCCTCCTCTTCTCTCTACTTCTCCTCTCCGCAACCTTAAACTCTCCATCGCTGATTCAGCTCCCAGGGAGGAGAGACTCCGCCTGCAGCGACCGCTTCACTCCGCATGGGCCAGCATCCCTTTCTGGATCACCTTTACCATGGTACGTTTGGAAGTGTCTCTATGTATCTGGATATTTGTAAAAAATCTCTTTCTACTGAGTGTGCTTACTCACTGCATATATTTGTGAATGTGTGTGTCAGCATGCTTTGTCCTAGCCACCTTCATACAGACACACACACATACATACACACTCACACACACAGTACATTTTATTCCTCAGCTGCTCTTTTGAAATAAGAAACAGACATTATGTTTATGGGGCTGGAAAGAGTTTTATTCTTATTTATTTATGACTCTGTTCTTTGTTAAAGTTGTTGTAGGACAGAGTTTGTGATTCATATGTTTCCAAAGAAACATCTCCACACAATGGCATGAGGTTAAAAGGTCAAGGGATATCTCTAAGGTGTTACACTCAGTGCAGTGTTTTTGATGTTCAGTGAAATCTATTCCGAATAAAAGAAGAATTAAATTAAATAGTTTATGGCAAACCCTGATTGTGTAAAGGTGACTGTATATGATGTCTAAACTTACTACACAGTGCTTGAGTGTCAGTACAGTAAATTGAAGGCTACATTTATTTGAATTTATTACTATTTAAACATGATGCATGTCGACATAAATATGCATATTTTTATTTTCTTCTCCATCCTTTCACCTTCTCTGCTTCAGCACCACAGCATTGATTTTTTTCAGAAACATTTCCATGTTTTTTTGTTTGTTTTTATTTTTGCATTTGGATAAGCATATGGACCACACTATATAAAAATCTTTCCATATGGCAGCATCGGAACATGCAAATGCATGGTGTTGTGGTCCTGCTCAGTGTACTATATTTGCCAGTAGGAAAAGTGAGGTTTATCTGCAGGAATGCCACATGGGTATGGTCTAATGTGCCTCGGTGTTAAGCTCAGTGTCATCCCAGCGGGACCTCAGCTCTATCTATAGACGGGCCACACACATGTGTCACTCTCCTGAGAGAGCGAGAGAGAGAGGTTAAAGTAGAAGCAAGGTTCTAAAAGTGTTGTGCATATGCTCTCTCTCTCTCTCTCTCTCTCTCTCCCTCTCTCGTTGCACAGACTAGTTTCACCCAGTTAGCAGATACCAGAGAGATCAGCAGTGGTCAGCTGTTTGTCAAGTGTCCGGAGCTCTCACAGACTTCACTGTGATTTGCTGGAGGTGGCGAGGTGGCGAGGTGTCGGGTGTCCCAGCCTGGCCCTATAGGAGATAGCCTGCGTGGCTGTAACAGTTATAGTAGACATGCAGCTGTTTGAAGGGAATCTATCTGTCTTTCTGTCTAGTAAGCGATCTCCACTGGGTGTGAAACTTGACTTTTTATGGTGTTAGCTTAGCTCTGTTGAGAATATATAGCAGAAGGGAATTAGGTTTATAATAGGAAGAGGATGAAGACTTATATTGTTATCTGTTTCTGACTGCTTTATTGGAATGAAAAATGCCTTTTGATACCACAACCTATTGTAAGGATAACAGAAGTCATACCAGATGTTGGCAAATTCCATCCATTTCCTGCCAAGTCTCACAGTGCAATGCGGGTGCATTTTACACACTGCCCTTATCTTGCAATCTACAGCAGTTGGCTAGTCCTCCCTGGAGAATTGTAATTCTTGCCTGGAATATTGGGACGGTGGTGGTGTAGAGGCCAGAGTGGATAGGCAGCTTAATTCTTTGTAATGTGTCTATGTCTAGTGCTGGGTTGGAGTGCATTCGCGAGTGTGCACGTGTGCAAAACCACCTCGTTTACCAGCTACGGCTGGTGATTTACAAAACCTTCGCTGGGAAGAGAAAAGGGGAGGAATGAGAGAGAGGAAGAGAGGGGAGAGGACGAGTGTGATTTATGGAAGAGACTTTTAGTTTAATTACTGGGCGGGCAGGACTGATGTGCACAGCCCCCATGGCACTGGTTACACACTGGTAGGAACACACAAAGGGGCTATTGGGGGGCTACAGAGGATGACATATTCACAGATGTTTGCGGATGCAGTTGATACATTCAGGCAATTTGTGTGTTCGACGCACAGGGCAAGACACAAGAGTCAAATTATGGAGCATAGAAAAGAAATATATAGTACCTGTGCAGTGGACTTAAGTGGGTATGCACACAACGCAAGTAAAAACATTCACACAGCTCTTTTCTTTTTTTTTTTTTTTTACAATATCCATTTTCCACTTCACTGTGGAGGCACACTCATACAGAAAAATGTATCTTTTGTCTCTTGTATATAGAAAAAAGACGTATGTGTGGTGAGAATATTGTGCTGTGTCAACAGTTCAGCCTCAACGTGTGCTTCCATGGAGATTTGATTAGCTGTCATTCAAGGTGAAAGGTTGACAGGCAAAGACAAAAGAAAGACTTCCTGATATTACAATTTGGCTCTGAAGAGCAGTGCATGCTGGGGAGCCATGCTTGTGTCTTACTCTCAGTTTATCCACTGTGTGATAACTAGCCTCACATTAGTGCTATCAAATATTTGGAGGGGAAGACCAGTTGGAACATTGCAACACAGTAACAGCTGTTCATCCGTAATACAAACACAAACACAAAAGCACACACACACACACTCCACAATACCCTTATATGCTTCCTCTTGCCCCCACCACAGGTTTTCCTAACGCCTCTCTCAGAGCCTTCATTAGATGCCTGACGTTAGCAATGGTTCAATTCATTAAAAGCACGACTCAGCCTTTGTGCATTTGCCTATAAATTGGTATTGATCTCCGAGAGGACAGGGAGGGGGTAGGAGGGGAAGGAGGGGAGACAGCAGAGAAGGGTGGGGAGGTCTTTGTCACTGTGAGTGTGTGTGTGTGTATTTGGCTTGGGGGGGGGGGGGGGGGGCTGCGTGTGGATCAGGGACTGAAGCTAATGGGAGGGGGCAGTGGGTCTCAGGTGAATGGGGTTCACTCAAGCAACAAGGGCAATTGAAGACACACATACAAACACACACATACACTCTATATACTATACCTGCTGACACACATTTACAGATTGACAGATGCCCACAGTAGGTCACACACAGACACACACACAAACACACACACACACACTGACATTCCTTTAGTCTGCTCTGGCTGCTCTTCCCCTTAAACCTGTCCACGTGCCATGCCACATATGCCATTCAGCCTCATGATCACCAGCATCTGCTCCGCACGGGACTGTAACACTACTGTAGTTTGACTGAAAACAGAGGGAGGAGGGTGAGAGAGTGTGTGGGGTGGAGTGTGTGAGCAGAAGATAAAAAGAGAGAGAGGGAGACAATGAGAGCACATGCTCTAAAGAGGGGAGTGGGCAGTCAAGGGGAGACTGCATAGCATGGTAGCCTATAGAATGCATGGGACAGTGTGTGAGAGAGAGAAGGGAAGGAGATGAATGGCACAGAGGGAGAGGGAGAAAGAGAAAGAGGAGAAAAAAGAGGAATTGCTCTCAGTGGCGGAGGACCGGTGGGACGAGCGGCTGTGTGCCGGACTAAAAGTTTTCTGTGTGAGGAAGAGGGGGAGATTAAGGAGAGGAGAGGGAGAGAGAGGATCAGAGTGAGGATGTTAGAGAGAGCGTGTGTGTGTGTGGCTAAACACAGAGAGGGAGAGAGAGAGACTGCAGAGGCAGCACCTGGGACATAGACTGAGAGAAGAGAGAGCGAAGCACTTCTTCTTCCCAGTCTCCTTTTCTTCTCTGCTCTCGCTTTATTGCTTCTCTCTTTGGTGCATCGGCCCGGCTGAAGCCGGAGAGGAGGGGGAGGATGGGGGTGTTGGGAGATGGGCGGGGATGGGGGGGGGGGGTTCCATCCAACATCTGCCTCTAGGTAAGTGCAACATCTCCCTCATTTCCCTTCAACACAACCCCCCCCCCCATGCACACACACACACGCACCCAACCACTTCCCACCTCACCCCTTTCACTTTACCGCTGCAGCTGAGGTAAAGCGTGACGCTCAAGGTGAATCGCGTGCCGTGTGTGTGTGTGTGTGTGTGTGTGTGTGAGAGAGAGAGAGAGAGAGAAACTGCTTCATAATGTACAGTATGTCAAAGCAGAGCGGACACATGGCCACCAGACATTGTAGTTATGCTGTAGTTATTGACGCTTTTTTTTTTTTTTTAAACACATTCTTTCAGAGGATGCGAGGCAGTTTAAGTGTGAATAGAGAAAATGTGACTTTTAAAAAGAGTTTTTTTTTTTTAAGCATTTGTAGTTTTTTTTCCTTTTAGGATGAAACTAAATTATAGTGTGTGTAATCTTGTACCATTTTGTGGTGTGATGTGACATGATGTTTTTAAATCTTCTTCTTAACAGTGTAACATGCTTTGGTCAAGGACTGCATGACAGCGGGGTCATTGTGTAAAGCCATGACAGAAGTTGTTTGGGTGTACTTAGCTGTGTTTTGGCATGTACGTGTATGAACCTGTGTCTTGTTTTTCCTCACTGTGTATGTGTGCGTTCACCTGTACTGGTGTCCTACAATTTAAAGGGGCCTGTCTGGGGGCTGGTGCCACGGGTGATCAGGAGGAGGGGTGATTATATGCATTTAGTGGTCTGCGTGGACAGTTTTCCTCCTCATTGAGTGGCTGTGTGTCAGGAGGAGAAGCTGGGATAAAGCAGGATGGAGCTGGATGGAGGGTGGGAGGCGGGGAGATTGAGGTTTCGGGGGTGGGCCTGATGCGCCACCAAGGACAGTGGCCTGCTTGGGGGACATACTTCTTTATATGCCCATATGAACAAGAGCAACTATGGAATGTAAAGAAGTATGTATCCCAGGTTGGGAAAAATTTCAGCGCTTCTTCTGAACAAAACCAAAACGTTTAAACACAAACTTGACAAACCGAATCCACCAAATCAAACTCACTGGAGAAGATGTTCTATGATTTCCACACCGTAGACCCAGATATTCTGTATGCACAGCTCATGTACATGTGCAATGTGTTCGTGTACTTTTTCAGCCCTGATGTGGCCCAGTTGAGTCCAGTCAGCTTGGTGCTGCAGAGGGATGCATACTGTAGAAAACTGTAGATGCAGCTGCAACTCCAGTCAGCACTTTCCGCATGCCCGCAATAGATTTTTGGATACCTCTTTCACTCTGTTCTTTTGAGTTTATTTGCAGAAAGGCAGACGTTGACTACACTGGAATGGCGGTGATTTTCAAGAACACCTGCTTTCTTTGGAATACTCCTTTTTATCAGGCTTTTGGACTGGATATGTGTGAATTTACACACACTACACACACACACAGCACAGACAGACAGCAGTTTCCAGTAAATGGTGCAGTGATTAAATGCTTGCTAATGGATAGCATGGTCCGAGAGGATGGTCAGAAAGAGGAAGAAGGAGAGACTGGCTGCGGGACTCTCTGACAGATTACCGGGCTCAGACGCCGGTGTGTAGTCTCACTGTCTGCCTCTGGGCTAGCTTGTTGGCCTGGTTATGAAGGCTTCATATGGAATGTAACACATTTTGATCACCGAAATGATTTGTGGACAAATGTAAAGTCAGTTTTAATTTTTGCAGTATTTTGCATTAGTTCCTGTTTTGCGCTTTCTTTCACAATGCCTGAAAGTGTCCAGAGCAGTGTCTGCAGGCTCAGGTTTATATCTTCTGGCGTTTATTAGATTGCTCAAAGAGGCTAAAGTGACAGGAAAAATGGGAAGCAAGAGAAAATGACTTATGACAACAGTTCTGAGTCAAACCCATAATGTCAGGATACATGATATCTGTCTCAGCCTGCTGAGCCAGCAGAACACACCGGTGCCACTTTTTTTAATCACTCCTTTGTGATAATTCTTCAGCTCTCATTAAGTATATATAGGATGTATACGTGTGCTGGAACAATGACTAATCTGGGTGTGGTTTGGGAGTAGGTACAACAATTGTGTCAGGTTTTAGTGTATGTATTTTGGCCTACTTTGTATATAAATACTGTATGTGACCTAGTTAGGGTTTACCTGTCCCTGTTTAGGTGTTATTTGGGCCAGTTTCAGTGCGGTAATTTGGCCCTGATCAGGTGTACACCCCGGGGCGTTTCGCCTGTGTGGGAGCTGCTGGGCTGACAGGGATCTGCAGTTGGATTACACTTTCTGACAATCTTATTTTACAAGACAAAACAAAATGTTAACAGAGGATCATAAAGGAGAAGAACTGCTTTGTGCCAAGAAGAATCGTTTAACATTACAATGCACACAGAGCTAGACAGGGTTTCAAAGTTAATTAACCATCAACATAACAGACAGTTCTAATCTTAGCTGCAGATGAAGAGGTCGTGGAGATAAACTGGGTCCAAAAATGCACACTTCAGTAGGGAACATATACGTAACAACAAAAAAAACATAAATTGTGTTTGTGAGAGCGTGTGTGTGTGTTTATGTTGGAGGGATTTATTGCAGTGATTTTTAAGAACCAGAAGGAAAGGTCGTTGTTCTGTGGGAGAATTCAAAGATAGAAGGGCACAGTATTGAGGTGAGGGGGGGTGAGGCTGGTGGGGTTGGGTGGGGGTTACAAAGGGGAAACGAGAGAGTGGCGTAGACTGAAGTGGGATCGGAGCGGAGGGAGTTGTGGCGTGTGAGCGTGCGAGATGAGGCGAGGCGAAAGAGGCAGAGAGAGAGAGAGTAAATTGATGATGGTGTTCAGGGCTTGTGTGTGTGTGTGTGTGTGTGTGTGTTGGAGGGGTGGGGGGTAAGGGGGCTGGGCGGGTATTGTTCTGTCACTTTGCCTGTGTCAGCAGGTGGAAGCTCTCATCAGGACATTAAATATGCAACAATGCTGACTGCGGCACCGTGCTGAGACAGCCAAAGCTGGACGACTGGGGGCCCCACTAAAAGTAAACCAACGCCACCGCTTCGCCTCGCTCCACGTTAGACAGCTATCCACACACACACACACATTCAAAGACCTCTGGCTTCTTCTCAGGCCCCCCCCCCCCCTTGGCTGCTCTCCTTGGCTGGCTGGCTGCGTATCCTGCCGGTAAAGCCGGCTGACTTACAGGCTGATCGACTGGCTGGTTGACTGGTTCCCCCATCTGGGAGTCCACACAAGGGCAAAGGCAAAGCTAGTAATCCACGGGCCCAGTGAGGGATTAGTGGTAGTTACATACAGATCAGTCATGTGGAACATCGACTGTAATGATTGAAAAAATCTCTGTGAATGTGAATTTAATGCAAAATCTACAGCACAGCTGACTGTATGTACAGTATGTGTAAATGAATGATTACCACTCTGTCAACTACTGATAAAGCACAATAGTCAGTCAAGCTTACTGAACGATTTTAGATTCGCTGCTCCAAACATCAGAGACCAGGTTCATCAAACTCTTTGCATGTCCATGACTACACTTTTTCTCTCATCAGATTTATAAAGCCCATGCTTCTGTTTTAGAAATAACAAACTCATTTCCACTCCCACAGTTAGGCCGCGATTAGGAAGACTTACCTGGTGTAAAAAAAAAAAAAAAAGCAGCGCCCACATTCACTTGAATGGAACCAGTCTGTTGATGGAGCGTGTTTGTCTGCGCACGGCAGAGTTTCGGGTCAAAATGTGACGCGGCTCAGCTTTTTGCTGCAATGCAACGTGACATCATCAAGATGCCGCATTGGCCAATCGAAGACATGCAAGTGCACATTCCTGGTAGATGAAATTTGTGTCTCTCAGACGACCAAACAGTTGCTGTCAGAGTTCTAAAATCCTGTCTGTGACTTTTTCAAACCTTTGCGCAGTGCACTGCACTGCACTGTTTTAACACCAGGGGCTGTAGTCAGAGGTGGGCACGCCCTTAATGCTCTATTTGCATATCCATACTTCCGCCTCCCCCACAATTCGTTAGACCTACGAGTGAAAAGAACGGTGAAGAAGAAGTTTTACATCATGACTTTACATAATCAGCCGAGGACTGATGTATAAAAACACACACACATTCTCACCGCACCTGTTTGTGTGAGTTCCAGTGTATGCATTTTTTTGTGTTCTAAACTGGAGTGTGTACTTCAGTTCTACAGATAATGAGACTGTTTTTAAACTTCAAAAGGGTTAGAAATAAATTGCATAATATGAAGTTGGTAGTTTGCAGTCATATTTAATACGACAGAAAGAAACAAAAAAAAAGAGTGTTCGCAGGCAGTTCAGTGTAGAAACACAATAGTGGCGATGACTTAGTGCTGAAGCTGTAAAATTAGTGGATTACATTAGAAGGAATTAGCTAAATTCATTTGAGAAATGTGAAAAGTTTTTAATGATAGTTTTACGTCAATACAAAAACCAGATATGAAATTATTATTATTTATGAAACATAAATGATATTTAATCAGGCGTGAGATTCTAAGGCTTCAGGGTTGTGTAGTAGTGAAAGGCCTTTAGGCTTTTAAAAGCCTTTGGTTAGAAGCGTCTACTTTCTCTCTGACTGTGTGTGTGTGTATAAAACCTAAATTTTTATTACGCATTGTTGTATGTATGTGTCAATGTGCTGTACGTGTATGGCAGACGTGTGCAAGAAGGCGGGATGAGATTGTAAAGTCAGGAGTTTTATATTAAGTGTCAGAGTTTATTGCAAGGATTTTTTTCTCTTTTAATCATGTTTATAGTAAGTGTGCATCGGCAGCAATCTTACAGAATATAATGGGGGTAAAGAGTAATGGAAGTTGAAACAGATGCAGTGGAGTGGTAATGTATGTGTTGTCTCGCCCTGATACAAGGACACAGACACAGCCTATTATATCCCCTTCTGTGTTTATGCCTCTAAAGTGAATCTCAGGAGGAATGTACATCTGAACCCCCCAAAGTCATTCCTCAAACAATAGGCAAACACATAAATACACACACAGATATGGCCACATGTGATGTAATGTAAATTAAATGTGTATATGGACACAAAAACACTGAAGTTGCAGTGCAGTATATATATATATATATATATATATATATATATATATATATATATATATATATATATATGTGTGTGTGTGTGTGTGTATATATATATATATACACACACACACACACACCGGCGATCCCAGCCACAGTATTGATTTATCTGGCTTATGTTTATGTTCTTTTTTGTAATATGTACACATTACATGGATATAATGTATCTGTACTGAGAACTGGCTCAGTGATATGTTTCTCACTGGAGCAGCAGCTTTTATTTGTAGTATCAGCGAACGGCTAAAGACAAGGTAAATGTGTAATTTTACAGTTTACACTGCCTGCTCTGCTCGTGCACTCAGTCATTACAGAAGCATGGTAAGATGAGCTGAGCTATTACAAATGGAACATGTGCTGTACGGCAGAGGTGTCACTGAAATCATGGCCGACAAATTGCTCTCAAGAAAAAGAAAAAAAACAGATGATAAAGAAAAGACCCTGATAATAAATGACTTCAGAAACCTAATGAATTACTCATAATTATGAGTCTCAAAAGTCAATTAGTTAATTGGCCCTGTGTTTTAATGTGAGCATCAGTTCAAAGGGAAACTGAAAATCAATTAGGACAACACACAGCATAATCAGAAACCAAATTACGATTTATCATTTAGCGATTAAGTCACACATTCTCTGTGAGTGAGTCAGAGCCGAAGACCTCCATCCTGCCCAAGATACACACACCACACACAACACACACACAGCACGCCTCCAAAAAGCAGATCAGACCCTACACCAGGACAGGGATCAATGTTGAGGTAATTTGTTTCGATCAATTAAACAGACATCTGCTTGAATTAGACTCCAATAGACTGCAAAAGAACCAATCCCTTCCCACCCGGCTGTGTATATCTGTGTGTGCGTGCATGTGTGCGTGTCCATGCCTGTGTGCCCTTTGTATGGACACAAAGTGAGCACACACTGAAACCACAAACAAATGGCTGAAAGGTGAAAAGTCTAACAGTCTTCCCGCAGAGCATCATTGATTCCAGAAGTTGTAGACAGCAGCTGGATCTGTAAATGTTTTTTAGGACTTTACAGTTTAACTTCTCATTTCCTTTTATTCAACTTCCTGCCAAACATGTTTAGCTTGTAAGATGTAGTGTAGGAAGGGGGGGGGGGGGTAAGACAGTTGTATTGCCCGAGTATAATTTAATGTCTCCCAGTAGTGTTCTCTGTACATCAAGTGATGTTGCTGACACCAGAGCCTGTCTATTACTGTACAATATGAAGAGAGAGGGTTTGCTCCCTTCAAATGAACACACAGGATAATTGCTATGCAGTGAAGCTGTGAAGCAGAGGGAAGTAATTAAAGGAACAAGGGCACTGTGGTGGTGGTGGGGCCACATCCCCCTCCTCTACTCCCCACCGCTACTGTTTCCCCCTGCTTGCTAGAGATTATATACAAACACACATACACATTTTCACATGCTGGTCCCCCAAACATTGACACCCTCATAATTACTGCTAGGGTTTACAGTCACCCTAATATTCTAATTACACTCTGTCTCTGTTTATAAGGTCATAACATTTACGATTTTACGACACTGCAATTGTCAGATGACCAAAAAGAAAAAGGCATTTCCTACTCTAATTGTTTTGTCTGATGACAAGACACATTGTGCACTTAGCACTCTCCCCAGAATAAACACTTTGTTCAAAATACATTGGGGCTTGTAGAATATACAGTATCTGTCCTGGGGCCTTTCATGATTCAGCCCCCAGCTGAGAGCACATGCATCCATCTCCTGCACTATTTCAAAAATATATCGCCTCAAGAGGCATCACAGGGAAAATATAAAGGATTTCAGTGATATATCTCATAAGGTATAATTTTAAATATAGTGCATGCCTGAGCACATTGTTATTCCTTTTACTGGTTATGAGTATAGTGAATGTGCTGGAGATTTGTTTTTTGAGAAATGGTCTCATGACGCAGAACAAGAGAATCTGTAAAATGAAAACAGCCCCTGAAAACATTTAGTTTTAAATTAAATGACTTACTAAGAAATAATTAAAGCTTGAGTTGAGAAAAATAATCCTTGTGTTTAAGAGTCAAAAAGTGTCTTTAGTTTAATTCAAATTCATCATTTCTGATTGGAGTGACATCACATTTTTCAATAAGAGCCACACAGTAAGAAAAACAAAATAAAACAAAAAAACAGAACAGAAATCTCTCATGTAAAGTCACCAAAATATGCATCATTTGTGTAAAGTCAGCCCAAATGAAATGATTTCAGCTGCTGTGGTGCACAAGTGTGAGCAGCCACTATTTTGGCCTGAGCCACAACATTTCTACTGGATGCTCCGTACTATAGGATGGATTGCCATGAATTTTAGTACTGACATTCATGGCTCCCAGAGGATGAATCCTTGCTGATCCCCTGTACTATAGTGCCACCATGAGCCTGACTGTTAAATCAAAATGTCATTTGTCCTTTGGTTAATACTTCTGATATTCCCATCAGCCTCAGCTGTACTTACTGATTCTGCTGAAACTAACTAAACTGAGAAGAACACTGCAAACATTAGGCCTGCTTCACATGAGATGTTAGCATTGTCACTGTCAGTATGCCTCCATAGCCACTAGCATGGATGCAGTCTTCTAGACTTGTTTCTTGAAAAATGACTTGAATGACTAATTAATTTAGTTACTGATTAATTTTGTGTTGATGAGCAATCAGTGCTACACTTTAACACAATCAGTTATGAGAAATGATCTTACGTAGCAGGATGGGATACAGTTCACAATAAGTCATCTAAAATTTAAATATGCAGAAATCATTCATGAGAAGCTGCATCATATGTTCAAAGGGTGTAATGTCTAAATAAAATGATTCCTTCCTCTATGAGCGGCCAAGACACATTAGGTGTGTTTGGTTCCAGCTTTCATCTGGCTTTTGCCTTTGCATACAAGCATCTGCCTGTCTTCATCGACCCGCCTATGTTAACATGTCTTGTGCCTGTGTGGCCTCGTGTGTCCATCTCCCTTCAGTCGACCAGAGGAGGGGTGTAATTGGGAGCAGCATGCTGGAGCGCGGAGTGTCAGGGAGTCAGCAAGCCAGCTGGCTACAGGGGTGATACAGGATGATGGAGGAGGAAGATGAGCAGTAAAATCAGTGAGTCAGTTGTGGCCTGACAGCCGGTAAAATAAGTCAGTCAATCAGGAAGTTTGTCAGTCAAATAACAGTACATCAAGACAAGCTGATCACCCCCCACTCCTACTGTAAGTGCACATATATATCTAAGAGGAGGAGAGTGCAGCGTCAGGACAAGGCTAGTTAACATTCCTCTGCCATCACCCCCTCACTGCTCAGAACAGAACAGAACAAAACTCAGTATTACAGAAGAAGAAAATGGAGTGACGGAAATAGAGGTTGGAGTTAGAAGCGGTAAAGGACAGAAGAGTTGAAGAAAGAAGGAAACTGTGGTGGCATAAAGACTACGTTACATTCCAAAGTGTGTATGGGGTGTGTCATGGCTAACAAGAAAGGCAAGGAACAAATGATCAATAAACAAAAGAAAAAAGGAAACAAAAGAGAGAGAGTGGGATCATAAAGAACACAAATTACACAGAGAGACAGACTCAGCCGGTGAGAGTAAATCTACCGAACCCATAAAGAGTTATGCGTTGTGATCTGTTCCACCGATCGTTGTGTGCTTTGAGATAATTGCTTCCATTTTGTTGCACAGAGACTATTACAGTATATGATAGCTGGATTACCATCTGTAACAGTGGGCTTTACACAGCAGCAGTAGTGCTGTATCAGCAGCAGGGCTACTGTAGAAACTATAGGTTTAGTGAACAGTGTGAGTGGGTTGTGTATTGGCCTTGGGCTATTGTAGTAGTTATGGTCTCTTTTGGTTCAATTCCACCCGGCGGAGTGAAAACATTTTTCCCTGTCGGATCCAGCGACATCAGCACATCACCTTGATGAACCAACAATGTGTTAGTCTGTCTCTCAGTACCTCTCTGCCCCATCTGTGGCACTCTGTGCCAACCTCATCCCACCGCCTTCTACTGAAGATGTAAAACTATAGCTCTTGTTGGGGAATATTTTAAAGCACATCTAGTGCACTAGTATCACTCAGCACCATGTGGATGATGGTTAATGTGGGAGTACAGTGTGTGTGTATGTGTGTTTGTACACATATAGATAAATATAAATAATAATAAATAAAGTTACTTCAAGGTATGGAAAAATACACAAAGGTTCACATAGAAGTACAAAATAAAAGTACATAAATAAAAGATACGTACATGCATCGTATATGTTTTTTTTTAAAACGTTTGTTTTGTTGCTCTCTATCATGATGCTGATTGACAGGAGGTCACATTGTCACTTACAGACTCTCTCTATATATATTTTATTACTGTGCATGTTGGGCTGAGATCGGTGTCATGGTGCACCTTACTATACAATATGAAGCTTCAGTTCACTGTGTACGTAAAATGTTGTAGAAGCTTTTTATCCTGACTTCTGACCTTTCCTACAATCTTTAACTTTAATTTAAGACTGGACAAAGACAGAGGCAATAACATTAGCAGCAGTTGGTCATTCACTGGTTGACGTGAACGCTGAATGTTTAGTCAGGCCACTGTTACATGTGGTAAAAATTGCTTACATTAAGTAGGAAGTTATGTTTGACAAATTACAACATATTTTCATGCATGTTGCATTATGGTTGTATGCGTGTGGATCTGAGCAATATGGTGGCAGTAGAGGAGGAAGTGGAAACAACAGGAAGGGGGAGAGATGAAAGGACATAAGTTTAATATTTGAAAAATATTCACTTGATTATGATTCATTTATTAAACTTCTTTTCTTCTTCTTCTTCTTCTTCTTCTTCTTCTTCTTCTTATTATTATTATTATTATTATTATTATTATTATTATTATTATTATTATTATTATCTTCATATTAAATTGTTTCATGTGTGAAGTAGTAACTACAGCTGGCAATTTGTTTTTTCCACCTTAGAGCAGTAGATACAAGCAGTGACCGCAACATTGACATCACAGTTTAAGTTTTGTTTTCACTGAAAACCGCTGTCTTCTGATGCTGATTACAGCTCTTAGATCATTTCTGTGGATTTACACATAAATGTATGTGTTTAAGTTCATAGTCATATTTTTAATCATTAAAGGAAGAGTTGATAAGAAAATCAATACAAAGTCCACAGTGTACTCTAGACTTGTCTCTATTCATAGTAAAACAGCTTTTTGCCTTTAGGCCAAAAGCTTGGTTGACTCACTTTAATCACACTTACCCGTCCTGACGCATACATCTTTACACGACCAAGCGACCAAGACGCTGATCTGACACAGATTCTAATCTAGATGGCTCTAACTGGCTCGGGCCTCTTTCGATCCACATTGTCCCAAGTTAAAACAGAGCAGTTGTAATGAAGCCTTTCACTCTCCGTGCGCTTAGCAAGCTTAGAGAGAGTGGGATGTCCCACTCGTTCACAGTAGAAAGCATGTCAGCTGAGGCTATCTTTAAGCCCGGGCTCCTTTCTGACTTAAACTGCATTGGATTTTTTGTTCCAGGACAGAGCGTATATCAAGCACGCCTTTGTGGCCCTGCTGCGGCCTGTAATGAATGCATGGCTGAAATACCTAAGTGGCGGCAGTGGTTCGTTAAGGGGGGTGGGGGTGGGCATGGAGGGAGTGGGGTAAGAGGTGGTGGAGGGTGGGAGGAAAGTGAAAGGGGGACGTTGGAGCGTGCTCAGAGTGAGAAACAGGCTGCATAAGTAGAGGGAGAGAGAGAGGGATAAAGAAAGGTGAAGACAAAAGGCAGGTCTGCTGCGGTTTGGCAGCCACTGCATATGGATCATGACATCATTCCCTGACAAAACAAGATGACGTCTTCTCCGCTTTAATATCGTTCCGTCTGAAAAAAAAGAGTTCTTTATGTTAAATTGTTTCATTTAACTTGTGTAGTGCCCTTCATTCTCTTAATCCCATCTCCTTTCACTTGAGGAGCCGAGGCTTTTCCCATCATTTCTTTCTCTATATCCAAGCTGCCTCCGTTTATCTCCTTTTGTTCTACTCTGCCAAGAAGTTTAGTGACAGCCCTGTGTGCAGGAGTTAGCAGCTGGCATTTTTTATATCCTTATGTTGGTTTATGAGCATATAATTACTGATATTGGCTGTCCTAAGCATCTTTAGACACCACCTCCATTTCATTTTTGAAGCTACATCTCAACATTTTCTAACACATAACATCACATACAACAGCGCTGGCTCAGATCAGATCTTTTCTGCGCTTTTGTTGCTATGTTTTTTTATCTCATTACAGTTATTGATGGTGTGTTACTGTGGTGAGTTAAAGCTGGTTAGATGACTCGTACACACGTGCTCTGAGGAGGCCTGTTGTGCTCTTCCAGCTTGAACACTCTCTGGATATATATTTGGTGAAATTACTGAATAAAGTGGTTCATTAAGAACACTTACAGTGTCATCCTTCTTACATTAATGTGAAAACTTTCACATCAGCAAAGAAAATTCAAAGTCCCCAAGAGTCCAGGAAGGTTATATTAATGGAGGATACGGAGACCTCTTCTGTTTTTTTCTTGTCTCTTTTTAAATAATTAAATAAGAGTTTAAAAGAGTCAGAGCCTGTTTACATGTTGTGGTGGTCTACAAAGAAAGGCAGCGAGGGAAGAGTGTGAGGAAGGAGGAGAGGATATAATTAAATATATCATCTAAATAGGTATTGATCGTCTTAAGGGTGTTGCCGTTAGATTAAAAGGTTAAAGAACAAAACAGCTTTGAGGATTAAATCATTGTGAGGTAAAATCAAGAGTGGCGGAAGATAAACACTGCAATAATCACAAAGTATGAGCACCACAGACACGCGTAATGATGTCCTATAGAGACATTAAAGATGCCGTCAAGATACTTTCAAGGAACTGCTCATGACATTTTAAACACATCCACTGGAAAAGAGAGGCTTGGATCAAATATGGACTGAAGGTCAAGCATGTGTCCAGTCTGATTATGCCTGTGTAGATAATGTCAAAGTTGCTATGCATTATGAACCACAGTGTGGGCGTAACATTAAAGATACGATCATCACAGGCCTTTGCATAACCCTGAGAGGCCGACTGATGAAGGAAAAAAAAAGTTCAGTGCCGTACGGTACGGTACCCACAGTACGACACCTGAGCCGAGCAGCCGCACAAGGTCAGGAAGCGTTTTTATCCGACAGACGTGTTTTATCTTCAGGCAGAGTAAGGGAGCGAGGAAGTGGCTGAGCAGAGGATAAAGGGTCCTGTTACGCGCCTGTCTCCTCCTCTGATCAACCAATCAGGCGTGGGAATAGTGCTGAGTCAGCCACTGGGTGCTGCTCACGTCCGAATGCAGGGGGGGGGAGGGGGTTGATGGTGGAAGAGGAGCCAGCCAGCCAGTGTCTGCAGTGGACTGCAGCAGCATTAGCACCGCTAACCCCTGACAAGGGGCCTTTGCTGCGGAGAGGGGGCCAGAGCGCCAGCCTGATCCTCCTCCTAATGGACTTTGATTTTATACCACTTCTGCAATGCCCATCACAATCCCATAGATATTAGATTTGCCCTGAATGTCCGTGCTCAGTTTGATATATACATCCCACTTTTCCCTCTGCCTCTAGTCAGCAGGTAATTAGCAGGAATAAATACAGCCAGCCACAGAAGATAAAGTTTACAGCCTGACCACAGGTCAACTTGTTTCATTACTATAGTGTGCCTTGCATTAAGCTAATTACCAACTGGCAAACATCTTCATCAGACTTGCACAGAGGCCTTCATTAGGATGGTTTTGTCTAAATCTGCTCTACTGAAATGCTGCATTACAGAAAGATTATTGCACTTTTAAGTGGATTTTAATGGTTCTTTTGTAACAGTGGGCTCACCACAGTCAGAGCTTCAGTCGCAGTGCATTGACGTGACAGGAAAGGGATGCTCTCAGAGGTTTTCCGGGCCTCGCCCTCCCATAGCGCGGCGCCAGATGGAGAGCTATGGCCCGACAGTCAGTCAGTCACTGAGAGCCACTTGTCCTGATAAGGAGAGAGAGAGCTGAGAGGAATACCAGACAGTCACAGAATGAGACACAGAGCATGTGACATGGTCAGCGAGTGAAGAGGCTGAGTGAGTGATGGGAGTGCTGGTGTATGGCAGGTTGTATTCCTGGTGTCAGGCCTTACATCTGAAATGAAAATATCATGGTAAACAAGAGTGACAGAGTTGGCTGCAGGACTGGTTTCAAAGTGTCACTCCTCCTGCGGGGGCTGTACATAGTGTTGGGGCTGGCAGCTGCTCTGTAACACCACCTGTACTGAGTAAGTCTCTCTGGGGACGCCTTACACCCCCACTGACCTTCCCACGATGACTCCCAGACTGTCTTTACCACTATGTCTCTTCCTCCCTCCCTCTCCGTGCGGCGTCCAGCTGTCCCTAACCCTAGCCCCCCCCCCCATCTCCAATATAAGGGCAGGAATGCAGCGGACAGCACAGTCCCAGAATAGACAAACAGCTAGCCTATCTCCAACCATGCAGGCAGCCTGATAGAGGGCACCTACAGTAGCAGCCGCGCTCATGCGAGAGTGCACACACACGGAGCACCCCGACCCACATACAGCCCACTTCGCTGAGCTCTTGTGCTGTTAAACTTATGAATGCACGACACCTTTTCTTATTGTAGTTTTGATCTTGACAGAGTTACCTTACAGTTTAATGTTGAGCGCTCCTCGGTGAAGCTTTCAGCAGGCATCTGAGCAAGGTTAATGATAAAACGCTATGGGTGTAATGATTCTGTTTGATGTCAGATCTGAGTGGAGGTGCGCGGGGTGAAGGAGGGTTGCCCGTTTGATGAGTGTGTGGGCCACCACAGATTGCCAAAATAAAGTGCAGACAGCGTAGCCGAGGGATTCTCTCCCTAATCTACTGACAATCCTGCTATGAAAAGGATTTCATGTGTAGCCCTTTCTCCCCTGAAGTTGATATTCGCGCTTGAACATGCACTGGAGCTTGTCGAGCAATCCGTAGAACATACACAGTCACTCACACACTTGCTCTTACTGTCAGTCTTATGACATTCATAGATCATTGTTTACAAAAATGGCATAGACTATACATTTACACTGTGGAGATCAAAAGTAGACACAAACATCCAGAGATCCAGAGGTTATAATTCACAGCACAGAACACACACACACATACACACTGCAGTGCTGAATGTTGCAGAGGTAGAACAACAGCGGCTCTGGGACAGGTAGAGAATTCAGGCCATGCAAGCTCGTCCTCTCCTCCGTGTGCTACTTCCCACTTTCTTCCTCCCACCGTTCTCTCCTCTCTTTCCTCCTTTATTTTCTTTTCCTCTTTTCCTTTTTCCTCCTTTTCCATCTTCAGTCAAGGATGCGCCCCACTCATTAATTTGCCGATGTCTTGGGTGACAAGTTTATTAACCATGAGAGAGAGAGGTCCTGTCTTGCTCCTTAGCTTCTTACATGCACTGCCAGTATTTAAGCATTTCTTTTTTGAATGTGATTTGTGTCCTGATGTATTTGTTATTTGGAGAGGCGTGGACAGCTTTGATACAGCACTTACAGTATAATCTCTCTGTCACACACACACCCACCCATGCGGACACACACAGTTACAGACTGACTGTGACTGATAAATACTGGTTTAAAATACTTCACTGAAAGTTAAGTGAAATTCATAAAGGTATTTTATATTTTTATTTTATTTTAGACATATCAGGGTGTGATACAGACAATTTTTATTTCCATGGGATTAGTTGACAAAGAACATAAATCAGTGCATGTGTGATGTGAGTCCACCCGATGGATATAAATGGAATATTCACTGAGAGGCAACAGCATGCATTTTATACTGGGTTAGGGAGTAATCAGTGGGACAGAACCAGGTGGGAACCTCCAGAGCTCAGAACAGCAGTTCTTCTTCAAGCGTCCACTTGAGGCTGGTTCCAGAAGTGAGTCAGTCTCCATAAGTCCCCATGTTTAAATGTCCAACTTCACAGCAGAACTAAACATGTTTACAGCCTGGTACAAAAAACAGTTTGGGTCTCTATAGCTAATTTCCCCATTCATGACGACTGTACTGAGGGTGAATTTATGTACAACTCACCTGTTCACATTATATTGACAGGTGGGTGCTCTTACAGGTGACCTTTTTGCCCTCAGAACCATCTAGAACTGCTGAAAACACATAAAGTATTATGATAATTATGCCTCTTAATTTTGGTGAAAACACTTTACCGGATCAGACCAAAACCTGGACTTGTTAAGTTTTTCAGTCTGCTATTTGGTGCTGGGCAGCTGGTGTACAGCAGGTTTTATCAGAATCTTTTCACTTAAAACAGCTGCGTGCTGCCAATGAAAACGACGCTGAAGCTGAGAACAGTGAGATGGAGTTAAAACCATAAAGCTTCGAGCCGTAAAACCAAAACAACGAGCTGACAGATGCAAAAAAAAAAAAAAAAAAACATGATCTGAGGAGAACTGCAGAGTCAGGTGATAATGTGGGATTGTCCCACCCCTTTTCACACACACAGAGTCATTTGATCCAATATTATATTGTAGTAGTTTTAAGCTTTTAAAAGCAAAATCCTGAATCATGTCAGATTGGATATGCTACAGCTGATTTATCAGAAGATATCAGTGAGTTGTGGAAAAAATATCCAGGCAGAAAATATCAATAGTTTGGATTCCAGGGCCAAGACTCTGCTTAAACTGTTTATTTCCTAATGATTAAATGATTAGCTAGGTTAATTGAACCAGGAAATGAGTGAGTTGCTCCAAGGACAAGCAGAAGCACGCAGCTAACAGGAAGACTGCTGAGTACATCATCTTTGTGCCACCGCGCTCAGGCAGTCAGCAGGGCTGAACGGCCCGAACCACGGGCCAAAACATCTAAAATACAAGTGAGAACAGGAACAACAGAGAGCCTTGAGAGAGAGAGAGAGAGAGAGAGAGAGAGAGAGAGAGAGAGAGAGAGAGAGAGAGAGAGAGAGAGAGAATGTTCCACATAGCACAGAGGTCAATGAGAGTTAATTTTCCTGCTGTCCTATCCGCTGGCTTCATTAGTAGTATTGGCAGTTAGGTGATGAATTCATTGTTTTCTCAAGTTTGTCTGCAGCCATCGTTTATATGCGCTCCTCTCTTATCTCTCAGGGCCCTGCTCCCCGTTTTTCTCATCTCTTTTTCATCACCCACATTGCCTGTTCTTTCTTCTCTATCTCTCCTTCACACACTCATATTCTTCATCTTTCTTTTCCTTTTCGTCTTCCCTCTTAAATCCAACCCTCCTTTTTTGCATATTTTTGCTCTATGCAGCAGCATGCACTCTTTCAAGGGCAATGACTCCTCCAATAATCAATGCCTGCTTGCTTACTATGTGTTTTGCGCGTTTATGTGTGTTTTGTGCATGCATATACAATGAGCACTTACTTGATGCTACTTCTGTGCAGACGAGCTCTCTTCTTATCGTTTCCTCCCTGTCGCTCTCGTCTCTTTCAGGTCCCAGACTTGTCTGTTCACTTCTTCCTCCTTCCTCCTTCTCCACCATGTCACCTGTCGGATCAGACTCACCCCTAAAATGCTTTGCTAAAGCTGGTAAAATGGAACCAAATCAACTGTTCAATGGATTTGGTCCCCTTCAACCAGCTGTAGCTGTGCATTGATCACTCACGCATGCAGAGGGACAAACGAACAGACAGAGAAGCAGTGGAACTCAGTTCAGTGGAATTCAGTGGAAAATAGCTTTACACTGAAGCTACATTAGCTTCCCCACAGAAAGAATTGGTCTGAGACACAGCAGAAATGTATCTCTATCACACCCAAAAGACACTGAAGACATTTACCAGATCTGAATAAAACAAGCCAGGTAAGTAATTATACATGCTTCTACATGCATCTTGAATTTGTATTTTTGTTCTGTATTGGTACATTTGCATTGTCCTCTAGACACTTCTTTACTGTTCTTTGCAGATTATTTGAAATGTGTGGCCATGAATTGATCCTGTGTGTGTGTGTGTGTGTGTGTGTCTGTGTGTAAAAGTACGATATGGTTGAGGAGGTATCGAGTGTAAGAACAAATGCTGTGTAAGAGAAGCACTAGTCCTATGTTTTTGCACATGTATGTATGTGTATGTCCTAATGCACGACTGATCAATAAAGCCTCATCCTGAAGTTCATATAAGCTGCTGAAGTGGTCTTTGTTTTGAAGTGTGCTCTTACTGGGGGTGCAGGGGGTGAAACGTCATCACGATGTACGTAAAACATGGCCATGCTGTTGAAGGTTGAAAAGGAATAAAAAGGTTATTGTGACTGCTGCTTGGATCAGGTTCAAAGTTCTTTACCCAAACTGAAATATGGTTATTTTGAGCCAGGGTTAGACACAAGAAGGTCAGGTTTGATCTAAAAAAAATACACAAATGTATTAGTAGTTGTACAAAACTATATTCCATTAAAACAGTAAAGGGTACACATATTTTTGACAAACAGCAAGTCAAAGAGTAGTTTGTGATGAACTGTACCATATTTTAGTTTGGATGAACTCTTTGGGTGGGTTTCTACCCATCGGTACTGGGTTAAGTTAACTAATTATTGTGTCAGTGTTCACCAAGGGATTTGAAGAACATTGGGTGAAACATGAGTGAGGGTGGAAGAGAAGACGGAGGGAATGGAGAACCGGGAAGATGAATTCAAACAGGATAAAAATGGAGACGAAGCAGAAATGTAAGCGTCCCCAAATCGATCTGTCTGTTCCCACACTTTTGCACAGCGGTCTATATCCCACCTCCACTCTTTTTTCCCCACTCCTCACATCCTGCTAGCTTTCCTTCTCTCATTCCTTCATCCTTCTCTTCTCTGCCTCCACCCCAGCCGTTGTATCACCCGCTGTGCATGGCTCTGGAGGTGTGACAGATGTTTTAATGTGCCTGCGATTCCTTATCACCACTCAGCTGAAAGCTCCATTTGCCTTGGTCTGCTGTGATAGATGGGGGCCAAGGCTTAGCGAAGAGGAGACGCTATGCTAACGAATGGGGAAGGAGGCATTTCAGAGGCTGAGGGGGTGGAAGGAGGAGGGGACACGATGAAGATGACACATTCTGCTGGAAATGGTAGATGTGGTCATTTTCTGTTTTTCATGTCCCGGGTGTGATGAGCAAGTGAGTAATTATAGGAGGGGAGGGGTGTGTATGCAATTACACTGGGATGAAACAGTGCTTGTCAAGACTGGAGTGCCGCAGCAGAAATGGAGAAATCAAGCAGAACATACACGTTACAAATAAACTCGCAAATAAACAAACAAACAGACAGCGGTTTTGATTAAACCTCGCTGTGTTTACAACCCGTTAAATCTGTGGGATTATTAAAAGTCAGTGGCATTACATCTTCTCAATGTTTCAAAGCAAGTGAAGAGAAGGAGAAACAAGAAAAGGGCAGAAGCAATCCATCAAAGCATCATACCTCAACCTGCAAAGCACGGATGCATTACACAAACACAAGGTAATTTCTCTAGCGCGTCTCAGACAAAGGACACATGAAATGCTGGAAGAATATTTTAAAGTAGGCTAAAAGATTTCCGCACAACAGGATATGAACACGAAGATGGTTTTAGAACGAGGAGAACTGCTTTACTAGTAATGATGGAGCCTTAATCCTCTGCAATAAAAAAAACTAATGAATGTATTGTGGGAGTATTTGATCTAATAAAAACATATGATACACTGACCGTGGCCATGAGCCATGGGAAAAATCTGGCTTGAGAAGTGTTGCACAGATGCCATCCTCAGAGAGAAAATATGCACAGAGCTGATCACTGAACGCTTAGAAACACTTCAAACATATTTCCCAAAGACAAAAGGTCTTCTCAGACAACACGACTTACACAAGCTGAATTCTTTTAGAGAGAATTGACTGAGGATCAGAATGAGAGATGACCCAGTCACTGTGGAGTACACCAGCCCATCATAGCATATGATAACGCTGCCCTTTACTGAGCATCGATTTATTTATCAGCCCACTGACACTGGAGAGCAAGGAGCAATGTGCCAAGTCACATAAAACAATGGAAGACGTTTTAATATAGAAATTGAAATGGAGGTTAGAAGGATCAAAAAAGGAGGTAGTACTTTTGCAAAGTGGTGTGTGAATGCATACAACTGTGAATGTACAGTAACTGTGTGTGTGTGTGTGTGTGTGTGTGTGTGTGCGACATGGTGCCAGGCCTCATCAGTCACACTGTATTGATGTTTGACCACATTCATCAGCACTGGCTGACATGGCTCTTTAAAAAATGGAGGGCTCGCTTTCTCAACTTCCAGCCTCTGACTCCTCTCTTTCTCCCTCCTCTGTTGACTCCCTCTATCCTCTGCTACTGTCTCATGAGCCTTTCATCTTTCACTCCCAATTCTCCTCTATGGTATTATTTTCTTTCCTGACTCCTGACCTCTAACAATAAGAAGGTTCACTGACACTTTGAGGTTTAAAAGTTTAACAAAACGTTGTAGACTATTAATAATAAAAAAAAAGTGTGATGCAGACTCACAGCAGAGAGAGAGACTGTGGACAGAAGTGCAGCCATGATAGAAAAATGTACTATGTGGCTTATCAGTGACAAGAGACAGAAAGATCTGCATCCACCAGGGGTCCACAACAGTTTTCACCAAAATAACAAGAATGAACATAAACACAGGCTAATATCCCACTATGTCAATAGGCTAATATGGTGAAATAAAAGGTGAATAAAGTAAATATAAAAGTTATTATAGGCCAGATGTGATGTGAAAAAAAATAAATAATTACATGTGGGGTCTCTGTTCTGTCTATCGTCCAAGGTGTCCTTGTGTGAAAAAGTTTGAACACTCTTCCCCTTGATGGAAAGTCTGTGTTGTTGCTATGCTTACGCCTAAGCATTATTATATTATTATTATCCAGTTCATGACATTTTCCAGCCGCTGTATCTCTTTCGTCATTTGTCCTTCCAAATTTGCTCTCTTCTGCTTCAAAACATTGTCAAATTGTTCTCAATTAATATCAGATATGTTACGCTGGTTACTCAAATGAATTCACAAAAAAATGTGCCTCACTCATATGTAATGACCTTGTCAGCTGTGTCTGAACTCCAGTGTTCCTGTTTCAGCATAGATCTGTAAACTAAGAACAAAAAGGAGACGAAGAGATTAACTACTATCAGCGACTAAGCAAAAATATGATGCCTCAGAAGAGCTTTATGACAAATAAGTTAAACAACAGACACTTCAGTTCAGGCACTAACCCCTCTGATGAGGTCAATGCCAGAATGTAAAGAGGGAATAACAGCAGTGTAAAGAAGGGGCACATTTTGTTTGGATCACAGTTAATCTTTTGTTGAATATCAAGCCTCACTTAAACAGTGAGTGGAATGCTGCCTTGTAATGGGACATACACTCTTACATGTCTCCATATGTTTGCATGAATGCAGTCTGATTTTTTTTTTTTACAACTTCATGATTATTAAACACTGAACTGAGCGATCTTTCATGCACAAAATCAGTAAAACCATTTGTTTAAAAGTCATGAAGTTTGGACTGTACAAATGTTTCTGCCTGAATTATCCTGGCCGTCCCTAATCGGCCTCAGAAGACTTTTTTTCCTCCTCATATGCATTTTCTCCTAAATATACTAATAGGGTTGCAAAGGGGTGAAAAATGTCTTTAAATTTCCTGTAAATTTCCAGAAACTTTTCATGGAAAGTTAACCTGGGGAGTTTTGGACATATTCCAAATCTGAGACTTTCCATGGGAATTATGGAAATGAATGGGTATTAACTGGAAATTGGGGTTAATTAATTTAGTAATAGGGGTAAGCTAACATAATGATAAGATTGGTAATTGGTTAATGAAATTATGCTAGCTATAGCTTATTTAACATTTAATTTCTCAGCAAGCTTTCTACTGTATGAATGCATTTGCATTGGCTGTTTGCAACATTTGAGCATTATATCAAATATATTTAGCAGTTACAGTTTATAGTTAGTTCATGATTTACTGCTGCTGTGCATCTGTGTCTCTCTATCTCTATCACAGGTTCCACTGCTACTGTAATCATTTTATCATTCATTGTAATTCATTGTAATTGTACAATATGTTTGTGTTGATTGTTCTGTATATGTGACATCCATTGCACGTCTGTCCGTCCTGGGAGAGGGATCCCTCCTCTGTGGCTCTTCCTGAGGTTTCTTCCACATTTTTTCCCTGTTAAAGGGTTTTTTGTGGGCAAGTTTTTCCTCACTGGAACCGAGGGTCTAAGGACAGAGGGTGTCACTCCCTGTACAGATTGTAAAGCCCTCTGAGGCAAAATGTGTTTTGTGACTTTGGGCTATACAAATAAAATTTGATTTGATTTGATGTGAGGAGGAATAACATAGATATGTTAGTGTACCTGCATGAAATCTGATCATTCTTGTTTATTCCCATAAATTCTACTTCTAATTCTCATGGAAAGTTGTCTTGGACAATTCCTGGAATTTTGTAAGCCTATATACTAATATATGTATTGCCAATTAATCATTAATCAGTTAACATTACACTTCTCAAACAAAAGTAATAACATTATTTGTAGTTTTTGTTCAGTTTTCTGTGACTACATTAATAAATATTAAACAGAAAGATGACATTTGAATAAACTGTATGCATTTGCATATTGCCACCTCTTGACCTTGGCCTTGTTGGGTGATCTCAGTGCCCTCCTTCGTAGGAATCCTCCTAGTGGACAGAGTTCTGAAAGATTTATAGGATGTACACAATGTCCTATCATCAAATGCCTCCACATCCACCTTAGCATTGCAAGTAAAAAGCTGATCTGAATAAGGAGCGGGACTTCCGCGGCTATGCTCTGATGGAGCATCTGTCTAAATTGTTTATCGGCCTTATTTCCCCATTTCTCAGGGGGAAAGAAGAGCAGATTCTGCAAAGGGAAATTAATGGGAAAGGAACTTTTTACTGTGGATTGCGTTCCCCTGTAAATGAAAAATGACAGTAATATGCTTTCATTCAATAATAGAAGAGAATTCAGTAAAGTAGTTTGGTGTGATATACTGGAAGAAGCATCAGGCCAAATGTGTGTTCAGTGTGTATATGTGTGCGTTTGTGTATGGCACCAATTGTCTTCGAACACGGAACCCATGGAGCTAAATAACACTTATACGAGCTAAATGCATGATGTGCCAAATTACTGACTGCTCAAGAATAGCAGAGAAATCCTTGCATGAACCGACAGACACTGTGCATTATGTTGTAGGACAAGACGTGTGACCAGCATCTGAGTTCAATCTGAATTTTAATGAAGTGAATCTAATAGTTTTTACACTTGAGCAACATCTCAAGGTGCAGCAACAGCCTGCAGTACAGAATAGACTGTAACTCCATGTTCATGATGAACTTTAGTCTATGAGCACACCAAGATAAATCCCTTTAATCAGACCTTTGTGGAATGTCATGGTTTGGATATTTGTCTGACACTCCTGTACTGTCTATCCGATCATTACACTCTTCAACATTTATATGCTGATGAAGCAAACGAATCAAAAGCTTCAAAAGAAGCATATCACTGCTTTATAACTCTGACTTTTATTCTTTTGTGTTGTTTTGTTGCTTCTAAACCTTTGACCTGATGATGACCTGATTCAAAAAGTTCAAGACAGAGTCTCTGCTTCTAATCTCAAAATGTGAACTATTTCCATTATTCTCATTTTTGTCTCTGCAATTTGGGATTCAGTATCTTGCCCAAGGACGCTTCGACAAGCAGAGTGGAGGAGCCGGGGACCGAACTGCTGATCATCTGATTGGTGGACGACCTGCCCTATCTACTGAACCATGCCTGCAGAGACAGGTGGGGCATTTTATTATTTGAAGGATTGAAAGGGAACTGATTGTGTGGTTCAGGTTTTTCTATGAGCTGAGGCAGGTCTCACACAGAAACCACATATTAATGTTTTTTTCTTTTGTTCGTGTAAAAATTGGATAGGGTAAAAATGTAATGACAGAAAAACATGTAACCATTTACACCAAGTGCATTTCAGCAGATTTTAGACATACTGCAGCAAATGTGATACCCACCTCTGTGAAGGAACCTCCCGAGGTTCCACACATGATGAAATAGACTGAGGTTCAAGAACAAATGAATCATTACAAAAAGAAACAAGGGACCATATGTGCTTTCTTCGATCAGCCACGTGCTGTTTTTCGCCTACAGAAACACACTGCTGCTGTTTTTGTATGAATAATAAATTCATTTTAAAAAATCTTTTTTGAAAGTGGTACATTACCAGACAATATTTCAATAATATTTCAAAATGAAATCACACGACAGGCAATTCATGCAGTAAATGATATTTTCAAATGAAAAGCTGCACAGGAATGATGTGCAGCTCTGGCAGCGTTTCCTGTTTGTTGGGTGAATAGTTTAAAGTCTCATCCCAAACAGCTACAGCAGAGCCAGTGCAGTCCATGTACAGTGTGTTCATGAATAGACAGCTGAGAGACGACTGACAGACAAAGACAAGACAAACAGCTCTCTCTGCCTCCATCTTCTCCCACTTCTTTCCGCCCCCTGAGCACCTTCCTCTCTTTCTCCTTCTGCCCTGTCTCTGTTCCTGCTACACAAGGGCTTTCAGTAAAAATATATTGATTTCTGCATCTCTTCTGTCCTCTCTTGCCGCCCCGCCATCCACCCAGCTTCCCCCATCCATACACACACACACACACGCACTTGTCTCTCTCCATACCTCTTCAGAAGAGAAGAAAAAGTGAACAGCAACACTTCATCCTGTGTGTCATAAATAAAGAGCTGGTAGATATTCAATCGACTGATAAACTGACATCCTGTATCAGCCAAAGTGAAAGTCAATGGAAGAGCAACCAGGAGGTCTCCGACACACACTCATACTCACTCACACACACACAAAAGTATGCACGCACATACACATATTCACAAATACAGATCAAGTAGTTGATTAGCGAGAGTAATGCTTCCAGCACAACCTGCTCACCCAACACTGCTGTTTCTTACATGTCCATGACGTATCCTAATTTAACTTTCATTATAGAATTCATTAAAGTTGAATAGTTGTAGTTCCCTTCAGTGTATTGTACAATGTAAAACCTCTCCAGATTTCCTCGCTCATCACATTATATTTACAGTCCTCCTGATGGGGGAGCAGCTGTGTGCAGCAAGCAGAGAAAAAGCTTCCAGCAGTGCAGAGCATCACCAAACTCCCATAGATCCAGAGATCCTAAGAAGTGAAGAAGTCCTCAGGCCTCATTGTTTCACATTTTCCTTTTTATCTCAAAGTGAAAGATCCTTTCTCGTACTTTTGTATACCCTTGTAAAGCTTTTGAATCTATCTTCTTAACCAGAAGCACACAGAATGGAGCCATTGTGACATAATATGACCTATAAGGCATGCAATGTATGGTAAGAGCTGGTGCAACAAGTTCTAACTCCCAACTCCAAAACAGCAGCTTTGGTCGCTCGCTTCAAACTACAACTCAGTTACCATCAAGCATCAGTTTTCCACATGCAGGGCTCCGCAGTTAAATCAAATCAAATCCAATCAAATTTTATTTGTATAGCTCAAAGTCACATTTTGCCTCAGAGGGCTTTACAATCTGTACAGGGAGTGACACCCTCTGTCCTTAGACCCTCGGTTCCAGTGAGGAAAAACTTGCCCAAAAAAAACCCTTTAACAGGGAAAAAATGTGGAAGAAAGCTCAGGAAGAGCCACAGAGGAGGGATCCCTCTCCCAGGACGGACAGACGTGCAATGGATGTCACATGTACAGAACAATCAACACAAACATATTGTACAATTACAATGAATTACAATAGATGAAAGAATGATTACAGTAGCAGTGGAACCTGTGATAGAGATAGAGAGACACAGACGCACAGCAGCAGTAAATCATTAACTAACTATAAAATGTAATGGAGATATGGTAACAATAATGACAGTAATAATATATGTAGTGGACGTCATGCAGGACCACAGCAGCAGCCACGATCCATGAGAACCTGCTGGACGAGGGAGCACAGAAACTCCAGGGAAGAAGTTTAGTTAGTTACATGCATTAACATGCATTAATTAAACAGGTATGTGTACAGATGGTGGTGGTTAAGTCCACAAGAAGTATGTGCCATCCGGTTAGATTTTCAAAATAAAACGTTTCACACATTCTGAGTTTGTTTAATGCCAGAGAGTTATTCTGATTTGAAGTTGACCAAGCTGCTGTAGGGCTGACTGAGGATGGGTCAGTCACTGGTCTGTATCATTACAGATAATGTTGAGATGACTAGCAGAGAATAACCAGCTGACCAAATGTACTGCAAAGCTTATTGCCTCGGTAGTCCAAAGTATGTTAAAATTCTGTATTGTAATCACAGACATTGTTTGTCACTGTGTTGCCACCAGTGTGTCGAAGCTCCAGTATGGGCCTCTTTAGTGGCCCACAGGATCATCTTTGCTGCACATGCCAGTGTGATTCTGATCAAATTTATCTCTTATTGGGTATGGAAAAATATGACTTTTCAGCATTTTTCACCAGTTCATTTCACAGGTATCCTTTATTTAATCAAAACAGTCTTATAATTACACTTTATACAATAAACTGTCCTAATAATACATTCAATTTAATTTACATGATTGGCCCTGATATCCATTTACCCTGTTGCTTCTGGTGTCAGTCCTTATTCTTACTGGGCAAACTAGGAGGGAAACAAGTCATTTAGTGGTTGATAACAGGAGAAGTGCCCTCGCTAAACATCATCAAAATCATATCGCTCTCCTCCTCTTCATACTCTCCTCTCATCTCCTCTTCAGGGGTGATCGTGTTGATCTGAGGAGTCTAGTCTATCTGACCAAGCTAGCTTATTATCTCCCCGAGCGCTCTCTTATCTGAATGGATGCGATGTCAGCCTCCTCTATCTATCTTGCTCTGTCTGTCTCCGGGCCAAGTGTAACGTGTGTGTGTATGTATGTGTGTGTGTGTGTGTGGGCAAGCTTGCATGTGCCAAGTTTGGGATTCCTTATGCAGGTTGATGTACACTGACCAACCTGTCTCACCTGTCTGCTTGTTGTTTATCTAACTTTCAGACTGTCTCTCTGTCTTGTCTTTGTTTTTTTTTTGTTTGTTTGTTTCATTCTTCCAGCCTGTCCATCACTTTTTCCATCTGCCTCACACACTCTACTCATTCACTGCCAAGATCAACCATCATTATCAGTCAGGAGCTAAAACAAATAGATAAACTGAAAGGTACTTCATTTTTATGGCACCATATAAATTCTCAATCAAGACACATATTTCAGTCTCTGACAGAGCTGGAGGAAATCATGTTTGATAGGTTGCATAATTTCCTGTGGTGTTTTCAACAAACTCCCACTCACACCAATGGTACTCTTAATTATTTGAGTTAATGTGTTTTTACTTACCAGTTACATTCATTAACCTCAATTAGCCTCAGAAAGTGGCATAGAACCACTTATTCCTCACAACACGGAAGTGTTTTCTTTCATTTGTGTGTGTGTGTGTGTGTGTGTGTGTGTGTGTGTGTGTGTGTGTGTGTGTGTGTGTGCAGCAGTAATGGAATGATAATTGGAGCTGGGAATAATTAATCAGTCATTACTGTGTACAATCAGAATAAATGTGTTGTTATGGATGTGACACTGTGAGTGCACGAGCACACATAGACGAGTGCACGTTCCTACAAACACAAACAGACACACACACTTAAATACGACACATGTGACGAGTTTTTTTCAGTGTCTTAAACGGGGGGGTGTAGTGGGTGGTTGTGTTTTTCTGTGTGCATGCATGTGTGTATATGTGTGTGCATGCAAGTATGTGTGTATGGGTGTGTGTGTGCATGCGTTCATGAGCAGTGAAACATTAAGGGACATTCCACTGTTTTTTTTCTGTGGCTCTCGATGAGTTTTGTCAAGTCTGAGATAATAACGGCAGTGATGTCACAGTGAAGTCATCATAGGTCAAAAGGGGCCATATAAGATGGACTCATATTTATATAACACACCTGTCACATTCACACACTGATGGCAGAGGTGCCAGTGCATTTTATCCACACACACGCACACAACAATGGTACAGCCATCAGGAGAAATTTGCTCTTCACTATCTTGCCCAGGGACACTTCAAGTGGACCAGGGTGCTGAGAAGTGAGCCTGCTCTAGCACCTAAGCCACAGCCAGCATACGAATTCTTCGCAGTTAGATTTATAAAGCTCTGTGCTGCTAGCAGATTTCCTCATGAGTCCTTTTTTTTTCATTTGGGGTGTCAACCGGAATTTCAACAATGAAAAATTATGTCGTTTTATAGGTCAATCCCCCACATGAATTCATGAACCTGCATACACTTTGTCATGAACCCAGTTCACTTGAATTAGAATCACCAACCACACTGCACTCTTCATGGAAGACTCATTCAAGCGAAATTAGTGCACGCACATTTAAAAACATGTCTTTGGACTTTTAAATGAGGAGGTGGAGAAGAAAGAGGTGTGTTATCACACACAGCTATGGCTGTTTATAGCTCAGTACCACTAATACATGACATGTAAGATAACTGTGAACATCATAAGAAAGATTCATATTGTAAAGAGTTCAGTCTGAACATGTTCAGTGTGAAAACTGTTTCTAGATAACTTTGTTTATGATAAAAAAGAAAAGTGAAAAGGATGATCAGTAATTCAGAGTTTATACTGAAACACTCTGTACACAGTTCAGGATCAAAGATCATTAATAGAACTAATGGAACACTCACTATTAAAGGAGCTTAATCCAATACCAAGCTACTGAGGGTGTGACCCAGGACTGACCTATTTGACACGCTAAATTGTTCAAATTTTCATACATACAGTTATATTGCTCACATGCTACCTCTGCATCCAGCTCATTGTGTCGTCCACAGATATCTCTGGAAAAAACTTCATTCTTCTCTTGTCTGATTACAAATATGTTTGTCAGAGCATTGACACTGTGTCACTGTGTGTGCGTCACCTCTTTTATTCTTGTCTGGATTGGACCTGATATCAAACCATTCCTTAATAGAAAAACACACAGATATGGACCTTTACCAGAGCAGGGAGGGTTTACTAACAGATGCTATCAAGTTACATTATCGAAAATAGAGTTTGACTCATACCAGAATGTTAAATCTAGAATAGAATTTAAAATTCTTCTCCTTACATACAAAGCTCTTCATGACCAGGCACCATCATATCTAAAAGAACTCATAGTACCTTACTACCTCTCTAGACCACTGAGCTCTCAGAATGCTGGGTTCCTTGTGGTTCCTACAGTTTCCAAAAGTAGACTGGGAGCCAGAGCTTTCAGTTATCAAGCTCCTCTTCTGTGGAACAAACTACCTTTCTGGGTTCGGGAGGCAGACATGGTGACCACCTTCAAGACTAGACTTAAGACTTTCCTTTTTGATAGAACTTATAGTTAGGGCTGGCTCAACATTACCACCACCATCTGTAGACATACCTGTCCCATTAATGCATGTAACTAACTAAACTTCTTCCCCAGAGTTTCTGTGCTTTCTCGTCCAGCAGGTTCTCATGGATCGTGGCTGCTGCTGTGGTCCTGCATGACATCCACTACATATATTATTACTGTCATTATTGTCACCATATCTCCATTACATTTTATAGTTATATAGCATCTGTGTCTCTCTATCTCTATCACAGGTTCCACTGCTACTGTAATCATTCTACCATTCATTGTAATTCATTGTAATTGTACAATATGTTTGTGTTGATTGTTCTGTACATGTGACATCCATTGCACGTCTGTCCGTCCTGGAAGAGGGATCCCTCCTCTGTGGCTCTTCCTGAGCTTTCTTCCACATTTTTTTTTCCCTGTTAAAGGTTTTTTGTGGGCAAGTTTTTCCTCACTGGAACCGAGGGTCTAAGGACAGAGGGTGTCACTCCCTGTACAGATTGTAAAGCCCTCTGAGGCAAAATGTGTTTTTTGGCTATAAAAATAAATTTTGATTGGAAAAGTCAGAAACTCAGCCTCTGCTACTTCAGCTTTTCAGATGTATCTCAGATGTGTTGACATGGAATGTTTCAATCTTATCATATCAAAATAATCAAGTGGCTGTGATGTGTTTCATGGTGGACTGGATGGCAGGTTAAATGTGTGAGACTTCCCCAGTGCACCTACTGCACCTACACACACAGACACACACACACTGCTCTGATTGGCCTGGTTTAAACTGCTGGATGCATCCTAAAGAGGAGGGAAGTCCCAACGGGCCAGCAGATAATGAATGCCCTCTATCTATCCTGAGAGCGAGCGCCATGGAGAGAGACAGGCAGAAAGAGAGAGAGAGAGAGAGAGAGAGAGAGAGAGAGAGAGAGAGAGAGAGAGATACAGTACTAGTATACAGTACTCTCTTTCACATACTGTAGCTTTATGGAAACATGCCGCCCCCCCACTCTATCTCCTCTCTCTAACCCTTCCCCCAGCACCTCCCTCTCTATTTCAAGCTTGCCCACACACATTCACATACATATGGAGCTGAACTCACTGACCGTCTGCTGCACTGAACCGGACATCCATCCATATATCCCAACTGTGACCTTCAGACGGCTCAAAGCTCCAGTTGCTCAGCACCTTCAGCAGGCGTGCAGCAAGGGAACAGGAACATAGGGGAAATTAGTAATGGCAGGTGTCATCTCCACTCATGATTGATAGTTATTAAAACCATACAGAAATCATGTTTACTGTACATGATCAGAACAGATGACTGGGAGGACGGGTGAATTAAGGATGGCAGTGCTGCCTGGTAGACTAATGGTTAAACCATCACATACCTGCTAAGTCCCTGGTCTGATTCTAGCATGGTTTCCCGTCTGCCCCTCTGCTGCTGTCTTTATAATAAAGGAACACATATGCAAAAACAATATCTAAAAAAGAAAAAGTGAAAACATAAATTCAAATCCCAGTAATGTTTAACCTGTTTCTTACTTTCATTTGTCCTATCATTCTTGCTTTATAGTCTCCACTTCCATTGCAGAACAGGAAAATTGTCATGAGGATGTTTAATTGTCACATATAATGATACAGGAATCATAGTGAAATGTATTTCCATAAGCTCATACAGTAAAAATAGTATAAATTAGAACAATAATAAAGAAAATGTGATTATTTTCAAAGTAATGTGAGTAAATAAGAAAGTTAACAAGTCTCAACATGCAACACATTTGCAGCTCTGCTCAGCGGTGCAGACTGTGATTGCTCCAAATCATTTTCTATTTATTATATAATTCATTATTACAATATACTGTAATTCAAAAATCAACTGAAAGAAAAGGCAGATGCCGGCTCTTCATACGGTGCACAACAACAATAATCAGCCCTGAGCTATTACACTTCCGGGACATTTCAGGAATAAGTGTTTGAAATGATTTATGTAAAATTATAGTGGCTCACTCTGCTTGTGTTCATGAGTCTCTGAGCAACGCGAACCCTTTTTATCGTCCAGTCAGAATGGCCACAAAATATAAAGAATAAAACCCAAGTTGAAAAAAAAGTTTGGGAGTGATATTAATGCACATTTCTTTAAACCATCATCCATCATCAACAATCTGTCAGACAACACAGAAAGCTTTCACATTGAGTCAGATGAGTTTTTTAGAGCTTGTGGAAATTCACATCACAAAACAGAGTGACACAAACAGAGAGAGTTTCACAAGCTCTTACTCTATGATGTCAGGAGTGCAGTCTGATACTTAAGTAAAAATGCTGGAAGCAGACATCAAGACAGCTGGCAGTAGGCATACACACACACACACACACACACACACACACACATATGCGAACACAAAGGGCTCCACTGCATGTCGCTGCAGGCAAACATCATCTTTTCAAAAAAATGTTGATGTCTTTCCTCCAGCTGGACTTCATTCATAAATACATTTCAACTCTTTTCAGGCCCTGTGCTACAGGACCTGGAGGGCTGGGTCTCTATCTGGTTGCTGTAAAAGAAAAGTTGCTTTATAAGCTTTAACATCTTATCAATGTCAATTTTGTATACTGACACCTTCTCATCAGTATGTCTACAAATAGGAGACACTGCACCACATAGACGTTTTCCATGGGTGTGGCTCAGGCTGCCTTAGCTATGCCATGCTAAGCTGAGCCATGATGACACATGTATCCACTACAGCTTCACCGCCATGCGGAGCTGGGCTTCTTTGCTTCAGCTTGTGATGGTCTCCTCCAGTGGTGTAGCAAGTGGCCCATCAAACCTGACATGTTCAGCTCACAATGGGCCATGAATATTTTCACTTTAAATACTTAAAACTTTGTCACTTAAAGGTACAACATACAGGACTGAATTCCAAGCTTGAATTCCAAACTCCAAACAGTTGCCCCCCATCCAAGCCGTCACCCCCAAACTCCGATACTCTAGCTGTTGTGTTATGGCTTTGTTTATTTCATGAATCAGTTTCTAAATCGGAGTCTGACTAGCAATTTGGGCTGTAAAATAGTGACACAAAGAAGTTTAGTTTGGTTTGTAATGAGACAGAGAATGTTTCTTCCTTGATAACCCAGCTGCACACGGATCACACAAAAATGTTTATGCTGGTTATAAAAATTCCAGTCCAGCTGTGATACATTTATCATTAGCTGAAGTTCAATGCTTACCTGTTCAGGAGAAAATTAGTCAACTCGCCATCAGTCTTAAAAGCCTTTTGGGTCCTAAACAGTCTCCATCTTTCAAATGCATCTCCAATATTTATCTGGATTTTTGAACATTTTTCTCATATGTCGCTAAGTTTCTTGGAAAAAGAATGAGGCTTCTTAGGTCTGGTAGAGTCCAACTCTTTCAAACTGCTGCACTCGCTTGCTTTCATCATTGTAGTGCACTGTGTTAGCCGTAAATTTGTTTCATACCTGGCAACCCCAGATACTGAACACGGAAGGGCTCCTCCCTAACAAAGGCCAACACACAAACAGACAGACAGGCCGGGCAGTAAATTCTAAAATAAGAACCTACTGCCTCTCCAAAGTATAGAAGTATCATTATGAGCATCAGCCACAGAAGAGGTGCAGACAGGTGAGACAAATACTTAATTATGCAGCGGCGGGTGAAGCATTCCTTATTCCTTACTCCATTCACTCATTAAAGTTGAGCAAATATATCAGGCCTTCTCAGGAAAAAAAAATCAGCCCACAGAACACAAATGAATGATGCTCATCAGGGGATTTAGAAGTAGGTGTACCTTATACCTGCATTACATCACTTGTAATGCTGTGTCCTCGGCAACTAAACTCTGTGTTTCTCAGTGTGTGTTTGTGCTGGAGGCTAGAGAGAAAGCTCAGTTTTTCAAGTCCTAAATCTGAGTCATTAATGTGAAAGGATACATGGAACAATCTCCAATGATTGTTTGTTGCTAATGAGCACAGAAGGTACAGTCAAATTTGCACAAATTCAGTGACTGAGATGAACAGTGCTCCAGTTTCTAAGCTCCAGGGAAAAAGTCACAGCTCTGCCTCCCACTCTGCCCTGGTGCACAACCTTCATCCAGCTAAAGTTTCTTTTACAAACCTACACAGAAATACCTGGAAGACCTGTGCTTGGCATAGATTTGTATATGAAAAGCAGCAATATGTCCCTACCAATGTTATATACAATTCTCCATACCAGTATTTTCATGAATTGTAATCCACATAGGGTGAAGCACTGCGTCTGCATGGATCTGACATGTTTGTGAGTAAGATGTGAGGGATTCCTGACCTGATGATCTGTCAGCCCTCATCTATGTGTTTCCATGCTTGCTGTCATACTAAGAGTAGGTAGTGAATTTGAGACTCTTTGTATTGATGATGATCACCCATCTCTACAGTTCCCTCAGCTCTAAACAAAGTGAATATACTAACATTCATTAAATGGACACAAACACAACTCTAGATGAATGCTAATACAGCTGCCCAAAAATCAGTTAATGGAAGTTTGAATGATTCAAGGATCACAGAATGAAGGTCTACAGTGAATATAAGTCACATCGGTCAGTATATTTTATATTTCAGTTTCATTTGAAAGATGGTATTTGATCCTCTAAACAGAGACAGGTCGTGGTTAAGAAATGAATTGCATCCTTTACAATGTTACTGATGTCTTTTAATCCCACAGCCTCCCAGTTATCTTGTGTGGTTAAGAGATCTCATTCAGAAGCTCGAGTTCATACGTTCATATTGAAGCTTTAAACCTCATCATACAGAATAAGTGCAAACATTTTCACTGATTTCTTAAGAAATTGAATGCCCCCCTTTTATATTTATTTATTTTGGTTTTTGACCCTCTGTTGTCAATCATCCATTTTTTACCTGTAAAACATTAAATATTATTTGCATTAAATTTATTTGGAAAACTGAAAATCAATAAACATCATTTAGAAAATAAAAACTAAACCCTGGTTTGCTCTTGTTCACATTCCTCAGTCAGTCAGAACATTCTGGTAACCGTCACACAACTTAACCACAACGCAAAACAAACACAGATAAGTAGGGAAATCACCAAAAGACACCAAATGCCAGCTCCTCTGTTTCAGTAGAGATGACCAAATGGTAAAAAAGTGAGGTATAAAGATAAATCAACTTTGAAATTTAATAATGATGACGTATGACTTCTTTGAGGAAAAGAGATATGGCTGACCTGTCTTTCCACTTTGGGCATGATGGAGTAGGAAACTGGGGAGGGATGGAAATATGTAGGAGCAGTACTCCTGGTAAAAGCTATAAAATAAAGTACTTAGATGGATAGTTAGGGCAGGTAGTGTATATGCCCTGTGAGTCTGTGTGTGTGTGTTTGTGAGTTTGTGTGAGAGTGATTGCATGTGTGGTGTAGACTGAACGATTTGATGAAGCGGTAAATTTCCCTTCTCCTGCTTGCGTGTATGTTTCCCCCAGCAATCCCCCCCGTCCTCAACACACACACACACACACACACACACACACACACACACAGACAAACACACACACACACACACACATTGTCATACCTTACTACCCGCTCTGCTCTGGTTTGACCCTCCTTCACACTTGAACTGCTCTGCTGTGGAGAAAGAACATACAGGACTCATCGAAATATACACAAACACACACCACAGCCCTTAAACTGAAACATAACCAGCACTAGCGACGTGTTTCTGTCATTTACTGAGGCAATGAACATCTATGATCATCTCTGTCTCTGCGGCTTTGATGGCCTCGGACACAGAGACAAGAGCAGGAAGGCGAGATGGTGAAAGCAAAAGGATTGATAAAGAAGAGATTTACCATATTGGAACAGAGAGAAGATGGACTGAAGGGATCGAGGGGGATGAGAGGGGAGACAGGGAAATAAACGGAGACATGCGGGAAGATGGAGAGTGGGAAATAAAGGGGCAGAGGAGAAGAAGGCAAAAGTGAGAGGAAAAAAGACATGGTGAGCCAGAGGAGGGAGAGTGAGAGGAGTAGAAAGAGCGAGCTGATGTTTGCTGACAAGGGTAGAAGTAAGGCCTCCTCTGAGAGCGGCCTGATGCAGAAACAAATGAGGCGACAGGAGGGAGCAGACAGCACCGTCACACACTGTGATGTGCACAAGTGTGCATGTGAGATTGTGTGTGTGTCCTTTCATAAGTGTGAAAAACCCCCAGAGTGGTTGTCACTGTTTCTGACACTCAAAGGAAAACATCCACCTTCAAGAAAATCACAACAGTAATGCTCATAGGTGCATTTAGCAAGGACAGAGAGGGCAGAAGGAGAGGATAGGAGAGGAGAGGAGAGGAGAGGAGAGGAGAGGAGAGGAGAGGAGAGGAGAGGAGAGGAGAGGAGAGGAGAGGAGGAAAGTGTAAGGAGGATTTTTCTGCTGCTGGTAAAGAGGACATTAGTGGGGCACAGGGGAGAGTTGGCAGTGTCACGACTGCACACCAGCCTTTCAGTCAGGTTGCAAAAACACACTCACACACTCTGACACAAACGGACCCCCTCCTCTGGCTGGTAGAATGGTATAAACTACCAGCATGTGTCTGCTCTCTTGTGCCTTTGAGGACGTAGTTAGCGGAGTAATGAGCGCTCAGTCTCTCGTGCAGCTTGTTACAGGACACGCAGAGATATGAAGAGACAACAACGGAAGGTAGCAGGAGAGAGAGACATAGAGACAGAGAGAGAGAGAATAAGTGACATAAGTATGTAATTATTAAAGATGTAATTTTATGACAATGTAAGGTGAGAAAACAAAGGATTTGATCTTCAGTCGGCCTTTCAGCACGCTGTGGGTATCTTTATAAAGACCTAAAAAAGTTGTCACAAAGCAGCCTTTTCAGATTTATCTGGCTCAGTGTGTAAAACTGCGACCCACAGCTGTACTCACCATGCCCACTCCTTGTTCCCTCAGTTGGGCGTAGAATAAAACTTGTGCTGATTAGCTTTGTTCAACCTGACAAAGACCTACAGGTTTTAGTGTGTGTGTCTGTGGGGATGAATGTGCTCCAAACCTCTCCCTCTCTCTCTCTCACACACACACACACTAAATAATCATGAGGAAGAAGACAGAGTGCTTTGAAATTAGCAGTGGGAGGGATTAAAATCAATGGTACTTGTGTGTGTGTGTGTGTGTGTGTGTGTGTGTGTGTGGTACTATAAAGGCATAGAGGCCCATGGTGCTGCTGTTCACAGGGCTAATATGCATAGCTACCCCACTCCTCCTGCTGAGGAAGATTAATATTTTAGCCTTTAGCAGTGACTGCTGCTTTTCCTACCTATCTGCTGCTTCCACTTCCATTTTTCTTCTCTTGTTCTTCTTCTTCTTTCTTCTTCTCATCTTTTTTTGTGTCCCTCCTCATCTCCACAAGCACTAACTGACTCCAGCTCTGCAGTGCCTCAGCAGCTACAATCTTCTTTTTCTACAGCATCATTAGCAAAGTCATCCCCAACTTGGTTTCTTATTCTATTGTTTCTTATTCTCCTTCTACAGTCCTAATTTTAATCCATAAACCTTTCAGTTATTAGTCTTCCCTCTATCTCTTTCCTTTATAACCTTTCTGCCTTTCTGTATCCATCTATACATCAGTGTGTCTCTGGTGTCTTGTGTTTCAGTTGAGTGAGTGATCAGTCTTCAGTGCGGCAAAGCTCCATTCAAGGCTGCCATCAGTGTGACAATTAGGCCGGTAAATAAAGATAATGTGAGCCATCCGAGGTCCTTAACTGCTGCACTGCAATTAACAGAGCTGATTGGTGGGCAAGGCCTCAACAAGAATGGTGGGGAATTAGTGAGACAGAGAGAGTAGTAGGCCAGACTACCACTTCATTTTCAGTGGAACTACCCTTAACAGAAATATGCTTTATAAAATGTTACATATACAAAGTACATTATGACCATTATCCCTACAACTAGCACTGTTCAAATGCGGCTTATGGTGTATCAATCCATCTCCCGATCTTGTGCTCCGTCTCAACCTAACTTGCCCCGAGACACTTGAATCACTTGGGGTAGTGGGTCACTCCTAGTCTAAAGGGAACAACCCACCGTTTTCTGGGGAAATAATATGGCCTTGAGGACACAAAGGACACTATGTCAAAGCATTAAACTATTGAACACTTGTATCCATGTGAAGACAGGACCCTCTTGCCCTGAGGTAACACTTCCTAAACCTTATTTCCTCCTTAACTGATGTGGAGTGATGTGTTTTGTTCATTTGAGCCAATCTACATACAAAATTGCATTACACTGCCTGATCTGCATGAACAAAACCTCAGCTGAGCTCCTGACTGCAGCTCAAGAGGTTTTATTTGAAACCATAAAACAATCAAATAGGTGAAAGTGCCAGAAGATGGCCATGTGCCCCATGAAAATTCATGGCATTATGAGTGTATTTGTGCCACTGCCAACTTTGTGCCTAAGGTTACAAGCATATTAATTTAATGTGCAGATTGATTACATTAATGATTGTTTATTAAGTCATGCTTTACCCAGTTTTAATTACTATGACTGTAGATGCCTGGGTATAGAAGAGACTGAAAGACAGAAATGAACCCTGCGGTAACACATACAGAGTCAGGAGTCAAAAAGAGAAAAAAAAAGATCATAAAGTGTTACACAGCTGGCACAGCATCGGTGTGGAGCTGAGGAGTGTCTGTCTGATGCCAAGTCTATCGGGCAATGCAAAGACTTCCCACTGTGGCACTTGAGGAATCTGCCTGGCATCACGATACAAAGACACAGAGGGAGAGGTCCCATCTGCAGTCCTGGCAACACATCTGAGGGGGAACAGGGACTGACCAATAAACTCTGCTCTTCTCTGTGTTCCTCATTCTAGATATCTCAACCACAGTGGTGTCACTCACATGGACGAAGATAAGCCTGTACCAGAGAATGCACCGTGGATTAACAGCATAAAATGTTAACAGTCTTAGTCTTCGAAATGTTGGCTCCTTGAGCAGCTTTGACTTTTGACTGCGGTCAGAAGATCCTTTTTAAATTTTATTGAGCTTGTACTAGTATTCTACATGTTGTGACCATCCTGACCAAGCTCTGGGTTGTAGGAGACACCATGATGCCATAGCTCATTTTTTTCTCTCCTTTTTTCTGCTTACTTTCCATTGATAGTGGACAGTGGATAGTAGACAATAGTTTACCAAGTGTCCCAGTTAGTGGTCACTACATCACCAATCTTCTAGGACAGCATATTTTGCTGTGCCACTTTTTAATGCAACAGGACCTGATTGCACTCAGAGATGACTCGAAGGAGCAATTCTTTAACACAGAATCTTCTTTAAGTTTAATATTTACTCAAAGTATCAGAAGCTGATTTGCAAAGTTCCATGTTTGTGGCACGTGACATTAAATTTAAATCTGCCTATAGCATTTTTTTTTCACAGTATTGCAAAGAGGTGGAAAGCAAACACTGCCTGCTGACACAGACTTCCTGTGTCTTACTAACTCCTTTTTCATGATGCTGACACACAGATCCTCTCTGTGTGTCAGGTCTGTTGCAGCAGAGGACCAGGACACCAGCGAGCTGCAGACAAGAGAAATCGATAGGAAATTAAATTGAAGAATCTCTGCCCATTACTTTCCCTGTTTTCCTTCTTTCACCCTCTGTGCCTGTGACAAGACTGCAGCAGCAGCTGTCCTATTCACATCCACTCATTTACAGAGCTTCTGAGTGTGTTTGGAGCACACAAGCACACCCTAGAGGCAAAGAGAAGAACTGAGGCTGGCAAACCTGTCCACTTCTCTTATTTAGTTCTAGCCTTTGGCTGATATGACTTTGACTGATAAGCCTTCTAAATGTAAATATGCATCATTATTCCAGCGTAGTGACAAGCACAGTCCCTCTAAATTTAACCTATTCTTTTGAGGGTGTGAGTGTGTAGGTAGGTATCACTTACATTTACCTTTAGTCATTTAGCTGATGCTTTTATCCAAAGCAACTTAAAAAAGGGAAATAATGAAGATACAGTGCAACTAGGACATATTAGTACTGTGACAGTTCTAGAGGAATACATTTGGCATGTCCATGTATCACCAATGCAAAAGATGATTTGTGATTTCAAATTTTGGCAATACCACAGAAAACACTCACTCCATCTCCCTGTGCTATTGCTTCTTGACTTTATGTGTCTGGTCTATCTGTCCAGCCTGCTCCATCCCCAGTTCACAGGCTCATTACTCATTTCACACCAAGCAATGGAGCAGAACAATTCAGGATCACATCTATTCCAATCTGAAATAATCACCCTTGTGAAATCTAATAAATTATGGAGCACTCAATAGCTCTGCATAGGCCGCCTCTGTATTAGCACCAAGCTAATGATACTGGCACATTATTCTCAAAGTTAGTGCGGAAAATGCACTTCCTGTTCACTGGATCTTAGGAAGCACCCAGGGTAAAGGACTAATGTTTTGCTAGCAGTGTGGCTCTGGGGATGGTATGAGTCTACCACTGTGGTCCACACAGAAATATCTCTATTGAATAGAATGCCATGACATTTTGGACCCTAATGACTGGTGCTCCCCTGATTTTCCCTCTAGTGCCTTGTGATTTTGAGTGGAATGTCTTAAATGCTGTGCAATTTGGTGAAATTCATTATTCATAAAGATTTATTGGATAATGTCAATTGTACAACTTCATATGCATTTGTCCAATTCTGAAAATAAGTGTGTGTTATGAGATGGTGCAGTCTTTTTCAGTTTGAGAAAATGTCAGTGTCAAAGACTGACTCTACAGCGTAGTTGGTGGTGATCTTTATACAGATCATTTTACTTTATTTTATAATTATGATGCACATTTGGAAGGGTGTCAACATACTCTTATGAAAACATCCTCCAGTCTTGTACAAGACTAAATCATCTGACTATCAGAGCCCAGATCACTGCTGCATCTTCATTTTGATTTGATAAAGCTTTTGCCATTTTGCTGCTTCTCAGATCAGATCAGAAGTCTATATAGACAGACAGACGTTGTCATCCAATTGCACACTTCCAACGCACATAGTACATGGACTGTAATTATATAGCGCCATTCTAGTCTTCCAACCACCCAAAGCATTTTTACACTACATATCTCATTCACACATTCACACACTGATGGCATTGGCTGCCATGCAAGGTGCCAACTGCTCATCAGTTTGAGGAGCTAACCATTCATACACATTCACACAATGATGGCACAGCCTTCAGGAGCAATTAGGGTCAGTATCTTGCCCAAGGACACTTCGACATGCAGACTGGAGGGGATCGAACCGGGGATTGAATGGCCGATCTTCTGATTGGCTCTACCTCCAAGCCACAGCTGGCCCAATTACATTTGAGCTAAATTTTGTTGCAAAGGCTCAAAGAATAACAAGAGACATGGTAATAACAGCATAAATATAAAAGTATATCAAATATGAAATATGAAATAGAATAAAATGAAATAAAACGAAACTGAATAAAACTGTGACTTATAAATAGACAATATGAATAGTGCAAATAGAATTAACAGCATTTCCAGTGCAATAGAGTTCACAGTAACAATGTAAAGTGACTAGTGTAATGGGAGGGGGGTTATTGGGAGTTTAGCAGTCTTATGGTGTGGGGGGTGAAGCTGCTGTAGAATCTGGCTGTTCTGCTTTTGATGCTGCTGAACCTCTTACCAGAGGGCAGCAGGGAGAACAGACCAGTGGTCTGTCGATCTTTGGTGATCGACTGAAGATCGATTTTTCCTGAAGTCAACTGATTTTTCCTGAAGTCAGCAACAATCTCTTTTGTTTTGTTGACATTCAGGATTAGATTGTTCATGTCACACCAGTCCACCAGGGGTCCGTTTCACGAAGCAGGTTTATGGAAAACTCAGAGTCTGTTAACCCTGGAATCACAGAAACTCAGAGTTTTCCGTTTCACAAAGGAGGGTCAGTCAAACCAGAGAGAGGGGGTAACTCTAACCTGTTTCACAAAGAGAGGTAACGTAACCTCGCGGTCAGTTGCCGTAGTAACAGACTCCGTGACTCTAACCTGGTCGGGAGCAGGTTTTCCTGAGGAAACCTCGAGTTTGTCTCTGTCTCCGCCCACTTTCAGAGCCACACGCTCCTTTTGATTTCCTCATTCCTGCGCTGTCAGAACTCGCCAGCTGACAGATTTAAGTCATCCTCTAATTCCAGTAGGCAACGTTTGGTGTCAACTTTTTACCATGAACATGGCGTGTCCTTTTGACCGCGATCCCGTGGATGAATGTGCAGCAATCCCCGCGCAGGGAATTAAATATCTGTCGGGAGAGAGCCCTCCCGGACAACTTTCTTTTTGAGCGGTACCGTTTTACTTCGTAGTCCCGGTTCGACTCCCGCATCGGACGCCCATTTACTGCGTGTCACTCCCCCTCTCTCTGCCCCCTGTTTCCTGTCCATCTTCAGCTGCACTATCATTAAAGGCATAAAACGGCCAAAAAAATAATCTTTTTAAAAAAAAAAAAAAAGGATGAGGCGCCCCATGAGATGATGCAGACGTCTCACCTGTTTGAACAATGTTTTTATATTTCATCTTAAGTTGCTGCCAAGTGTGCTTCTCCCCCGCTGGATTGCACCTACATGAAATAAATTAATAGGCTCCATTCATGCAATTTGTCCTTCAATAGTCATTGTGATTGCAAGATATTACATTTAAACTTACGCATTGGCCCGAGCAGCAATGCTCTCCCAACCTCTCTCCCTCTCTTTAACTTTCTTCTTAAGACATGCTCAAAATCTCCATATGCAGTCATCAATATGTCAATAACTCCATTGGGGTGAAAAATGCTGCCCTCTTCCTGTCAGTTCCCCTGTTTAATCATTGAATCTGGGCTCCATTGATGTTGGCTTTAAATGTCTGTGGTGCACATGTTTAACTCCAGGTGAAACTACTCTGAGTTGATCTAACTACCTCAAATCAGCTGTTGTGAAACCGAAAACTCAGAGTTTACTATCTCAGAGTAGATCAACTCAGAGTTAAGGATTGGACTCAGAGTTTGTTGAACCTTCTTTGTGAAACGGACCCCAGCATTGTTGCTGATTTCATTCACCTGACCTGCCCCGCCTCCACACTCACCTGCTCCTCATCAGCTAATCAGCCCCTCAGTATATATACCAGTCCATTTCCCTCAGTTCTTTGTCAGATTGTCTAGTGCAGGCGTGTCTAATCTGTTCCACAAAGGGCTGCTGTGGCTGCAGGTTTTCCTTCCAACCAAGCAGCAGCACACCAGACTTGACTCATTTAATCAACTGATCTCAGTCTTCAGGGAGTTAATTGGTCAAACTGTGTGCTCTTGTTTGGATGGAACAAAAACCTGCACCCACACCGGCCCTTTGTGGAAGAGTTTGGACACCCCTGGTCTAGTGTGTCTCCCTAGCTATCCAGCAACCTGTAATTCTGATTCTGCCTGTTTTGTCCTGCCCTTGTGGACTTTGGACTTTCCCTTCTGCCTGCTCCCACTGGATGTGTTTGCTGATTTGACCTCTGCTGGTTATTAAACACTGTTTCTTCACCTGAACCGTTTGCTGTGCTGTGCTATTGGATTCTTGCCTGCTGTCTTGTGACAGATTTTTTTTTCATTTTAAAATTAATAACTATAGTAACATCTATGGTGTTATGGGTATTCTTGAAAATGCAAAATATATATATTTGTCTGCTATAGAACACTTATATAAACACATTGAAACACAGAATAGGTCATAACAAAATATTGATTTGCAAGTTCAGAAAAACAACATTAAATCAATAGAAATCAATTACAACTATTAGAAAGCAAAATCAGAGTAAAAGTCTCTGTGTGCAAGAACATGCGTGTGTGTTTAGATGCATGTGTGGCAAAAAAGTGACACTTTTTGTCTTCTTTGCAGAGATATTTTTTGCATAGCTCACCATGTTTCTCAGTGCATCACAAGATTTTAATATAGGAAAAAGGTCACAGTAAATTATTCTAAAATAAAAACAGATGATCAAAGCAGCATTAGTTGCCGTGGCAGGTCAGTGGCAGCTGCACCACACAGTGGCAGCAGTTTAAAGATTAATTACTGTAAGTGCTGCACTGTAACTACACTGGTAACTGCCGTGGTGCACAGACACACACACACGTAGATGCTGATTGGCCGAAGAGGTGTCCTGTGTATCTGATAAGTGAATTTGAATTGTGAGAACTGAATGATCAGTTCCAAACTAATAAATTCAATGTCAAATTACAATTCAGATTCAGTTTTTCCATGCAATGATTCAAACTGAACAATACAAATTCAAATTATGTGATTCAAATTCAGTTTTTAGTACAATTATTCAAGTTAAACAATTCAAATTCAAATATAAAAGATTCAAATTCAGTTTCTGGTGGCACATATTTCAGTCCATAGAGCTTCCTCAGGTCCTGAACCATCTTTTAGTTATGCTTTATAGGCCTAGACTGTATATATATATATATATATATATATTCTCCCTTCTGTACACCCTCCATAGATGGGCTGTCTGGCTTAAGCCATTTCTTTGTAATTGCTTTTCTAGCAGCTGCACTCAGTTTACCAAACAGGTGTTTTGTAAATGTTTTGTTGAATGTAGGAACCCAAAGAGCAGTTCATCCCAGTTGAATATCACTAATTCTGTGTAGATCTTATACCAGAAAGCATTAACAACATTACAGAGGCCCAGAACAGATGATAATGGTTTGCTTCCTGGGAGCCACATTTTCTCCAAGAATTGGAGGAACCTGAATGATGACACTGTGGACCAGGTGTGATACAATATCTGTCCTTTCAGCCAAATGCTCGCCAAGAGGTTCAACTACATCTCTTTCACTGAAATTAACAAAATTATGTCCAGACATCCTCTGTAATGTCACTGTTGATTTCTGCCTCTTAAAAGGAAGGTTTTCCTCGTCACCATCTCAAGTGCTTGCTCATTGTGGAACTCTGTCTCTGTCTCTGATAATATTATAAAGAGTTACAGTCTAGACCTGCTCTGTATAGAGAGTGTCATAAGATAACTTTTGTTATGATATGGTGCTATAAATTGAACTAGCGGAAAGAAAACAGACAGAACTTCCATGTTTGCTGAGCCAACACTAAAGTGAGTTTAATCTTTTATAGTGCCACAACATAATAAACCCTTCCAATAGGGACCCTTATTCTGACACCACCCTCTGGCTAGTTGTTGCATACATGACTGCTAAAGATCAAAAGTTAATTTTGTATCTATCCAACAGTGGTTTGTCTTTGTGTTGTGTGACTAATCTGTTCCATTCTCATTCTGTTCTGATCGCATGATCCAATAAAATAAAATTTTATAGGATGATAATGCACTGTATACTGTAATAATAGCCAGTCAAGTATCTCATTAAACTTAATTTCTAAAACTTTACATCAGGAACCAAAACAGGTCACAGGCCTATAGCTGGCAGAGGGTCCCTCGATGTCATGAAAACCAATATATTTTAATGAGCCTGAGACCTGGGGCCAGACAATAATTTTCTTATTTGGGTCATGGGCTGAAAAGTTGAATAACCTCTGCTGTAAAGTACATAGTATTTAATGGTATACTTAGAGACTCTACTTATCACCATGTGGACTTGGTGTGGGGTTAAATTTTACAGACTTGGGGTCACGCTGTGCAAAGAGGCCAGCAGAGATACGGTCAGCGATGAGTGTGGTCTATTTAAAGGCCCTCAGGGTCGGACACTATCTTTAATTCCTTAGAGAGCAGTCATGTTGTTATCTTGCACACCACTGGGTGACTGCAGGTCACATACACAAAGACACAGCATTGGTGAATTAGTTTATTTGTTCACGTGAGATAATTTCCCTCAGTGTTTCTCTGACTGCGAGGTTGTCCTCTCTGCCTTGGCTCTATCACCTCTGTGGCCACTTCACTATAAACCACTGAGCTGAGAAACACTGCTGTCTTTAGATACAGAGACATCTACATAATCTACATATAAGTCCCTTTGTCTTCAACAATGTGTTTAACAAGCGTGTTTTGGCATGGAGCAATGTTGTAAACCACACAGTGGGGCAAAGTGAGTCATTTGCCAAGACCTTACTGTTCCTCTGTGTTTAGTACTATAGCTTACAGCAAACCAGCTGATTTGCAAACCACACCCTGAAGCTGTTACAGTAAAATCATCTGTGACTTTGAGGGATGTATGAAGTATCTTGTTTGCCTTGACTTGATCTCTGTGTGTAGTAAAATCTGTGTGTGAATTGCTAACAAGGTGACAATGAGGAAGGGCCCGCACATGTGAGTTTTCATGTGTCATGACAGAGTACGTAGTCTGAGGGAGTGAGTAGCTGCTTTCTAATCTTGGAAACAGTGTCGGACCATTTGGCTTTAGTTTAGGTCACTCCCTCATCAGTCACTCTCTCTTCCTCTCTCTGTTTGTACATTTGTGAAAGAATCCTTTGTGACTACCATCTTTATCATATGCAGTGTTATAAGTCCATCAGTTTATAGTTCAAAGCAACCTCCCAACAAGTTCTTACCAAAAGAAAATAACCTTTTTTTTTCAAATTTTTAATACTGTGTTATAATTTTGGTGGATGCAACAACACTGCATTTTTATTTAATATTCATTAAACATTCAGATATGTAAAGAAGGTGGATAAAATATTTGTTACTCAAAAGGGAAACAAGTTTTTACTTTGTAGTTTTGATATGCACGAAGAGTTTATTACATCTGAAAAATGTCATTTTTTATTTGGTTTGGTTCACTTTCACACTGCACTTTTGAAAGCGGACCAAACCTAGTGGACAATGTCATGCAGTTACAACAGCTGCTCATCTGGGGGCAGTATTGTCTGAAACATTTATCAGGAAGAAAAATGGCACGAAGAAGAAATCCCAGCTCATCGATTGGCCAGGACCAAGAACAGAAATCTGTCCCCTTTTCAACAAACCAAATAATGGAGCCAAATGTATGCAGTCTTGGTTTTGTGTTGTTTCTTTGGTGTTCAAACGTAATTGGCTTTTCACAAGAAGCTGCCCAGCATGAGCAGCAGGTGAGGCAGCGAGCTATCCAGAATGTTGCTCTGTACACAGAGACAAATCCAGTAGTACACACGGCCAACAGAGAGAATACATGCTGCTGCAACGTCTTTCTTTGGTTCGCTGGAGAGTCTGTTTGCATTTCCCCACAGTAAGTGAAGTAAACTGAGACCCACATTTTCAGATGGACAGAGTTCACTCGCATGGCAGACGGAGAGTCCGATAGCACGCCTGTGTCCTGCGAGCATCTCGCAAATATTGTGTGCAAATCAGAACAATAAATAAGTGATTTGCAAATGCCTGCCTGATTATTTGTACTGAGAGAACCCACTGTGGCAACAGTCCTGCCACAATCACATTCACACACACATTGGCTGCCACGCAAGGTGCCAACTACTCAACAGCAAGCTAATCACAATCACACATCGATGGTGCAGCCTTCGGAAACAGTTCCGGGTTCAGTATCTTGCCCAGGGACACTTGGACATGCAGACAGGAGGACCCAGAACCACAGATCTTCTGATGACCCACAATACCTCCTGAGCCACAGCCACCATGTTGTGATGTATCAGACCAGTCTTATCAGCTGCAGCATACTATCGGTAACTGATATGCAATAAGGGGCTGTGTTGGGCGGTGAAAGATTCCTGAGAAGGCTGCTCTTGCGTTTCCTCCTTCATGCCCCCCTGAGAGATCCCTCCTTGTACATTGGAGCAGAAATAAGAGTTTTGAGATGGCCTGCAAGATCATGATTTCTGGTTCAAGTGAAGATGGAGGAAATATAAAATAACAGATTTGCGATGTGTCCAATCAAAACCATTGGGAAACCACACAAAGACAGGAAGCAAAGTTACAGATTAACACATTAACACTGTTCACAGAAGCTTAGAATGTGTGTATCGAATAGAATGGTTTCACTGCACCATCATAGCATTCAATATAAATACACAGAAGGAAGGTGGAGGAATGAGAGTTTTACACATTCATTATTCCTTTTGTAGTTAGTGTTCTACCTACAATAACAACATGAATTGTATTTCCTATTCAAAACCCTCAGAGAAATTCAATAACAACACTACAGGAGATTCAAATTTCAGTGTTGACAGCTGAGCACTGTATATCATTACACATGCAATGGAGGGGTCAGCCCTGTACAGTAAATTGAAACCTTGGCTGCATCACACGTAGATGTAGAAATATTTTGGGAAGCACACAGCGCTGAGGCAGACACGTTTGAAGTCCTTTGAGATGCTGCAGCCTCGAGGAGCTGCTGGATTCTGTAATTGAGTTCAATTACATAGTGAACTGGGGGGGGTGTGGGTGGAGATGGGATATAATACAGTATGTACAGTACATCTGGGCCTACAGGACTGTGCATGAGCTGTTATAAGTACTGTCATCTACTATAAGCACCTCCATGAATCATTTTAAAATATTCTAAATCAAAATATAACGTTAAAAGAATTCTTACATTTTTAATTACGATTATTAATTTTTAACTACAATATAGGGTTTCTATTTTCCCTCATAATTTATACATCAATGAAAGAAGGTAACGCCTGCACACTAACTCATGGGTTTGCAGATTTGACCTTTTGTTCATTGATGCTGTCCTCTGATTGTCTTGCACCTCGGTGATGTGTGTGCAAAAGACTTTCCTGCACCATGAATCATCAGTTTCAGATTGTTTGAGTAAAATAATGTCAATTAACATGTTTTAAAATGCATACTGCTGAGACACAACTTACTCTATACTTACTCTATACTCTATATAACTTACTCTTAATCTAAAATCTATTATTAATAGTTTATTTATTTATTTATATCAAGGGTGTGCTCCTGTCCCTGTACGATTGACTGCTGTCAGTTTGGCAGCAAGTACTCGTATCCAATCACACACAGCGTCACAAAAGAATTCAACTTTGAGACAAGAACTTGTGTGTATCGCACAGCTTTGCAGTGTTTTGTGAGAGGAAGACACACATAAACAGCTACTGAGTGCTGTGGAGCTATGGAGGAGAGATGCTAGAGGAAGAGAGCTCAAAGGGTTTTTTTAGACTTTTGGGGGATTAAAATGTCGATTTATCTTCACTCTGGGTTCTTAACCTGTGCACAGCTACAGCGGTGTTAACTTCCACTTGTAGCTATGTGTGGACACTCGGCTTCATGATACTACCTCATATTTCTAGAGACAAAAAGGAGACTTTTGAAGTGAAGTTAATTCATATTTATCAGTCTAGTCTGGGATTAGTCTTATTCTTTTAGAGCAGGTTTTGTTTAATGCCAAATAGATATGATGACATGAACACATGTCACGATTAGACAGTTCTTATCATGATGGAAGTGCAGAATAAAGTCAATAACGTGTCCACATGCCCTCGACTGACACTTGTTGTAAGTGGTATTAAAGGCTAAGAACCAGACTATCTAAGCAAAGTGACTCTGTATGTTCTTCCAGTGTGAAGTGGTCAGTTCTAAATTTTATGGTGCCTTGTGCTGAGGACTCTGTCTTTACTTAATTCATAATAATATCAATCTTTATATTTAATGTGTCATCTTTGTACATGTTTCACAGTATAACAGAGTTATGGTTGGTCAAATAGGATTACAAATTACACACACACTGACTCCTAATTTGCACACCACACTGAAAGTTCATTCTATGTAAACAGTTTGAGTAAATACCACTTTTAAATATTAGTTTTATTGCATTACTTAAACAGTATGAGTATATGAAGAGTGTATGAGACAGCCATTGGGTGTACTGATTTTTTACTCATTATCAGGTTTTACTTCAGGCCACAGTGCTGCCCTGTTGTGATTGGCTCAAAACTCAAGACAAGTCTGTGCTTGTCTGTTGGTGTCTACAGAGAAAGTTGTGCCATTTTCTGATTAACACAGAGCAATTTAAGGTCTTTGCACTTTGGACAATACATGCCTGCATTTTTTTCTGCTTTTAGCAAGTTTGGACGCTTTTAAATGACATTTGCCTGCCATAAAGAGGATGCCATTTCTGCCTGAATGAGGTGAGGTGTTTTCTGTATTCGAGTATTATAAACTGCTGGAACATTTCTAGTTTGAAACATGCACATTTGAATATGTGTAAATTTGAGGCTGACTTAGGTACATTTTGAACATTGGACAATTGCAATTGTAACAATTGTGATTTTTGAGTATCTCTCTGTGCTTGTCTGTTTTCTACATGCAGTTTTGCAACAGTAGTATAAAAAGTATTTTTGAAAAAAAATCAACTTTTTCAACTTTTATCATTAGCCTCATTTGCCCTGCTCTTTTTGTTTAAAGCCATATTAAATGCCTTGGCAATACAAGTACTGCCATGCCATCTGTGAAAAGAGAGCACAGCTTTTTAAACATTATAGGCTAAAACATGGGAATTATGCAAGAGCTGAGCCTTTTCCTTGCTTGCATCAGGAATGTATGTGTACATTCAAGTGTCTCAATGCACTCCGTAGCCATTTATCCCGCTTTCACACCAGAAGTGTGGATCAACCGCAAACTGTAGACTCAAATGAAGTTTTGCTATTTGCCATGTGAATTTCTTGAACCCTGCACTGAAACTGAATACTTCGCTCATCTGAGGAATTCTCATTTAAAAGTAAATCACAAAGTTGATTGTCCTTATAAAGACTGTACATTTCAGACCAGTGTGTACTCCACTTTCAATGCACATAAAAGTAACACATAGAGAGCATACTTGGAAGAATTTCAAATCTGAAATAATTGTCAGTACAACCAATGATGGTGGTGATGAAGCAGCCCATGAAAATCAGGGTGAGCTAGAGCAAATGCCAACTTCTGATACAGAAGACCTAGAGGTCATGGAAGAAGCCTGCGATGACCTTTGTGGTTTAGGAAAACAGCTTGAACAAAATCTAGCATCTCTGTTATTGAAAATAAACTATTCTTCATTTCCCAGAGAGTGCTGTGCAAAAAGTGATACAACATCTTTGCCAAATAGCCTTTGAGTGCACTTAGATGACAGGTTTAAGTGGGCTGGGAAGAAGAAGGGCCAGAGCTGATTGTACTGCCTGCAGAAGCTCAGAGGCTTCAACAATGTTCTTCCAGTGTGAAGTGGTCAGTTGTAAGGAAAACAGCTTGAACATAATCTAGCACCCCTGTTATTGAAAATACAAACTATTCTTCATTTCCCAGAGAGTGCTGTGTAAGAAGTGATACAACATCTTTGCCAAATACATGACCTGTCACAACCATTACTGTAGTAATGTCAAGGCAGTACTAAAGAAACAGTATCCAGATGTGAATGAATTAGTTGTAAAAGAAATTGTGACGGCATCATCTCTTGGGACTGTAAAAAGGAAAGCAGCCTATGTGAGGAATAAGTTTCCCCTGGTCACGCCTATAGAATATGTTGTTGATAAGGCACAAAAACAGTTGTATATGTCCCCATACAACACAACACAAGCCACAAGACATGCTACAGAAAATAACAAAACTGACATTTTAGATAAAGCAATGTCAGAAAAGGTGCATGTTCCAGATGAATATAGTTCATATGCCGATGGAGAGCACTTTAAGAAAAATTGTCTTCTTTCAGTGGATGAGTTCACAGTTGCACTGATACTGATACTATATGTCCATGACTTTGAAGTAGCCAAACCTTTGGGAACATCAAAGCTGAAACACAAAATGTGTGCAGTGTACTGGGTTATTGCTGATGTATCTGCCAAATACAGATCAACACTAAACTCTATTCAGCTTGCTCTACTCTGCAACACCTCCACAACCAAATGGTATGGTTATGGGAATGTTCTGCAACCTCTTGTCCATGATCGTGTCTCATTAGAACAGCATGGTGTTTATGTAGAGCAGCTGGGCGCAAAATTGTGTGAAGGGAACAGTTTTGTTTGTAGCAGCTGATGACCTTGCTGCCCATTCAATTGCAGGTTTCCATAAGAGCTTCACAGTAAGCAAAATTTGCAGAGTCTGCATGGTATCCAGAGCTGACATTCATCTCCAAGAGGTGATTAAAGGGATAGTTCGGGATTTTTGACATGAAGCTGTATGGCATCCCCGTCAGTAGTGTCGCACATCCACACCGACTTACCCCCAACAGTGTCCTGTGGGCCGAGTTCTGTCCAGGTTTGGTCAGCAACGAAAGTAGTCCGGCAGGTTTCCTGGGACACTTAAACAAAAAGTTTTTCTTCTCAAAACAGCATGTGTTCAAAAGAGTGATTTATTTGCATCGCAAAACCGATGTCCGCGAAAAAGTCCCACGTCGTAATCACTTGGCCCTACTTTCTCTCTTTTTGTATCTCTGCGCTGCTGCAAGTGGCCGCTACTGTTTAGTTTTGTTCGCGGACGTGCCGCGTCGGAATGGGGCGACCCGGCTCTTTCGGCCCCACCACGCTCTCTCCGCGCAGCCCAGCTCTCGACTGTCATCTGTCATCAGCGCAGAGATACAAAAAGAGAGAAAGTAGGGCCAAGTGATTACGACGTGGGACTTTTTCGCCGACATCGGTTTTGTGATGCAAATAAATCACTCTTTTGAACACGTGCTGTTTTGAGAAGAAAAACTTTTTATTTAAGTGTCCCAGGAAACCTGCCGGACTACTTTCGTTGCTGACCAAACCTGGACAGAACTCGGCCCACAGGACACTGTCGGGGGTAAGTCGGTGTGGCTGTGCGACACTACTGACGGGGATGCCATACAGCTTCATGTCAAAAATCCCGAACTATCCCTTTAAGTCAAAACTGTGGGGTGAAAGAACAGTGTCCTCTAACTAAAAGTCTGAAACATTCCATGTGGTCATGGGTTACCCTCCGGACATTTTACATGAATTGTCCCTGTTGAGGTGTCTCTGTGTCTGACAGACCTGATTGTCAAGAAGTATTTTACTTTAGATATGCTAAATCAGGCAATCAGATCCTTTAATTACACGTTTGCAAGGATTTTCAACCAAAGGGACCATTGGTGGAAATGCAAGTTGGCAGAGTACAGAGGCCTTCAGTCAACCTTTCCAAATTTCAGGTTGCAACCAAAACATCACTATGTGGAACGTTACCCTCACCTGATAAAGAAATTTGGTCCTTTGACTGAGGTTTGGACTATGTGTTTTGTGGGTAAGCATAAATTCTTCAAAAAAAGTAGTCAGAGAGTCTACTATTTGGACTATAGCTCCTTTGTCAGTTGATATGACAAAGGTTGCAATGGTCTGTTGCAATTTGCCAGTGATGTTCAGAGAATACTCCCTCAAAACATGACCACCACTTGGGCAGTGCTTGTTGCATCTGTCTGCATCATTGGAATCAAGTATAAGATATGATGCTCTGTGGTTCCTCTTCAGGTCTCCCTGAATTTGGTCAGATTATGCAGGTTGTTGCAGCTAACCCAGACATTTTGTTTGTCTGCAAAAAAGTGACAGCACCATGAGCACTTTTGATCCTATGAGCTATGCCACACTGATGGCCTTCTATGTGTGGTTAAGCTGTCTGATAAAATATGTCTTTCCACTGTCAGCATATAAACTACAAGGGAAGCTTATGGTAACTCTCAAGCGATTTGTTATTTGCTAAAAATGCCAGTGTTTCTTTTTCTTCCTCAGATGGCTACACAACACAAGCTGACGATGAGAGTTATTTTTTGTGAATGGGAACATACGAAAAATGACAATGACTCCTAGTCCAAATACAGTTAACGATTTAATAAACTGGTTCAAGAAATCAGTTGAACCTGATTACAACTTTACAGTACGAGGACCCTGAATTCAACAATGCACTCTGTAACCTTACAGACATGTCTGACCTCCCTGAGAAACCTACCACTTATTCCTCTCCTTGATCTCATCCCAGTGTCACAAAGCGAAATAAGTAGTACAGTGAGCAGCCGAGCGGACACAGAGATCTTGTCTACCTCATCTCTGGAGGGTTGAAAAGAGTGGCCTGAGGTATTTGACATTCCAAAGTTTCCTGTAGACGTGGAATACAGATTACACCAAAGAAATCTGATGTATCTTCGTGATGGCACTTACCTGAAAGTGACAAAGGATATGAAGCATGATATTCTTGAGAAGCTGGCGGAGCCGGTCTATGGCTACAAAGCTTACCCAGCAAAAGAGGAGTTTGAAGTTGTTGCAAAAGCCTTGGTAGCAGAACACCCCTGCCTTAAAGGGATAGTTCGGGATTTTTGACATGAAGCTGTATGGCATCCCCGTCAGTAGTGTCGCACAGCCACACCGACTTACCCCAGACAGTGTCCTGTGGGCTGAGTTCTGTCCAGGTTTGGTCAGCAACGAAAGTAGTCCGGCAGGTTTGCTGGGACACTTAAATAAAAAGTTTTTCTTCTCAAAACAGCATGTGTTCAAAAGAGTGATTTATTTGCATCACAAAACCGATGTCGACGAAAAAGTCCCACGTCGTAATCAATTGGTCCTACTTTCTCTCTTTTTGTATCTCTGCGCTGCTGCAAGATGACAGACGAGGGCTGGGCCACCCGGAGAGAGCCTGGTGGGGCGGAAGGAGCTGGGTGCCCCATTCCGACCCAGAAAACTATGCTGTGATTGTATTTGGAAGGAAACTGTTTCCTAATTCAATACACATGCACTGTTTTCTGCTTCATAGAACGCTGTTCTAAGGTAATATCTACAGCAAAAAGTAAGAATATAATGTTGTAACTGTTTGGCAAAGATCAACTTTGATCATTTTATGAAAACAAGGTCTTACTGTTATTTTGGATTTGCATCTGGTATTTCATATAGCATCATTTTATTTTTTATGGTGCAACAGCAGTAGCACACGCGCAATTGCACAAACACAAACAAACACACACAATATGATTGGAAGCGTAGCACAGGTAGTTTTGAATCTGACACAGGAATAAATGAATATGAAGGGATGAAATAGGATTAGCCTCTTTGCTATTGATTAGCTTGCCGTGTAATAATTAAAGCAGGCTGAGCCGCAGGGCTACTGCAGTGTATGTGTGTGAGTGTGTGATGAATGCCAAGGTCCCCAAACTCAAGATCGTTCCACTCAGCACAATCACAACCACCTCTCCTCCTGCCAGCACAACTACAGCGAAACCACTGCATAGTCACACAAGATGGGGTTTTAGTGTGTGTGTGCAAGAGAGAGGGAGAGAGAGGATGAGAGTGTTCTTGAGTGCAAGTGACCATGTGAGCCCAGCATCATTCTGTGCATCATTTTTGTTTATTTTAACGTTTTTTTTTGTTTTTTACCTTTTTTGTTTTGTTTTTATTTTGCACTATAATTGCTCGTCATTTGAAAAGCAGAAATAAACACATGCATGCACAGAGACCATTTATGCCTCTGTACTCTAAGTCTACATGCATAGGCCAACATTGTAAGACTGTATTTGTGTGTGTGGAGAGAGTGTGTGTGACAGTTGTATGTACACCACTGAGCAGTTAGTCCTCTATCTCCCCACAGCGTAATCTCTTGATTTGTGGGATTGACCCCTCTTAATTCAATGGAAGAGAATCGCTGTGACAGCAACACTGAATGGATTTTCAATGCACTGCACCTGCTCTAATAAGTTTAAGGATAACCTCCTCCTCCTCCTCCTCCTCCTCCTCCCTCCTGCTGCACAGAGAGCCAGACAGAGAGGGGAGGGACAGATCACACACACAGATATCGCACAAACTGAATGAAGACATCAGCCTGAATCAACTGATTGAATCCCTCCATTCTGTCCTCTTACCTTTCCCACTCTCTGTAATGTGTCTCTTCAGTCTGGTGGCTTTGATCAGTGTCCTCTGTATAGGCTCTGTCTCTGTGGACTCATCGCAGGATGTCTTCATTAGGAACTGTCACCAGATCTCATAGTCCTCAGCAATAAAGCCTGCTAAACCTCTGATCCATCAGTCTGATACCTGGCTGTCACACTGCTTACATTTTACATTTAAGGAAGTTGGCTGACACTCTCATTCAGGTCTGGAAGAAGTGTCTCGCTTAGGATATACTTGCTGATGTGTACATCTGCAAGTCAGAAGATCAAACCTGTGATCTTTTCTCACGGTCACTGTCAGAGTCACTGGCTGCAGCTGAGGCCGAGGCCAAGGTGACCTGGAACATGAGCAGCATTCCTCCCTCGTGCAGCATGTGTTGTGTGACCGACTGTCCGGTGGTGAGTACCTGCCGAGGCTGGGATAGGTCAGTGAGAGTTCCACCTCTATACTGGGCCAAGCAGAGATGGGGAAAAGGTAGAGGAGGTGAAGGAGAAATGAAGGAGAGGAGAGAGCAGTTGAGATAATTAGCGAGGTAGTGTGGATAATAGAGCCCTGTTCAATCAAGCACTGTTTTAAGTGTCATTTTTACCACTTATTTCTGTATGGAAATATTACATTTGACAGTTATAATTACTTTATAGTTATAAGTAGTAACTATATAATTACTTTTCTAGTTACTTTGCAGGTTACATTAAAAAAAGTATCACCTTATAAAATATAATGCATTATTCAAGATTGACAGAGTCTATGTAGAAAAACCGTGTAGAAAAACATACTGTTGTGGCCTCTTGTCAAGTTTCAGATGATCTGTAATCTGTAAGTTATTAGCAGTTGCTCTAACGAGACATTTCTCCTCTAAACTTCTCACTTTTAAATATCCAACAAGGTCAAATTATTGCACATAAGAAGCAAATATTAGAGACTAGGTCCAAAATGTTTTATATGTGCAGTATGAGCACTTTTCTTCTTTTTCCTAACAATTTATCATCTCAGGACACTTCAGATTTATCTTGTGACACTTTGAAGGGCCCGACCCAGAGGTTGGGAACCACTGGACTGAATTACCAATCGGTATATAAAGAAGTCAGAACCGCCTTAGGCAGCTACAATAGTAAAATGCTTCTGCCTTAACAATGTACTTTTACTTTTGACACTTGAAGTACATTTAGCTGATAATACTTTACTAAAGTACTTCAAAAATAATAGTTCTACTTGCTTTTTTTTTTTTTTTTTTTACATTTTTGTATCAGTGCTTTTAAATTAGGAAATATAATAATAGTTTTTTTATTATTATTATTCAATATACTACTGTATGAATATTTACACTACTTTACAAGGCTTACATTACTTACTACTTACTTTAGGACATTTTGACTTACTTTTGTTGGAGCTAAATCAAAGAGGAAAAAGGGCTTACATGACATGGACACCAAGTTACTCATGAGTGTCAAAGTAGTTGTGCATCGCGTCAGTGAAACCATTTGGTGGTTTCTTCCCCAGAAGAAAATTTAAGAAAGCAAAAATCATAAAACTATGTAACATGCATTCTCATAATGTGTGTGGGGAAGCTTCGCCAAGGTGGCTAAATTATAAAGCAGCCTTTAGAAACTTTGTTCAGGTAAACAGATGTTTTAAAGCTACTTGGCAAAGCTGAATTCTCAATATCTATTAGCTTATCATGAGGTGCACTACATAAAAATGACTTTCAGCCAAAAAGCTACATAAAGTTCATTTTAACTGATTCATGCAGGTAAATTCTAAAGACTGAAGATATGAAGAAACTTTACATTGCTCATTACCACATCAGCTCACAGATCAACATAACATAACTTATGTAAATGCCATCCCTCCCATAATTGGATGTCGATAATGATGTTCCACAGGAAGTGGTTGGGTCGCAAAGTAAAGAAAATTATAAACTTGTGAAACCCAGAATGAACTAATACACTCAGTCTGTATCTCCAATATCCAATCAATGACGGATAAAATTAGATAGATAGAAATTAGTAAACAAATTATATTATAATTATAACACAGTGTCTTAATGATGGTAGGAATGTGGAATGTGTGTTCTTGCCCACTTTGTCACAATCTAACTGAAACACAAAGATGAATCCCTTCAGTGTAAATAAATGCACAAACATTTTACATTGGACAAAATGTGTCCAGATCTTTAGGCACCATTATCCACTGTGGTGTCAGGCTCAACATCAGCCTGACAGGATGTAGCATTAGGGCTGGTACAAGCTGGAGACAGTGACAGTCAGATGGCTCAAAAAAGTGATGATGTCATCAACCCCAGGCCGTGAACTTATTGTTGAGCAACGTAACCACTGTATCAAAATGTTCAGATCTGAAACTAGCCTACACCCAATAACAAACTTTTAGTTTGAGAACCGCAACATCTCACTACTCTCAGTACTACTACTGTTATTGCAGCATCTGGGTCAGTACATGTCTTCATCTTTGCCCTTTTATCATATTTTACCTTAACAACTCTGAATATATCTGCTGTGGCACTTGTATGTCCGGCTGTTATCTATTAGAATCGGACAGTAGAAAGTCAGATGTATGGCCTGTTCATCATTTGCAATTCCAGCTTTATGTTTCCTGAAGCCCCAAGAATCTCATCTGATTGCCACCAGTTCTCCTCTCCATTTACAATTCTACAGTCACATAGCTGTTATCTGTCAATAGGATCAATCTAAAAGTAATAATATTTATTTTACACACAGTTATTATGTATGTATATATAATGTAGCCACAAGGGGGCACAAGTCAGTGTCTTATTGTGCCGGTTCCAAGCCCGGATAAATACAGAGGACTGTGTCAGGAAGGGCATCCAATCAAACATGCACATGAGGCTTCCATACCGAATCGGGACTGCCATACCGGATCGACACTTCCATGCCGGATCAGTCAAGGGCCGGGTTAACAACGACCGCCATCGGTGCTGTTTACTTACTTAATTGGACTACCTGATTCGCTGTCGCGACCCCTGAAGGGAAAGGCGGAAAGGAGAAGAAGAAGACACACAATTATATATGTGTATATTAGTGATACAAACATCCTTGACAAATGCATACTGCATCCAGTGTCTTCCCTGAGTAATAGTCTTTTAATTACAAAGAAAAGGGAGAAATCATTAGCAATTTTCAGAGGGGCAACTAATATCTCATACTGGGAGTGATGGAATGAGGAGAAGACAGTAGAGAGAGCAGAGTGAGCCCTCTAGTGCTCAACATGGAAAATAACCTTCAACTGCTCCACACATCAAAGTGAAGGATGCCGAGACATCAGACACAGTCAGGGCCCAGAAGAGAAGTCATCCTGCAAACATGACTTTTTCTTCTTGCCTCTAAAAATATTGTCCCTCACTTTTAACAGGCCTACTGTAAATATTATCATTCCACTCTACTGTACCAACAGCACAGGCTCACTGCCCAATAAAGCAGATGGAGGCCTGGGATAGATTCAGACAGTGATATTCATCAGGTTTAAACAGGATTATTTGTGGAGCATTACATCACTCAACTGTAAGCAATCCGTCACTTTTACACAGCACATTATCCACACCATGTGATGCACATGAGTGCCTCCTTCTCATAAAGAAATATTATAAAGTTTCCCCTGGCGCCCTCATCTCCTCTTTATACAGATAGAGCAATAACCTGAGTGGACTTCCAACTGTTACAATATAGCTGCAGCTATAGCTGTAGCTGTGTTTGATCCATGACTGTGATGACTGAATTCTTTCTTCCTAAGTGGGTGAATGTGCCTGCTGCAGGGTAAATCTACTTCCTTACTAAATATATATTCATTATTACAAATATTCAAAATGGTTCTTCAGGACAACAATACAAGTATTAGCAGAAAGAAATGTACTTAAAGCCAGTGTTATATCATCATGTGTTATATTATTACTGCTATCTTAAGCAGTATTTTAAAACATCCACAATCTTAATATAATAATCTTTTGGCTGCTGGCAGGAGCAGAAACAAGCTGTAATACTGACGTACCTTTGAGGCTGATAGAGGAAACGACAGTTACCTGCTTACACGCCCAGAAGTTATGGTTCAACATTAGGATTAACACAGTTCAATGAATGACAGTCCTCTTTTTTAGCTCTGTTTTTTGTCTCCACCAACTTATGAGGGTAATACCTGGCTCTTAATATTCTAAATGCTCCACTCATTCACCAGCCAGTCCCTCACTTTGCCTGACTGCTGTTTTTGTGTTTGTCTTAGCATCTTCCTGCTGCTCCTGCTGCTGCTATTGCTGAAAACTACTGTGAGTAGAGGGACACAGCTAAAACTGTCTGGAAAACCAAAACTGAGATAAAAGATGCTAAAATTCTCTGTGAAGCTATGATCTACACCTTCAACATCACATTATGATTTGATCTAGAAAAAAAGCAGCTTTAAAGTTGAGTCAAGGTGTTTTTTCCTCCCAGGAGGGTTACAGTGAACCATAAATTACTGACAGGCACCCTGTGAAATTCTGACTATAAATAGTGCTCAATTGGCAATCGGTATAGCAGCAACAAAGACACGAGGTAAACAAAATGTTAACAATTTGAAAGTTAAAATTACAAATCATCTTGCAAATGTGTTCTGAAGTAAACACATTCAACGTTTAATAGGCCGCAACACATTTTTGGAGAGTAACACTACAATGAAATAATTACAGTGTTTTAATAAAAAATAATGTAAAAAAATAATAATTATATTGCATTATGTTTCATAAACTTAAGTAATTATTGTAGTAGCCGTTTGATACAGTGATATAATATAGTCAGATAAAATGTTTAATCGTTACCCTTCAAAATGTAGAAGTAACATCATTCCATAGGAAATTGGTATTTTGTAATTTAGTCTCAGAGTTTTGTGGTCCATAACTTTGCTAATAGCCAAACATCAAGCAAGTGTAACAACACAAGACATAGCAGCCAGCTAATATTACTTACTAGTGCAACAGCAAGAAGCCTAGCTCAGCATCTGTCAAAGTCAGTCCCAGATTTACTCTTGACTGGTGGCTTCTTGCACGGTCGCTCCTCTCAGCTTCCTACATCAATGTCCTCTTTGGTCTGCTGGCTTTCAGCATTGCCACCTCACTGAGGACTCTTCTTCCCAGTGGTCCAAAACACCTGTGGTACAAACACTAACACTGCCCCAGTGCTCTGAGCTCACTGAGCTAACAAACAGAGCTAACATTATCTAACAGCAGCTACAGTTGTCAGCAATTTACCTTACTGTCCATCAGGAAACTCTGTAAATCACAGAAAGAACAGAGAGAAAAGCATAAAACATTTTCTCCATAAAATATGACCCAGTTTCAGTCAAATAATTGTTGGTGTGTGACTTAGTGCTTACGTACTTCTCCTGACCAGGAGCCCAAAGTTATATAGTGTGTATAGGGAGAACAAGCGAATGACAGACACCATTCACCTGATCACAGGTCTGTGTAGCATCAACAGGATTTTAAATTCATTATTATTTGATGGTAGAAACATTACATAATGTTGCTTTAAAATATCATAAAATGGAAATAATCAGCTAATGTACAAAAACTCCAGAATCATACATAAGTAGAGTATTTGAGTAAATGTACTGATGCACATTTAATCACTGTTTGTGGATGTGGTGTGTTTGACTCCTGCTCGCTCTCTGTCTTTTTCAGCTGTGTATGTCTATAAGCAGACCATAGCCACATGCTCCCCTGCTTCTTTGTCTGGCCTTTATCATCCCTTCTAAGTCTGTGGCCGTACATCACCATTTCCTCTGTTGTTAGGCCAGTGTTGGGGTGGAAGTTGACAGATCTCCACAGCCCATACTGCTGAGAACAGCCTTTCCCCACACGCATTGATTTCTCCAGCCCGACCTCTCTCTCCCTCCCTCTCTCTCTCTCTCTCTCTCTCCCTCTCTCTCTCTCTCTCTCTCTCTCTCTCCCTCTCTCCCTCTCTCTCTCTCTCTCTCTCTCTCTCTCTCTCTCTCTCTCTCTCTCTCCCTCTCTCCCCCTCTTATAATATAAGAGGGGGAGAGAAATATCATAATATGGCTCATGATGAATGCTAACTAGACAGCAGCTCCAGCTTTGATTAATGAAGATACTGTGCTGGTTCACAACAGTAGACCTGGCGCCTCACAGCGAAACCACAGATAACTATTCAGTGAGTATTAATCATGGTTAACCAGGCAGCAGTTTCTTACAGGACAAATAAAGTAGCTTACTCTGGACTTAAAGGTACAATGAGACCACCTACACAAATACACACACACACTGTATACCCACATACATTCACAAGGCAATGAGAGTACATAATGCACAAGGTGAGCTTTTGAAGCAGCTTAATTAAACGTCTGTGCAGGTCTGAGGGTCTCTGCACAACAGAAGGCCCACAGCCTGTCCTCACCTTGTTGGACACGCACTTATTCTGTTGTGTTTTTCTCCTGACTTTGCAGCTCCATTCAAAATAAATCATCAATCTATTGTTTCCGTATTTTTATGGCTGCACGGCTTTTCTTATTTTCTAGGAAAAAAATCTGATGACTTATACAAGTCTGTCATCAGTAAGTGGCTGTAAAATAACATGCATACTATTAAGAGGAGTCACACATACACACACATACACACACACACACACACACACACTCAGAGACAGGAAAACTCTGTTACCCTTTCTGGGTATGTTTATCACTACAGCTTGTAACTTGTATTCTTGTTTTCTCCATATGTTCTGGACAAATCCTCATGGTTAGGTTCTCTGCCAGTGCACAAAAGGACCATTAAGCGATATTATCATCTGCAATAAAGTTAAAACTCAGAGACTTTGAGAAGACCTCATTGGTGGTAACCCTGAAAATAGCGTAGACTGCGGGTATGTATGTAGCTGCATGAAACTATACAGAAATGGTATAGACAGCTTACGCACTGTGTCATTTGCTTGTAATTTGCTCACTGTATGTTTGACATGTAACACACATCACAGGCCACCACACAATTTGATTCATTTGATCTTGATTGTGTTTTATGCTGACGTACTGTGTATTTCAAAACAGAAAAAAAACATCTGGTTTAGTCAAGCTCTAATCTAATCTATCTAATGCCTCTTATATACTTGGACTTTAAGGTTATGATGCAAATGTTCGGGCTGGAGCTGCTGGCCAGGGCTGCTCTGCAATTCCACAGAACACAAGTTGCCTTCAACTTCCATTATTACTACGATTATTTATTTTCCTCTTTCATTCCATCTTTAGTTATTTGCTTCAAATCGATTTTTCCCCCTCATACCTTTACACACATTTACACATAAATCAGGTACCTGACACACACATCACATACCACTATATACATGTGACCAGAATTTGTACGTATACATATATTTTCTATGTAAGTATTTAAGTAGTAGTATTTAAGTATTTAAGTGTAATTTGAGGGTATTTCTATACTACTTCATCCTACTCCACTACAGTCCAAGAGAAGTTGAGAAATAGACAGATACAATTACTTTAGTAAGTTAGTTTTCTGATACAAACCCTCTGACCAGTTTATGAAATATGATTTGTTATAGATTCAGCTAATGCAATAGAAATGAGTTCACATTAGCTCATTCCTTATGAGATGTATCATTAAAATGCTGATTACATGTTGATGAATCAGTAATGATTGAATAATATATTATATTTAATGATAATGATAAATGATAATTTAATGATTACATTACACTAGTGATTATTTTATCAATTCATTGTTTGTTTTGTTCATTTTTTTTTTTTTTTGTCCAACCAGCAATGTAAACCCAAAATATTCCATCAATGGAACAACTATCAACTAAATATCACCTTTGAGAAGTGTGAGTTTTCACTGTCAAGCAGGAAACACTTACTCACTGTGTGGATGTGCTCTCACTGTGAGCAGCTCAGCGGGTGCACAGCAGTGATGGACTTCTCTGGTCGTGCTCTGGCTGGCAGGAAGACAGACAGGGAGACCTGCTGCCCCCTGGCTGCTTACTAGTGCACTTTTCCTGGCCCATGTCGCCCACAGTGGGAGACATCACTTCTACCAACAAGTCTGAAGAGGAGTTTGCCTCAGAACTGGGGAGGGCGGTCACTACTTCTCTTGCCACTCCAGGAACTTTGTGACTAAAAACAGTTTGTGGAGTGTTTGTTTCTGCAACAAACACAGCAATGCAGCCTTCTAGGATCAGGTCTGGCACAAAAAGAGAGATGACCATCCTTGGACAAGGACCTAGAGGACGCAAAGCGATGAGCCAATAAGAAAGTGGGGACAACAGATAGTGAGAGGGAAGTATAAGGCTAAAAAGTCAGTCAGTTTAATTTAGTGGAATTTTTAATAGAAAATTCGGCAGAGGAAAATGTGAACTAATTAGCCAGATGCTGTCACGCGAAACAAAAGCAAAGCTCGAAGCCCTACGGAATATGAGATTTCTGTTCTGTATTGATGTGTGTGCTCCACGCATATTTACACCAGCTTGAGTGAGTCACATGTTTCATGTATGTCAAATATATCCCAAAGAAATAAATCAGCTCCCATTGCATTGCCACAATTATTTTTAAAAACATGTTTAAAACAAACAACAAACAACAGGAACAGGGATGTCAGCATTGCCATAAGGGAAATGAATGAATGTCAATATACATTTCAGGTGTCTCATTACAGATATGACAGATTAACAGTAACACTTGCACTGTTACACCTTTGAAGGGCAGTGCAAGACAACTAACAACTGAAGTGCTGCACTAAATTTGGAGTCATGAACTGAATTTATATCAAATATCATTCATCCTGGCACTAGTTTATATATAGGTATGTCCACATTGTTTATATGTGGTATTTAATGCATTCGACCAGTGTGTGTATGTGTGTTTTCTAAATCAGCGACGACAATTCTATGAACCCCTTAGTCCAGAAGAATAAACATAAACTCAGAAGTATGAAATAAAGGTGTCAAAAAGCTACACTGAAAAACCTTTATGCAGCAAACAAATGTAGCAACAGAAACATGTTGATACTGTGGCAGCCAAATTATGTAAAACATGAAAAAGTACAGCACCCTCATTGAGCGCAGGTGTGGTGACACATGATAAACTCTAGATAACACCACCCTCCAGTGGTGACAGAGAGGCATGGAACATCTCATGTAGACCGCACACAGTACTACTGCAGTACGACAGAGTCACAGATTTATCTCCAGTGTTATGTAACCGGTGCGTGGTTCCAGTGTTGAGTTCTCGACTGGACTGAATACAATGTTAAGTTTTATTTCATGTCATTTTTTACAGCAGTGTAGTCATGGAGCACTTAGGACACTCAATACACATTGATACACATACAAACACATGTTGCCTGTTATCTTCTGTTAGAATGGGAAGAGGCTGTGTTTCGTCCATACAAAGAGGATCACTGTGTCATATTACGAAACAACCATTGTTGTTTTTTGATGTTTTTTCTGTGACTTTTGTTTTCTAGTTCCTGAGATTAGTTCCTCTGACTCAGTAATGTTTGGTTTGTGCAGGAGGAAGATACAAAGAATTATCCATACATTGCTCAGGATGTTTTTACTGTTGACCTGGATACTCGGCTGAAGCGAGTAAAGCACTTTTGTCACGTATGAGTATTATACAAGTAAAATGAATCAATATCTGTGCTCGGATTGAATGAAAATCCTCATTGGGTCACTGACTGTCTCTGTACTAGTCACAGTGCCCCTCTCCTACACACATACAGATGTATTGTGTTGCTGTGTCCCTCTGCTCACTCACACACAGAACAGCTCTGTCTCTTCCTCTTAGGAGGATTTCTTCAGCTTCAGGTTTGTTTTTACTTTGGTTTGTACTTACTTATTAACAGGGGTGAAAGTAAGCCAGTATGGTCCAGTACTGCGTATCACTAAATGATTCTGTGGTGGTACACAGTACCAGGAAGATGCGAGAGCGGCTGCCTGCGATAAAGCCTCATTCAGAACCAGTCACGGCTGCACTCCGGGTCAGAAAATAGATCCGCTAGCAACATACAGACTTGAAAACTACTTTACCTTTAAATGCAAAATTACAATCAGTAGGAGTGAACAGTTGTGTTTCATTTTGTTTAACGATACAGAACAGCTCAGAAAAGAAACTACTTATGAGCTAACGGCCAGAGTGTTCACTCAGCAGTACGTGAGTGCGTGTCTACCTGCCGAAACAAGCCAGGCCAACAAGCCGCCCACGTATGTGCACACACACAATTAGAGGAAGTGCTTTGCTCTGTAAAGTCAAGTCATCGTTGGTACAATGTACCCAGTTACCTTCAAAACGTGATCAAACTGTCAACTTATCTCCACACTTAATACCATGCCTGTGTCAAAGAAACCTACACAGACACGACTTTCTAATACTTTTAGACTTGAGTATCAGTCAACCTGAGCGGCTAACCCGTCTCTCAGCGCTGAAACACGCTAAACTGCTAACCCGTTCATAACGTGAAACTAACACATACGCACGCACATGCATGTAAATAAAGACAGTGCTTTGCTCCGTAACGATCGTGTGTAGTCACCATTGACTCTTCATATGCAACCTACCCAGTTACTTTAAAAATTGTTATTCATTTCCAAAAAATCGTTCAATCAAACCGTAACCTCACATTGCAGACTTATCTCCAGATTTCATTTCAGTACCACGCCTGCACTAAGAAACCTGCCAAACAGTAGTTGGAAGCGGTCAGGTTTCTTCATACTAACTTAACCGGCTCGTAGTTTGCTAAAGACTGATCAGGATCACGTGGTCAACATAGGTTCATAAGCCTATTTCCTCTGACGCAGCACCATATACACAACCTTTTAATGAATTTAGAATCAAGCATCAGTCAACCTGAACAGCTAACCCGGCCCTCAGCACTGTAACATGCTAAACCGCTAACTCATTCAGAACAACTGAACCGAACAAGCCGCTCACTTCACCGCCGAGTAAGCAACCATTCTAAATTCAAAGCCATGACAAACCGGGATACCAGCGCCACCTGTTGCCCACCTGCAGTGACCACAGCAGCCGACCACGGCAGGGGAAGGGAGGGGAGGGGTGTCACGTACCGGGATGCCAGTGCCACCTGCAGCAACCACAGCAGCTGGGATGCCTGCACCTGATGCTAGTACCCAACATGTCTTACTCAAGCAGCATTCACCCACAACATTCTAACTGTTCTGCCACGAACGCTTTAGCAAGTCTGTCCTCATGCTATAATTGACAAGTCGCTACTACGCCTGTCCACATTGTCCACCCACATTGTCCATCCTAGCATGGCACTCCATTATACACTATCAGCAGATATTATGTCCCGGTCATTCCATCACTGTGGTTCTTCCTGTTTCTCCTCCATTCTCTTCTCAGGTCCAAACTATAAAACCTTATCCATACTCTTCATCATCATCAACAGCTGCCGTTTTCAGTTCAACATAACCCTTCCATCACTTGGTCTCTAACCCTGGCCATCTCGCACACAGTCTAGTTAACTTAGCAGCATTAACTTCTCTTCACTCTCTGTTAACTTCACTTTCTAGAGAGCGTTTTATTCAAAAGCTACTCGAAATCCATGCCACAGACCCACTATATGTCACCTGTTCGATACACTCCAAGTCACTCCAACATACATACATATCATACTTCATTCGCAATCATTCATTTTGTCAAAAAAATTTAACGTATCTTGTTGATGGTATGGTCCGTGCTAGTGAATTGGTTATTTGCAGAGTAGATCATTGGCATCATCAGTATCAGTATCAGTCAGTTTTACCATCTCATGTACCCTCAGTGTACTCGTGTATCTGTGTGTTTGTGTGTGCAGGTGGACACGAGCAGACTACGTGTGTCTCCGCCTTCAGTAAATGTCTTTTTCTTATTTCAATCCGTTACTGAATATGGGGGTAACAGTAGGCCTGTCATTACAATCAGATGCACATACAGTATTTGCTGCTTTTGAGTCACAGTCGCTCAACTTGGAGCTGGATCAACCAAAGCATCTCCTCCAACATAAAGAACTGCAGATGGCTTTCACAAGGCCCCAGAGATTTACTCCAGCAGCAACCACACAGGAAGTGCCGTGGCTGCGTCAGTGCTGGGAAACATGTGCTAAATTTGGGCCCAAAAAAAAACTCAGCACAAACAGCACACAAGATGACTACACTGCAGCAGGTCAGGCACTAACAGCGCTGACTCAAATGCTGGTGGAGATCTCGATGATGCACCACAACCACAACCAAAAGTGGTGATGGCCTAGCTGTTGGAGGTAATGCTATCCCGGTTGGAAGCAGTGCCACCACTTCCCATGCTCTCCACTATCGACAACCCGAAGACATTCCTGGCACTAATGTTGGGTAAGCTCAAAGTGCAGCGTTCAACCTGCCTGCTCGCTCTCAGGGAAGGTTCCAGGATGTGAAGAGGGCTGTCCTCAACTGGCTTGGCTGTTTCAGGGAGGGTCACCAACACCAGTTCTGGGGCATCAAGCTGGAATCTGCTGTCCATCAGCAGCTGAAGGTCACAACTATCTAATGGTTGCAGTTGTCTGCAGGCAAGGGACAGATGCTGAAGGGGATCATGCTAGTCATCGGCCCACAGACCTCCCAGCTACCATCATCCTTGTGGAGGATCAGCATAATGGTACAATTCTATTGGCCACGCATTCACTGAGATGTGTGCCTCTGGTGTGCACCACACCCTAAATGTCAGTTTGTTATCCCAAGAGTGCATTTGCACCCATTTCCACTCATTGATGTTCCATTTCAACAAATTGGTATGGATCTCATTGGGTCATTTCACTGGAATGGAAGTGGATATCCCTTTGTAGTTCTTTTGGACTGATATCCATAGGCAGTGTCCGTGCATACTCTCTGCAAAGAGGCTGTAAGTAGCTCAAAATGTTTATATTTAACTGGCATTATATTTGGCTGACACTAATAAACAGTGTCATGTTCTCGCAACTCACAGTCAGCATCACTCTTTCAACTGTAAATACAGTAAATGACATACTAGTATGTGAAGAATATAACTCCATAAATATTGATGACAGATTATGCTAACACATAATGCTGCAATTCAAATGCTCCTCTCAAATTGTTTAAGCTATATTGGCCTTGCCTCTAAAGCAGGGGTATTTGATTAAAATTTGAGGAGATCCAGTTAAAGTAAATCCCCTCAAGCAGAGGTAAGGAACATCATAATGTCTAATTTGCGGTAGGATTGTGATATCTGAATGAATGAACAGCAAACAAAACAACAAAAATACAGTTAAGTTAAAATTAAGTTAAAGTTAAAAATTAAGTTAAATTAAGTTAAAAAATGTATTAACATTTTGATTTAACAATCTCAAAACAGCTTAACTATTTCTCTTAAGGATTATCTTTCTTTCCCCCTTATATTCCATTTCCCCACTTTCTTTTCAGTGTGAGAATTGAGCTTTAGTTTGCCCTGCCAACATTTTAAATCTGGGTTGGAATTCTGTCAAGGCCATTCTCATGCACATGTGCTGATGCTCATTGGTGAGCTTGGAATTATATTTTGTTTTTATTATGTTCATTGTAGAGAACGCTGCCTCACAGCTGTATCTGGAGCCAAACATGGTCAAGATAAACAGGGCCACTTTCCTCAGATCTGGGAAAGCTGTCTCAGATACCATCTGGAGCCAGAAGGTGGCAGATTCGGTTCTTCCAAACTGCTCTTTCAGGGCCACATCTGCTTGGAGCTCAACCAGTTGCATCTGGAAAGGCCTAGCATTAGAACGTTCTCAAAAATGATGCAGCATGGGCCTGGAGCGCAGCACAGGAGGAAGCCTTCAAGAAGGTGAAACAGCTCATCACACAGTCGCCTGTGTGAGCATTCTATGATGTGAGTAAGCCGACAGTTGTTAGTGCAGATGCTAGCAGTTATGGCTTAGGAGGAGTCCTATTACAGAAACACGATGGATGGCTTTTGTTCCAGAAGACTCACCGAGGCTGAACAGCACTGCAGTCTGGGTTTGCGAAAAGTTTTCCAGATACCTGTATGGTTTAGACACCTTTATCCTGCAGAGTGACCACAAGTCCCCCATTCCATTCATACAAGATCTCAACTCTGAGCCTATGAGATGTCAAAGACTGTTCCTGCGTATGATGCGCTATAACCCCACAGCTGAATATGTGCCAGGGAAAGAACTTGTTATAGCTGATACCCTTTTCAGACATCCTCGGGCAACTGAGACACAAGAAGTCGCAGAGCTGACAAGTGAAATAAAGGCCTACGAGGTAGCAGTCCACAAAGCATGGCCCATCTCTGCGACCAAACTCGACCTAATCAAGCAGCAGACCCTGCTAGATGCTGAACTGCAGATGGTCCAGCATTATGTGATGACAGGTTGCCAACCAAATGAATCCTGAAACAGACTGATCCCTTCTTAGCCCTCATGAGCTACAGAGCGACCCCGCAGCAGGCCACGGGTGTGAGTCCATCTCACTTTATGCTTGGTAGGCAGATCCGCACCACAGTTCCTACTTTGGAAGCTAAACTACAACCTGCATGGCCAGATCTCCAACAGGTGAGACAGACTGACGAGAAGGTTAAACAGGCATCATGTCAGAGTCCTGCCAGTACTTGAGCCTAGAAATAGTGTTGTTAAGCTGGACAATGAACGTGGATGGACGAAGACAGCTATAGTCCTCAAACAATGTGACTCTCCAAGGTCATATTTAGTCCAGACAGACAGAGAAGTACTGCGCAGAAACCGTTGTCACATACGGCCCCTCCAGTCTGCTCCAGAGACTTCGGTGACGAATAAAAATGAGACGAAAATGTCATGCAAGAAATAAAAAATAAACAAAAACGTCCTCCTTGTTTTCATCTACTACATCCGTGTCAAACTCACACTGTAAGCATCGATCTGATTAGCACAGGATCCTTGGGTCTCCTATCAGATTGAAGCTCACATATTTTTCTTTATTTGCTTAAATAGTTTGAACACTGATTCAAGTAATGTGGGTTTCAAACTGAACATTTATTTTTTATCTATGTAAATGCATATGTAATATTTGTATGCTGAATACATAATAAATACAGAAACAGTTATTTAACAATATCATAAGGTGTAGTTTAGACAAACTTGGGTATGCATGGAGGATTCATCAGTATGGGCATGTATTCCCCATATTTCTATTATGTGGCATTTACTGTACAGAGTGATGCTGACTGTGAGTTCAAATCAAATCAAATCAAATTTTATTTGTATAGTCCAAAGTCACAAAACACATTTTGCCTCAGAGGGCTTTACAATCTGTACAGGGAGTGACACCCTCTGTCCTTAGACCCTCGGTTCCAGTGAGGAAAAACTTGCCCACAAAAAAACTTTAACAGGGAAAAAATGTGGAAGAAACCTCAGGAAGAGCCACAGAGGAGGGATCCCTCTTCCAGGACGGATAGACGTGCAATGGATGTCACATGTACAGAACAATCAACACAAACATGTCGTACAATTACAATGAATTACAATAAATGGTAAAGTGATTGCAGTAGCAGTGGAATCTGTGATAGAGATAAAGAGACACAGATGCACAGCAGCAGTAAGTCATTAACCAACAAAGCTGTAGTGGAGATGGTAGCAATATATAGTTGTATTTGTGTCAGTTGAATATTATGTCAGCTAAATAAAAACACTGTGAACTACTTACAGCCACATAGTTAATGTTAAAGATTTTTAATAAGATAAATATGCAAAGTTTTATTTCCTGCATCAAAAATTCAAATCCACACACAATACACCACCCTCCTTGTAGAACAGCTTTCAAATTTGAATTTATTTAGCTTATTTGTAGTCCACAGTGTAACTTGTGTTACATACACATTAACTTGTAGAATGTATATGTTTATGGACATACTGACTCAAGTGACTCAAAGGACTTGTAAGATCCGGATCTGTTCAGCGAGTGACTCGAGATCGGAGTTTGACATCTTTAGCAATTGCAGTTACAATAGAAAGAGGGTAGAATGAACAACACTGTAAGTTAAGACATTACAGAGGCTTACACTTATATTGTAATACCAGTAACATTAGCACAGACAAATAAAATACTGCAGCATGACCTCTTTGTAATTTCCATATTTTTTCCTTTAGATTCTCAGCTTTTTGAATTTCCAGCAAAGCTTTGTTTGTATAAAAAAAGATCTCCCTCTTGTTTGAACAGTTGTTCAAATTCTCACTCAATGAATCAAATCAAATCAAATTTTATTTGTGCAGCCCAAAGTCACAAAACACATTTAGCCTCAGAGGGCTTTACAATCTGTACAGGGAGTGACACCCTCTGTCCTTAGACCCTCGGTTCCAGTGAGGAAAAACTTACCCACAAAAAAACCTTTTAACAGGTTGAAAGTTAATGTTGTAAAACTGGAGTGCAGCGCGACAAATGATAGAACAGTCATCATTCATTCATTCCTGTATTATGTTATCATAACACATATATACCACACACAGCCCCCTTTCATTATCTTAATGTATGTCTACATACCATGTGAACTGTGAAACACAGGTTCAACAAAATCAGTGTTCTTACCATTTTACCCCCAGAATCGCATTTGCTTCCCGTTCCAAAATGCCCATCTCTCACCCTTTTCTGCACAGAGCAGATTAAAGCTGCACATTAATTGTAGTACTGTAGTATAAATTAGACAAAGACTAAAGGGTAATAAACTGACTGCAGTTAATGCTGATCCAGTTTTCGGATGCTTCTACAGTATCTAATTCAGTTCTGATGTACATTAATCTACTTCTGAGCAAATAATTTTTTACTTACTTGTATGTTCTGTGCTGCTGACTTATTTTGTATTACTTATTAGGATAATTCCCCATACTGACTCAGTGTGAAATGCTCAGTTCTCTAAACTCTGAAAGTCACGGGCACTGCCCAGTCTGCTCGGTCACACTTGATGGGCTCTTATAAACCACATACAAAAATGAAGGATGTTTTATGCTCATGAGATTGGATAGGAAGCATTCAGGGAAGCATATAAAAAGAATAAAAAAGGCTTATACAATACTGACATTGTATTCTACGTCATCTTTACTGTAGACTGTCATATTTCACAGAGAGATTTCCCCTATAATTGGAGTAAATACAGAAATTATTACAGGCTGCATGGTTGAAGCCAGACATTTGAATCATTTATTTTGAACTGTTAAGGTCATGGCCAATCCACAAAGCTACACATCAGTCATAGTGACAACTTTTCTGTGGGCTGCTGTTTCAGCTGTACCCATCACCTCAGGATTGGTTCAGAGCTGATAGCACCACAGGAGCTGAACACCATTGGACAAGAGAATTGCCTCTGAAGTCTGTGACTCGTATGTATGGGGAGTGATTAATGCCACATTCAAGAAACAACGAGACTGAGGTAGACAACAGTATTAGACATTGGACAATGGGTTTTATTTTAACCAACAGCTGAGAATGTTGTAAATGGTGGGAGACTGGTTTTTGACCTGAATCTATATAAAATCCTGAATTTAACTTGTAAGTAAAGTTACACTAAGTAAAGTGTTATCTAACATTCAATTGAAATCTGTTCAAGATGGAGCTCATTTTACAGACATAATACAGACAGTTTAATCTACATATTATTTGTTAATGCATGTTTTTATACATAAAACTAAAATCTACAAAGTAAACAAATGTAAGTAGCTTTGCTGGAATACCTCTGTGCTTTTACTCAAGCTAGCTTTAAATGCAGGATTTTAACTTATAGTTAGTACTATTATTTAGTATTAGTACTAGTATTTAGTAATAGTATTTACATTTTTACTTTGTAATAGCAACTAAGAATGTGAAAACTAAAGCACAGCTGTGCTTGGAGCTAAATGTGAATGCCAGCATGCTAAGAATCACATATTGATCCAAAATTCAGTTTGTTAGCTAACCATCATTTGCTAATAACCACATTAACACAAATGTCTCTACTTTTGCTGGTACACAAAGAACTTCACAGTGGTGTGTACACAATACTTATTACAGTAGTACGATAGTACTTAGTAATACCATAATTAGACATTGCACTCAAAACCACAAAGTGTATGTGTTTTCCTTATAATTCTCAGGTATTAGATTGATACCCATCATGTGGTCTAGGAACAAGAGGAGCATTTGCCGAAACCACCAATACCTTAGCTGACATAATAAGTGATGTCACTGGATTAGTCCAAGTCTTTGCGGGTAAAGAGGAGTCAATTTAGGAGTTATTTAGGTTTATTTGTGATCTGAAATGTGTATGGTTGCGATGTAGGTTGTAATAAAACAGGTTAAAGTGTTTTAGGTGTAGCTGTGTTCACGTGATAGTTGGTTGATGTAATTTGTGTTATTATAAGGAGTTTCAACCTAGTTAACAGTTTAGTTATTATTTTTGGTTTTGTACATATTTTGTACATATTTTTTTATTTTTTCAAGTTGCTGTGATAAATACAAACTTTCTTACCATGTTTTGTATTGCACACATTACACTCACTGCATAAGATATGTCAGTGTTCAGTGTACATTTAAAGCTCTGTTAGTGGTGTCATTAAGACTAAAAGCTGCTTTATAAGGTATACGTGCTGAAGATGTCTTCACAGTCATTTCAATAAAAGTCCAGCCAGAAAACAACTGTTTGCGCTTGCTTCAGAACACTGAGGTCAGCATTATTCTTTAAATCCAATCCATTATTTGAAAAGTAGATCAACATGGATGAAGACGGTCAAGATAGCTATATGATAAAAAAAGTGCTGCAGCTCATGCTGCTACCACTTGAAGCTGTGGAGAGAAAAATGAGAGTATAGAGGAAGAGATGTGAAACCATCAGAGACAGAGACAGAGAAAATTTAAAAAATCAATTCTATAAAACATCATCTATAACATTTTTATATATAGTATTGATTTAGATTGATTTGATTGTTATTGTTATATATATATATATATATATATATATATATATATATATATATATATATATATATATATATATATACCAGTATTGATTTGGTTGTTTTATTGTTCATTGCTTGCTTTCTTGCTTTCTTTCTCAGTGGGTTAACTCTCATGTAGTGCGCGCCTCCCTGTGTGTGGTGGCACTATTTACCCTCCATACCGAAGCGCGCATACCGCCGTTCCAACCCGCTCGCTCCATAAAAGAAGGGCGCTAACCAGGAGAGGTACAGTTATTTCTAACACACGTGCAGCCTTTTCCGCACCATACAACACGGATGACAGAACATGATGAGAGAAGAAGGGGACTAATAAACGTGTTTTTGAAGGTAAGCCTGTTTCCTTCACGTGTAACTCTGGTGTTCTTGGTCATGGATGCTGCTCAGCATCAGCAGCGTGGATGTCCGTACCCACTTGTCCAAAGCGGTTATGGTTGCCTGAAATATATTTACAGTGTAACATGTTTACGGACATGGGGCGAATATTTGCTCACAGAGACGCTGCTCCTCTTTGTCATGTGCACACGGCACCAGAACACTTGATGGGCTCTAATTAACAAAAGGTCTGTTCATCATCGGCAGCATCTGGTTGCAGTAATCCTTCACACGGCGCTCTATCTAATCCACGTTCTGTCATGTACACTGCGCTGTGGACTGCAACTGATGGAGAGTCCGCAGTATTATCCAATTCAAAACAAAGCAGCAGGCCTGTGTCACGATTATTGTGGAAAATGGGTCCATCGTTCAGTGCAGTCAAAGCCTTCACCCCTGTGAAATACATGAATAGACAATAATGGGCGGAAATCAAATGTGTCATTTGGTCATTGTGTCTGCCACGTGCCTTTGATTTGTTTGCTCGTCAGATATACAGCATCCCTCCCTGTGGGTCAAGGAAGGAGGGGCGCACGGGGGCAGAGAAGAACCCCAAAAGGACGTGGTTTCCATGGGAGGGGATACTCTGTGGAACCGAACCCTAATTATGTGATCATGTTTTCCCTCCATCATCAGCAGACACTCTGCTGAATATCTTTGTCCTCAGCAGCAGCGCTGATCTTGCATTAGTCTCTCTATGTTGCATCATCTTTCTGAGATCATGTGTGAACCTCTGACAGGACCCAAAAGCGACAGTTGTGGTTTCTTATGTGTCGCCTGCCCTGTTTCTTTGTTTCCTGTCAGATAGTCTTACTGCTGCTACAGTCACACACCCTCACCTGCGCTCTGGGGACACTGAGCATGCGTTATGGGCCCAGTGTGATCCCAGAACAAGGATTTGGGGATTCCCAAACTGTGAAATGAGGAACAATCATAATAACTGATTACAAATAGATATATTTGTTAGATTTACTAATACTTGAATCCTATTAATAATAATAATTAATATAGAACAACATTAGTACAGTGTAGAAAGAATGATTTTGATGCGATATGTTTGTTAAAATAATAATAATTATATGAATAATAATACTACCCAACATTTAAATAACTGTTTCTCATCCATTGATTAAGGAAGTTAAGAAGAGGAAAGGAGAGAGTGAGTCAGAGACAAGAGTAAATGTGGGACTGACTTGTAGTGGTTGGTGAGAGCTTGGTGAAATAAAAGGCTGAAAGACAGACGCCAAGCTGGGCTGACTGCTGCTGGACTAATCAGTAATATTAGCTGCTGCTGGGTCTGCTGTTGGTGACCTGGTTGATGTTTGGCTGTTAGCAAAGTTAGTGACTCGCTAGTTTTTAATCATAAGTAATGTGATCAGAACAAATGTAAAAAGCAACGGTCAGTCAATCTTATCTGTGCTAGTGCTAGAATCAAACTACACACCTGTTTGCTGTTTGTTCTAATGCATAAGATCTCTCTGAGATTACTGCTAATACAAACAGAACATTCACTTCTGCTTCACATTCAGCTATGACCAAAAACTATGACTGAAAATATTAATAATAAGTTTGTTTTTGACCTCCTTCATATTTTATATCTATCTATTACCATATACACGTGGTGTCTATATTGCATTTGCCTTTTTGTTTCCTTGAGACATTCAGTACATAATGTTCTCTGAGCTTTACACATTATTATATATATATATATATATATATAATTACGGAACAAAAGACTACATTTATTGGGTTAACTTTGAAGTATTGCACATGAAGAATCATACAATCCCTCAACTTTTTCAGTTTTTTTTATTTTGTGTACAGTCACTTCAATGCATTATTACTTCTGTCCCAGTCTACTAATAGTGCTAGAGCTTGGAGTTCACATCGCTGATAAATGTTACAGGAAGCAAATGTACACCCTACCACTCATTCATGCTGAAACCAGTGACAATAGATATAGAATGGACAGAGCATGAGTGACGTCACCCATGGGTTTCCAAAGTGTGCTGGCCGCCTCCCTGTAAATCTAAATATCAGCCAAGACATGCATCATGGATAAACCTGAGGCGAGCTGAATGACACCTGAGTGCTCAAATAAGCCACCTGTAACAGTACTTACCTGTCAAAGCAACCATGTGTAACTTATTATGTAGTGAACAGGTGAGTTGTATATAAATTCACCCTCAGTACAGTTGTCATGAATGGGGAAATTAGCTATAGAGACCAAAACTGTTTTTTGTACCAGGCTGTAAACATGTTTAGTTCTGCTGTGAAGTTGGACATTTGAACATGGGGACTTACGGGGATTACTCAAGGAATTACAGTTTTAGTACTTACACATAGGCTTCCCAGCAACAGAGGTTGCACCTTAGCTGAAACCTTGCTAAACTGAGCTAAGCTACATATGTTCAGATGGCTCTGAACTACTGGCTAGACGTCACTTCCATGTTGGTTGAAAAATAATAAGTTACATATGTACAGTACCTACAGTTGAAGAAAAATGGAGGGATACAAACAAGATGTAACATGTTAGTTACATTTACATTTAGTCACTTAGCAGACTCTTTTATTCAAAGCGACTTACAGAAAAGGGAAGAATCAAGTTACAGTGTGATAACAAAGCTAACAAAGGTAATCTCTGAAGAGCTGAGACTTCAGGAGTTTTTTTAATGTAGAGAGGGACGTCCTGATCTGGTAGGAACTGGTAGTGGGTTCCATCAATGGGGAACAACAGACAAAAAAAGGTTTGGATTGTCTTGAGCGTACAGGTGGCAGAGCGCTGCAGTCGTTGGTTAACATATGTCTGTATAAGGGCGTTCAGGTAGATAGGTGCAGAACCAGAGACAACTTTGTATGTGAGCATTAGCGCTTTGAATTTAATGTGGGCTGCAACAGGTAGGCAGTGGAGCTCAATGAGCAGCAGGGTGACATGTGACCTTTTGGGTTGGTTGTAGACTAGGCGCACCACCGCGCCACTGCAGCTAGTTAGATAGCTGTAGAGGTGTTGATGGTTTGTTACTTCTAGACAGATGGCAAACTAACCTAACTGTCTCATGCATTTTCACAGTTAATGGACAATAGGAGTGGTATTAATCAATCAATCCTCTCATCCTTTCCTGAAATATCAAACTATTTCTCTTAAGTATCTAAATGTTGCAGCATTCTTCCAACACGTATGTGTTTGGGGTGGGGCACAAGCAGCTGCCAGAGAGCCCATCATACACTGTGTTCAGGTTTGTATCACAGTTACTGTCTGCATCTGAATACTGCACTTTAAAGTCTGTGTCTGTGTGAGGGCTGAGAACAATGACTCAGCATTTCCCATTTCCCATTTCCCAGAGACAGATCAGTCATCTCATCAAAGGCCTCTTCTTCACCTCTCTGTTTCTTACTTCTTAACATAGCTGCAACAGGCTGTTAACTGATGCTGAATGATGCATGTGACAGTGTTTCATGTCAACAAAGGTGTTTTACTGCACTGATTTGAATCAGAGTATTTCACAATATGAAAATCACAGTGTGTATCTAATGTGGAACATCAGATTTTTTTTAATGACAGCACAGTTCTGTCACCGTGGTGATAAGCATTATGCAGAACTAATCCAGTTTAATTTGAAGAGATTGTCTGACCCAGTTCACAGAAGCAGATGGGGCCAGAGAAGGATAACGAACTCACCAATCCTCCAATGTAGAGTTGTGCATTAAAGTGGCAGCTGAGTTATAACCATAAAATCTCAATGACACCTATAATATGTTAACAGTATTAGGCTTTATTTGCATTGTGTTTTTTCTGCTGTTAGCTACTCATGGCTGTCTAGGATAGATGTGTTCTTCTTCTAACAAACTAATCAGGGACTGTAAGAAAAATTCTCTCTGGCACAAAATCATACACCCAAAACATGATTACCTTTCACTCCCCTTTTACTCACTTCAGTTTCATTTTTTGGCCTTTTTCAAGCATTTATTTGATAAGGCAGATAAAGAGTCATAGGAATGTGGGGAGAGAGATGGGGAATGACAGCATGCAGCACAGGGCCACAGGCCTTTGTATATGGGGCAGATGCTCTACCAAGTGAGCTAATCGACACCCCAGAAATTGCTTTATTTCTGGAACAGGATTCGAAAGTTCTGGTTGTGAAGAAATCTCTGACTTTCCGTTACTGAATGAAGCTTGACTCTCCTACATCTGCTATGATAATAATATGAGCACAGTTCCTTATTCCAGATTATTTATTATTATGGTTTCACTGTCACCCTGCACACCACTTGTGACTCACTGAACAAATATAGAAATGTCAGTTTCATAATGACAAACAGTAACATAATTTTTTTAAGTCAAGTTCCTGGAAAATGTTTTCTTTACTGACTCCCCCACAAATCCCCCGCTTCAAATGAAGCCTACAGAATCTGATGGACTGTGCACCTTTGAGAGCATCTACATGTATTCCAGCCCATTGCAGCTGCATAGCCCAAACAGAGAAATGCGTTTCTACAACACAATTTATTATTATATATTTTAAAATTATAATATAATCTAATATAATCTAATAAATATAATTATAGAGTATAATAATAAGAATAATAAATGTTATCTATACTTTTTTTTTTTCTGGATACTCAAAGACATTTTACATCAAAGCAGCAAAACATAAAACATCCTATAGTACGTAAAAGATGTGTTTTTCTCAGAGATTTGAATGTTGGAAGTGTTGGAAGGTCAGTTCAGTCATGGATGTGTTTGGAGAGAGAATTCCAGAAGGAGCGGGTAGCTACAGAGAAACCTCTGTCAAGGCCCCAGGTTCGGTGCTTGGTCCTGGGCGGTGGAATTATGAGGTTAGCATCACAGGAGGCTGCGGGATGGATTGTGGCGATGAAGGAAGTGAGTGACGTAGGACCTGGTTATGGAGGGCTTTGTGTGTGAGGAGGAGGATTTTGAAGTGGGGGTGCTGTGGGACTGGGAGCCAGTGGAGGTTCTGGATTATGTGGAATGTGGTCGTAATTGCAGGTATGGGTGTGCAAATGAGCAGCGGCGTTTTGGATGTACTGGAGTTTACTTGAAGTATTTAATGGTGTGCCGTAGCTTATGCTGTTGCAATAGTTGATTGTGGAGGTGATGACGGAGTAAATGAGGGTTTCAGCAGCAGAGAAGGCGAGTGATGGGCGAAGTCGGACAATGTTCTTAAGGTGAAATAAGACAGTTCTGGTGATTTGGTTGGCATGCATGGTGATCAATTTGGTGGAGATAAATGGTAAGTGGACTGTACTTATATAGTGCCTTTCTAGTCTTCCAACCACTCAAAACTCAAAGTTTTACACTACATATCTCATTCACACACTGATGGCATTGGCTGCCATGCAAGGTGCCAACTGGTCATCAGTTTGAGGAGCTAACATACACATTCACACACTGATTCAGGAGCAATTTGGGGTTTAGTATCTTGCCCAAGACACTTCAACACGCAGACTGGAGGGGACTGAACAGGGTATTGAACCGTCGATTTTCTGATTAGTGGACGACCCACTCTGCCTCCGAGCCACAGCTCTCCCTTGATGTAGAGCTCATCGTCAAATTACGTTGCCAATAGAAGCATGAAGTGGATGAAGACGAGAGGACCAAGCACTGAACCCTGGGGGACGCCTTGGAACAGAGGAGTGGTGGAGGTGGATCACAACAGGTAAGAAGCCGATCTGAGATGATAATGAATTGTTTGCTCTAACACTTTGGAACATGGAACAGGACATAGCAAAGCTACTAGACTATTGAACCAGACAATATGATGTGGTGAGGCATAAATCGAGAGACAAAAATCCTTATTAGTAAGTAAACAGAGTTAGGTCTTTAGTGATGTGGACACCAAGGTACAAAGGCGCTTGAAGCTTTACACTCTCTCCTAGTACCCAAGGGTCATAGTTCCTCCTCTGCTTCTTCCCAAAGACCACTATCATCCCCATACAGCTAAATTCCACTAAGCATGGATGCAGAGTGTTCTGTATTCCCTTCAGCGTCAATGTTTTCTAGTCAGTGTTTCTAGTCAATGTTTGTAACCCCACCAGAAATGTCCCAGAAGCAACACTCCACTTTGCTTTGTTGATATATCTTTGATGGATGCTGTGACCAGTCGTGTAAATAAGCAGACAAAGCAGATCGAGCTGACTGGAAGTCATACAGAAATGGCATTGAGATTTTCAAAATAAAATATTTTACTCATGGTAGGGGCACATAAAACAAGGAAGTTAATGAAAAGTCTGGCCATCACATGGAGAACATACCAAAACAGCCTCGCCGCATAATGTAGCTATCCATTACCCCTATTAACACATTATCCTATAAAAGACCTTGATGAGGACTTTTATAGGGTAATGTGACATCCATGATGTAACTTTGACTGGTTTAATCTTGCTGACGTGAAAGGTGGGATGTACTCTGAGGGATCGGGGCAGACGGAGACGCACAGCCGCTGGATTGATAAACCTGGTGATGGGGAACAGACCAACTCCACTTGAAGAGGCAGTTCTTTGGCAGTGACCACAGTCCACCATATATTGGCAAGAGGGAACGGGAAACGTGATAGGCACTGTGGTGAACCGCTGCTTAAGCTCTTGGAAGGCTGCAGTCATGTCGGTAGAAAAGTGGAATGGCACCTACGGGGAAGTGAGAGCATGGAGCTGATTAACCGTCTGTAGAAGTTGGCAAATGCTATGAATTGCTGTACTCTTATGAGACTCTTATGGCTATCTGGTGTTTATAGTTTATACAGGGATGGAGGGTCCCATTTTTTTTCCCCACAAAAAACAACCCAGCCCCGACCGGGGATGTATGAACTGTTTCTGTATAAACCTTCATGGCCTGTCTCTCAGTCCCAGAAACCAAATAAAGCCTACCTTTGAGGATGGTGGAGCCCAGCAAAAGCTCAATAGCGTAGTCGTAGGGGCAATGAGGTGGAAGAGCTGTGGCCTTGCTCTTGCTAAAAACGTCCACTTGGTGGTGAAAGCAGTGATTGGCAGAAACATCATTATTCAATGTAACAGTTTTATCTTGTTTATCAAGTAGAGCCTCATGTGCTCCCAGTGATCAGCAATATGGAGGTTTACCAGATTTGTGAAATGTCAAAAAGCATGCTTCTGTTAATGGGCTTACTCAGCGGATCAACCCAGTCCCCAGAACCCCAGCCTCTGAACTAACCCACAGTCAATCCGACTCTTGTCCACCCCAAATCAACACTTCTAACTCAATGTCTTTGCCTAGGTGTGTGATTTTAACAGTTTACGTGAAGTGGGGGTGACAGCTGCGAATCGACTCACCATCAGGTCCATTTTCATGGGAGAAAAGTTGCTCCAACTGGGTGCTGAGGAAACCTACCTGGAATATCATGGAGGCTTTAAACTCCTCTTGGCTGCTCCTCATGCTGTGTGAGACGGGGTGCCTGGGAGCACCATGCTGCAGTCAGCTGGTCTCTGCCGAGTCCATGCTGGCCAGTGTGTACTATCAGGCACGTGACTCAGTGATAGGACTGAGATGCAGTTAGGGTAGCTTATCAATGGTTTTATTATGCCACAAAAGGAGAACTTTCAACAGGGGTTAGGGATGGCTATGAAAACTACAACTGAAAATCCTACTGTCTAAAAGGGGGAGAATAAAAACAGCTCTAAACAGAAAACTACTACAATCAGGAATAAAAACAAAACATCTACTAAAGGGACTCGACTATGAAAAACAAATTTACTAACTTAGATGGCTATGAAAATTAAACGGCAAAAAGCCAACAAAAAACCCTCTAATCGGGGCAGACAACTGTGAAAAAGATACTCAGACTGTGACTAGACAAAATGACAGGTGGCTCTTGACTACAGACAAGACACACTGGCACAAAACAAAGGGAGACGCAGACTATAACCACCAGTGATGGAAATAACAGTGCTATAAGTAACGACGTTCGTAACAGCGTAACTTTTTTCAGTAATGAGTGATCTATTTGATTAGTCTTCCCATCATCATAATGCCATTACCGTTACTGCCAAGAAACTACTCTGATTGAAGGCAGCTGTTTTTCATCAGACCACAAAATTAAACAAACAATTTAAAAAACTCAACTTGACATACTGGTGTGACAGGAGTGGGATTCTGCCATTTAATTGTGCTGATGTTCCAGAGGAAGTTGTTGTCTTGATACCAGTGGTTCAGGTTTTCTCCTTCCTCCAGAGAGGACTTTTTTATTGGTTTATTGTAAAAATGGCTCCAGCATTGTGTGTCCACCCACCTTGCCATCTTGGATCTGTTCATGAGGAAGTCAAGGATCAACATGCACAGTGAGGTTTTTCATCCCAGGTCCTTGAGCTTTGTGACCAGCCTTGAGGGAACTATAGTGTTAAATGTTGAACTGTAGTTAATGAACAGCAATCTCACATAGCTCCCTTTCTTGTCCAAGTGGCATAGGGTGGTGTCGAGGATGTGTGCTGTGATGTCTTCTGTTGATCAGTTGGGACAATAAGCAAACTGTAGTGGGTCCAGTATGCTGGGTAGTGATGAACAGATGTAATCCTTGACCTGCAAGCCACCTTATGACCATACAGATAGTTAGATTATTATTATAAACACTGCTACTAGTTGTCATTCAGAGTTTGATATCTCAGGCCCACTGCCCACATCTGGTTTTGGTATCTTCCTGATGTTGACATGAAGAGAAGATGATAGAGATAGAGGTGATGGGTAAAATAGTGCTGACTGATGCCAGTGGGACTAGTTGATTGCTCTCAAAACTGCAGCCAAGCAGAAGACCATTTTTGGGTCAGTGCCTGCTTTGTCCCATCCCATTAGTTCCCCACAGTAACACTGGGGCCCTGGAGGGTTGGATTCCCCTGACTACTATAAGATGGGCAACAACTGTACTGCGAGGACTGGAGCTGGATAGAACAGCAACAGATAGGAGATCACCTGGAGTATACCGGCCATGTATTCATGAATCAAAGAGCTGTGTTTACATCTGGACAAAATGCAGGGAAAATAACATACAAGTAACAAACATATTGGTTCTTAATTGTCTAATGTGCACAGGCTGGTCTGATCCACCAGCCAATCCGCCATTTTGGTTGAATTTTTGGTTTCTGTATATCAACTCTTGGATGGATTATCACAAAGGTTTGTGCAGATATCATGGGAGCCCAAGTTCACAAGTTCATGTCATGGTACTGAAACTGGTGTTGAATCGTCCCTTTAGTGCCACTATGAGGCTGACAAACACAACACAGTCTTCCCTCCTCTACCGTTATCTCATGAACTGCTTTTTATAAAATTACATGTCACATTTTGTTGACAACTTGATTTCATATATTCCAGCCACAAATCACTGTGACTTCAAGGAAGGAAAGGGCAGATGAACCAAATACATGAGCAGCATGTTAAGTTTGGTCTGTAAGACCTGGGGAAATGAAGGATCAGAAGAAAGACAGACAGACAGACCACTGGACATGGACGTGGACATCTGTCTGGTTGACTGGTTGAATTCTCTTATGAAACTATTTTTTCCTGCCTGCCTCTGGGGTCACTGTGTATGTATATATATATATATATATATATATATATATATATATATATATATATATATATATATATATATATATATATATACACACACACACACACACACACACACATACATTTATTATACAAGCTAAAGATGATGTGGAGGAGTTTGACTGTTTCCTGCAGCCGATAAAGCGATACATAATGGTGACACAGTAAGCTCCTATCAACATTGGGTGCTGACTGTTGGCTGTAATCATTCAGCCACTATGAGATCTCACCTGACATCTTCTGGCATTACCTGCCTCTCCTGCTGTCCCCTAACTTACGTCAATCAGAAAAAAATCAGCCACGTCTCTGGATACTTTTCATATTTAAGATTTTAACATTGTACAAAATGCACAAAACAAGTAAATATAAAAGGTGTCACCCTGTTTAAATGCACATTTTCACTCAATGCAAGCTTCCTCTCTACTAGAGAGACAAAACACAGCAACAGATGAAAACATTAGTCGTTCCTCAAATTAATACATAAATACAAACATGAATACAACAAATAAAAACAGCATGCTGTATTTCATGTTTTTTCACACATTTTTGAGATTTAACCAGTGCTCTTGCTGAGTATTCTTGAGAATTAGAGCCACCTTAATGCATCTTAATGCTCTCAACTCCTGAGGCTGTAATCTGAGCAAATTAGGCAATTGGGATTGTCAATGACAACCCCCATTTACTATTTTCAATGTGCAACAATGACAGTATGGAACAACGGTGCAACTGTACAATTAACCCAAATAACTGCAGAACGTTTGCGTAATTCAAGGAGATATTATTTTCTCTGAGTATTTCATCAGAGAGAGTTGGTTGCTTTAACTGCATTAAATTGCACTTCTATATTTCTCATGCAAGACTTGGCTGTTTAGCAGAGAGTCAAAACTGAGTTATAGGTCAATATTCTTTTTTTTTTTTAAAGTTTTTTTATCCCTCTGTTGTAGATTCGGCATCTCACATGGGGGTCATGACAACATCCCATTGGGAACCCCTGTTCTGGAATTCAAGCTTCTCTGCAGTCTCCAGATTAATGAATGAATAAAACAGTAGAAAATTAATCAGAAATCCACCCTCATTAGCCCATACTGAAATGAATGAAACTGACCATATATTCCTGCAGTGAAGGAAAAAAAGACGAAGAGCTTTCAGGCTGCTATCAAGGCTGTAATTATCTTCTCTCCTAAATAGTATGTTACATTAGTCTCATAACACGTGCAAGGTCAATGAGGCCAAATGTACAAAGCTGTTGAAGTTTCATTTCAGGGGTGTTCGCTTTTCTACTGCAAGGTTCAAAGAGTTCCTGGAATTAGACCAGTGCTCAGTTCAAACAAGGTTGTCTGCTGTCACAGTCGACTCATCGAACCACAGCTCCACTCTCACATAATTCTCAATACTACAGTTTCAACAATATTCTAATATTCTTTCCAGTGACTTGATTGTAGTGGCATAGCAGCGTGTGTCAACATCATTGTTTTTGAGCGAGAATGACAGTTTGAAATTTCATTTAAGTCTGTTGCTTTTTAGATGTGTAATAACCACATGGGAGGCTTCCCCTTGATACTTCAAAAGCCTTTGTTTACCACAGAGGAAGACAATCTCCATTCCAAAGCAAATAAGTTTCTGCTGTGAAGATGAAGGACCCAGTAGGTAGGGCAGAGCCCATTGCTTATTAATATTACGAATCATTGCTCTGATCTCACTTTGAAAATAGAAATGAAAAGGCAAGATAGAGAATTAGATAGGAATGAAATAAGAAAAAAATAACCCGTGAGAACTTTCCATTTCTGGCTTTGTTTGATTCAGAAGCAGTCAAGGATATAAAAACAAACAGTGAGACAGAAGGGAGTTACCTCAGCACACCTCATTGTTAACAGTGCCCTGGTTCAACTTCCAAGGCACTCCCACTCTGGTCATCTCATCATCACCTGATAATGATCCATAACTCCCCCTCACCCTGCCTCTCATCATGCCATGTAATGCTTTGTACTTAATATCGAATTCACATCAGACCACAGAGGATGTGAAAGAACTTCATTTGATCATCCATTGACTTTCAATTAAACATATGATTTGGACTGGATTTTAAGCTGTGGCTTCTTGATCGGCTGCAAAGACAACAGCATGGCTGGATAATCCTAGTTTCTGTTTGCTTGTCAGAACCTCCTTGTATTCAGTACTCAGTGATGTTCATGCAGAATAATAAGGTGGGGTAGCGTGCCACCAACCAAGTGCTAATTATTAGTTGAATGAAAAGGAGAAGCAGTGAGACCATTGCATTGGGTGCACATCAATATAGGTCTTAATGAATAAATATGAGATGCCACAAGATGTAGTCTGTTCTTAAATCGGCAGTAGATACTTCTGTACCTCTTGTCAGATAGCAGAAGGGTGAGCAGGTGAACAGTGTGTTGTCTTTTACTATCCTTTTGGGCTCTAGCACCAATGTCATTCTTTGGCAAGTGTTACCAATGCTGTTCTGAGCCATGCACAAAACATGTTAGTAGCAGAGACTGTATATAACATGGACATAAACATGGACAAACATCTCCATGATGTCACCCACAGATTGCAGAAGAGCCGTTGTGAAGCTCAGTGTGGTGGCTCTTGGCAGTCCTGCCTCTACTGGCTACCCAGTAATTCAAAAATGGGCAAAGAGATGGAGTTTGGTGGAGCTGAGGACGGCTGAATGAAGCTGTGATGTCACCTACCTGTCAATCAAGGCCTAACTTTAAGCCTTAATACAATTTGAACAGGCAAGTTCTATAAAAATTCAGACACAGTAGTTGTCATAAACAGGGAAATTATTAGGGCCAGAGCGCTGAACAACATTCAGGCAGCGAGAGCCCTATTGTATACTTAAACACACTAAACACGCTCGAAAATTCATGAAACAAAAAAGTGAAGCAGTAAAGTATGCTGAAATTTTTAGAATCCTGGATGTTTCTTGGCCACTCAGACCAAGATGGCTCCACAGTGTCACCTACAAAATCCTGTACAGAGCCTCCACCATTGACAAATTTTCACATAGAGACATGACTTTCAGTGGCCACATGTATCTCCCCCAAGCCTACAAAAAAGTCTCTTGGTGACCTGGGCTACAGCGAAGCGTACAGCATCCATTTTGTTTCAAAGTGTTTTTGGGGTCATTTCCAGGGGTTGTATTTGAACAAACTCCTCCTAGGGCTTTCATCTTATCTGTTTGAAACTTGGCGTGTGTGTTCTTAAGGCCTTGACAATGAAAAGTTAGCAAAATCGTGAGTTTTGGATTTACTGTGTGGGAGGGCCGGGGCCACGAAATTCAGCGTGTTTTCATTTCTGTTTATTTCTGCTGTGAAGTTGGACAATTTAACATGGGGGATTATGGAGCTGATTCATCCTGCAACCAGCCTCAAGTGACCGTTTGGGGAACTGCAGGTTTTGGCACCTGATGGTGGTAGTCTCCAACTTTAAAGCTGAGTTATCATTTGACCCTTATCTTAGCCAGAAAGGTCATCAACAAAAACTCCAGAAACATCTCATTATAGAGACCGGAAACCTTTAAAAAAAAAACATTGAAATAACATACAATAAAATAACACAGCTGCAAAATAAGTAAACTGCAGTCACTTCATGACAGTGACTTAAAAGATTAGTAGTGTAAAGGATACAGTTTGTCGATCACATCATCTAACACCAGCGTCAAACTAAACTCTTGTTTTCAGGAGAATTGAAATTCTAGCTGACTTTGTCTTCACCTGTGATTAATTGTCCTCTTTCCATGTGTGTTAAATATGACGTGTGGATGTGGAGGCTTTTGAGTAGTTAAAAGGCAGCTTTGACAGAACTGTGTAACAAAATGTAATGAGTAATGTAACTAAACTAAACTAATTAAAACTTCCAAGAAGTTTGTGCAAACAAACATCTGTTGGTATGCCTATCCTAAAATACATTTTAATATATGTACTCATTTGTGGCATCTCACTATCATAAGCTATTGTTACACGTTTTATAAAGTCAGCAGGCTGTTGTCCTCCCTTTTTTCTGTGATTTTCCTTCTTTGGTGTACAATCCAAAATGCTTCCACACGTTTGAAGGTTTGGCAGCATTTTATCTGCCCAGTCTGTCTTATCTAGTTTCTTTTTTTTTCTAACTTTGCAGTGTTAAGTGTGAAAAGACAGAGGCCCAATTAAACAATACAGTTAACCTGCAGTAGGAGGCAGCAAAGCCTCAGTGCACTCCCAGTGATCGCTTCTCTCTCACGTGGATTATTTGGACTGCCTACAGTCAGAAGGGGCGTGTGAATGTGCTGATGTGCTGCTTCAGCGCTGGAGTATAAGAGGCTTTGAGAGACAGTTTTAGGGTTTAGCATGGATACCTCTCTCTGATACTCTGTCTTTATTTCAGTTTTTCATGCATCCACACTCTTTAATGCCACAAAACCTGTTAGTCATTAGCAGGAATGAAGGTAGGAGACTAAACAGAGTAACTTGTAATTTGATTTATTGTATATATTTTGAGCTTTGTGATTGTTATGGATTTTTTTCACTGTGATATTTATTCATATTATTTTATTTTTAAACAATGATGAACGTCCAAAATAGAATTTTGCTGGTTGGGTCAGTTGGGTCATAATATCTTGTGGGTTACAATGTTCATTTAAAGTGTTTCTGCGTGTCATAACAGATTTGAAATGTATTTTATTCTGTTTGAAGTTGAAATGTTTCTTTCAACAGTAACCAGTCACATGACATGTTGAGCTCCTGCACTTTGTTCATCAGCTAACATGCTAACATGTTTTGCTCATGTAAATTATTTCATGGGGAAGTTTTTCCTTTCTCTACTCTGTCACCTTTAGACACAGTAGTTAACTACAATGGTTAATGTTAATTTAACGTTGTGTGAGGAGAACATTTGCATAGACAAACATGATATTGAAATATAACAGGTTCAGAAAAGAAGATGTTACCACACTGTTCCCCTCTCACATACTGGTGTCTGTTAAGGTCAGTGTAGATAAATTAACCAACTTTGGTTAGTAGCAGAATAATGAACCAAAGTTTGAAGGCAGACAATGCAGATGAGACCACCTCTTTAAGCCTCATCAGTTTAGACTGGGTGATATATGAACACTTGGACTGGGGTGTCCATGCTTTAATCTGCAAGAATGAGTCAAATAAGCGTGCATAAAGTGGTCTTAATGTGTTTATTATGAGTGTGTTTTGCAGTAGAAATGTGGATACCATGTCTCCAGCTGAACTAATTAGTCCAGTGAAATGTTACCATACACCAGCTAGACAGTTTTTTTTTTTTTTTTTTTAATTATGTTTGTTTTATGTTAAGCTTGGGAAGCTTGTGTCACCGTGGTCTGATTTAACACTAATGTAAGTGTATGTGTGTGTTCATACATTGTATCAGGCAGCAGCCACTTGAACATCAAAATTCATCTTCAAAAATACATATTTGATGTGAGGATTTCATCATCGTACCTGTCATTTATTAAGATGTTTATGCATCATGCAACTATTAAAAGCTACCTTTTTAGAAGATTAGTATGTACTGATTCATGTATTCTCTCTCTTTTCTCTCCATAGGATGCAGTTATTCAGCATCAGGTTGAAGCAGTCTTATGAAGAGCCTTAACAAATACTCAACATTGTGGACACATGGAGTCCACAAGCCAAGAATAAATCATTTCAGAGACAAGTCTGAGAGAGCACTGACCACAACGAATTCACCCTGAGCTATAAACACTGTAATCACTCGGTCTCTCATCGGCTCCTCTACCCTCCCTCTGTGCCACAGCACCCTCACAGTGCCCCTCAGAGGGGAGATGCCAGTCTTGCTTAATGCCGACGCCTCCTTCAGCTCCAAGCAGGAGCTCTTGGACCTGCAGGATTGCCCTCTCAGTGGAGGTCCCTCTCTGGACACACCCAGTCCCCCTGAGTCCCAGATAGGTAGCCCAGCAGGCTCAGGCCTGAGAAGCTCTGGCAGCCCTGGAATTGATGGCCCCATGCGGCCATGCATTTTCACTGGAGCTTCCACACTCCCAGGGCAGCTTTATGGGGTGGAACCTAAACCCCATGCAGAGACTCCCATGGGGCTAAAGCTGATCTCCACTGACTCAGATCAACTATGTGGCTGGGGGGCTCTGACTCCCAAAGCTATCCAAGTTTTCAACACCCCTCATTGGGTGCTCTTCTTCCTTTGCATGGCCTCTTTCCTCCAGGGGATGATAATCAATGGCTTCATTAACACAGTGGTCACCTCCATCGAGAGGCGTTTTGACCTACGCAGCTACCAGGCCGGCCTGATAGCTAGCTCCTATGACATCGCCGCCTGTGTCTGCCTGGCCTTCGTCAGCTACTTTGGGGGGACAGGACACAAGCCTCGCTGGCTGGGATGGGGAGTACTGATCATGGCATTTGGTTCTTTAGTGTTTGCCTTGCCTCACTTCACCACACCTCCATACCAGGTCAGTCTTCCTGAACAAACAGGAATGTGTTCTGCCAACCGTACCAGTCCGTGCCGGGACGAGGAAGGGGGAGGATTATCCAGCTATCGGTTCGTCTTCATGCTCGGACAGTTTCTACATGGTGTGGGTGCTACGCCTCTCTACACTTTAGGGGTCACATACCTGGATGAGAACGTGAAGTCCAATTATGCACCTGTTTATATTGGTGAGTCATATCAGTAATTCATTCGTAAAGCATGCTGCTGTATGAGTGTATGTTGTGCTGTGTATGTCTTTCTGTCACAAAGTGTGATGCAGATTTGCAGGTAGTGCTGGCAGGGCTGGACATGCTGGCCTTATTAATCTAACATTGTGTTAGGTCAGATTCCCACCAAATCTGCTTCTGAGGCAAAAACACAGTGTGGTGTGGGCTGAGAAAAACTACAACAACCTGCGCTGATGAGAAAGCTGTTAGATCAGAGAAATAACATTACATGTGCATACATGTGCATCATTATCAACAGTCCTCACTCTCCCCTCACTTCTGTCCCGCAGTCTCTCTACCCAGGATGTTTTTTAGAGAAAAGCTTGATGTGTCTGTGAGCTGCAGTTTACTGCAGGTGGTGAACTTAACACTGTGCCCACTGTATTCCAGCTCCTGCTTTGGAACTCATCGTTTTATTGACTCTTCATCATCTAACTGCTTTCATTTCCTCTGAAAATGATCATTATTCATTCCACTCACTCCATCGCAAATGTAGACACAATCAGTATGGGCTGACCTGGTCTGACCATTCTTAATGGAGTACTGTGCACAGAGACAGAAAATCCTTGTCTCTGTGCACGGTACAGGTGGTGGTTTGACTGAATTAGAGCTGAGTCCCTGACTGACACATCAGCAGTGGAGTATGTAGCTGTGCAAAGAAAAGAAACCAGAGCCAATGGAGCTAATTAGGTTATGATAATTTTACAAGATGAGTTATAATTTAGATTTTTGATTAGATTTTTTTTAATTGTTTAATTTATCCAATGCTGCTGCATAGATAGTTCCAGTGTCAATATCACTCATCATCAGTGTTTTCATTTTTTATCATAATATTACGATTTCATTCATGTGATATGTAAATAGAATTGTTGTAGTTTTGACAACACAATATATTCAGTCAGCCGACACAAGACAAGCTGACACCTCATACAAAAACACCAGTGGTCAGTCTTGCTACAGACAGATGATCTTAGCCATTACCTCGTGTCAGGCTGCAAGGAGCAGGTACCTCAGGAGACACAGCGTCTACATTTTCAAGCACAAGATAAACATATCACCTGAAGCTGACTCCGACGTTAAACTGGGCTGAATTTAACCGCAGTGAAAAAATCAGGAAATAACATTTTATTTAGCTGATTAATGACTTTGTCAAGGCCAATGTTATTGTCTCAGAGTCTGTGTCTATCTCAGAGTCTGTGTCTGTCTCTGTCTCTGTGTCTGTATCTGTCTCAGAGTCTGTGTCTGTGTCTGTCTGTCTCTGTGTCTGTGTCTGTCTGTCTCTGTCTCTGTCTGTCTCTGTGTCTGTGTCTGTCTCAGAGTCTATGTCTGTGTCTGTGTCTGTCTCCGTGTCTGTGTCTGTCTCTGTGTGTGTGCGTCTCTCTCTCTCTCAAACCATCAGATACAAATCACACTACATTATTGGAAGCTATACTATGAAACTGATTTTTCTGTCTGCATGTTAATTGTTCTTTCCATGGAATAATGAGCACATATGTAAACAGTAGAGTTTGGGAAACTTCCCCTCTTCTTATTTTATTGGTTGCAGACTCACATAGGTTTGATAGGTTACAATACTGGTTGCATCACACTGCCCCCCTCTTTCCCTTCAAAGTATGTATTTAGCACACACAATTGGATCTCACTCACACACATGCATATAGTCAGCATATAGACATCCAACTACTCATGCTTTGCAATTTACAGAGATCAAGTGCCAGCAGTCTCAGACTCATATCACCACCCAGCTTCAGCATTCAGCAGACACTCTGAACATTAATAGTGGAAAAACTGTGCACCTGACAAGGAGCACTGTGTAATGCACTTGAGGAAACGCATTCAGCTAAACGCGTATGCACTGTCTCACTTCAGTCTCCTTTTTAATCATTAGACATCACATTTGTGAACACAGAGCACAGTAACGGAACAATGGGGTAGTTTAAACCTGTAGGACAGGAAGAGGTAAGTAGGAAACAGGAAGTACACGGTCACTGTTCTGACACACCCATGCCGTGGCTCTGTGTCTCTGATCTCTCTCTCTCTCTCCACAGGGGTCTTCTACACTGCAGCCATTGTGGGACCAGCAGCAGGCTACCTGCTGGGAGGATACTTCCTCAACATTTACACTGAAATCCACCTGACGTGAGTCTGCTGCTTCCATGGCAGTGAACCGCAATAGAAGTATAATAATAGAGTATAATAGAATAAACATGGCATAATGGATGGTGTGTGTGTGTGTGTGTGTGTGTGTGTGTGTGTGTGATCACAGGACAGAGCTGACTCCAGAGAATCCTCTGTGGGTCGGGGCTTGGTGGATTGGCTTCCTTGCAGGAGGAGCAGCAGCTCTCCTGATAGCATTCCCCATCCTAGGTTATCCACAACAGCTCCCAGGTATCTCTCTTGTCCACTGTGCACATAGAAGAAAGTGGAGAGAATAACATATCCTTTTTATTTTTGTAACTGATGTAGACTCACTCATTTGCTCTTCCTCTGCCTCTGTCTGCAGGCTCTCAGGAGTACGTGGCCATGCGGGTGTCTGAGGCTCACCAGCTGAAGGACGGAAGCCACACGACAGCCTCAGACCCTCAGTTTGGCAAATCAGTCAAAGACATGCCGAGGTAGCAGAGCCAGTACCGATCTCCATGGGACCCAAATTTTGCTAAGAGTTCCTCATACCTATTCTTTGAGCCATGTTAACAATTTGCCTTTGCCACACAGTCACAGCTGGCTAACATCAACTAACTTACTGTTGTGACGTGTAACAGTTCATTTCTCTAATTATATGAAGTGTCCCACATTATTATTGCTGGAGTGCAGAATACAAATTTACTAAATAATCAGTGGTGAGTAACCCTTTAGTAGTAACCAGGTTCTCTAGTAAGTTCTTGAGTTGTAAGTTTTCACTTGTGCACATGCTGGAAAGAAACTAGTCTCTTATTAATGAATAATGTAAGCAGGCAACAATTGTTCTTTTCTGATAACTTGCCAGCAATAGACAAGCTTTATTGAGACAGACATGTTCTGACTGTGTGTAACAGCCCTGTTTGCTATGAGCTCAGCATCCACGGTGTGACGTCATTACCGTAGCACAGGGCATTAGAGAAACCAAGTAAGGCGATAATCACGGTGAATTATGTAACATGGGGATATATCTTTGGACCTCATATAGTTTATCTGTATTAGCAGCTTTCTCAGGCAGTTGAGATTAGAGTGGCCGGATTAATTAAAAAGGAAGCTTTTTAAGCCCCCCCTGCCGCCCTACTGTCTGTTCTCTTTCTTTCTCCAGATCTGTGCTGCTCCTCCTTAAGAATCCCACCTTCCTGTTCCTGTGCTTGGCTGGAGCTACTGAGGCCACCCTCATCGCCGGCATGTCTACTTTCGGTCCAAAGTTCCTGGAGTCACAGTTCAGTCTCAGTGCATCAGAGGCTGCCACATGGTTTGGTGAGTGATTAATAAAGAGGTAAAATTGTCATCTCAGCTTGTTAACCTTTTTTCATCAATGTTTCTGACACTCAACTGCCAAGACAGACTTCTTTTTGACTCTGAACATGGCTCCTCAGGTACTCTGGGAAAACCAATTTCTCCATAAAAGACAATTTAGTTTCACTAAAATTACTATTATGCACTTCTCCTGACCTCACATAGTGTGAGAACAGATGGCAGAGACAGCATTTACCTGATTACAAGTCAGTGTAGCATCAAGATGATTTAAAATCTGTTATTTTATGAGATTGAATAAGATTATACTTTATTCATCCCATCCCCTGAAAAGTTCACTAAACTTCACTTCAAAGGTTACACAGTATTGCTTTTACTTGCAGTGGAAGTGCATGTGTGTTACGCTCTTTTTCTCCCTCTCCCAGGATACATGGTGGTCCCAGCAGGAGGTGGTGGTACCTTTCTGGGCGGCTACATCGTGAAAAGATTGAACCTGCGCTGTCGAGGAATCATTCGTTTCTGCATGATGTGTGCACTGATCAGTCTGCTCACTATCTTCATCTTTCTGATTCACTGCCCCAATGTGCCCATGGCTGGTGTCACAGCACCGTACCAGTCTGGTCTGATGGAGCAACATCAGCTGGACCAATACAAACACCTGTATGACACGCCCAGAAAGCTGCACCTTAGAAACAGGTGGGCAGTGTTTATGAGTGTTTTTAATTTCATGTTATTCATTTGACTGTTGTTAGTTTAAATCTAGTTTTAGCCATTTTATTCAGTGAAATCCAGTGAAAGTCTCATTTTCTGCTCCCCTATTTTAACTTAGAAGACATAAAGGCTTAACGATATTAGGAGCATCTATTTTTTCTTTGCAAGAACATAATTAGCAAGGGTTGCTGAGAAGAATTCATTTGACTAATTAGGGGCAGACAGTGTGTGATTCTGCAGAAGCATCCAGATCTTTAAACAAGACTTCAGACACTAGACAAAACTTTTACATTAATTACAGTAATTAAATAATTCATTAATTCATTTTTCCATATATTCCATCATATGTTGCTACTTTTTATTTAGTTTAATCTACATTTTCATTGTGGAAAAAGGTAGTCAAAATATTTTGTATCACAGTTTTTTTTTTTTCAAAGATTATTTTTTTGGCCCTTTCAAACTTTATTTTGACAGACAGCTGAAGAGTGAGGGGTAAGCAAGGAGACAGAGAGAGATGGGGAATGACATGTGGGAAAGAGCCACAGGTCAGATTTGAACCCTGGGCTGGCACAGAAAGGACTGAGCCTTTGTACATGGGGCAGCTCCACCGTCCGAGCCAAACAACACCCCATCACCGTTTTAGAAGCTTTTAAAGGCTATAGTTTCAGAGAACATTGGAAAGGATGATTCCAGTATTGTTCCTTTAGCTGACATCTGTGCAAAGATTCAGATAGTCCTGCATTCATTCTAATTTACAGTCATTTGTCTATTTGTGTCTTTCTGTTTCTCCCTCCCTCTCTTCCTTCCCCTCATGTCTGCAGCTCCTATTTGGAGGAGAACCTGACAGTGGAGTGTAATGCAGGCTGTAGTTGTGTCAGAGAGCTGTATAACCCTGTGTGTGGAGCAGATGGTGTGATGTATTACTCCCCCTGCCATGCTGGCTGCAGCTCCATCAACCACACAGAACGCTCCACAGGCAGACAGGTGCAGTACACAGATGATGTGACATTTTACTCTGTCTAGAGCCGTGTTAGACTTGACTCACTGAGGCTGTTTGGGTGCTTACAAGTAATTCAGGCATTGACGAAACAAATCAAAAGGTTGTAAATGAATACAGGCCAAAGCTTTTCCTCCTAATATTTCCTAGTATTTCTCATATGCTGAAAGTTTCACTCTTGCAAGCAAAGGTGTGTCGGTTGTTCTTTAATCATTATTTGAACCAGAAAAACATAAATTGTTTTTCCTTCATGAACTTCTCAACAAGCTGAAGTATATTTAAAATGAAAGTGTGGGCAGATGAAGCAGCTCTCATACACACAAGTCTGGTGGTGTGTTGATGAGTCCAAACACGCATGAATAACATTTATGAGGCTCAGAAAGCTGTTCTGAGCTGTTGCTGTTGCTGCTACCATTGAAGCAAAGATATCAAATACTCTGAAATCCATGTACATTTTTCAAAGATTCAACTTCACTGAAATGTTTAAGCTGATTATTTGTTATGAGCCAAAATAACAAAAGACAAAAGTATCGTGACTTTTGGAGCCAGCTGCACCCGTGGACCTGCAGAGTAAACACTACAGTTTTATGTTCTTTACCTTTATAAAATGACTTTTCCTCCACTGTATGCAAAGAAGGTAAATTAGCATAAGGCCAGTAAGTCTGTCTTTGAGCATATATACATTATATTATACATTGTACAAAAACTGTGAAGGAGTACATTTCTACTGTGAGTAACTTAAAAGTACATAAAAACTACAACATGCATTTTTTGTACAAGTTGAATGATTCATTAGTGAACAATGAAATGAACTCAGTGCAGTTATGAGCCCAATGAAAATGATACATTTCATTTGCAGTGCCAACCCTTGAACCAACCCTGAGGTATTTTAATGCAAAATGAAAAGTAACTGTTCCTCTCACATGATAAATATACACAGGAAGCCCTATGTGCTGTGCCTAGCTGTGAGGCATGCTGGGAGGGCAAACAGTTAAAGTCTCTCATCAGTTTCTTATGTCACAGAATGTGACAGTTTGATACTTTTATCTATTTTATATCTCAAATGTTTTGGATGTGTTACACTGTTGGTCAGACACAACAAGTAATCTGAAGATGTCTGTAGAGAAACTGACATTGTATCAAGAAAAAAGTCATCAGAGTGAAATGAGTCAACAATACAATACACTAGTTACAATAGTAGTACATCACAACATTTCTAATTTTCTTCTTCGTCTTCATCAGTGGCTACATAAATAAATACATACATAGATAACTGGTAGACGAACACAGCAGTTGACATTGCAGCAGCTATGTCACTGAAGCTGTTAGTCATCCATATACTCACTACATTATATATTATTGCACTTACAGTAAGTTGATATCATTTCAAGTAACATTATCTTCACTTCACTTGTCTCCTGCCTCTGCTCTGTGTGTTCAGGTTTAAACTAAACAGTGTAACTGACTTGTAGAAAAGTACAAGAGCAGAGAGTAGTCCAAAGCTTCGCAGTGCTTTCTAATCTTTAGGCACCCTACTGCTGATCTTTGTTTTAGCTCAGAAGCAGCAGTTGATTTCTCAGTTGGATCTGTTGATCCAAACACAGCTCCAAACAAGTTGTTTAAGGCCCAGTTTTTTTTTTTTTAAACAGAGACATTTCCCTTCGTTTGTGCCGTATCTTTTACACGCAAACGGTGAATTCGCCTGTGAAAACAAATCTTTCTAAAAACTCCGGCTAGAGAGTATTCTGGAAAACGCCGTTTTTGCGTGTAAATTGAAATAAACAGTTTTATGCAGCTGATGCACCAAAAGTGCGACCAATGTTTACCTGTTGCTATGACGATTATCATCGAAGCATTTGGAGTAGCAGTCGCATTTCTTTTGGTGCAAACACTTTCCATGTGTTTGCATTTGCATACACAGCTGATGTATCATGTCATGAGACAAATGAGGGCTCGGAGGTTCTCCCACCTATTCGAAGACCCAGTCACCGTCACCGCCAATGTCGCCGCTTTTGTGTCCGACCCGGGCGGACTGCTGTCTGGTGGGATAATTTTGAAAATGAAGTGGTTGTCCCGGAGGAGTGTGGTCATCACTGTTGGTACTCTCCGACTTGCTTACAACTTCCTTACATCGAGGGCGAGATGACCGGCAGGCATATTTATGCGGGTTGATGTAAACGAAAACTTTTTTGAAAACGATGCTGTGTGCACGATTATATTTTGGAAAACGGAGGGAGGGAAATATTCATTTCTCAACATACCCGGCTACGTGTAAACGTAGCCTTACACCTCAGAGTTCAGAGGAGGTTTCTGTCTTTATACCAGTGTTTCTCATTTCAACATTTTAAAATTGCTTTTCTCTCCTGTCTTGTTAGACTGTTAGTGTGCATGACCCAGACATCTTACAGCAGTTGTACAAAAAAAAGAAATTAAAAATTCATTTTTAACAAAGTAAATTCAGATGAGATTCAGAAAACCTGTGCTGAACCAAGGTGCACTCTGATGAAGGAATGATTTTATTTTCTTTAGCATGTGTAGAACACTGATAGTGACAATATTTAGATTTATAAGAAAAATATGAAGTAGTTAAACCTAAAGTTGAAATGAGGTTAATATTTTCAGCATGTGTGTCTGCATATTCTTAGGTGTACTCTGGATGTAGCTGTGTGGTGGGTAATGTGTCCTGGGGTGAGGAGGGCTTTGCTCTGGCAGGGAAGTGTGGCAGCTCCTGCCACCACATGCCAGCCTTCCTCTCCTTCCTCTTCATCCTCATCTCCTTCACCTTCCTCTGTAGCATCCCTGCACTCACCGCTACACTCAGGTGAGAAAACCTTGAGAACAAAAAGCATTCTCTGTATTCTGCTGGATATGAACATCAATTTTGACTGCAGAGTTGGACTTAAAATATGTATCGAGCATGATTGTGTTCATCATTGTGTTCCAACTATTGTGTAATGTGGAGACTGGAAAGCAGCAGCACACATTCACTTTTCAGTGGAGTGCTGTAGGAGACATCTCGTTTATTGGTTTTACACTGCCATTATTTAATTCCAGAAAGGATTAGTATTATTTAAGAATTTCTAATTAGAGAATCTGGACTGTAATAAAAAATGTCACATGATTATTTATTGCATAGTCTTTTTATGTCTGGAAACATGTCTGGAGGCAGTGGTGCATTTCTGTCTTGCTGCACACACTATGATGATGATGAAATGTTTGTGTTGCTAAACGAGGACACTGTTTGACAAATAATAATGAAGTATTAACCTCTTTATCTCCTACATGTGCCCATCTCACAAAGCTTAGCTTCAGCTGTGCTGTGCAGTCTTGCTCAATCTGTAGTGTACATCATAGATATTTCGATTTCATCAAACTTGGTGGCTTTTTGCTGCTGAGCAATGACACCTTTCAAAAGGAAACATTCTCATAGACTGGATAGCTTGACTGTCATGTGACATTTGATCATTTTATGAATAATTTAACCCACTAATTAATGACATATTTGACTACATGACTACTGTATTTAAAACTCATTGACTCAATGCTATGGTCAAGATTTTTATATTAATAAGAAAATGAATGATTGCAGGTTTAATATTCTTAGTAGGAGTGAATCCACTCTGCTGGCCACACAGGAATTTATCATCTTTAATCAGTTTGTTTTCTTTTTATTTATTTTTTTTGAATAAGAAATGGTAAGTGGCACTGAAATCTTAAATCCTCTCACTGGAGCCACGAGTGAATGAAAACAACATTGCACGCAATAAAGGGATCCACATCTGCTGTGAGGTTGTTGCTGCTGTTGTACGAACAGCTCAGTAATGATCCCAAAAGAAGGGATATGACAGCGAGAAGCAGGGAGTCTTATCATAGCAGTGTCAATAAACAGACAACATCATCACTGCAAGAGCAGCTGAAGAAAGTGTCAAGTTAGATCATAATGAGGTTTGAGATCCAGTATGCCTGCATGTCTGACTAACTCTGTGCTGTTTAGGTGTGTGCCAGACAGCCAGAGATCCTTTGGACTTGGCATCCAGTGGATTGTTGTGCGCACATTTGGTAGGTCCATAAGCTCTAAATCACTACCAGCAGTCATTTTCTCCATACACACGTCATGATCTTTTCCAATTTGTATTGCTGTTTGCCCACAGGTGGTATTCCAGGACCCATAGCTTTTGGTTCTGTGATTGACATCTCCTGCTTACTGTGGCAGGATCAGTGTGGTGAGCAGGGCTCCTGCTACCTCTACCAGAACTCAGCCATGAGCCAGTACACCCTCATAGCTGGCATCATCTATAAGGTAATGCTTATGCATAATAATATGCCATTTACATCCAAGTTGATGTTTTTGATAAATACTGCCTGTGAGGTGAGATAACTAAGAAAACCCCCATTGACTTAGAGAAATGTAGGAATGTAGGAAAACGTCTTGACTTTAACTGCACTGAGGGTGATGGATATATATAAGAGAGAGATGGCTAGCTTTATACTCAGAACAAAAACATGAGAGTGATATCAATCTTCTAATCTAAAGGAAGCAAATCAAAAATTCCTTAATTCCTTAATCATCCTCACATGATATATTGCTGCTGTAGGCTTGTTTTGTGAATTATTCTGTCCACCCTTTTCAGCTTTTCCTTCTCACTACCATCATGTGTCCTCCTCTGTTTCAGGTTTTGGGAACAATCTTCTTCCTGCTAGCGAGTATCCTGTACCAGCCTCCTCCTGAGTCACCTCAAAGCAGCTGTGAGAGCACTGACCACGGTGTGGGAGACATGAGTGACCTGCCTGTTAAAGACCAGCCTGAAGATGGCGTCATTGTCAACCCGCACGCCAGGTTATGACATGAGAGCCCTCCCCAGCCCTGTTTGCTGAGTCCCTGACTATGTGTATGTATGTGTAGGTGCTGCTTAATGCTGAGTGTGTGAATGTGTGTTTGGGTGGTGATGGGGTGGGTGCCTCTCTTTACCAACAGCCTTCTCTCAGCCATAATGACACCACCCACCGACATACACATGCGCGCATGCAAATACAAACGGACACAAACGTTACGGACAAACTCAGACAGCCCCAAGATGCCTTCATGCACATGTCCAAACACACACACACGCGCACCTTACTGTAGTACATGATGACTTCTGACATGCTGCTCTCTTGGGACATGATCCTGCTGTGACTGCATGTGTGTGTATCAGTGCCACACAACTTTTTTTGTACTGAGAAGCATTTTTACAGATATCTGAATATTAAAATCATGCCATTTTCTTTCAAAGGATAAGGAAAGAGCTGAGACCTGTGTGGTGTGTATGATATACCATGTGAATGAAGCATTTATGATGTGGAAAACAGGCATTTCTGTCCATCCTCTTCTGTTCTGTGTTGTTACAGGAAGCTGGTCACTGTTGTTACTGTTACGCTGACAAGCCAAGAGTATCTAAAGGCGCTTATATTAACATCATGTTATTACAGATTACTGGTCACACTCTACAGCAGCACAAATATATTTTCAATTATAAAGCACATGTGTATTTTTGATAGCTACTCAGACACATGTACAGGAGATTTATGACACTCATTGACTTGTATTTAAAAGTAGTAATACAGAGAAGAAGAAAACCACAAAGGGTTTGTGAGCCACATGAAATGGATTTGTAGGTTTTGCTGCCAGTGTTCAGAAGAGAGAGCTTTGATGCTTCATCCCATAGAAACTGCATAGTTGCACTTTAAAGCAAAGAAACACTGAAAGGTTTAGAAAGTGTGTTTACACAATAAAAGCCTCCGTACAGCAGCATTTAAAACTGAGCAATCATGCTACAAAAATCAATTATCTGAGTCGGGTTCAGAAACTCATCAGCTGTGTTCCACCATCAGCTTTGGACTGTATTTGACTGTGTCTGATAAACATCAGGGCTTGACAAAAAAATGATGAATTTGTGGGTGAGTGTGTCATTCATTCCTGTCTATGAAAATCAGGACAGAATGGATCAAACAAGAGTAGAGCTAAAAGTACATACAACATAGCTTTCCTTCCTTCATATTGGACTCTACACTCTCCATCAGCATTGTTAGAGGCAAACTTGGTTAAAGCTGAACACATGAAAGGTCTGTCTCGTCCCTGTGGTTCCACATGATGCGTCTGCTTTTAAAATGCTGCTGTCGGTGCCTTCAGGATGGATATTGTAACTTGGATGAAGTAACTTGTAAGTTGAAGCTGCCAAGGGCGGTGCACAATTGGCGTGACGTGCAGTATTATAAATCAGCACTGTTATTTGGACCTAATTATCACAGTACTGTAAGTCTACAAATGTGCCAAAGCAGCTTTGCCTAACAACTCTTGTATTTTATGTATCACTGAGCTTAGTTTTGCAAATAATTTATTTCTAATATTTCAGCACCTATATTTGTTTATTTAGTTTTGCATTCACCGTGTGAAGATGAAAGGAATGCTGCCATGGGTCGTCTCCTCTAGTCTGTGTGTTTTCTGTGAAACACGAGTTAACAGCTGACTGTATGTTGCCTGTGTTGTTGTGCTCTCATCTCCATGTGAATGTTTAAATGCAGCCCTGTTGTGCTTTTCAATCAGTCCCCGAGCTTTGACAGAGTACTCTGTGAACGGATTTTTATTCTTTTTTATTTTGGTTTTGGTACTTTTTTTGTTTGTTTGTTTTAAAGGAAGCAGTGGACTTGAAATCAATGATTTTTATGAAATGATTCAAAGATGTCAACTGTTTTCTAATTACAAAAGTTAACAGCAGATCCTTTGTGTGTCTTGATTCATTTTAATCATGGTGTTTGTGTGTGTGTGTGTGTGTGTGTGTGTGTGTGTGTGTGTGATCTTCCTGAGAACAGAAAGGGACAAATAACACATGACACAACACGATGGAGGAAAAACAACAAACCAAAAGACAAGAAAACAAACTCAGGTCGAGCATTGTTCAAGACCATGGTTCTTTTCTTCCTCAAGATAGACATACACAATAAACAATCAATATTCAAAAAAGTATTTACAGAGTCTGTTGAAACTGCATGGAATGTTACAATCGCCTCCTCAACGACACAAAAATATAACAGATCATTTGTCTGCAGCTCAGTCTACAGCTTAGCAAAGGTTTGCATGCAGTTAGTAACTGGTACCAATGCAACAGCTCGTCCTCATTAAGACATGAACATAAACCACTGTGACGAATGTTCATGCTGTTACTGCATCATAACTTTGATCATTGTAAGCTCAAGTGCTCTAAAACAACATGTTTTAGCACTATTGCTTCAAAAGTCAGCATATCTCAATCCTAATACCCAGAATGCAGCTGCAGCAAATGTGTTCCCCGCATCATTGTCCATCTGAATTGTCCATTATATTGCCTTGTTTCACGACTACTGTTGAATCTCTTCTCGTTAGGTTCAACCATCACTCCCTGTATGTTTTATGAAGCCTCCCTGTGACACACACACACAGGCATCATTAACCCATGCACACTGGTACTGCAGCTGTGGTCTTCTGAGTGCCTTTTGTGTGTTTTAATAAATTAAGACTCGAATCAAAATTGTGAATTGGACCTGAGTAAATGTAAAGAGTTGAAGAATGTGTGTTTTGTTGAAGTTTTGAGGCCACTTTGTCTTTTGTCCTGTGTTAATCTGTGTTAATCTTCAGGGGATCCTATAGAAACTGAACTACAGAAGTGAGCCTAAGGTTAGACTTTGTGTGTTTTGTCTTGTCTTTGTCATGTGTAATGTGTGTTTAGTACTGCAGTAGCCTTTAGGCCCGGGGGGAGGGGAGTTATGGTAAAACCAGATTACAATAAACTGACTGTGGGTACAGGGAGAATAAATTTAGTAACTCTTGCAAAAATGATAATAAAATATCAAAATGAAATCTTTTATAAATAAAAAGTATACAGTGAGTATAGAGTGTACATGGGCACCAAGTGTGTATGTCTGAGAATAGAGAATGAATGAAAAGTGAGTGATTGAGAGCTGTAAGAGTGAGCAAAAAATTCAAACGTGCATTACTATGTTCTGAATAAAGCTCTAAAGTCTTAATGAAATTCACTTAGCCGGTGATGTGACCTCTGGCACAGGACGAATTGAATAAAAATTTAAAGAGTCTGAGTTTGTCAGGCTAAAATATTCTATAATTTGAAGTTTTATGTAAATTATTGCTTTTCTGTTTGGTATGGTTTTATGTGCATTTCTGTTCAAATAAGTTCATGTGTTGAGTACTTTCTGTTTGTTCTGATCTGTTCTGATTGTTTCTGAAGACAGAGAGGACAGGGAGAGAGGGACAGGTCTACTGATAGGCCGTGTGTGAATTTGTGGCGAGCTGTCGATAGGAGTGTTTCTAAATATTGTTGTGATACTGAAGTTGTTTATCAGGCTGCAGAGAGCAGCACTGTGTGATGTTATTCCCTCTCCTTTCGCACTCCTAGTCAGGTTTCTTGTTTGAGAAAACATTTAACACACATTACAAGCAGAATTGGTAGTCATAATAAAGAGTAAAAACAGAGGTTTACTTGTAGGTTGCATGTATTATTTCTGATTGGAATCTGGAATCAACCTAAACTAGGCTTTAACTTACAATTAATTGATAAGACTTATCAGCCAGTGCAATCTGAAATCTAATCATAAAATGAGCATCAGTCCAGTGATGATATATAGAGAAGATTTCTGAGAAGTGGAAAAAACGCACTGAAGATTTGGACTCCTGCTGCCAGGAGGAGGCACATTTGATGTGAATGTGTGTGAAACTATGGAGGTTTGAATCAAAGACTACAAATTAAAAGACAAAAGTAAGAAACGACATAATAAATCAATAATAATACATAAAATAAATAAATAAAATAAATAAGTGTGCGTCTAAAGTAACAGGGATTTATCCCATGATTTCCGGAACAGAGGCCCTAGAGGCCGACTGCATGCCCATTCCCAAATCAGCACCCTTCGCAGCACCCTAACCTTTGCAGCTAAGGCTAAGGAAAGGGATGCAGTGAGGCCAAACATAGAGCAAGGCAATTATGACCTTAGACTTAGAAATGCTATAAAACCACCAGAAAGATACACTGACCCAGGCCAATATCCAATTTTGATTATGGGGAGGCAGGGCCAATACATTCCATGGCAAACTCTTGACCTTGAGGGACTGACCTCTAGACTTCCTGAAGTTTATGAGGGAGTGGATCAAAGTTTTTGTAGAAGAGACTATGGGCAAAATACTTTCTATTAGGGACATTAAAGCATTGTGGGCACGCACAATGGGAAACCTGCCATGGAAAACATTTTGCATTTAAATGGAAATCATGGATGATGAACCTTATTCGGATGGAATGGAATTTAACTTTTAAATTAATCTTTGTGAAAGGAGTATCCCGTTAAGGTTGACCCTAAAGCACTAAAGGGTAAGCCACTGACAGACACTGAGAATCCAGCTGCTTACATCAGATCCAGAGAGCAGTCTACTGTTAACTGCAATCTTCAGCACCTCTTTTATAGAGGCCATGCCCAGCCCTGTGAGAAGCAGTCTCAAGGATGCAGTGGGGTTGACGTCAAAACCTCACAGACTATGTGATACACACAATTGACAGACATAGAAAGGAGGAGCAGAATTACATGAGCAAGAGGGAGCTGTTCAAAGGAAAGTTATGCAACTTCAACTAACTGAACTGACCAATAAAGATAGCCAGCACCTACTACAATGAGAAGGCCATCACCAATGGCATCGAAGGGCAATCGGGGGTGACTTTCAGGCCTTCCAGGGGTGTGTTGGAGATGTCACTGGCCCAAACGTAACTGTCAAAACTGTTCTGAGAATCCGTGGCCGGCTCCTGATGAGGAAGATGGGGATTTGAGGGTCAGTCTACTAAACGTAGGAATGCCAGTCCTGCCAATCCTGGGGTGGGGGGGCCAGCACATGATGCCCAATGATGTCTAAAGAATCCTATTGGGGAGGGCAAATAGACGTAATGACAAAAGCAGCTAATGTCAAGCCAATGTTAGAGGTGCAAGTAGAAGGCAGATCAACACCTATGATGGTGGATACTGGAGCAACATATACAAGTCCATGTTATGCCTCACACCTCCCCAAGTCAGGCAAATTTGTTAAGATAGTAGGATTCTTGGGACAAATGCAGATGCAGTTCAACTGGTAATTGGTAATGACAAAACCATTCTGCCGATCTTAGTATCTGAACACACACCTGTAAATTTGCTAGGGAGAGATGCATTGTGTCAAATAAAGATTTGGTGCTCTGCACAAGGAGTTTACATTGATAATTTGGATGTAAATTTCTAAATGAATGTTTAGAGCAATGAACAGAGACAGCAACTGCCTACAGGCTAGGAGAAATCACAAACCTGGTGCCTAAGGAGTTGGGAAAGTGGGAAACATGCATTTGAGCTCAAATTCCAGATGAAAAGAAACCACGCTCAGATTATCACTATATGGTGTACTATGATCCATCCGGCAGCCAGATTTTCAATGAAGAATGGCCACAAAAGATTTGGTCATTGAATTAATAACTGAGTACATAATAATTGGAAAAGAAGGTGCTCTGTTGAATGTAAAGCCAAATTTGTTTCTCTCAAGGTGGTACAATGTACCAGAATCTGTACCACACGTCACTTTCGCTGGATGAATCCACGATCAAAATTCTATGCGGCACCTCCATGCATGCTAAATCACAAGAAGTGAGAATTCCGGAATTCCTTCCCACAATAAATGACACAGATCGCTGAAAATGAAGATGAATTGAAGCAGGACATGTTTAAACACGTTCCTGAAGATCTGTGGTCTAAACATAGCACTGATGTAGGTCTGGTAAAATCAGCCAATCCAGTTAAAATAGGGTTGAAATCAAATGTGAAGCTCCCATGGAGGCCGCAGTATCCGCTAAAACCAGAAGCAGAGGAAGGAATTAGCCAAGCAGTGGAAGGGCTAGTGAAAGCGGAGTGTTATTTGAAACTCGAAGTCCCTGTAATACACCGACATTTCCAATATTGAAAGCAGAAAAATCAAATCATCGCAGGAAATGAGGTGATTCAGGATTGGCCACCAGACATTCCAAACCCTCACACACTTCTTACAAACTCCCACCAGAAGCAAAATTCTTCACAGTAGTGGATTTGTGTCCTGCTTTCTTCAGTGTTCCATTGGCTGAAGAATCACATACTGTAAGAGGTAATGATGCAGCTGATGAGGCAGCACAACTAGCAACAAAAAGTGAAATTTCAAGCGAAAAAAGTAAAATACAGGGTTAAGTGAACACAATGTCTGGCAGCAAAGGAGGGGCAACAAAGACAGAGAGGTCTGTGGAGATCTCATGAAGGTTGGTTGCACCAGTGGTGTTGCTGACCATGTGATATCTGGAGGGCCCAGTGTTGACCACTGTGCAAGGGGGGAAGTAATTAGAATTAGAATAATCGATAATTAGGAAAATAAAACTGCAATATTATTAGTATTTATTTGAATAAAGACACCAGTAGGTCAAAATTCCAGTGCCAGAAAGGTCCATTTAAACATTTAGTAGTAGATTATGTAGATATGATAAATTAGTTTACGGAAAAAGATTCTGTCCGAAACAGTTAAGATTCTTAATGAGAGAAGTCATTCCATGATTTGGCGTACCATCAGAAATAAAGTCTGATAACGAACCATTATTTATCCAAAGAGCAGGTAAAGAAATTCTACAGCAGTTGAGAATAAAACAGAGATTAGGGTGTGTCTATCATCCTCAGTCTCAGACGATGGATGTGTGAGTGAATGGAACCCTCAAAGCTAAGCTTAACAAAGTCTGTGCCAACACTAAGCTCAACTGGGTGGATTCTTAACCACTTGCACTAATGATCTATGATGCTTAACCTCTCCTCTCGCACAAATAAGCTATTGTATGCAAGTAAACAGAGTAATGCATTTAACCCTGCATGAGATGCTTATGGGTTGAGATAAAAGAGTGTACATGAAAGAATTAACTGCCAGATATAGATCTATATATTTGCAGGAAGAAGGCTGAACCCCAGAGTCCAGTCTGGTAACAGAGAGCCACGTGGTCACGGGAGAGAAAGTCTATATTAAAGTCTTCAGAAGGAAGTGGCACGAGCTGAGACGAGAAAGTCCCTATAAGGTGATGCGGGCAACGCCAACAGCCGTTTGGGTCGAGGGAAGTACCACACGGAACCACCTGAATTACTGCACCAGAGCTATGAGAGCTAAACAGGAAGACATTCTTACATCACTCTTACATCACTATTACATGGAGAAATCAGCAGATCTGGACCCAACCGTCCTGTACTTTCTTAAAATCATATGTCCGTGTTCTGAGCGTCACATGAATGTAATATTGTGTGTGTGTGTGTTTCCCATGAGCCTGCATGGTGTGTGTGTGTGTGCTCGACTCCCTAATCTTGGTCAAGGCCGACCTGAAAACAGACTGGCTGAATGTTATCTGGTGGCACAGAAACATTCAATACTGTCCTAGCTGTGTAACCTGTGTGTTTGCGCATTTTGCATATCTATGTGTGTGTCTTAATGTGTCTATGTGTTCCCTTTATCATGTTCCCTTCAAAAGTCCATATGTGTCACTCAGAACACCACATATCCCTCCTCCGGGGAGATCTAATCCCCACTAATAGTTCAACACCACAACAATGCAAGTAAGGCCGAAAACCCACTTGGGGAAAAAATTCCCTTACAACCCCCGGAAACATTTTTTGATTATATGTTTAACACGGGCGATCACACAATGGCCTGCATTGGTGGTTACATTATACTGATTATATGTGAAAGAAAACAAAATTTAAAATGATGTGTCAAACAAAGTCAAAACTAAATAAAATAAATCAAACTTGTGTGTAGCAGGAATAAACAGAGTTAAAGTCAACCAAGAACAATATTATGTGTATGTATGTTGTATGGAAAGAATCGCAAACAATAACAAATATAACACAAATACAACAAATAATCGAAAACGTTTCCGGAGGTTGTAAGGGAATTTTTTCCCAAAGTGGGTTTTCGCCCTTACTTGCATTGTTGTGGTGTTGAACTATTAGTGTGTATTTGATCTCCCTAGAGGAGCGATATGTGGTGTTCTGAGTGACACATATGGACTTTTGAATGGAACATGATAAAGGGAACACATAGACATACAAAATGCACAAACATACAGACACACAGGTTACACAGCTAGGACAGTATTGAATGTTTCTGTGCCACCAGATAACATTCAGCCAGTCTGTTTTCAGGTCAGCCTTGACCAAGATTAGAGAGTCGAGCACACACACACACACACACCATGCAGGCTCATGGGAAATTACATTCACATGACACTCAGAATACGGACATATGTTTGTAAGAAAGTACAGACGGTTGGGTCCACACTGTAAAAAATATCCCTAAATTTTACAGTTAAAGAATGTAAACCATAACAGTTAAAAACCATAAATTGTAAATCAGTTTTAAAAAGTTAATTAGGAAATATTGTAATTTTTGCTGTTTTTCCAGAAAATATACATTGCCCTGCTGTAATAAAAATCTTGTACTACTTTTAACAGTAAAATACTGTACTTTTTATGGCAGCACATACCGTAGTTTTTGCACTTATTTTTCCTAGAATGCAGTTTGTAACTGTTAAATGTGCATACTGTTGTGGAAATTACAAAAAAAAAAATACTGTAATCTTTCTAACTGTGCATACCGTAACTTTTGCATTTATTTATCCTAAAGAATACAGTTTACAAATATTAAATACTGTTGTGGCAATTGCAGAAATATGCTGATGATAATGATATTGCGATGATATTGTTATGGCAAAAAAATATATACTGTAAATTGTCTTGTTGCCAATATTGGAATTTTTGCATTAAATAACAAATAACATAAAATAAGAGTAATCTGCACTCAGCTACTGAAAAAACGTTATAGAGATGTTTGTAGCCTACTGAAATATCATTTATTTGGTTTAATAAAAGTCACATCAGTCACATTCAAATTTCCTGCCTGTAAGTAGACCTGAAAGAGTTGAGAAGTGCATACTTCTTTTTTCTCGCTCGGTCCTGCTTTACGGTAAGCGTATTCTGTCACTTCCGGTTACCGGTGTTAGTGCCACGGTGCTCTCTGCTCTGCTCACTTAAACAATTTCCCGTACATTTTTCACATCAGTGACTATCTACGTAACTCCACACTACCTTTAAACTTGTTCTGTCTACACGAACAGGTTTCTTAAACTCTAGTAACCGCAGTCCGATAGTTTTACCTGTCTCTCTGCTAGCCGCACTCTCTAGCCTAGCTTTAGCAATGGCTTCTCTCCTCTCTCCTCCTCTCTGCTCTCCTCTCTCCTCTCCTGCTCTCTCCTCTCCCCCTCTCTCCTGCCCTGTATGCCACATGTTCAGCTACTCCTCGTCCTCCTTTAGCGATAATGGTACTTGTAATAAATGTAGTTTATTTGTAGATTTGGAGGCGAGGCTCAGTAAGTTAGAGGCACGGTACCGCACCACAGAACAGTCAGTAGCTGCTATAGTCAGCCAGTCCCCTGTAGCCGGTGCGGTACCACCGAAGGTAGCTTCAGCTAGCAGTCCCCCGGTAGTTCCCGAGCAGCCGGGAGGCTGGGTGACTGTCCGAGAGAGGCATAGCCCCAAGCTGAAGCCCACTGTACACCACCAACCGCTTCACGTCTCAAACAGATTTTCCCCGCTCAGCGACACACCCGCTGAGAAACCAACTCTGGTCATTGGCAGCTCCATTTTACGGAACGTGAAGTTAGCGACACCGGGGGCCACAGTCAAATGCATCCCAGGGGCCAGAGCGGGCGACGTCGAGTCAAATTTGAAACTGCTGGCTAAGGCTAAACGTAGATACAATAAGATTGTTATCCACGTCGGCGGTAATGACTCCCGGTTACGCCAATCGGAGGTCACTAAAATTAATGTTTCATCGGTGTGTGAATACGCCAAGACGATGTCGGACTCCGTAGTTTTCTCTGGACCCCTGCCCAATGTGACCAGTGATGACATGTATAGCCGCATGTCGTCATTTCACCGCTGGTTGTCGAGGTGGTGTCCAGCAAACGATGTGGGCTTCATTGACAATTGGACACCTTTCTGGGGAAAACCTGGTCTGATTAGGAGAGACGGCATCCATCCCACTTTGGATGGAGCAGCTCTCATATCTAGAAACATGGAGCAATTTATTAAACGACCGAAACCGTGACAACCCAGAGTTGAGACCAGGAAGCAGAGCTGCAGTCTTACACGCTTCTCTGCGCCTCCATTAGAGCAGCTGCCCACCCAGTACTTTAGTATAGAGACTGTGTCTGTCCCCCGTCCACCTACATTGTTTAAAGATAAAAGAAACAGAGGAGGAGTTCATCATAAAAACTTAATAAAAATTAAATCAACATCTCCACCAGTACAAAACAAGAGCATTAAATGTGGACTCTTGAATATCAGGTCCTTGTCTTCTAAAGCTCTTTTAGTCAATGAATTAATATCTGATTATGATATTGATGTATTTTGTCTCACTGAAACCTGGCTGCAGGAGGGTGAATATGTTAGCTTAAATGAATCCACTCCTCCCAGTCATTGTAATACTCATATTCCTCGAAGTAATGGTCGAGGTGGCGGAGTTGGAGCCATATTTGACTCAAGTCTATTAATAAATCCTAAACCTAAACTAAATTCTAATTCATTTGAAAGTCTTGTTCTTAGCCTCACTCACCCAACATGGAAAACAGTACAGCCAATCCTATTTGTTATAATATATCGCGCTCCTGGCCCTTACTCTGAATTTTTATCTGAATTTGCAGAATTTGCATCAGGCTTGATCCTTAAAACAGATAAAGTAATCATTGTAGGTGACTTTAATATTCATGTGGACAACCACAATGACAGTCTTAGTACTGCATTTATCTCTTTATTAGATTCAATTGGCTTCTGTCAGATTGTAAATAAACTGACTCATCGTCTGAACCACACCCTTGATCTCGTTCTCTCATATGGCATTGAACTTGATCATCTTATAGTCTATCCACAGAATCCTCTTCTTTCTGACCATTTTTTAATAACCTTCGAGTTCATATTACTGGACTATAAGCCTTTTTGTAGAAACTCTTACAGCAGATGTTTATCTGACAGTGCTGTTGCAAAATTCAAGGAAGTGATTCCTTCAGTACTGAACTCAATGCCATGTCTCAATGTAGCAGAGAACTTGTCTGCTTCCATGAGCCCCTCACAAATAGATCATATTGTTGAGAGCACTACAGGCTCATTACAGACAGCACTTGACTCTATTGCACTGAAAAAGAAGAATATTAAACAGAGGAGGTTAGCTCCATGGTATAGCCAGCAGACTCGCAAATTAAAGCAAGTGGCACGTAATTCTGAACGCAAATGGCGTGCCACTAAACTGGAAGAATCTCGCTTAGTCTGGCAAGATAATCTTAAAACCTACAGGAAGGCTCTCCGTAATGCCAGAACAGCTTATTACTCTTCTTTAATAGAGGAAAACAAGAACAACCCCAGGTTTCTCTTCAGCACTGTAGCCAGACTAACAGAGAACCACAGCTCTATTGACCCATCTACTCCTCTGGGTCTAACCAGTAATGACTTCATGAGCTTCTTTAATGATAAAATTAGGACTATTAGAGACAAAATACATCATGCCTTGCCTTCGACAGGCACTGATCTGCATTCTGATACAGCAAGTTTGGAAACAGCTGTAAAACCTGATACATATTTAGACTGCTTCTCTCCCATTGACCATCATCAAATAACTTCAATAATTTCTTCATCTAAGTCGTCAACCTGTCTCCTAGACCCCATCCCAACCAGGCTGCTCAAGGATGTTTTACCTTTAGTTAGCCCTTCTTTACTGGATATGATTAACCTGTCTTTATTATCAGGATATGTACCACAGTCCTTTAAAGTAGCTGTAATTAAACCTCTTCTTAAAAAGCCCACTCTAGATCCAGAGGTTTTAGCCAATTACAGACCGATATCAAACCTTCCCTTTCTTTCTAAGTTACTCGAGAAGGCTGTAGCTAATCAGCTGTGTGAATTTCTTCACAAGAACAGTTTATTTGAGGATTTTCAGTCAGGATTTAGAGTCCATCATAGCACAGAGACCGCACTAGTCAAAGTCACAAACGATCTCCTAATGGCATCAGACAAAGGACTCATCTCTGTACTCGTCCTGTTAGATCTTAGTGCTGCATTTGACACCATAGACCATCAAATTCTTTTACAGAGACTGGAACATCAGATTGGCATCAAAGGAACCGCCCTAAGCTGGTTTAGGTCGTATTTCTTAGATCGATCTCAGTTTGTTCACGTCAATGATGAATCCTCCATACATACCAAAGTCTGTCATGGAGTCCCACAAGGTTCTGTACTAGGACCACTTCTATTCAGTCTATATATGCTTCCTCTAGGGAACATTATTAGGAATCACTCCATTAATTTTCATTGTTATGCTGACGACACCCAATTATATTTATCGATCAAGCCTGATGAAACCAATCATTTAGCCAAACTGCAAGCGTGCCTTAGGGATATAAAAAGTTGGATGACCTATAACTTTCTGATGTTGAACTCAGATAAAACTGAAGTTCTTGTAATTGGACCCAAACACCTCAGAAACTCTCTTTCCGGAGATTTGGCCACCTTAGACGGGACCACCCTGGCCTCCAGCTCCTCCGTAAAGAACCTTGGAGTTATTTTTGATCAGGATTTGTCCTTTAATGCCCACATAAAACAAATTTCAAAGACTGCATTCTTCGACTTATGTAACATTACCAAAATCAGACGCATCCTGTCCCAAGCGGATGCAGAAAAACTAGTCCATGCATTTGTTACTTCTAGGCTGGACTACTGTAACTCTCTATTATCAGGCTGCCCCAATAAGTCTCTTAGGACTTTGCAGCTAATTCAGAATGCTGCTGCACGTGTTCTGACAGGAACCAAGATCAGAGATCACATCTCACCCATTTTGGCTTCCTTACACTGGCTACCTGTTAAATCTAGAATAGAATTTAAAATTCTTCTCCTTACATACAAAGCTCTTCATGGCCAGGCACCATCATATTTAAAAGAGCTCATAGTTCCCTACTACCCCTCTAGGCCACTGCGCTCTCAGAATGCTGGGTTCCTTGTGGTTCCCATAGTTTCCAAAAGTAGACTGGGAGCCAGAGCTTTCAGCTATCAAGCTCCTCTTCTGTGGAACAAACTACCTTTCTGGGTTCGGGAGGCAGACACGGTCACCACCTTCAAGACTAGACTTAAGACTTTCCTTTTTGATAGCGCTCATAGTTAGGGCTGGCTCAGGCCTTCCCTTAGTTATGCTGCCATAGGATTAGACTACCGGGGGACCCCCCCCGCCCCCCCCCCTTACTAACTAAACTTCTTCCCCGGAGTTTCTGTGCTTTCTCGTCCAGCAGGTTCTCATGGATCGTGACTGCTGCTGTGGTCTGCTGCTGACGTCCACGCCTTACTGTAAACCCTCTCTCTCTCTCTCTCTCTCTCTCTCTCTATGTAAGGCAGTTCGATATCCCTTAGAGTCCGCATAAACGGGGCCTGAGGTTTTATTGTTCTGTCAATCATTATCTCTCTTACACCTTTTCTTTGGATATTACTAACTACTGCTGCTGTGGTCTGCTGCTGACGTCCACGCCTTACTGTAAACCCTCTCTCTCTCTCTCTCTCTCTCTATGTAAGGCAGTTCGATATCCCTTAGAGTCCGCATAAACGGGGCCTGAGGTTTTATTGTTCTGTCAATCATTATCTCTCTTACACCTTTTCTTTGGATATTACTAACTACACTTCTTCCCCAGAGTTTCTGTGCTTTCTCGTCCAGCAGGTTCTCATGAATCGTGGCTGCCGCCGTGGTCTGCTGCTGACGTCCACCATATTTAGCATTACATGCCATATATAGTCATTATTGCTACTATCCCCACTACAGCTTTGTTGGTTAATGACTTATTGCTGCTGTGCATCTGTGTTCCACTGCTACTGCAATCACCTTACCATTTATTGTAATTCATTGTAATTGTACAGTATGTTTGTGTTGATTGTTCTGTACATGTGACATCCATTGCACGTCTGTCCGTCCTGGAAGAGGGATCCCTCCTCTGTGGCTCTTCCTGAGGTTTCTTCCACATTTTTTCCCTGTTAAAGGGTTTTTTGTGGGCAAGTTTTTCCTCACTCGAACCGAGGGTCTAAGGACAGAGGGTGTCACTCCCTGTACAGATTGTAAAGCCCTCTGAGGCAAAATGTGTTTTGTGACTTTGGGCTATACAAATAAAATTTGATTTGATTTGATTTGATACTGGTGTGCCCCACACACGCCTCCCATCAAGAGGCACCCTGCACCTGGTTTGCTTGTACATGGAAATCTGGTGGTACTTTGCAGGCGGCGGATTTGAACGGGCCAATCAGCATGCTGCATCAGAGGACCCGTCGGACTCGGAGCTTGTGCAGAGAGACTTCTCATCCATCCTTCTCCATCAGAGCTCGTCTCTTTCTCAGTTATGGAAATATTGCAGAACATGTCAGAAAGCTAATAGTTTAGATTGCACACAGTTAGTTAAAATGAGCTTTAAGAGGAAAAAAAAGAAAAAAAACATTGCTGAAAGTTTGCCTTTCCAGCACTAGCTGTAGCCTATAGCTAGCCTATCCGTTTCATGTCACTATTGCTGTATGCTAACCGTCGCGGTAGGCTATTTAGATGTATTCATGTAACGTATGTGCAGAAATATCTGTAAAGCATTTGTTCTCCATTGCAAACTGCATAGCAATGAACCAAAGTCTATGTTAAAGTGTGTTGCAGCTAGTTGCAAGCTGGTGTGTACTGGTTATGCAGCATTAAATGCGCAATAGCATGCCAACAGTTACTCTGGACATCAGAGCAACAGATGCTTGTTCTAAACCTTGTGCTGTCACTCCAAAAGCACTGAAACTCATCTTGAGACTGTTGCCTCCGTTAATTGGTGACAAGGTACAGGACTCATAAGGTAATATGGCAGTTAACGTTGAAGCTTAAGGATATTGTAGGAGCCTGAATGCTGTTTTTTGTTGATAAATATTTGAATAATAAGTTGACGTGAAAAAAAGATTGTTAATTTTGATAAAAAGAACATTATTTACAGGTGGACAGTTCATATTAATAAGTTAGTATTTAATTTATTTCACTTAAAAATATGTGGATGTTTGTAGGCTTAGAAAATCACACATATAACCTTTAATGCGGAGGAGTAGGTGTACGTTTACGTTGCTGACGTAAGACAGGTAGTGAGGTCTGTGTCATGGAGGGGAGCCACAGTTTTTTGACCTCTCGGGCCAAAAATAGTAAGTACTTTGAAATAAATTCTTGTGTCACTTTTGCATAAAAATATGTACTTTACATCAAACTGAAATCAAAATGAAAGGTATGATGCAACAAGGACAATTTTCAATCATATTTCATGTGTTTGTTTAAGGACAACGTACAGCTTCTCAGGTAGCTCCTGGGCAGGGGACAGAAAACAGTCTCTGTTAGAAAAGGAAACCTAAAATTACATAATTACTTTACACAGGTAAATTTGATATCAGTAACACAATTTAAAAGATTAAAAATTGTAACAGTTAAAAAGTACATGTACCTGCATATATTTATGTACATTAAGAACTTGATTAAGATGATGTGGCTAAACAGTATGATTAAATCTTTCAAGATAATTGCAGTATTCAGATTTAACCATTGTGTTGCCTTTCAGGCATAAATTTGAATGAACTTTTATTTTGAAGGAGCTTTTATTTTGGAAGGACCATTTTCAAAAATTCCTGGTTCTTAGGTTGGGTCAGTGAGTTGAAGAGGCTAGCTGCATGTGCACAGCTACATTTCTGTGTTCAACCGCATGTGTTTCATTACTGTAAACGCCACAGAGGCAATGTCGTGAGTGAATAATTTCATAGTTACATTCATAAGTTAATGTTAAAAAGTACTCTTTACAAAAAAATGCCTTTGATTTGTTTGTGACTAAAAACGTTTCATTTATATTTATTTACATGAGAAAAGCATGTTACAGAGTTAAATGGTAATCTTGTATTTTTTGTATCTTTGTTTGTTTAGCTAGTTGTATAGCTGCAGTTGCTACACTGCAGTGAGGACAACATAACCATCTTGTGTATAATATCTTGTTTTGATAAACTACTTTTGTTGTACCTTTTCCAGACTGAACGGCTTCAACTTCAGCCATGGTATCCTCCTACCCACAGTCCGTTCAGTCCTCTCAATCTGCAGCCTCTCTTTCACCACCATCGTCCGCTGCTACCTCATCACCTTCACAGAGCTGCTCCCCATTTTTGCCAAACTGGGTAGACAGTTTTCAGATACCATGGCAGAAGCTCCCGGAAGAGTTAATGCAGGCTTTGGAAAGGCCGAAAAGGCAAAGTGCACGACTACGAAGAGAAATTGTGAGGATTATTGTTTCTGAAATTATGAAGATTTGCAAGAATCCAACCAAAAGCAACACTACTGAAATAGCAGAAAGGATGGTGAGCAGATATCCAAAGTCACTTAAGGATGTAATTGATTGTGATGTTATTGGACATGGATATCATTCCCTGGTAAAGCAACTCCAGGCAAGAATTGAAAATGTCAGATGACCAGACACACCAAAGAACAAAATGCAAGGCAGAATCAGATAATGACCCTGATGAGATACCTGCTGAACAGAAAGCAAGTATTCAAGACACATATGGCTGCGTCAACTGGGAGCTAAAGTTTTTGCCCCTTCCAGAGGCTGTAGTAAGTCAGCTTAAGAAAAAAGAAGAAATGAAGAAGATATTCAAAGACAAAAATTACGCTGCAGAACTTACTTACTGGAGCTTACTGGTATCAGTCTGACTGAGACCTTCTTTACCAATCTGGACAAAAAGGGGGAGCGCCTCTTAAACTTCCCCAAAACTGTTTCTGCCCAGAAACAAAAACAAGTTCTGGAGTCTCTCCTCAAGATACAAACTGAAAAAGGTTGGTCCAGTGGTTGTACAGAGATGGTACTGCTACTACTATACCCTGCCTTATTCCGTGTGGTATGTCTGAACCAAGTGTACAATGTAGTTGAACGGTTGACACAGATGCACAGATCTGTAATATATATTTGTTCATGTTGTTTCTTCTCAGGGTCCTATTGCTTCACTGCTGACTGCTTCATCTTCAGCATTGATCAAAAGATTGTCAACGACGACGACTTAATGAACCTGTGGTGATTTTACTGTTACAAGTCACAAGATCTGAACAGCAAGAATAGTCAGTAGCATTTTAGCTTTTACTTGCTATTTCAAAAGATACAGTGGTGTCCACATCCATTAGAAAGTTCTTATTACTGTGTATTTATGTCAATTTCATGTAGCATGTGTCCCGAGTTCTGTGTATTCGGTGTGTACACAGTGTTATGAGAAGTTTGTACAGCCTCCCAAGTGTTCATTAAATGAAAAATTACACTGAAAAAGTTTGGTCTTTGGATGTTTTATGTACAATGTACTTGTACTGTACAATGGTGACTATGTAACAGTGATGTAAGTGTGATGTAAGATGTAAAGTAAAGTTATGTTTGGATTTGCAAGCAGCTGTCTCTGTGTTGTTATTTCATTATGTTTTGGAAGTTTTCTGAACAACACAGCTCACCAGAAAATGACATACAAAGTCAATATTTCCCTCGAACAGATGAAATGACAGAGGAACAATAAAAGGCTCATATGCAGTTGTACATTGTTTTACACAATGTGTTAGTCTCACAATCACATATTATAAGAGCTCAGGTCCATGCATTGTTTTGTAGATACTCTCTCTCTCTCTCTGTGTCTCTGTCTATCTGTCTGTCTGTCTCTCTCACTCACTGTCAACCCTCATACTTTAGGTGGCGCTAAATCATTACTGAGTGTGACATTTGGCCCGAGAATTCAGCATACTGCAGATTCAGAAAAAAAAAATAGATATACACACAGGCAACACAGGTAAGTCTGTAGCTTGCATAATAATCATATTATATCATGTGCATGAATGTTTGAATATGAATGTTTGAATATGTACAATTCTAAAGGTGCTATACTGTATAAGTACAGTCTATTTACCATATTCAGCATTTTCAATTTAATACAAAGATGAAACAAACAGACAGAATACTATGAAAGTATGATTTCACTGCTCTATGCCAGTCTATTATAATTTAACATTTGACTTGATTAAGACATTAAAGAAATACAGTTTATACTGTAAAATTCTAAGTAAAAACAAAATGTAGATTACAGTTAACACAAGGGTACTAGACATCCCAGGATGTGGTGGTGGTCGAACCACCCTCTGTGGTGACACCAGAACAGGTCACAGCCAACATCTGGATGTTATGAAGGTTTTAAAGGACCTGCAAGAAAAAGGTTTGAGCAGGAACCTGCAAAGATTGAGTGAAAGATTTTAGAGAGAGAGGGGGGACCAGAGCCAGAGAGAACATCCAAGTCTGAAAAGGAAAAATAAAGGTTGTCTGATTAATCATTTCAAAAATACCACCAGGCAAAACTGTCATCTGCATAGACCTCACCAGTTAACTCGGCGAAGACAGAAAAGGTTCAGCCAAGCTCATTTGAGATGGTTACAAATATTGACTGGGACAAACCGGTCACACAGGGGTAAGGATGCACAACCAAATCTACATCTACGGAACCCTACCCCAGTTGTGGTCCTCATTTTAATAAATACTTGTCAGAAAAGAGATACATCACTGTTGGAACAAGAGAAAACACAGGCTTTTAGCTTCCTTTCTGCTCTTACAATCACAAGCTTTTAGAGCAGATGCTAGTTTTAGTGCCAACATCAATAATTTACTTGGGAGATTATTTTCTGGCTCTGCAGTACAGACAGTGTTGCTGATAGGGCTCTTTGTGTGCCGTGTGACCAAGTAGGAGGGAGTGGAAAGCCATATTAAGTCCTCCACCAGCTACTTTCATAGCAATCCAGCAGCCGCTCTGCTTGGCACTGAGTTTATTAAAACACATACTTCATTTTACAGCCATTACCAAGCTCTATCATGAGCAGTGTAGTCCAGAACCCATACATTGGCCGGACGCCAACGACTCGGGTGAGTAGCTAATTATGTTTAAGATTGACTGATCATAAGATGAAAGAATTGATGCTGCAGTGATATGCTGCCCATGTCTGGAGCACTGTGGCTCTGTGGAAAGAGGTTTTTCTTTTGTTCTGCTACTTTCTGAGACACAGTTGTTCTTGTTCTGTCTCAGTGAAAGCACCTACATGTTCCATCTTAGTCATCAGGATGTGGAAAGAGGGTCTTAAATTATTGAGTGGTTAGGGATTTTCTGGTTTATGCGCTCTATCAGCTTAGCAGTGGAAAGTGTAGTTTGTCTTGATTTATTTGCATGTGTTAAGACAGGTTGGATGTCATGAAATTTTAAATGTATACAACTGTTTTTATAATGTAAAATATACATGAATGATAATTAAACACTATTGTTAATTTTTGATGATTATTGTGGACACTTACACATGCTAATATTGGTAATAATGCATCACTCCACAGTGACATGGTGGAGTGCAGGGTTTTTTCCTCATCCAGCAGCAGGCAGCAGCTAAAATTGAGTATTTTCACTATCCAGGGCCATTTCTAGGTGATTGGAGGCCCTATGCGAGATGCTATCTGAGGACCCCTATTTAGTCAAACTCTGAGGGAGAGATTACTAACCTTTTCAGATGATCTGTGGTGATGCAATAGTCTGTTACATCAGAGGAAAACAGGTAGAGTACATTAATAACAGATGCAGCATGGAAACTGAAAAATGTATAATGTAATCATTGAAAACAAAGTGACATAGCATAAAAAAACCTCTCCCCACCAATCCAAAACAGTAAAAAAAATAAATAACTTAACATACTTAAATGACTAGAGTACAATGAACCAGCTTCCATATTAATGTACCATCACAGTCTTATGTTTCCATTATCTTCCTCCTCCTCCTCCTCAAAAAAAAAATAAATGTATCAAATCAAATCAAATCAAATTTTATTTTTATAGCCCAAAGTCCAAAAATACATTCACTACAGGGGGCTTTACAATCTGTACAGGGAGTGACACCCTCTGTCCTTAGACCCTCGGTTCCAGTGAGGAAAAACTTGCCCACAAAAAACCCTTTAACAGGGAAAAAATGTGGAAGAAAGCTCAGGAAGAGCCACAGAGGAGGGATCCCCCTTCCAGGACGGACAGACGTGCAATGGATGTCACATGTACAGAAGAAATCAGTCAGCCTAGAAGTAAGAAATGCATGGACTAGTTTTTCTGCATTCGCTTCAGTCACGATGCGCCTGATTTTGGCGATGTTACGTAAGTGAAAGAATACATTCCTCAAAATTTGTTTTATGTGGACATTAAAGGAAAAATCCAAGCTGAGCGTTAATGTAATGCATAGAGTTGTGAGTGCACTTTCAATGTGACATGTAAAGTGTCAGGGTGGGTTCCGGGCCGAGTTGATAAGGCTAATAGCGGATGGGAAGAGACTGTTCTTGTGGCGCAAGGTTTTGGTCCTGATGGACTGCAGCCTCCTGCCAGAGAGGAGTGTCTCAAAGAGTTTGTGACTTGGGTGGGAGGGATTAGCCACAATCTTTCCTGCACTCCTCAGAATCCTGGAGGCACACAGGTCCTGGAGTGATGGTAGATTGCAGCCAATCACCTTCTCTGCAGCCCGAATGATGCTGCAGTCTGCCTTTGTCCTCGGCAGTGGCAGCAGCGTACCAGATGGTGATGGAGGATGTGAGGATGGACTGTGATGGCTGTGTAGAAGTGCACCACCATTATCTTTGGCAGGATGCATTTCTTCAGTTGCCGCAGGAAGTACATCCTCGGCTGATTTTCTTGATGATCACTTGAGGTCCCAGGAAGCGGATACAAGAAAAAGATAATATAAGTTAGACTAATATAAAATAAAATAACTAACTAAATGCACAAAATGACAGTTAATACGTAGTACTATATGCACTGTATGATTTGGCATAAATTGGAATAAAATAAGTACAAATAGTAAAATACAAGTACAATACAATACAAAGTACAAACTAAGTGATAAAGTGAAATTGTAAAAAATTGGCATTTCATAAAGTGACATTCAGAATCAGGACACAGTGTCCCCACTGTCACTCCACTCTCCACTGTGGGTGCTCCTGTGCAAGGTTAGCACCTGGTGGAGAGGGTGGCCATTGTTGTCCAGGATACTATGCAGTTTACACAGTGTCCTCCCCCAGTGACACCTCCAAAAAAGATTCCCGTTGGACCCCCACTATGGAGCCAGCCTTCCTGATGATCTTGTTGATCTTGTTGGCGTCTGCCGCCCTCAGCCTGCCTAGATGGCACTAGCTACCACCGACTAGTAGAACATCCTCAGCATGATGTTACATACGTTGAATGACTGGAGCCTCCTCAGGAGTCTACTCTGGCCTTTCTTGTAAACAGCCTCAGTGTTCTTGGCCCAGACCATTGTTATCCAGGTGTACTCCAAGGTATTTGTAATCCTGGACAACATCCACAGTCACACTGTTTCTGGATGGAAATGGGTGTGGGGGCAGATTTCCTCTTGCAGAAATCCACCACCAGCTTATTTGTCTTAGTGGTGTTGAGATACAGATGGTTCTCACACCACATGAGTCCACAACGCCCCTGTACTCCTCCTCCTTCCCTTCACTGACACAGCCAACAATTGCAGAGTCGTCAGCAAATTTCTGGCAGGACTCAGACTGGAACTGACAGTCTGAGGTGTACAGGGTGAACAGAAAGGGGGAAAGAAGGTTTCCCTGTGGGGACCCGGTGCTGCTGATCACAGTGTCCGACACACAGACCTGCAGTCTGACATATTGTGGCCGATCTGTCAAATAGTCTGTAATCCTGGAAATCAGGGGAGGGTCCACCTGCATCGCCATCAACTTACTCCCCAGAAGGGCAGGATGGATGGTGTTGAACATACTTGGGAAGTCAAAGAACATGATTCTCACGGTGCTTCCTGGTCTGTCCAGGTGGGCGTAGGCGCGGTTAAGCAGGAAGATGATGACCAGTTTCAACTGGTAAGCAAACTCGAGAGGGTCCAGCGATGAGCTGACTAAGGACTAAAGAAGTAACAGGTCCAGCCTCTCCAGGGCCTTCATCAGGTGGGACGTCAGCACCACCGGTCTGTAGTCGTTGGAGGTGCTGGGATGCACTTTCTTTGGTACTGGAACCAGGAAGGATGTCTTCCACAGCACCCTCTCTAGCCTCAGGCTCAGGTTGAAGATGTACTGCAGGACTCCACTCAGCTGGGTTGCACATGTTTGGACCTGCTGCCTTGCGTCAGCTCCTTCCTCACCTGCTCTGCTGTGAAAGTTTGTGTGCCGTGTGTGTGTGTAATGGTGGGGGAGAGAGAACAGATAGGGCGTAGTCGGGATGGAATCACGGAGGAGTAGGGACAGCAGGGCAGAAGTTGATGTACCCTGTTATACAGTCTATGAGATCATCAATGTCCTCTCCATGCGAATCAGCTCGAAGCAGCCCTGCAGAATTTTGTCGGTCTCCTGTGACTATTTCCCTTACAGTCCTAGTGATCACAGAAAGCCGCTGGACTTGGGGCTTAAACAGGGGTTTCAGGTGTATGAGGTTATGGTCTGATCCTCCAAGTGGAGGAAAGGCAGTGGAGCTGTAAGCCTCCTTAACATTGGTGTACAGTAGGTCCAGTGTCTTGTTTTCCCTGGTGGGACAGTCCACAAACTTCTTGAAGGTGGGCAGTGATGTGACTGAAATCCCCAGATATCACAACGAATGGGTCTGAGTGCCATGTCTGAAGTCTCGCAGTGTCTGCCAGTCTGCCATACAGGTGGCGTTTGCAGACTCGTCACCATTAGAGATGAGTCCGATGAGAGTGGTGTCATCTGCAAACGTCAGAAGCTTGACAGTCTGGTGACTTGAGGTGCAGCTGATCGTGTACAGGGAGAAGAGCAGAGGAGAAAGAATGCAGCCCTGAGGGGATCCAGTGCTGATGGTCTGGGAATCGGAGACATGTTTCCCCAGCTTCACATGCTTCTTCCTGTCAAACAGGAAGTCAGTGATCTACCCACAAGTGGAGTCAGACTGATATCCACAAACTGGATCCAGGTGCTGGAGGATGTAGTGGAGGTCCAAGTTGACTGCATCTACAGACCTGCTGGCTCTGTGGGCAAACTGCAGGGGGTCCAAGGAGGGGGTCGGTGATGTCTTTCAGGTGTGAAAGCACAAGGCACTCAAAAGACTTCATAACCACATATTTAAGGTGGGCATTGATGGAGATGCCCATGCCTCTTCTGAGGTGGGTGAGGTGGAGGTGATGCACTGTAGCTGGAGCTGTTGGGAGCTGCCGCTCGCTCTCTGTGTTGTTACTAATAACTAAAGAATCCGGGTTGGTCTGCTCCACACACAGAATCTAGTTGGCGGTATGCGCTGTGCGTCCTGCACATTGGCCTGAGGAGGGACGTAAACAGAATAAATGAAGCAAACTCACAGGGTGAATAAAAAGGCTTACAGTAATAATACTAGTACATGGCTTGAACCATAAAATTTCCCAAAGGCAGAAGTATCTAAGAAGCATTCAGGCATCATTTACAATAAGAAGCATTTATAGAAATTTATTGCTACAAAAATACCAGAGACAACTACAGTATGTTTTTCATGTTTGAGGACTAAACTATTTTTCAACTGGTTCTTTAGACACAATTTGTGTGTTTGTCAAGCGTTTGTCCATTGTGTTTCCAATCTAACACCATCAATGTTAATTGTGAGACTGGTCAAAAGATTTTGTCTTTTAATTTTTCCTTCAGCCAACAGTGCTGTGTCTCCACAAAGTGAAATATCTTCATGCATGCCACAATTCCACAGATGTCTACCCAGGCACCTAGTATGTGAGTATAGATCTTGCACTGTTTAAAACAGCATTGTTGTGCATGTGTGCATGTTCACCCTTTCATCCACAAAGCAAAACAGCAAACATCAGTCCTTCACATACTTCACTCAGCCATAAATGATTCAGTGTTTGTTTCTGTTGTCTGCATTATTGAAGTACAGAGCAGGGACCATGAAATACAGCTATGTTACAAGCCATGATGCACATGGATTGGAACAGGATTGTCCCGATTGTTAACGGCCCACCCATCAGCTGAGGTTGCATTTAAAATTATGGCTTTCTCATCAACTTCCAGATGCCCAGGCCTGGGGGCAGTGGAGGGGTGCCACCTGGGAATCGAGATGGCAGTGGGATATGTCGAAGTAGTAGCATCAGCAGTGGAAACGGCTGGTCTGGAGGCAAGATAATGTCCCTGTCATCTATGAGTGAGAGTGTGCACAGTGGCCTGAGCTGTTTCTTGTCAGAACAAGCGCTGGAGCAGGAGGAAAGGCAGCAGCGCAGCAGGCAGTTAGCAGAGTTGCAGCGCCTGAGAGAGGTTCGTGCAGCTGCTCAGCTCAAAAACCTGGAGGATTTCCTTAGGATGAACCATGTTTCACTCAGGGACACAATGTCTTATTCCACTGGCATGATTTACAGGTAAGATGTGACCATACAGCTAAGCTGAGCTAAGATGTGAAAATGGCTAATATAAATCTACAACCAATCATTGAATTCTAAGTAATTAAAATTATGTTGTGGAAATGAATCCCTCATAGAGAGAAATAATCATTGTTTAGCTCACAAACAGCCAAATTAAACAAATGGAAAAGACATAGCAACCGTCCAGTGCAATTTTTGCCAGTGAAACCTAAAAAGCAGATGAAGGCAACATTCAACATCACATGATATTAATTACACTTTTGGTGGTGACAGACAATTTTGATTAAATGCTGACAAGCAAGCAGAATAGTAGAGCCTAATCATAAAGAACCAGTGTGTAAAAATGTGTGTGAAAAGGGCCTGTTGTACACACAGTGGACAAATATATTTAGTTCATCCTGACACAGTGATACAGGCTGTACAGCCCTCTGTCTGCACCATTACCAATTATATACAAAATAGAATATACTGATTATATGATATACAGTTTATTATGTGCTGCTCTGAATGCACTGATTTTTTTTTTTTTTTTTCAACAGAAATCTGGGCAAGTCTGGGCTGAGGGTGTCCTGTCTTGGATTGGGTGAGTGTGGCATACACATGCAAGCCCATCTATAATGACAGTAAGGCCATGTTAATCTACAGAAGTATTAGATGTTGGTCAACATTTTGAGTTGAGTTATCATGCATGCATTTGTTTTCATCCTTCATCTTTCATCTTTCTCTATTTCTTCAGCTGTTTATTAATTCCATGCCAGTTCATCACAGGACACATAGAGACAAACAACTATTCACACTCACATTCACATCTACAGGCAATTTAGAGTCACCAATTAACATGTTACTTCCTGTTATGGAATTTTCTATTCTTGTATTGTTCTGAGTGACACATACATACTTTTAAATGGAATATAATAAAAGCACAAACATACAGACATTGTACAAGGTTACATGAAGTCACATGTGGGCCTTGAGGTCCTCAGCAGTATTAGCTGTTTGTCTTTGGCTGGCAGTAGCAGGTGTCGTCCTATCTCAACACTGTTGTGGCCAGGGTCGAAGGACTCTGGTGCTGCATGCTTAGACATAATAGACAGCTTGCCACTGACATTCCAATCTGCGTAAACAGACATCTGTGTCTCCAGACTTAATCATGTTGACGAAGACACCATCCTTGGTAAAAGCATTCTCTTTTACCTAATCGGGGCGTATAGTGTTTGTGATGTTATCTTGGGGTTTATCTAAAGTCTGTCCACCAGCATGAGTTGGGCAGAATGTGAGACCGACTCAGGCACTTCTGATGCTTTATGAGAATGTCTCTAATTCTCCTTGATCAAGTGTCAATAAATAATACAGCATAAAACATCAGAGGCTCCTGAACACTTTCTTTCTTCCTGACCTCACCACTGACCTTTGGCTTCAGCAATTTCTCCACAACAATCTTCCTGTGGGAGGAAGCTGGAGTACCCGGAGAGAACTCACACAAACACAGAGAGAACATGCAAACTCCACACAGAAAGAACCAGCCAGGTTAAAACCAGCAACCTTCTTGATGTGAGGCAACTATGCTAACCCCTGCACAACAAACAAAATATATCAATGAAATTGAAATGTGTGATGTGGAACCTGAGTGTGTGCAGTGGATTATGTTCAGTAGTCTTTTCTCCTGCTCAGACCATCTTGTTAGTAGATGATCACAGACCTCAGACTCAGCCATCTGCATGGTCACCATCATTATAATCTTTTAGCAGACATTGAACTTCTATGTGCATCTGCTTTATGTTACTTTATGTAGACTGTTGAAAGATTTTTTTTTTTGTATATAAAAAAATTGTATTTTTATATATATATATATATATATATATATATATTCGATCAGATGATCAGATGATGTTATAGTCTCATATGTATGTTATACAGTATTTTTTTAGAAATATTACAATTATTTCCTATGATCAAAGTAAACCAAAAGGATCAAATATTGTCTTCTTCAACACACACACATCCACATAGTGTAATCATTTTATGTTTGTGCAGGCACGTGGGTTACCTTTGGAGGCCAGATAACGGATAAGGTAAGCAAGACCACCTCAACTGTGTCAGTCTCATGTAATGCAGACTCTAGTTTGACAACAAGAAATGTGTTTTGTCAGAGTTGTAACTTTGCAGTTTTATACTGTCATAGTGTTTCTATGACATAATGTCATATTGTGCTGTCAAGCTGTGGTTTACAATGTATCAAGGTCATTATGATATTTTAAGTCTTCTATAGTCTTTATAAGTCTTTCAACAATGTAACTGTCATTGTGATGCTGTAGTTGAATTGGCTGAAACAGTGCAGCGCCCTGTGTGCACACATTAGCTCAGCAAGAAAATCACAATGAAAACAATATTATGAATTATTGTGAATGATGCAACAGGTGCAGCTCCTCAGTTCAAATAATCTTAATTTATGTCTGTAATTGACATGTTCCTATCACTATCATTTAGCAGAGTGATTGTTGAACAAATCAGTTGTTTGGGAAGAAAATCAGAGATATGGAAGATACTTGCAACAAATGCCACTGCATCTTAATTTCATGGTCCTTTGGGGAAAACTCTAGCCTGGCTATCACCAGACTATATCACATGTGAGATATAGTCTATATCACACTATATCACATGTGATATCACATCACTATATCACATGTGAGATACAGTCTGGGGACCACCTACTCTATTTCTTGTAGGGGAGGTGTGGTTAACGACTGCCCATGGCCGTTTATTGGTCATTACAAATGTCTATCATTTGGTGTATATGTAGCCCATAGCCAATTGTGTCAGTTGTACCCGATGACGTATTTAGAGCGACAGAAATTCGACGAGAAGGAAAAGCTGTCAAATGACAAAATGATAAATATGAGTGAATGTGGACCCTCCGTATTTGGACATTCAACAGATCTGTTTTTGACCGAAAACAATCTCAAACAAACTACAAGCTTCCGTTTGTCGAGTAGTATGCCATTGTCATCGTCTTCCCACCCCTCCCACTCTCTGATTGGCTCCCTACCTCAGGCGAGCGCTTCGGCCTGGGTTTCCATGCTGTTTTTCGGGTCGGAATGATCGTGCAAGGCAGCATGGGATTTCCCAGGCTAGGAAAACTCTAGGCTAACCAAAGTCATTAAGATACATGATGACCTTTAACATCTTTACCAAATGGTACAGATAGTGATACAGGTGGTGCATCTACCAATCTACTCCAACACTGCCATTCCTACTGCCACATCGCCACAGTGGCTCAGAAGTCCCTAAGAGGTTTTATAGTAACATACTGATATATATCTTTATTGCCTTGTGAAGAACCTGTCAGCAGAAAGGACGCCTTTAGGTCTGAGTGAGACAAAGTATAGCAAGTACAATCTCTCTTCATACTCATCATCTTATTTTTCGCTGTTGAAGGTAGCAGAGGAGCTGATGACTTTGGCATATGACAATGGAATCAACCTGTTTGACACAGCAGAAGTGTATAATGCTGGGAAGTAAGTATTTCCACCTTTAAACTTGTAATTCAAAGTGTCTCATATCTGATCAAATCAAGATGTGACTCAATACACTTCTGTTTACACATGAATGTATCTCTGTTAACCAAATTACAAATCTGTTTGCATCTGTCTTGACTTCTCAAAGCTACATGTAAATCAACATAAACTCCACTCCAGTCCAGAGGATGGTGGCAGCGCACCTGAAGCTTTTAAACAAACTGTACAACTAGTCCACTAGCACAGGTGAAATGAGGGAGACCATTATGAGTGTTTTTTTTTTTTTTTTGCTACTATCAGCTCATATTATTGTTGTAAGTGCACATAACATTGCAAAGCAAAAGCTGTTGTTAAGAGGAGGAGAGATAATCTATCCCAAGTTAATGTGATAATTGGTCAGTGACATTATCATTATGTTTTTAAATCTTTCAGCAGTACTTCTGCAGCATCAGTTTTTAGATGTTCGGAAAACTTCAGTCCACCCAGAAAACATGTCAACAAAAACAAGAACAATATTTTCCCTCACACGGAGAAAGATAAATGAAATCCATCCTTAATTTGGTCAAAGGGAGTGTCTGCAGGTTTGGACTGCTGTGTCAGCATTCAGCTTTTAGACTAAAGGGTGACATGAATGGGATATGTAACTGGTAATAATGGTAGCACTCTTTAACAATATCGTCTCTTTCTATCAACCCCCCTACCCCCTCCCACCCCAGGGCTGAAGTTGTGTTGGGAAGTATTATAAAGAAGAGAGGATGGAGGTACAGATTGTCTTTTGTGCACATTTTCTAGTATCATATGAGAAGGTTTAGGTAAAACCCTCCTGTTGTGTCCGTTCATGTTTCTGAACATCATCATCATAACATCAGTCACAACAACTAATTTCCACATTTATTTAAAAACATGGATTCAACATAAATAACATAACATTGTTCATATTCACAATGTGGTGTGGTGGAGATGGGTAATTTAGTGTCACACAGACTGTGAACGCCACAGTCAGAAAAGACAAACTATAACTATACAGGAGGGTTGACTTGAATCAGTTTTAATGCATTGTTATCTGCATGGTGTTGTCAGAGTGGCACGTTGTTTTTTTTTGTTTGTTTGTTTGTTTGTTATTTTTTGCAGGGATTCACTCTGTGTGTTATGACATCATATGATTTTATCATTTTATTTTGTATATGTAACTGGTTAAATTTAGTATTTATATGTTGGACTTTTGACGTTAGTCGAATTACTTGAATGAGTGAAATAATGACTATGGGACCAGTTTAATAGATGAACCGTAACAGGTTAACTGGTGACTTTAAATTGCCCGTAGATGTGAATGGTTGTTTGTCTCTATGTGCCCTGTGATCAACTGACCACTTGTCCAGGAAGTACCTCATCTCTCGCATAAAGTCAGCAGGGATAAGCTCAGCCCCACCATGACTTGATGAGAATAAGAGGTTACAGATAATGAATGGATGGATGGATGGATGGATGGATGGATGGATGGATGGATCCAATGGGTGAGACAAAATGCAGAATCGGGAAACAGGCAGGTGTTGTGGAGAAATTGCTGAAGTCAAAGGTCAGTGGTGAGGTCAGGAAGGAAGAAAGTGTTCAGGAGCCTCTGATGTCTTATGCTGTATTATTTATTGACACTTGGGGTATCTACCTCTACTGTACTCCCTTACTGGGGCATAATTAGGCAGCCAGCAACTATAAGCTCTATCAAAAAGGAACATCTTAAGTCTACTCTTAAAAGGTGTTGACTATGTGAATCTGTTTACGCAGATTGGAACGTCATCAGCAAGCTATCTATTACTGTATGTCTAGTGCAATATAAGGTCTCTTTGACCCTGACCACCACAGTGTTGAGATAGACTGGCACCTACTGTTCCCAACCAAAGCCAAACTAATACTGCTGAGGACCTCAAGTCCCACACGTAAGAAGAAACCACTCAAAAGGCTGGAATGGCAGACATTAAAAATATATAAAGACACACAGGAACTAGTTAAGGGGGTGAACAAGGCTCAGGCTAATAAGCAAAGTGGAAGGAAACACACACAGGCGAGAAGTAAAGTTGTCAGAAAGGACAAAATAAAACAGGAAAGTTGAATGAATGATCAAACTATAGATACTTGATACTAAATACTTTGAAAAGTGAAAAAAATGTGTTTATACATCAATATATCACAATATTTTTGTCACTGAAATGTATTGTTATTATCTTCTCCCATGCAGGCGCTCCAGTTTAGTCATCACCACCAAAATCTTCTGGGGTGGAAAGTATGTATACATTCTCTTTGATGAATGAAAACATGTTCTATCACAGGAGCTCAAAATTGATCAGAAATGACTCTCTGCTTTGCTCTTTGCATTTTTGTTGTCCTTCCTCCTCCTTGTGTTTTTACAGTACTGTACCCTGCATCTCACAAACTTGTCCTTTGTCTCTGTGATACTGTAATTCTTGTTCTTTGTTGATATGAACCTGCAACCAGTCAAAATGTATTGCACAGTCAGTACTGTAAACAAATGGAAAGCACAATGTTCAGGGCCAGACAATTGCAAGTCTTTAGGAGAGCTCAATGTTACTGACCACCACTGACCATCTACTCTAGGGCTCCCCACTGGAGATTGTCCAAAGCTTGCTGGGCATCCACATCAAAGAGGATTTTTGCATGGACTCATGTACAAATTCCATAAGGCCCAGATGCAATTAAGCTAATTGCCATTCTAGTCAATGTTTCAAACTCCACCAGAAACATTGTGGTTTCAGAAGCATCCCAGAAACGACTCTCCACTTTGCTCCACAGATAATATGCGTCTGTTCTATTTTTGACACCAGCACAGAGCAGGCTGAGCTTCATCATCACTTCAGCATCACGGCGTACTTCAGCAATTGCATTTGCAAATGCTTTGTGGATGATCACACCACACCCAGGCTGCCCTCTAGAACAGTTTGACAATTCAAGGGCCAATACTGGCAGGATGGGAAAGAGTTTTCCGACGGACAATCACACAACAGCTAAACATAACAAACTATCTGCAATTGCACACATCCATGAACACTTGTCCGTCCGTCCGCCTTCTTCCGCTTTATCCGAGGGCGGGTCGCGGGGGCAGCAGCTTCAGCAGGGAAACCCAGACGTCCCTTTCCCCAGCCACTTCGTCCAGCTCTCCCAGGGGGACCCCAAGGCGTTCCCAGGCCAGCCGAGAGACATAGTCCCTCCAGTGTGTCCTGGGTCTTTCCCGGGACCGCCTCCCGGAGGCACGTGCCCGGAACACCTCACCAGGGAGGCGTCCAGGAGGCATCCTCACTAGATCCCCGAGCCACTTCAACTGGCTCCTCTCGATGCGGAGGAACAGCGGTTCTACTCCGAGCTCCCCGTGGATGGCCGAGCTTCTCACCCTATCTCTAAGGGAGAGCCCAGCCACTCCGCGAAGGAAACTCATTTCGGCCGCTTGTATCCGCGATCTCATTCTTTCGGTCACTACCCAAAGCTTGTGACCATAGGTGAGGGTAGGAACGTAGATTGACTGGTAAATCGAGAGCTTTGCCTTTCAGCTCAGCTCCCTCTTCACCATGACAGACTGGCGCAGAGTCTGCATCACTGCAGAAGCTGCACCGATCCGCCGGTCAATCTCCCGCTCCGTCCTTCCCTCACTCGTGAACAAGACCCCGAGATACTTGAGCTCCTCCACTTGAGGCAGGATCTCAACCCCAACCTGGAGACTGCACTCCACCCTTTTCTGGCTGAGAACCATGGCCTCAGATTTAGAGGTGCTGATTCTCATCCCAGCCGCTTCACACTCGGCTGCGAACCGCTCCAGAGAGAGCTGAAGGTCACACTCTGATGAAGCCAACAAGACCAGGTCATCCGCAAAAAGTAGCGACCCAATCCTGAGGCCACTGAACCATAGCCCCTCAATGCCCAACGGTGACAAAGGGCAGCCCTGCCGGAGTCCAACTCTCACAGGAAACAAGTCCGACTTACTGCCGGCGATGCGGACCAAGCTCTGACACCGAGAGTACAGGGACTGCACAGCCCGTATTAACGGGTCCGGGACCCCATACTCCCGGAGCACCCCCACAGGGTTTCCCGGGGGACACAGTCGGATGCCTTCTCCGCCTCACCAAACTCCTCCCATGCCCGAGTTTTTGCCTCTGCAACCGCAGAAGCTGCGTTCCGCTTGGCACCGTCACAGGGGTCCCACAGGCCAAAAAGGTTCTGTAGGCCTCCTTCTTCAGCTTGACGGCATCCCTCACCACCGGTGTCTACCAGCGGGTTCGGGGATTGCCGCCGCGACAGGCACCGACCACCTTGCCGCCACAGCTGCGGTCAGCCGCCTCGACAATGGAGGCACAGAACAAGGTCCACTTGGACTCAATGTCTCCCACCTCCCCCGGGACGCAAGCGAAGCTCTCCCGGAGGTGAGAGTTGAAGCTCTTTCTGACAGGGGATTCAGCCAGATGTTCCCAGCAAACCCGCACAGAGCGTTTGGGCCTGCCAGGTCTGACCGCCGTCCTCCCCCACCATCGGAGCCAACTCACCACCAGGTGGTGATCAGTTGAAAGCTCCGCCCCTCTCTTCACCCGAGTGTCCAAAACACATGGCTGCAAATCTGACGACACAACCACATAGTCAATCATCGAACCGCGGCCGAGGGCGTCCTGGTGCCACATGCACAGTGTCCAAAACACATGGCTGCAAATCGGACGACACAACCACATAGTCAATCATCGAACCGCGGCCGAGGGCGTCCTGGTGCCACGTGCACATATGGACACCCTTGTGTTTGAACATGGTGTTCGTTATGGACAATCCATGGCGGTTGTTGGACAGAAGTCCAACAACAGAACACCATTTGGGTTCAGGTCAGGGGGGCCGTTCCTCCCAATCACGCCACTCCAGGTCTCACTGTTGCTGCCCACGTGAGCATTGAAGTCCCCCAGGAGGACGAGGGAGTCCCCAGAGGGAGTACTGACACTGACACCTTTTTATCTCTGCTGCTACTTAAATTTATTCAGTATCTATCTCTACTGTACTCCCTTACTATAATTATACTGTATATATCCATATGCAGCATGCACCAAGTCTGTTACATTCTGTCTGTCTGTTCTGTCTAAACGCACTGCACTTTATGTAATCCTTTTTGAATTGTCTCTGCACTTTAATGTAGTTCTGCACCATGGTTTATGTTTAATGTAGAACCATATTCTATAGTGAAACACTGTCTTGTTTCACTGTGTTCTATGTATATGGTTGAAATGACAATAAAGCCCGCTTGTCTTGACTTAACTTAACTTATCTTACACTAAATGTGCCTTAATGAGAATTAAGATGACACTGCTTTAATGGTGAAAGAAAAAACATTATGGGCAAGATGAAGGGAGCTAAAATTTATTTTAAAGGTCAGTTCTGCCCAGGGATTCCCTGAGGGGCTTTTGAAGGGTAAATATAATGATGGAGGGGATCCCCATAAGTCAGATGGACCCTGATTCCTGTCATTTTTGAGTGATCTTTAGGGTCCAAAGTGTCAGATTCAGGAAGCTCTATTTATAGAACATAGCAGAATGAATCTAATAATACTCATAAGTATGTTTTCATTAGTTCATAATCTTTGTTTTGTTATCCTAGAATGAGCTTTACAGAAGATCCTCCTCCACAGAGCCTGCTATGTTAAACCACCATGTTTCTACAGTAGCCCAGAACTGACAAACTGAACACTGGCTCTAGATAGATATTATAAATAAATTTACCAACACTGCAGTATTACATTCTGTGCTTTGTGCTTGCATGCATTCAATATAGCAAGACCAATACAAAATGGATATCAGAATTCTACACACCTTGAGTTCTGAAATGAACTGTTTGTTTTTCAGAGCAGAAATGGAAAGAGGATTGTCTAGAAAACATATAATTGAAGGTGAGATTTTTACTCACTGATAATAACTAGACTAGCATTTGTTTGTAAAGACAGCACAGCTCTAAAGTTGTTCATATCTGCATGAAAAAGGTTACATGACATCAGCATGTATGTGATCATAATTTATAATTGTGAAACAGGTCTGAGGGCATCACTAGAAAGACTTCAGCTGGAGTACATAGATGTGGTCTTTGCGAATCGTCCAGATCCTAACACACCCATAGAAGGTGGGTGTGCTTATTCTTTGACAAATCAGTCTTGTTTCTTTGCTTTCTCTGGTTGGGAAATTATACTGAGGATTATTATTATCTATTTTGGATAATAACATGATCATCTGTTTTGATTCATTATGACATAAACAAAACTATACATTAGCACAGCTTGTAAAATTGTCTTCTTCTTGTTTCTTTGCTTTCTCAGAGAATGTTATAGAATCAACATGGCACACTGAAATGTGCCATGCCCAACATGACATGGTTTTTTTCAGTGCCCGAGGTACATGGCACACCTGAGCCTGAGAAGTGTATAGGCTACCATAGCTGGGATAAGTCATACACAACTAACTCAATTTCATGACATCAAACCCTGTTTTGTTGTCTTTTCTGGGAATTTTGTATCAATGGAATAATAATCCACTGAAGGAAATTATTACAATGTTATTTAATTTACAAAAAGAAACAGTTATATAATAAATTACATATCATTGATTTTGTTGATTCATTTTATTGTTCCATTAGGTATGCCACCTTACATGAAGTGAAATAAAACATTATTCATTGGTGGGTACTAGGGGAATATGGGCTACTGGGGCTGCTGCTCTAGTTCTTCTATAGCTAAAGTGGGAGCTGTGTTGGACAAGGTTGCCCAATGCCATTTGTGATATTCATGGACAGGATGTCAAGGCACAGCTGAAAAGAGGAGAGTGTCCAGTCTCTGCTTTTTGTGGCTTCATCAGACTGTGACCCTTAGTTAACACTGGGGACGTTTACAATCAAGTCAAGTCTGAGGCTGTGGTCCTCTGCTGGAAAACAGAAAAAAGCATCCTCAAGCACAGGAGTATCAAAACTTTTCATTCATTTTATTCACAAGTGACAGTAAAATGGAGTGTGAGATGGACAGGCAGTGTCAGCAATAATAACGCTGTGGTGAAGAGGAAGCTGAGCCAAAAGGCAAAGCTTACCAGTCACTCTATGTTCCAACCCTCACTCGTCACAATACCATTTGGGCAACTTCCTTTGGAGGTTTTCCAGGCACATCCAAATGGGAAAATCCCCAGGGCTTCAGAACTCAGTGAAAGGATTACAGATCAACTAAGTGGAAGGCAATGTAAAGTTTGGTCATCCACTTTCTAGCCATGTTTTATATTAATTGCAGTCTCTTATCATTCATTTCAAAATTGAACAATCTGACAGATCATTTAATGATCAGTTAGCCAGCTCACTGATCCAACAGCCAATGGGTGAGTGGGATGCCTTAAGTTTCTCACCTATGCCACAAGCCTGTACCTGGTATTGTCATTCTAACCTCTGATTGGTTCATTCAGTCACATGGAAAATCCAAGCAGCATTTGGATATTGCTGGGGAGTTGTTAGACGTGTGGAGAATATTTAAAACCATTCAAATTGTCTCTTTTGGTAGAGACGGTGAGGGCAATGACCCACGTGATCAACCAAGGGATGGCCATGTATTGGGGGACATCACGATGGAGCTCCATGGAGATCATGGTGGGTTCACATACAAGTCTCAAAGTAGCCTGTAAATGCATCAGTTGATCATTTAGTCTACGTGTAACCAAGAGTCAACCCTCCACTTGGTGTCTATGGTCATAATATTAATATTAACATAATATTACCTCTCTGCCCACTTTACCTGGAAGCTTCAGCATGTTTTTTACCTGTCCAATGATGTCCCCAGACTGTTCTTGCATTCCAGATACTACCATCTGCTTCCTCACTTGAGACCTTGGCCATTGGACAGTGGGTCGTGGATAGATAGATAGATTGTTTTAACTTTTTTGATAATTAATATTTGTACATTGGGTTTTGGAAGATTTTCCACGTTTCTATTTTTTGATTGGATCTAAAACTTTGGACATGTGAACACAACTGTCTAATAATTGATCCTTGTGTTTGGTATAGGAGGCATATTCTGTGGCACGACAGTTCAACCAGATCCCTCCTATCTGTGAACAGGCAGAGTACCACATGTTCCAGAGGGAGAAGGTTGAAGTGCAACTCCCTGATCTCTTCCACAAGATAGGTTAGTGTAACCAGCGGAGGTGTTTGGGCCCCCTATCTGTACAGGATGATACAAATAGACCTGTTACCTCTGACCTTTCTCCTTACAATTATGGTGCTACTCTGCTCTACTCTACTCAACAGCATGGTAGTTCATGTGGTCTAGTTTTACCACATTTTAAATTTGGCGCTAGTAAACAGAAAAGAAAGGACACACTGCCTCTGTTGCTTTGCCTGAGTTTGAATCTCCTTCTTATCTTATCTCTTTTTTTAAAAAAAAAAAAGTATTTCATAAAAATATTTCCTATTGATTGTTTTTATTCATTTATTATTTTTGACATTGGGGGAGGTTTTATTTTGAAAATATTAAAGCTTGGAATGTAGTAGTAGTTGTGTAATTGCACTGTGTGTGTGTGTGTGTGTGTGTGAATCTCAGGTAGCTCATTTTGGGCGGCTCATTTTTCTTATTATTGCATTGTTTTATTGATTTATTTGTATAGTATGGTCTGCATGATTTGTTTGGCCACCCGTATGCAGTTTCCTGTTTGACCCTTCTAAAACACAGACCCTTTAAAAACATTTGTTTTTTTATTGAAAGTTGTTTTATGACTGGTACTTTTAGTCCCACTTGCATTGTATTCACTTGATTATCTTGTTTATATGAAATAATTAATAATTAAATAATAATATCGTTTATTTCTCATAACAACAGGTCTGATTTTGAATTTCTTGTGGACTTTGTTGGAAACCCCTTATGACATATTTTTGAGTAGGATATCTTATGCTAGATGCTTGGGTGGTCCCAAGGTGGTGTTTTAAATTTAGATAAACATTTTAGCTGAGGCCTCTTTTGGCTCAGTTACATAGTCTGTGAGAAAATGTCCTAGTAATTATGATAATGTAGAACTTTGACATGACAATGGCTATTCTTTGTTGGGAAGATAGGTGCTATTAAGTTATATGTTAGTTGTATTAGTTTGAATCCTGATGCTAACCCACACCTATTAAGGTTTGTATTTTAAAACGGCAAACAAACTAATCATTGAGTATTAGAAATGTGCTGAGTGTTTTTTGGGTCCATTACAAGGCCTGTTTTGGACATGCAGGCATTGGAGCTATGACATGGTCTCCACTGGCCTGTGGGATTATATCAGGGAAGTACGACAGTGGGATTCCCCCTCATTCACGAGCCTCGCTGAAGGTAAGACTTTTCCTACTTCTCCTGCAATTCTACTGAGTCACATCCCTCTCGACCATTCGCCCTGTCACTTATTCATCTGATTAGGTTATGGTTGATTGTTTCTTGCTTTATTGTTACACTCCTCTCTCCTGTTGTCTGACTTCCTGTCTATGTGTGATCTCCCATCAGTTTTATTTAACCGCCTTGATTAGTTTTCATCTGTGGATCACTGTCCTCCCCTCACTAACGTTTGTTTTATCAAATGTTTCAGCTCTTTCTTAGTGTTTCCTTTTGTTTTATGGATTTTCATACGCCTTTAATTACTATTAATAATAATAGTTATTAAATGATATGTATTGCACCAGCACTGTCTCCAAGTTGCTTAATCTAAGAAACAAAAATAACCACTCTTCCATACAGGATTGGGTACACTTCTTCTAGTCCATGTCATTTATCCCAACAGGGTTATCAGTGGATGAAAGACAAGATCCTGAGTGAGGAAGGGCATCGTCAGCAGGTGAAGCTAAAAGAGTTGCAGGCAGTGGCTGAGCAACTAGGCTGCACTCTGCCCCAACTGGCTATTGGTAAAACCAAATTGTGATTTGTTGTTTGTCTTTACGTCCATCATATCCTACTATGTTGATGTCTCTGTCACAGTAGCTTTATTGAAATTGTTTGATACTTACTACAGAAAAGGACTGGATACTGTTTACATAAATTACAATATCATTACCAGTCCTAGAATCCTTACAGTAGTACTTAATTTGATATCTATTATACTTTTTGGTGGCATCTCAGCACTCTGAGCTGCAAACTCCGCTTGACTTCACCACATGTATGGCATGAGCAGATCTGCGTACGAAAAGGGTCATATAAAGTGTCATTTGACTGGAGAATTTTGGATACTAGTTAAAAGAATTGAGTGAGGAAACCTGATCAGCCAATCATGAAACAAGCACGTAGGAATATTTAGGGAAACAAAAAACATGATTACACAAATGTATCAAGCATGCATACAGCCAGTTGTAATCCCCTCACCTTTACTGTTTAATTTCCACAGCATGGTGCCTAAGGAACGAAGGCGTCAATTCTGTCCTGCTGGGAGCTTCCAGGACTGACCAGCTAGTGGAGAATATCAGAGCAATACAGGTCAGAGAACATACAGTACATACAAGGAGCAAGTGGAACTTTTTTTTGGTACCATGTAATGTTGCCTGTGGTGATCAAGTCTCAGGTTTGGATTGTTTAAGGTTATGATCTACTGTTGCCTTTTTAGTTCTGGTTCATTTGACAGATACAAGATATATGGACCCACAGCTTTCACTCCCACTCCAAACTTGCTTGCATTGTCAGGTGCTTTAAGAGCAACAACATACCAAGGGCTGTGCCTTACCTCAGTCCCGGAAGAACAAGTACATTGAGTTTTTCTTGAAACGTTTATTGATCAAACTAACAAATCAGATGATCGGCGGTTCCTTGGGCAAGATACTGAACCCCAAATTGCTCCTGAAGGCTGTGCCATCAATGTGAATGAATGGTTATCTCCTCAAACTGATGAGCAGTTGGCACCTTGCATGACAGCCAGTGCCATCAGTGTATGAATGTGTGTGAATGGGTGAATGAGATATGTAGTGTAAAAGAGCTTTGAGTGGTCGGAAGATTAGAGAGGAGATATATAAGTACAGCCCATTTACCATTTAAAAAGTAGAACACAGAATAACAGAATAGATAAGATTAAATAAGATTCACAGTGACCTACAGAAATAAATAACTGAACACTATAAATTGAGACTTAAAGTGGATCTTGCATACCAGCAACCAATCTTGATACATCGTGACACATTTCATTCACATTTAATGTGGATCTGGACATATGCATTTTCCATTATTTAAGCAAGTTCCTGAACACTGAAATATGCACTGAATCCAATGATTAGCAAATGGATCGCTGTAGCCCAAGCAACTAGAAGTATTAAGACAGAGATCAAATGACAGCTTCAACATCAAAAATGACCAAAACCAAACAGGCAAATGCAAGAGTTTTTGTGACACTGTGAACTAAAGGCCTGTCTCCAATAATAGGCTGCTTCAACTAAAAACTTGGATCTGGTGACCATTGAAGTAATCCTTCCTCTCTTCTCCTTCCCCAGGTTCTCCCAAAGTTATCACTGTCCATTGTATCTGAGGTGGATAACCTCTTAGGAAACAAGCCCTATAGTAAAAAGGACTTCAGAGCCTAGGAGCACCTACGAGGGACTGCCACAGTTTCCCATGAATAAGTACAGCAAATGGTCAATAATCTGGAATTTCTTTCTAGAGAACATAACAAGCCAAAAAAAAAAATGCCACTACAAATTTCACATCAATAATCATAATATCAAGTTCTACAAAATGCAGTCCTTAGTTTGACCATTGCCTTCAATGAAAAATGAATGAAAAATGAAAAGCTTTGTTCTAATCCTCTGAGCCACTAAAGCACTAAAGAAACTAGTTTGTGTAAGTTACAAACACCAATTGTTGCATTTGTATACAGTGAAACACACAGCACACCGCCTGTCAATCTACTGCACACAAAACATGAATGGAAGATGCATTATTTATTTCAGTGTAAGAACAGACATGTTTATACGAGAATCTGGATTTAGTTCGAATCACTTTTTTCAAAGACTTGTATCAGTTTAGTCAGTTTAAGAATTTGATTGGTGACATGAGTGCATGAATGTATGTTCGATTAACTGATGAGTTTCATTAAAAGCTTATCTGTGACCTTTTGTCAAACACTGTGATGACGTCTGATTTTTCTCTGGAGATAATTACAACGATACGCATAACCTGATAATGACCTAAGAGAGAGCTGTATCCAAAGCTCCTTGATTTGTATCAGAAGTGAGTCAGTCTCCATAAGTCCCCATGCCCAAACTTAACAGCAGAAATAAACATGTTCACAGCCTCATACAAAAAAATGTTTGTGCCTTTTTTAAACAACCACGCTTTCTTCAGCCCGCCTCAGCTCCACGCACACTCCATATCTTTGCCTATTTTTGGATTAGCCATGGGAGGCAGGACTGCCAAGACGCGATAGCCAGAGACATCACAGACATTTTTTGTAAAAACTTTGATAAAAATGGCAGCTCAGTCTAAAAATGGGATCCAGGGAGGGCTTCTTAAAGTGGGAGGAGAGGAGACAGTGGCATGTTGGTCTAAAAGGCAAGGGCAATTTGAAAGTGTGTTGACAGAGATATGTCACTAAAGGAGGTTATTGTTGCTTTTTTTAAAGAAAATCTTCAAATCTCTCTGGAAGACTTCCACTGGCTGGCTAAGTGTGGGACCAATCACAGAGTTTATAGTTTTAAACACGATTCTGGGTTCTTTGTTTCTTTGTTGCATACTAAGTGGTCATCAGATCTTTGAGAGCTACACTGTGCTTCTAGTCCATTTATGACATTTAGATCAACAGAAGACATCACAGCACACACCACCCTATCCCTCCTGGACAAGAAAGAGAGATATATGAGATTGCTGTTCATTGATTACAGTTCATTTAACTATACCTTTAGTTCCCTCCAGGCTGGTCACAGCTCATGCTGCTCAAGAACCTGGAATGAAACACATCACTGTTCATGTAGATCCTTGACTTCCTCATACAGACCCAAGGTGGTGAGGGTGGGGGGTGGGGGTGGGCCTCATTGGAGTGCCCCAGGGCTGTGTTTTGAGTCCTCTGCTGTACACGCACAACTGTGTAGCCACTTTTTTAACTCCAACACCTCCATCAAGTTTGCTGATGAGACAGTTGTGGTGGTCCTGATCACTATACACAATGAAAAGATCTGAAGGTGGAAAACCTGACGTGCTGGTATCAAGATAACAACCTTCTCCTGAACGTCAGCAGAGATATTGTACAAAGTTCAACTTTGTGATGTGGTTCTAATTTACTAAATGTGTAGAAAAACACAAGCTAGATCAACAAGCACACAGGACTATCCAGCATATTTTCATAAATTTGTTTAATCTATTTTGCGCAAAGTTGGATCATACTGACTGACAGCAGACCTACTATAGCAGTGGTTAGTTTGATAATCAGAAAATGAACTGATTGCAGAGTATCCATGGCATGTAGGAACACAGCAAAGTTTAGTTTTATTGGTCAACAAGTCAACAGGACTAACCACCAAATCTTTCATCATTTCATTTATCGTATGTGTTGAAAGCAATCCCATCATATTGGTAGAGCACAGTTCACACTGACATACAGTACATTCAAGTCTCTGCAAGAACATTCATGGCCTGAATAAACTTGGTGTGCCTATTTTGACAGACAAAATGTGTTGCCTGGATTTCTCCTTCCACATCTTTCTCACATCATGATGAGTGAAGGGAATGAGGACAGCGAGAGAAATGGCACACGCCCAGGACCAGCCTAATGTAAATTAGCATATACAGTTTGAACATGGATTCAAACATTCATATCATACACAGAGTGTGTGTCAAAGCAGTAAAACCTTTGGGCCAAATTTCTAAAATGTTGGTCTAGTCCATAATAAGCATCAGATCTATCTGTTTAAGTATGTATTTTCCACCACGAGATTAGTCTTCATAAGTGTCATGTGACATAAAAAAAAATAATTAGGACTGGGACTTCAACAAAACCCATCCGCTTCATTTATTAACAGTCCTACTCGTCTGTTTGTCTGAAAGAAATGCAAAATTGAAGTAAGAAACCTGACATCCAATAAAGTTATTTACAAAATGTTAGCACTGTGAGTTTCTATGACATTTCTGGAGATCATAACAGGTTACATGCAATTTTGCTTAAGAGACAGCTGCTTAACAACTAACAGAACACACAATCAACAGAACATACACCAACCTATATAATAGATACTAACTTGCAACCTTTACATGAAATTCCACTAGGGTAAAAATAGAAAATGCAGGCCTGCTCCATATAATTCACAGTAACTGTGGCCTTCAATCATGACGAGTGTTCTGATATGTACCCATGGATGGTGTTTTAGCAGAGCTAAGATCTCAGGCTTTTTAGCAGGAAGAATATATTTGGTAAACATGGAAATAGTCTCATCACAAAAGAGCATAATTCTTATACTTTGTCTCTGATATTATCAGATATTAAACATTTCCAAACAAACCTATTTGGAGTTTGCATGGAGTCAGAACCAGTCCTCATACACCAGTAATTCCATTTCAATTTTATGACTATGGCGCCCCCTTGACATCAGTGTGAACTCCAGTCCAGTGTCCCCAGAAATTACGTACCTCACAATTTACGTCGCATGCCAACGCTCAGTGCCAGTGCAGGAGTAACTTATGCAGCCTGAGAAACGATGTAGAGCTTGGGTGGATGTGTCTGACTGGAAATGACATCCCGTCACAGACCTGCACTTAACATTTTATTATTTATTCAAATGTAACCACATTTATTCTACAACCACAACATATGAGCTGCAGATATTGTAGAAATGATGAGTTTGGCTGACTCACATACTTTGTTAAAAGTTGCATTGAACAGCACAGAGACTAAAGCCTACAGCCAACATGGAAGCACAGTAGCCCGGCAATAGTACTCTGTGCTCCTAATACTATGTATCAGAGAAAGAAGGAAACAGAACATGTTCAACATTTTCATTCCACCCTCAATCCAATTCAACAGTCTGCCAAATGCTCTGAATATCATTGATGAAAGATGACAAAAAGATGGATCAACGTACTAAATGGGTCAATTGGGGATTGACTAAGATGGACTGTCTGTCAGGCAGCGCTCTCACTGGAATCATGTATTATCAACATGTGATAACACATGATCAATTAGCTGGGACACACCACAGAAACTACTGGGTGGGACAGCAGCCAACTGTCAGCTGGGTTTGTCATGAACTGTTAATGTGCAGCACAGTTTCTAAAACTGCAGTGCTAATTAAGTGAAATGAAAAGCTGTACCAGCCCGGAGAAGACGACTATCCAGTTTGTAGCCAAGTCCAGCTCCTGTAATCTGAGGTGTGATGACAGATCTGCAGCTGAAGCCATCACATCAACATGAAGCAGACTCCATTCTCCAACACTGTGCTGAGCGTGTGGTGCTCAGGGGGCCTTCTCACAGACAGAAAGGCATGTATAATAAAGTGAATTGTTTTAGACTGCATAAAATTAAAGCTCTTTAATACTGTCAACATGTGTTTGTCACAAGAACCCATGAAATGTCTCCTGTTAATACATGGATACATTCCAGGGCATGGCAGGTATTCTGCCAGTAGAAGCGTATCATTATTTAAGATGATGAACGTGCTATATATCTTATTGTGTTGGTGTACACAGTGCTATTTTGTCAGTTTAAAAGAACCTACAGGAATAGAAACAGATTTGGTGTGTGACTGCCTGTGGTGGTGCTAGACCTCTTGATGAGGAGGATGTAACTGAAGACACTCAGCTACATCGTCATCCACAAGGAGGCATGACAGGGAAAAGACTGCTGAGGGTTTAACGTGTGAGTTCAGGTACAGCTGGGCGAAACACCTTCAATAAAACAACCCAATGAATGAATTCAGTTTCTCCTTTCTTACTACCTGCTGCTGATCTGAAATTCTTTTTTCAAATACGATAAGAGAAAGTTCAGTGATGTATCGTGAGTGAACATGAGTGAGGGGGTGAGTGGTGTGGCCAGAGGTACAGGCTGAAACACCAGAGCATGACTCAACGTTTCATTGGATAACGCTCGACACAAAATGATCCAATAAGTCTGGAATATTGGCAGTGACCGGACAAGTTCAAATGAGGCCAGAATCACAGCTGCTGTTAATGAGCCATGTCATAAAAGAAAAATTAGTTAAAACAAAGCCGTGACATAATGTTTTTGACAGTGAGCCAATAAAAACTGCTCTAAAAGGTTCTTTTTTTTCTTCTTTTTTTTTTTTAAACAGACACGGAAACTCTGCAAAGTCTTGGAAACACAGGATAAGAAGCTAAAAGAAACAGAGAAACAAATCGTAAGTCTAGTGACTGTCTAGAACATACAGAACACTCTCATTGGGTTAATCCAATCAATCTGTAAAATGTACCTGAAAAGGCTGGACAAAAAAAGATGAACCAGTTTGACAATAAAGGTACAACTCCCACTGGGAGTAACTCATCAGCGTTAAGCACGTTTCCTGTATTGAAAAGGACTACACTTGTGAACAGGGGTGAAGAGGATCATTAGAGTTAACAAATATGTCTCAATGAACTAACATACCAGAAACAAGAAATTAATTCAATTCGTTCGCATACATGATTCAGCATTCTCCTCCTTGAAGAAAATGAACAGGTCGACATTCAAAATAATGTCGACCCGCACGCATCACCTACTTCTTTTGCTAACATAGTTCCCAATCACCTCGCATGCTACGCTAAGGGGTGCCAAGTAGATATCGTATGACCTTAGCTCTCAAGGAATCGATGCTGCGGCTAGAAGTTCTTCATTTCCTGTCAGGCACACTTCAGGCACCTCAAACATCACGACCACTTTTCACTCTATTCCCTGTGGGGGAGGCACAGCAGCGGTCCTCCCGTATGCAACCACCTGGAGAGTGTGTCTAAGGTACAGCGTCTTTACAAGCTCCTGGTGGACTCCCTCCACTCGTGACCAAATTACGGAGTAGTTTGCGTCGACCGGCCTGATAGTCCTCCTCGTCAACATTGACCAACAGTTTTATAGCCTCGTGGCCCACAGCCTGTTTTAATGAATCTGTGATAAAGACCCCTTTAAGAGCCTCTAGCAATGATCCATTGATGTAGTCCCTCCAGAAGGCATCCAAGTAGGTGAGCTCAGAGAACTTGATGTCACAGATGATGGAACCCAAGTCTCGGGATTTGAGAATAGTGTTTGCCTGGTTGAATCGCTCAAACTGTCGCTCCACTGCTTCTTGCTTGTTGGAGAAGACGTTGCCCTGAAGCGCAGACTCATGCTGGCAGTATTCAGCACGAACCCGGAGGCGGATATCTGAAGGAGGAAAGCACAAGGTAGGAGTCAGAATCAAAGTCGAGCAATGGTTGGCAGCCAACATGACAAGTGTCTGGTGTATGGAGAAGCCTGAAGACTCGAGGCTGGAGTCTGTCTGAGATGTTACCGTGTCTGCTCCACTACAACATTTGTCTACTGACTTCCAAAAGCAATCAAAAGTCAATCTCTTTCTTTCTTCCTTTTTACCCGTTACCTGGACAGGTAGCCTTATGTGGCAGCGTTCTTTTTTCCCCGATTAATAAAATTATTGATTGATAAAAGGATTTCTCCATTTTAAGAACTTAAACTGATGTGCCTTGAGTAATGACTCTTATGGGTCTTAGCTGGCCTCTGGATGGTGCTCTCTCTTTGCCTGAAGTCTTTCGTGCACATACGTACTTGAAATCAGCATTTGTCATGTAAACCAGGATTTATCAAATGATAATGTTTCTCATTAAAATTACAAGCTTAGTAGAGAAACACAGTTACATTAGGCACATGCAGACACATTTAAGAGTACACTTAAGTGTGTTCCTGGGTCATTTCAAACCAGTGTTTGCGGACTGTACTGGACTCGACTGGGCTCAGCCTTTTGTCATTGTTCTCTATGAGAGCGGACAAAAACAACGATATCCCTCTGTGGCATGTTTCTTTTTACCACATGTTTGCTTCTCTCTGCAGTCAGCTGAGGAATGACTTCTCCTCCGTTTGCGGTTAGGTGCAGGAGGAGCTGGCTTTATTCTGGGAGGGCCAACATGGGGTCCTGATGGGGAACAGCAAATGACGGGCTGAGGACCTAGAAAGTGACATTGGTTTGGATGTTAATCCAGCACAGTTACTTCTGCACAGGGTTCTAATTCTCTTGTGTCCACAATTAGAACTGAAGAAAGAAATAAGAAATGTTAAAAAGACACAAAGACACACACACAGACACACACCTGTTCTTCTGTGAGCTGAAGTGTCCTTGCTCTGCACTGCTCCTCTTGGTGAAATGTAGCGCACAGATGTTTCTTCCAGGTACTTGTCGACCGGGTCCGGGCACACTGGAACAACAGTCGATTTTTGATGTCATTTTTAATTCCAAGGCTAATGATCACATTCAAACTAGTGAAGCACACCACTCAGAATGCAGAGATTATGCAACAGTCAGCACAAGAACAAAGAAGTTTCCGTGGTCATCTCTCTCTCTCTGTTTGTCAGTAAAATGGCGTTTACATTGGTCTGTATCATTAAATTAATTTCTAGCACTGTGCTGTCACTGTGCATTAGTAACAGAAAGACATTAAACCAAACTGTTCATTAAATCTGCATTTAGTGCCTGGTGTGGACATTGTGATGATGCAGCTGTACTCACCAGCTTGCCGTTTCCTGAGTGTGACATAAGGCAGTAGGTCGTGGCGGGTGATAATCCTTAGAAGCTGGAGAACATGTCGGAAGTTGGTCTCATCACAGCGACCCTGACGCTCTAAGGCAAGCAGGAAATCCCTTCCACTCCTGATGCCACCACGCTCATACTCATCAATCACATCAACAAAAAGGAATGACAGCACCCTGACATCCCGATGTGTTAGCTGGGCTCCAACTATGTCAAACATGCGGTGGAGTGAGTACAGCCCATGGGAGTTGTCCACCGCTTCCTCGGGCCATGGCTCAAAACCCCCATCTCTTCTGGACAAGTTGGAGTTGGTGCAGGAGGTTACGTTCCTGTTAGCCACCTCTCCGCTGGTCGCTGCCACTCCGGAACAGCCCGGCCTGCCCGTCAGTGCTCTATTGTCCAGAGGCCCAGCGGTTGCACTCTGACTTGAGACCAGCTGATTGGCCTGAATGTGAGCCCGGGCGTGCTGAGCAGAGGAGTTCTGGGCAAGGTGGGGAGGAATAACTGCATTGGGGAACTGTGGCTGCTGTGATGTCATCTCAGGGCCCAATGGTGATGAGGGACGCTCGGATCCCTGCAACTTCGTCTGCTCCCTGCAGAGACAGGGAATCACATAGAATTACATTTTAGACCATCAGTGGCGATCAACACTAAACTGACAGACAGAACTCTGAAGACATCCCACAGTGGTTTGAGTGGAGATGAGTCTCATCTCATGATGTCACAATTCTGAGGCTGCCTTGTGGGCTGCTCTGTGACACACACACACAAAGGGAGCAGAGCAGACAGCGATGCTGTAGCCAAAGTGAAGCTTCACAGATGGACTACAAAAAAAAAACAACAACAAAAAAACACCATGTACCGTCCCAGTCAGGGACAAGTGGTAGGCTGAGTGCACTGTATGCAAAGCTGCCTCATATGTTTCAGTGTCTAACCCTCTGAGGACGGATTGGGCGGATCTACCCAAGTCTAAAGTTTTACGTATCTGTGAATATCTCTGAGATTTTATGATAGAGAGATGTGGTTTTTGCAGTTTTCCTGAGATTTTGCTGAAGATGATGTGCGGGTGTCTGTCCAGCCGCAAAGACTTACAAACATGCACTTTTTCAGTTTGTTTACGTAGACAAGTCTAACTTGTGTCAGTGCATTATGCACATTTTATTTATTCTTATTGGGGAATGCACTTTTTTAAATTGTGTTTGCATAAAAATGAACTTGTGTCAGTGCATCAATTTTCTATATATATTCAGTTTGTAATCCCGTTGCATCAGTTCAAGGGGCTGTTATTTATTTATTAATTTTGAGAGGTTTGCCAATAGTTTTCATTGGAAGAAATAAATATCTCCATTTAAAGAGTCAAAAGTGTGTTGGGGTTTGTTCATACTATTAATGTCATGATCTTACATAAATGTATATGTGTGTGTGTGTGTGTGTGTGTACTCAGTATCTGCCTTTAGGAGCTGAAAGTTATTGGTTATCTATTGTTTTTTTTAAAGTTATCGTGCATGCCTAGGTTGGCTTCATATGTTCAACAATTGAAATCCATGAAATCATTTGAGCTGTTGAAATTTGACCTCCATGACATTAAAGCAGGACTTCAGCAGGTGCAAGTTCAACCTAAGCCGACCTGTCTGTGTCCAAAGCCAGACATCTGAACAATCCTTCATCCATTAAATACCACCAATACTTCACATGAGAATTCAAACGCTCTAATAAAATGGTGGAGGGCAAACACAGTGTAGTGAATAGCACACAGGGAGTGAGATCACATAGAGCAGCAGACAGGTTTAGAGTAAAACCACAGCTGCAGCTTAAACATCAGATACTGAGGGAAGAGCCCACGTGACCACGTTGCAGACAACAGAGGGTTGAACACTTTGTATGCATGAACTGCAGCTGAGCTAATAACAGAGGAAGACCCTCAAACATGTGTTCTTCTGCCAGCACAGCTGTAATCTTTATCTGTCCACCTGTGGTTCAGATCACAGGAAACATTTGACAGTAACCACACACACACACACACACACAGCTGTTGCCTCAGGTTCAGGGTCCTGCTCTCCACTACCATGGCTTGACAGGACACTTGAATTCACCAATTAAAATGCAAAACAAAGTGCATAAGATCACTGTCTTACTGACTGTGCTGGCTGGAGAACTGTTTGATTCTGGAACAATCGTGTTCATATCAATGCAATTAATAGTCTGCTCCTAGAAGAAGTCCAGACAGACCAAAGGAAGAAACAGGCACGGCACACATTGAACTACAGGTAATGATCAGAGCAGTCACGTTTTAACACGGAGATACATTATAAAGGTCATGTGTTTGCTGTTGATGAAGTACACACTGTGCAGACATTCAGCTGAGAACATAACCAGGACGATCATGAGGCCACGGGGAGCAGAAAGCTAGCTGAGGCTAATGTAGCTACCGACAGAGGAGTTCACAGCAGACAGACTCTGGGGGAACAAACGTTACTGACACCTACATAACGAAAGTTAGCATGTGACGGCTACTGCTGTCGACCAAACACACACACTCCGCTGTGGATAGATAACAAGCTAACAGTTACTGTGTGTCTCACGGAAGATGGCTCGCGGGCTAACGGTAGTTGTGTGGAATCAAACACATCGGTGTTGACGGGACACGGCCTCTGCTCTGCTGTGTGGGACACTTTGCGCGATTAAATGTCAAAATAAAATGCTGTGGTTCCGTAAATGTGCGTACAATAACACACCTATCCCCGTGACTCGACTCTGTTTGTTGTGACTGCTCGTTAGCCTCACACGTCCACGTCTACCGTCAGCGTCACCGTTACTCCAACAAACCGACACAAAGCTCAGTGCAGCGAAAGATAAAAACAGCTGATATAATGATGAAACAGTAACTTTACGTTACCTTCTATCTGTTCGGATGTTCTGGACGTGCCCGCGACTCCCGCCGCTCGGCAGGCAGCTAACACGGAGTTAGCTTCCCAGAGTGTGTTAGCACAGCAGAGCTGGTCTCGAGACAGAAAAAGCTCGGTTCCGTTTAACTGTTCAGGTCGACTACAAGACGGCCTTTGAACACGTGTGTTTCCTGTCTGTTAGCGAGCGGCCCGGCTTCTTTCATTCCACAAAGAAGAGTTCGTTTGACGCTTTTGCTCCTCACACAGACATCATGGAAAACAAGCAGACAATTTTCGTTCTTTAGCTAAAATGAAAGAACTTCCGGTTCACTGTTCCGTTCAGTTCCGGTGCTCTCTGCCGACTCCTGCATGCGTGCGCGTACCCGCCGGGAGCCACGCGCCTCTCGCAGGAGTGCGCGCAGCTGAAGCGAGGATTTCTGTGAAGGCGTCCTCTGTCATGGACTGTTTCACCTCATTGTATCGTGTATGTATCAGAATAGTCACCCGAGAATTCATGAAAAGTATATTCTGGATTTTCAGGCTTGACACGACTGCACGGCGAATAATGTGAAATCTGCCTCTGCAGCAGAGGTTATGTGCTCTAGACATTTGTGTATTCCAATAACACTATATTGTGCAGTCTCTATGGACTCCATGAACCATTACAGTTTTTATTATCATCTGCAAACTGTACTACAAACCTGAAAACAAAGCCTGTGTTTGATTGATTTTTGATTGTGTGTAATGACAAAAGTGGTGAGTAGTACATTATCGCAAATAGTTGATATAGATATTATTTTCAGGACCAGTGTTCATGTCTGATCATAATCCATACCTATTTTTCTTTTTTCTACTGATCTCAATGCAGTCTTTGGAGACACACTACATTTTACATTTTATTACATTCACATTTAGTCAGTTAGCAGATGCTTTTATCCAAAGCGACTTACAGAAAATGGAAGAGCTGGAGGTCTTCAGGAGTTTTTAAAGGTAGAGAGGGACGCCCCTGATCTGGTAGGAACTGGTAGCACATTCCACCAAAGAGGAAGAACAGACGAGAAGAGTCTGGATTGCCTTGAGAGAACAGGTAGTAGAGCCAGGCGTCCCTCATTGGAGGAATGCAATGGTCGTGAGGTAGCATATGCCTGTATAAGGGTGTTCAGGTAGGTAGGTGCAGTACCGGAGACAACTTTGTAGGCGAGCATTAGTGATTTACTTTAATGTGGGCTGCAACAGGTAGGCAGTGGAGCTCAATGAGCAGCAGGGTGATGTGACCTTTTGGGTTGGTTGTAGACCAGGCAGGCCGCTGTGTTCTGGATCATCTGAAGAGGTTTCACTGTGCAGGCTGGAAGGCCCGTCAGGAGGATCTTACAGTAGTCTAGTCTTGTAATGATCACAGCTTGTGTCAGGCAACTGAGGCAACATGATTGAAAAAGGTTAGTTTGTCATCAATCATAACCCCTAAGTTTCTCACCACCCTGGTGGGGGTGAGACATAAGTATTTGATGTTGATGTCGTGGTGTATAGTAGATTTAGCTGGGAGGACCAGCAGTTCAGTTTTAGAGAGGTTCAGCTGGAGGTGATGTGCCTTCATCCATCTGGGGGTGTCTGAGAGGTAATCAGGTCTCTGACTTTTTCATTGATAGTCTTTGTCATTTTCATACCTCTATACAACCAACTGACATAAATATATAAAACCATCAATGAGAATAGTGACTAATATTCATACTGACTGATACTTTCTCAGATTCCTCAAAATAATTTTATTGTATAGGCCAAAACATTTAAAGGTCTCATTTCATTGTGTGTTTGGTAACTGTACTGTACTCAACAAAGTGTGGTAGAACACTACTCAACACTCATTGTGCAGGGGTCATTGCAGTGTTCTAGTGACAAGATGCGCCTGGTGCATTTGGAGCAATGTGAGACAGACGTGGAAGTGTCAGTGGGTGTGTTAGAAGTTGCATTTAAGGGGCGGTCGGTGGCGTAGTGGGTTAAGCAGCCGCCCCATGTGTAGAGGCTACAGTCCTCGCTGCAGCTGGCCCCGGTTCGACTCCTGCATTGGACGCCATTTACTGTGTGTCTCTGCCCCCTGCTTCCTGTCTATCTTCAGCTGTACTATCAATAAAAAAGGCCAAAAAAATAATCTTTAAAAAAAAAAAAAGAAGTTGAGTTTAAATTAACCAACTTGTTATCCTCTAATCCTTTAGAGGAGAGAGCACACGGTACAAACGCAGTCCCATTTTCATGACAGAGACAGAGAGTGATAGTGATCATTCCCTTGGCATCTGATGGTAATGTCTGAGAGAAAGTTGAAGGCTCCAGAGGATGCTGGTCAAAACAAAGCACATATTGATTTTACATTTACTCTAATGCATCTTGTAGACAAATGCTTCAGTATTTCCTGGAACAAAGAGAGGTATAGTACCTATACCGTCTCCAGACACTCAGCAACTCATTCTTCTACTATCTTAGTACTACTACATACTTCAGGTTCAACTTCTCTTTATTTTTTAAAATTATTACATAAAAAAGTGGGTCAGTGTGTCAGATTTATGGGGCTCTATTTACAGAATATACATATATATATATATATATATATATATATATATATATATATACATACACACACACACACACACACACAAAATATACAGAAATGCAATATAATATTTTCTTTTTTGTATTTCCAATTGTTGTGATTTTGTTGCCTTAGAATGTGGCTTATATCTATAGACGCTGCAACACTGTTCACTTTCACAAAGTCTGCCATGTCCAACTGTTGTGTTTGTACAGTAGCCCAGAGTGGACAAACTTCTCACAGCCAATGTACTTTTTCCCTTCATGCTAGGAAGGAAAGGGTGAGACGAGGTGGTTCTAAACTGTAACGACACCTCTAGCTGCCACCAAGTCCTACAGACTGGACCTTTAATTTAGATAGTGCTCAAAATACTTAAGTTCAGATACTTCAAGTACTGCTTTATCTACTGCCTGATGTATTTCCAGGTATTGTTTCATGTATTTATATACTGTGTCATCTACTACTGCCTCAAGAACACCAGTCCTGCTTCAGTTAGAGAAAGTGTTGTTTAAAATTCTTCAACTGTCAATTTTTTTTCTCTTTGTCTTTGTATTGCCTTCTGCATGAACCACTCAGTGATCCTGCAGCTGAAACCTGTTTTGCAGATCTGCTTCCCCCGAGAGGGACTCAGGTCAGTGTTAACCATTTTGTAAAAAAACATGAAAAACTTAATGTCTCACAGTTTTTCTCTTTTAAAAAATATAAGACAAATTACATGTGGCATGTGTGAGTTATGATTCACAGATGGTGGAAGTATTGTATTACTCCAATGAAATGATTATAGTGATATATGACATTTGCAGTGTCATAGATGAATAGCTGTGAAGTTAGACAGTATAAATTACTCTTTGGTGCATCTGGGAATTCTAAAATACATTTTCAAATAAAGTTTTTTATTTGTCAAACCAGACTGCTCATGCTCACACAGTCCAGTACCAGGTGGACAGCTTGCTGTTTATTCAAATACACACTGACAATAACAAATAACTGTGACACAATGTCCCATCTTATAACAACAACATTTGGTGTTGCTATAGTTACCCACCAATGCCTGAAAGGGAACAAATCAGCTATTTAAGTAGTATTTGAGAATTTTACAATACATTTGATCAATTTCTCAAGAACATATTTGGCAGAATAATCAATGATAAAAAACATTCTGTTAATTGCAGCTCCACTCCATCACTGACACAAACACCCATTTCAACTATACAGAGGGCATGATTGATAGAGTGATCATATTTCCATGTTGTCCATGTTTCCATGCCACTAAAAGGTCAGTTCATGTGAAAAATTGCAAATGGTTGAGAGTCAGACGGCTTATTCAGCATGGTCTTCATCAGTTTCTTTGGAGGAGACAGTGTCTTGGAAGACTGCAGTTGCCTCCTCACACTCTACATTCTTTGGTCTTGTAGGAATCTGTAGGAGGAATGACAGAAAGGCAGTTTTAATGGACATTAATGGTCAGCTAGCTCAGGACACTTAAAGCAGCACACAGATATGACTTATTATCATTATAATACAACAAAAACATGATCTATTATTGACTGAGTATCATTGCCTTTTTGTTAGCAATTAGATATCCTCCCCCTGATAACTTACAGCAAATAGATGCAGTCAACTTTGTTAAGTTAGAAAGTTGAATGCCAGCCTTGTGGATAAATGTGGGTGAACTGTGGGTAAAAGTTGAAGTTGATTGGATCTGGGTTTTCCAGAAATATTACAGAGACAATTTAATTGGTCTAACATGCCGATTTCTGCTCAAAGAAACAGAAATTATATCACACAAGATAAAATCAATGACTTAAACAAAAAAGTATGTTATATTTTGCAGTGCCATATTGATACCTGGTTGCATACAGCTTTCCCATAGCGTACAAATGTGGCAAAATGCTCGCAGTTGAGATTGAAAAGGTGATACTGGAAGTTCTGATCAAGAAGGGAATCACGCCGTAGTCTCATATCCTCAGGTGATGATGGTGTGAAGGCATGGCGGTTGTTACTGATCAAGACATGGGCTCCTTTTGGGACGTTCACCTCACCAACAGGTACTCTGCGTATCTTAGTTTCCCCAAGAAGAAGGTCCCCACATATGGGGAAGATTGTTTGCAGGTAAGAGCGTACATTCCCCATCAGTTCTCCCTCATCTGAAGGAAAAAAGTTTACTTTTAGGATCCAACATGACGACAATCTCAGAGAGTGTTTTGGTTCTGTATTTTATATAGAGGCCCAAATAATGAGAGTTACATGTATGTGAAGGTAATGACATCAAATTAGACAGACAACAATGTTCCACAGAGTGGATCTTTGTGCATTTGATTTCTTTAAAGTAATACACTGTGGTGTACCAATATGTCTCCTCATCCAAGGTGAAAATGAATAAGTGAGAGACTGGAAATATTGAACACAACTGAAAATAATCACATGACACATGAGGCCTGCACATGTCCTGTTGCTGTCTCACCATGTCACCTGTGACAATGTGACAATTGTACAATTTGCCATTGTAGGTTATGTCTCTAGATAATATTTTTGAATACATGCATGCAATGCCTCTGTTGGTAACTGTTTTCACCATAGTTTTCAGCAGTACATTAATCCACAGTTACACAGTATTTAGGGAAGCAGAGTGTGTATGATTCAAAATAAAGTACAGGGTGTGTTCATGATGAACTGATGTGCTTTTAATGAAGATCTGCTTTGATACTGTTACAGCGCTACATTTAGTATTGGTTTGGTAAAACAAAAACAGCCATATATCCTTTAACGCCTGGCTCTGCCACCTGTTCTCTCAAGGCAATCCAGACTCTTCTCGTCTGTTGTTCCTCTTTGGTGGAATGTGCTACCAGTTCCTACCAGATCAGGGGCGTCCCTCTCTACCTTTAAAAACTCCTGAAGACCTCCAGCTCTTCAGAGAGGACCTCCTCTCCTAGCACTACATGACAAATCTACAAATATGAAGGTGGACTGGTAGCTGGAGAGGTGCCAGCACACCTCATGAGCACTGCCAATGTGCCCTCGAGCAAGGCACCAAACCCCCTAAGTGCTCTCAGGGTGCTGCTCTGGCTGCCCATCACCCCACCATCTCTCCACATTTGCATTTCTGTGAGTCCTTTGTGTGTGTGTGGTTGAATTTTGTATAAAAATACATTTAAAAAAAATCAAAAATCAATAAAATATCTATTCTATTCTAGCTGTAAAAAATAGTTCTTATCTATCTCCAGTATGACAGCATTTGCTTTGTCATTTTTAAGATGTTTTCTTATTTAAGAAAATCCCTCCTGACAGCCAGTAATCTGCTGTGAAAAGGAAAACAACTCACTAACATGTAACATGTAACAGTATCAGCTGATGCTCCTTTAGTACTGTTCATTGGGTAGCACAGTACTTAATAATATAATTATATTATATATAATAATTATTTCACAACTGAAACAAACTTCTACCTAAATCCATGTAATATACTGAATGTTGTCCTCACCTGCAACAGCAAAGTGGATTACATGTCCATCATCATCATACACTCCCCAGTGTGAATATCCGATGGGGTAGGAAAATTCTATCAAGTCTCCAAATTTGGCAGTAGACACAATTTCCTCAACCTGTGTCCATTAAAAAAACACCGGTGAGTAAATAATAATAATATGGGAAGGTGTTTGTGACACATCTGCACCCTCCTCCACTCCCAGAAAACAGGTTCAGCTGCATTACATTCAGAGCCGAGCTCCTGTCACAAGTAGTAAACACTGGTCGTCATAACTAAATCAAGAATTAACCAACAATCATACGTTTTGTTTGTTTTTTCACGCATGAACGAACATTGTGATGACATCTAGCTGGCGCTCCTGTACACGCTGAATGTGTGACAAACATTTAATCTGTTTAATGAATGCAAAGTTTAAAAAAATATTATTCATATATTCTTTTGGAAGATAATTGGTCTCACAGTTCCATTGGCTAAAAACATTTAGCAACATATTAGAACATATATTCAATACATTACATAATCTGGTAACTTCACATGACATCACTTACAGAATGAAAAAGTCTGATTTGGTGCAACATCTCTCAGGTTATAAAAATTCTAAACAGACTGATCATAGACTTGTTAATTTCAGTCTTAATAGTTCTGTATTATTATTTGTAGCCGGTCTCTGTGTTGTTGATTCTTACCTGCTGCTGATAATCCATTGCTGACTCCTGATCATTTACTGTGCAGACTGCAGCGCCTGCTGTGAGGCAGTTTCTCTTATAGGGCGTGCTGCGTGACAATCTGGTTTGGGCTGTTTGTTGCTCAGCAAAAGAAGGACACTGATTGGCTGATGCTCATTTCAAACAGGAATAACACATCAACAAAGATAAACTTTAAGACACTGTTTACTGTCAAGGTTTATTATTTCTTTGAAAATATATAAAAATCAAAACTGTTATTGAGTGTGCCTGAAAGAGCACACTCTTTATTATCCCCCCGGCTTATTCTTATTATTCTTACGTTTCTTGTCTTGTGTTTTCATTTATATCATCATCATTTATGGCTAGAAACGCAGGAAAATTTGTTGCCATCGCATAAGCTCTCAGTATTATAGTTTTTGCGTCAGACACAAAGATTCGCCACCAACACCCATCTCCTGCCCAATATACTCCCATGTTAATTTGAGAGGAGGAATTTCCTGAAGGGCAGAGACCACCTGCTCTTTACCACATGATAAATGCCAGAGTTTTTTAACATTTAGCTCTTAAACTGGGCACAAAACTGGTCAAGAAGAGTGACACCGATCACGCTTATTTCGGTTTTTGGATATGACACACCGTTTGGCATTTAACGCCGCCTGTTCGTGGGGCTTCATTCAGAGACTTTCTGTGTATTTCACTGAGGGAGACTGCATCTGCAGTTGTCACTAATTGCCCTGGCCTGCGGCTCACCCTGGTTGCTTGGAACACACACACGGACACAGACAAAGACAAAAGTCTTTCAAAATAAGAGTCCCTTCAAAATAAAAGACTTTGTAAAACTCTCTGATTAACAGACTCAAGACCACACACACACAAGAGAAAAGGCTTTCAAAATAAGAGTTGGAATCCTTGGATCAAGATGAAGACCATTACCATTATAAGTAGCCAAAATTTGTAAAACTCTCTCATTGACAGACACAAGACCACACAAACACGCTGACAGCTATTTAATGCATGGGGGCGACAGAGCAAGAGTCAGGCACACTAAAAATGTCTTTAGAAATTTTTCTAGTTATCTACTGCTACCCACCTAACACTGAGGGTGATCTCATATGTACTGCGCTTTTTAAATCCTTTCCAGCTTGCAGTGAATATTTGGGCCCACTTTAAAAATAGGATAGAAGTTTGGAAGTGGAGAGCATTGCTGGGTGTTGCTGGAGGAGGGTAGGCTTTTTTTCAATGTATCATGGAAAGAGTTGAGCAAGAGAATAAAAAAATGACAATCAGGTCACACACATACAAGCAGCCCAAAAATAAACAAATACACTAAAACATTATCATTTGAGTAGCATATTAAAACAATCATGTTTAGACCAGAGCATGTAGACAGACCATCCAACATTCTGTTTGCAACATCTCCTCTGTCACTGCTCGACAATGAGATACTGATGACACTACATGTATCTTTGAGTATGAAGCTTCATTCTTGATTCTCAGAATGGTGATTTAATTATAACTAGCTCTTACTGGAGGCTTTAAACCACACGGACACCAAACCTAACCTCTCACAGCAGCCACTGTCAAGAGGTCAAAAGTCATCGACCAGAAATCAGTGGACTAGCAGAGAAGGACCAAGGAGAACATTAAGGCAGACTTACGCACAGTGTGACACAGAATCAGTGTAATAGGAGAGTTTCAAAGTTGAAGGTAGAATGCTGGAACGCTTGGCAATGTAGAGAATGAGCTCCGAGGCACTGCTGAAGGATTAAGGTGACTGAAACATTATGAGCTGTTACAGTCTCCACCACTTTATAACCACCTGTTATAGGAACACCAAAACTTCCATACTCATAGTTCTCCAGGAAGTCACAGCACCTCCATTTTTTACTGTTTTATTGTGTCTTTTGAAGTTTTGAAATATATTGCTACTATAACAACGTCATCAGAAAAAGTGTTCTGCAATTTGCAGTAACCTTCATCCAGAGTGAGAGGATGAGAGTTTGGTGTTTTTGTTATGCCCGCTATGGTAAATAAAAAATGAAGGAAAATTAGCTTTAATTTTGATAAATCAATGAAAGACAAATATAATGTTTGTGATCCAATTAAGAAAAGAGACAGGTTTCAACACTAGGTGGCAGTGCATGTATGCTGTATGTAGCACATGTTTAATGCTGTTCAACATTCTCAACATTCTGCTCTCTTCATGCAGAGGTCAAAGTTCATGTGACATCAACATTAAGTTGGCAGATTCCTCTCTTCTCAGGTTCTAACACTGTCTGCTGCTGGGTGACCGAACAGTACCACCAAAGGGCCAAGGCAATCCTCTATTTTTCTTTCTTACACAATAATTTATCATTATGCTAAAGCTGCATCAAAGCTATCTCTAAAAGTTACACAAAAGTTGCTTTAAAAAGTGTGGATGATAGAAGAGGATTATCTTTATAAATCATGTTTTGGTTTCTCATTCTCTCAAAATCTCAATAATTGACTTCAGCAAGCTCTGCTGCCACATTTTAAGTTAACTGCTGTTAAGATCTATGAAACAACAGCCAGTACATTCCAAAGTACTCAGATTTATTGTGAAAGTCTTTGGTGTCCAGATGTAAAATATATATTGTGACAGACAAAAGATGCAATGATGAAAATCTTTTTAATGAAAATAGCCTATATATGACGGATTCATCATCATCATAGAAATAACAATATTTGCAGTCAATGAGATCTCCCAGCAAACCTTTCAGGGCCTCAGTGACGTTGCTTGGGAATAACTGGCTGGTGTCTGTAGAGGTCAGGTGTGATGTTTGTACTGTTAAAGGCAGACAAAGGTGAAGGCATGTCTTCAGGAACAGCCTTTGATGATGTTGCAGTCAGTGGAAAGAAGAAGATGCTGCAGTGTGAGGCTTCCAGCTGAACCTTTCTTTCTTTATTCAACTCCTTTCATGAACTCCAGGAACTCTGTCAGAGAGAACGCACAGAGCGGCACTTTCAGTGTTTCACAAACAACAGCATAACATTTATGTTGAGCCAAAATCATTAACTGAAACAGAATATCAACAGAGTACAGCTATGCTGAAGCATGGTGTACAGCATCAATGTGAAAATCTTTGCACTATGGTAAAACATAGAAGGACACACAATGGTCACCCTGCATCAGAAAGGTCTCTCACAGGTAGAAATATCAAAGCACACAGACGTTTCCTCATGTACTGATGCTCTACTGCATAAACAGGGACAGTTAACGACTGCAAATGCAAAGATCAGCCAGGGGATGATTTCCCATGGCAATCAGAAGAAGCTTGGCATTGTCATCAGCTCAGATGGACTAGCATCTATAGAACCCAGTGGAACATTTACCAAAGTCTGGTCAAAAACATAAAGCCATTCCAGAAAACATCAGCAGAGGCCCCAAACTTTTACTACTACAAACTTCAAGGTGTACAGCAATTTCTGTGTCATGAGCTGAGAAAAAGATATATGTTCATCACATCATTTTTGAAAGTATTCTCTCTTTACAGCATTCGTTCAGTGGCAAGTACCTTATGTTTTACATGTATATACACATGTACACACATATACACATTCTCTCACTTTAAATGGGTGTGCTCATTTTAAGCCAACACAAGTTCCTGTTTTTAGAGAGAATGACAAATGTAGAACACATTTATAAATGATTTATATCCAGATGGTGTCATGAAAATTGTGTGATGAGTGATTTACAGACTCAACTCATTGTCATACCCCTCAGCTGGCTTACATACCATCATAATCGATTTTTCCATCATTGTTTTTGTCTCCGTCCTTCATGAGCTCCTCAATATCGTCTTCCGTGATGAGCTCTCCAGTGGAGTCCAGCATGTTCTTCAGCTCTTCTAAGTCTATGTATCCATCTCCATTCCTGAAGGCAACACAAATGAATAAATCTTCTCATCTCATCAAGTTCAAGTGAAGTTTGAATAATGATCAAACTGACCAGGATATCTATGTTTGACTCTTGTGATATTTAAACCATCGTCTGTCAATCTATAAGTGGAATTTTCCTGATACTAACTTGGTGATGTTTGAATGTTGAGGTATGAGCAGTGTTAAGTAATCTTACTTGTCAAACATGCGGAACAGTTCAGCCAACTCCTCCTCTGATTTTCCTTTGCTCTCCTCCTTCATGCAGCGGACCATCATAACCAAGAACTCATCAAAATCTACGGTGCCGCTGCCTGTGGACATACATCGTGATATCATAATGACTCAACATGCTCCTGATGCCTACAGTGCAGTGATGTGACAGGCTCAATGATGTGCTGACATACCATCCTCATCCACCTCATCGATCATCTCCTGTAACTCTTCTGGGGTGGGATTCTGCCCCAGCATCCTCATCACCTTCCCCAGCTCTTTGGTGCTGATGCAGCCGTCCTCTGCATCCTGGATGAAGATGTCAAACGCAGCCTTGAACTCTGTAAAGAGGTGATTAAATTACTCACAGCTACAAACAGAAATAACACTAACATGTAACATAAAACTGCTGCCATAAAACCCTTTAGAAATGTTAGACAACATAACAACCATCACAAAACTATTTACAAGCAGACCAGCAGGCCATTTCTTAATCACGTCATTATTATTATCTGGTTCTAATTTCAGGGAACTCTACTGAAGAACCAGCTCCACTACTCAAGTAAATATTAATTATTCATTTATTATTAAATGTTTGATTCTGCCTGTTGATAAATTTTGTGTATCGTATGTTTTAATGTTCAGCTGACAGTTTGTGTTTCAACCACACGTGAAAAATCAGTAAGATGTGTCTAACAGACGAGTAATGGATCAAACCTGGCCGCTCTGTTTGGAATGCAACAACATCACAGTCATTGTAGTGCCATGTTTGAATGGACACACATGATCAGCCTGTCTACAGTGTGTGAGTGTCTTATGTTTTAGTAGATAACTGTGTTGAAACAGTGTAGATGGTAAAGATGTTAAATGTCTGCCCCTCTAATATTAAGCCTAGTGCTGCTCAGAGTTGCAGAGCAAATAACTTTTCTGACTCAGGAACCAAATCTCAGTTAAAATGCAAGTACAGTTCTTGAAAAAGTTGTTGAGAAAGTGTTGGTTCTCTTGGGAAGCTCAGTTCCAAGTCCATGAAAGCAGGCCAGTGATTAATGATGTCATGTTCAAAAGGACAGCCTTCATCATGAATCCATTCCATCCACCGACGGTGTGTATGTGTTTTATTTGATGGTTTTAATCTTTTTATTGTTTGATCAAAGTCAATCAAACTTTTCCTTTACGTGTCACTGTTAGTAGTCATCATACTTGTAAATAAATGAGTATAGTAAGTAATAATTGAAATACATACAGTCGATGGTAGTAATCATTTCTCACCATTTTTCTGCTCCTCAGTCAAGTTCTCAACCTTAAAGGAAACAAAATGAGGGTGAACAGTGAACAGTGAGCAGACATGCAGCTACACTGATAATCTGCAATCACTGCAATGTCATACTGCCTGCTTCACTTACTATTCTTGCTGTGATCATACAATGGCAGGTGGGTGAGGAGGGAGTGAGGGTGAGGAGGGAGTGGGGGGGTGGGGGTGAGGAGGTTGTGGGAGGCTGTTTTAATAGCCATCAGCTGTCTCTTCTCTTCTTCCCTCTGAACTGTTCTTTGTTCTATTGTCGGGTAAAGACATCTGAACTAAACACAGCAGCCTGTCACTCTGTGCTCTGAGCTCATTCCTCCTATTGTGTCAGTGTCATGCAAGTTGAAGGAACACACACACACACACACACAAACACACATTCAAATTACTAATTGTATTAAGTGTTCAATACAGGAAGATGTTAAATAAATCCGGTCAGAACCTCAGGACGGACCTTTTTTTTAGAACATGTTTTTATTATTTCATCATCTTTTATATTTTGTCCATTTTGTGTTGTGTCATGCTGTTTCAAAGTTGTCTTACATAATGGAATCAAAACATGGTGAAAAATACTGAATTATTTTTATCAAAAAATTTCTAATCTAAATAGATTAATTGTCAAATAACTGGAAACATTAAAAACCAAAACATGTTTTTAAATTTCAAATGTAAATTTTCCTTCAGCTTGTGAATGCACTCATATTCCCTCCAAAACTACCAAGGACATGACCTCAGTGTCCTCAACAGCTCTGGCCTGACCACAAGTACAAATTCAGATAAAATCATTTTCAGATTTTTTAAAAAATGTACCCTTAACATTTTCATATAATCAACATCTGTCCAATACAACACTGTAAACATTAAAATGTTTACATCACCTCTTTAAAGTTAAAGCCTCACAACATGATCAACTCTATTCTACAGTCTACATCACTGCTTAGAATTCTTTATTCCTTTAACTCTGAATGATATCCAGTTTATCCAGCTGATGATCCAAACCAACAATGACCAATGTTTTGCTCTTTGACTGTTGAACTTGACTTTGGAATTACAGAGCAACTGTTAACAGATGTCACAAAGGCTTCTAAACCGTCTCAGATACATGTGTCCCAGCAGAGCCTCCCATATCATTTGATCGTTCAAAAGTTTGTTCTAAGCATACAACGTGTTCCACGACTTTCTGATTATTACATGCTTTGCCTCAAAGTCTTATCTGTACTCACCGCTGCTTTATATACGTCATCCATGGCTTCTGGTCCTTCCCTTCCTCTGACACACCACAGGACTCACTGCTTCTCTCAGACACAGCACAAATAGAGCCAGCAATAACTGCCTCGCTCTTTATTGTTGGAGGAGTGTGGCACCAAAAAAGCTCTTGACCCATCCCGCAAAATCCAAGGCTGATGGAGGGAGGAGTGACACACTGAGAGAGAGACAGATCTATAAATAGGAAACAGAAGCCATCCAACAATTGTGGCACATTGAACAAGTGGAGATGCTCTCTCTGGGGTTGTTCATCTCAGCTCATTTGAATTAATCTCTAAACGTCTCTGTTGGAACCCATTCTGACATAAATAGTTGTGTTAAGGATGTAAAACTCCACATAGCTGACCAATCACAGTATGCAGTGGGTGTTAACATTGGATCATACAAAAATTGACCCCTAACAGAGAGGTGTGTGTGCATGCATCTGTGTATATTTGTGTGTGTGTGTGTGTACGTATTTGTGTGTGTGTGTGCAGGGGGTGATTTCCGAAACTAATCGACCACATGACAAGCTTGAGAGATGCATACTGGCAATGACAGCATCAATGCCACAGAGACAGTTGACTAGAGAGTTAGGGCAAGATAGCAATGTTTATTTATAGCTAGCGGGTACAATAGCCAGAGCTAGCCTTAGATACAGCTAAATTTAACTACTTTTTCCTACCTGTCTGCTGTAACTGAACGAAATAATTATTGTGGCATCTCACTAACCGAGTTTGTTATGCCATATAAATAACGAGGCAGTAAAAGCCAGTATCATGAGAATGTTGTGGTTTGGCTCCCTCTAAATCACACTTTGAAGTTCAGTATTTGAAAGTAATGAAAAGACAAAAGGACACATTTTGTGCACACGTCTTTAAGTTTCTTAACATAGTGCATGTCTACAATTTTACAGTTTTCAAACGTTTTTTTTTTTTTTTTTTTTTTTTTACTGACATTTATTTTCACCTTAATGACTAGGCTACTGCACATGTTGTCCACATGTACATTTATGGACTAACTCATGCACCTGTTTTCATCAGGATGGAACATACATTGCAACACCAAAGACTCCATGAACACAGCATTTATGTTGTCAGATACTTCACAAAGGAGAGAAGCTAACCATCGGCGTGCTGACAGGCTCTGTCCCAAAGAGCTACAAGTGTCAAAGTTTATGATGTTTGCCTATAATTTATAGGTTGGCAACACCTGTACAGACACATCAGTGTTGAATTCAGGCATTGATTGTGTTATTATATTTGGTGAGGTAATAATGAATGGGACAGAATATGATTAACATGATAAACATCTATGTAAGCAGTGAAAACACATATAGTATTATATTTATTGTTGTATTGTTTGGATGTTTTAGTGTTTTGTGGATATTTGTCAGACCTCAGGACACCCAGCATGAAACCAGGATGTCTGATCACCATACATTGATGTAAGTGACATATGTGAAGTAAACTCAAATGGCTTTTCCTATTACTGCTATGCAGATGATACTCAGCTCTGTCATTTCCTCCTGAGGACCCCTCACTCTCTGCATGGGTCTCCAATTCCCTCTCAGATATCCCTGAATGGATGAAGGCACATCACCTCTAGCTGAACCTCTCAACCCCGTCTGAAGCCCGTCTTCTTACTACCTCTCGTCATGATGTTTCCTGGCTTATCAGACCGTGACTTCTGATACCTCTTCAGGTAGGAATCGCACCGCTGCCACCACTTGTCAACTTGCCCAAGTGGTCCGGAGGCAAAATAACAAGAGAATAGCTCTTCAGGTGGTACTGAAAGTGTGTTTATTCACACACATACAAAATCCAAACACTTTACAATAATAATAATAATACTCACAATGCAATTTCTAATGCTCGCCAACACCCTCCAATCTCCAACCAACTCTCTGCAACCAACAAACATTTCTGCCTCCCTTCTATCCCTCTCCCCTTAGTCACATGACTAATTAGATTAAACCATTAATAGGTGTTTCTCATATTTACACACATCTGAATAAACCATAAATATTTACATAAATACACAAATGCAATGTATACAATCTAAACACCTATTTACAAACCCATACACCACTAGTAAACCCCCAAAAATATATATACGAATAAACATATCTACATAATCATGCTCACACTTCCTACTTACTGCTGTCCTCCACTACTATATTTAAGAGTCACATGCCCCAGGGATCGCTTTTGGCGTGACACCTCGGGAGGACAGAGCAGCAGGCTGTGGTAAGTTTGCCTTTGTTTTGTTAGCCTAGCTCAGTTAGCATAATAAGTATTGTTGTGGAGAAATTGCTGAAGCCAGTGTTCAGGAGCCTCTGATGTCTTATGCTGTATTATTTATTAACACTTGATCAAGGAGAATTAGAGACATTCTCATAAAGCATCAGAAGTGCCTGAGTCGGTCTCACATTCTGCCCAACTCATACTGGTGGATAGACTTTAGATAAACCCCAAGATAACATCACAAACACTATATGCAAAAGAGAATGGTTACCAAGAATGGTGTCTTCATCAACATGATTAAGTCTGGAGACACAGATGTCTGTTTACGCAGATTGGAATGTCAGTGGCAAGCTGTCTATTATGTCTAAGCATGCAGCACCAGAGTCCTTTGACCCTGGCCACCACGGTGTTGAGATAGGATGGCACCTACTGTTGCCAGTCAAAGCCAAACAACTAATACCTCAAGGCCCACATGCGACTTCATGTAACCTTGTAAAATGTCTGTATGTTTGTGCTTTGATTATATTCCATTTAAAAGTATGTATGTGTCACTGAGAACACTACAAGAATAGAAAATTCTATAACAAGTATGTCTGTTTGAAGAATCATCATATTTGTGTCCTTAACACAGGACAACACAGGACACACGTGTCCTGTGCGTCTGCGTTTATGTGTTCAGGTGGTTAACGAGCAGACTATGAGGTGGCCTGGCCCGAGGCGTCCTGTGTGTCCCCACCCTTGCTGGAAATTTGATGGTGGGTATCGGATATCCATGGATGGCCTCCTTGCCCACTTGTGGTTTCAGCCTGTCCAACAACATGGCCAAGGTAGTGGACCTGCTTCTGTGCAAATGTACATTTGCCTGGGTTGATAGTCAGTCCCACTTGCTTGATTAGGTGGAGCACTTGTCGGTGGTGATCAAAATGTTCCTCCCAGGTCTGGTTGTAGATCACCACATCGTCCAGGTACGCCGCTGCAAATGCTGGCACGTCCCTTTCAGTCGCTGGAATGTTGCTGGCGCAGCCTGGACAGCAAATGGCATTATTTTGAACTGGAACAGTCCATATAGCATTTTGAATGCCGTCAGTTCTTTCGTCTCTGGTGCAAGGGCCAGCTGCCAGTACCCTTTGCTTAACAGTGGACTCCTACTCTCTCCAACAGTTCATCAATGCAGGGCATAGGGTATGATTCAAACTTAGAAACTGCATTTAGGTATCTGAAGTCAATGCAGAATCAGAGAGAACCATCCGTTTTTGGGACCAGTACAATGGGGCTTGTTGACACCTCGATGATGCCTAGTTGCAACATCAGATCAATCTCTTTTTTCAGCTTGCCAACCAACCGCTTAGGAATCCTGTACCTCTTCCGGCGTGGCGTTGCATCCTCCTTCAAGCAGACCTTATGGCAGACTATGGTTGTAAAGCCAGGTTTTTCTTGGAAGAGTTCAGGATTCAGCAGGGCTCTTATCTCCCTCAGCTCAGTGAGAATCCAGTAGAGGCCTGTGGCACCTCACGGTACGCAAACAGCAGGTACGGCAGCCATTGGTTCCAATTGGAGCCTGTGTGGGACACAATTTCCGCAGCATGTTCTTCAGAGTTTGGTTGAATCTCTCAACCAAACCGTCCGTCTGGGGGTGGTATGGAGTGGTCTTAATACTCCTGACCCCTAACAACTGATAAACCTGCTAAAGTAGTTTGGAGAGGAAATTTGTGCCACAGTCTGTAAAGACCTACCTAACTATGCCTACCCTTGAAAACAGTTGAAACAGGCAATTTGCAACCTGTCTGGCTTTAACTGATCAGAGGGGAAAAGCTTCTGGATATGGGGTGGCATAATCACAGATTACCAAGATGTACTGATTGCCAGAGGAACTTCTCTCCAGCGGCCCCACAATATCCATGCCTATCCTGTAGAAGGGTATGTCAATGATGGGTAATGGCTTAAGCTGGGCACGTGCTACTCTCCTAGGTGTTAGCTGGCAGGTAGCGCTGCAGCCGCTTGTATGTACAGCTCCATGCGGCGCATAACAACAACAACAACATCAACAACAAGCCCACCTCCCCCTTTCAAATAAACTGGTAAAAAAAAAAAAAAAACTCAGCTCGTATCAGCAGCATTGACGTGCTAGCCCCGTAACATCTGATGGACCGTGAGTTTTTGGCAATATCTGTTTGATGCTTTCTGACCCCTGTGCAACACACTCGACTTCTGAGCATTTATTCCTCAGATCATCATAGCAGTCATATTGATGGCTATATGAACAGGCCAGTGTGTCCAGCTGTGCACTACATGCAGATCAGGAGCGAGCGAGAAGAGAGAGAGTGTGCGAGCACGAGAGAAGACGTGTCAGTAATTCTGTAAGGACAGATCAGCCTATATCTAACATGTCACTGTTTACTAAATCAGCAACATCTAAACACCATAATACTCAGCCTCCTTTATGACTATTGCGTAACAACATAACCTAATAAATCTGTTGGCTGCTTTCCAGTCCAGTCCACTGCTGATCTAGCCGGTAGGCTACATTCTGTGTCGTCAAATTTGGACATTCTTTTTCTCCAATTTACCGTGTTTTCATTTCTGTTCATCCCATAGGTTAAATCCTTCAGAAATAAAATGAACCATGTATGAAACTCCATGAAGCAAGATGAATTTGGTAAGCCCGTACAAACACCTCACTAACATTCTCATTGCTCAACCTTTTGTTTGCACTTAATGGGCCTTTTGGTCTCCCAGTGTCACGCAAATCACAGAGTCCAAAATGCAGCTGGTTTGACTACTGTATACTATACAGTAGCCTTGTGATTTGTGTGTGTTCATGAACAGGAGGATAACTCATTTACTGTATTTTCATATTTGTTCATCCCATAGGTGTAAATGGAACTCCATGAAGCAAGGACCTTTTTTTCATGCAACAGAAGTCTTTTGTTTATTTGGCTTCAGACCTTTTTGGAATGTGGTGGTGCTGAGTGGTGAGAGTCTCAGTCTGGGTTGAGAGGGGGGTGGTGAACTGGTGAAGGGGGGAGGAGTGGGTTGGTGGGGTCAGGTGTTGAAGGTGGCAGGCTGAGGAGTGGAGGGTGAGGGGGGCTGGCCATGAATCATAAAAGAAATTTCATGCAGCAACAACTTCTTTTTTTAAATTTATATGTAGACAAATACACACTCAGCAAAGGCAAGCAAATCAAACAATCAAAATAGTATAGTAATAAATCTATATATCCAATTAATTTTTTTGTTTGTTTTTCGTTGTTGTTTAGCAACAGTAGCCATGGTACTGTGACTCAGGGTCAGCCTTGCGGGGACTCTAAGTCTTTCATTTATTAAAATACAGTAAATGAGTCATCCTCCTGTTCATGAACACACTCAAATCACAAGGCTACCGTATAGGACATGGTAGTCAAACTAGCTGTAATCTGTAATCTGTGTGACACTAAATGGCCCATTAAGTGCAAACAAAAGGTTGAGCAATGAGAATGTTAGTGAGGTGTTTGTACGGGCTCACCAAATTCATAAAAAAATGGGTGTAAGCTACGTCATCTCCAGGTGAAAACTGTAAAAAGTGTGAGAGAAGCACCATCTTCTGGTCATACCCTACCCTAATTAAACAAATAGGTGGAGTTACAGTAAAAAATAGACACGCCCAGGAGAAGGAGCGCTACCTTTTTTCAGTATCGAAAAAAGGTAACTCCTGAAGAGTGTTCCTTTCCCTCTGAACACTAGTTGTGACCATGTTCAGTAAACTAGCTTCTGTCTGTGAATCTAGCTGCTGTGGTCGTTCTCCTTAACCTCCAGAATCGGTGCCTCAACAGTGTCCTTTATTTGACCCTCACAGGTACCCTGGTTTTACCTTTTGACTGCTGTATCAGGTCTAGCAGAGTTTGGAACATCAGTCCCCAGGATCACTGGGTATGGCAACCTATGCACCAAAGCTACTGACAGGAGATAAGTCTGACCACCTACAGTAAGATAGACCTCAGCTGTGGGATACACTTTCTCATCCCCATGAACACAGCCTATCCTAGAAGTGGACACTCCACAGCTCCGTAGGGTCAATGCTGGATAGGACAACAGACTGGACACTACCAGAGTCCAAGAGGGCCTCCTTACACTTGTCATTCACGAAGACCGACACTGTGTGCATCTCATTCTGAACTGGGGCTGGGTGGGTGCGTCTGGGGACTGTACACAAGAGTGATGGTTTACTCTGTCTGGTGACAGGGCATGTGTACTGGGTGTGACCTATTTCATTACACAGATAACAGCGGATATCCTGTCTAGAGCCACTAAATACTGGGAGGGTACTGTCTGGTACTAGACTGAGGTCTAACCTGAGCTTGACAACCCCTCACCCCCATTGGACTTACTACGTCAGGTGAAGTGGTCATCACGGCCGAGGTGCCTCGTCTGCTCCCAGTTCTGGCTGACATGAAGATCTCTGCAAGCCAGGCACCTTCCTCTGCCGTCTTTGGGTCCTGTTCACGGATCCAGACCTCCAGATCTGGGCTCACCATCCTCCGAAACTGCTCCAAAATCAGCATCTCACAAATGTCTTTCACTGTCGAGGTTTCTGGTCTGACCCATTTGCTGAAAAGGTCCTTCAGCTGCACATACAGTTCTCGAGGGGTTTCCCCCTGATGAATGTCCAATGACCGGAAGGTAGGTGTAGGTGTCAGCCATGATCTCATATTTTTTCAGGATTCACTCCTTGACCTTGTCATAGTCCTCAGTATCCGTCAAATCCATAAGAACTTAGGCACTGTGTTTCTTACCTGTGAGCAGTGGGACAAGTTGGATGGCCCACTCTTCTTTCTGCCAACGGCAGATGGTATCCATTCTTTCTAATGTCATGAGGTAATGTTCAATGTCATCCTCAGGACCGAGTGGTATCAACTTTGGATCCCTGTGGTGGTGTGGCGATTTCTGTGGTGGTGGTGGTAATGGCTCACTCTGTCAGCTGGCATGGTTAGGACCGGGCCAAGGTCTTCCCCACAATCATCTTCCCCATGCTTGGATTTGGGTGAACTGGTGCTGCAAGCCTCTCCATCTCTGTTCCTGGCGTGTTGTCTCTTTGTCCAGCCTTTCATCCCTGGCTGCCTGTGAGACGACCAGAGACTTAACCAGACTGGTCAGCTCCTCCAGCTTATCAGGGTTGCTTGCTGCTGTGGATCCTCGCTGGTTGGCTGCAGCATCTGGCACCCCACTGTCAGGCTCTTCATGGTGCCCCGTCTTCTTACCACCTCTTGTCATGATGTTTCCTGGCTTATCAGACCGTGACTTCTGATAGCTCTTCAGGGTAGGAATCCCACCACTGCCACCACTTGTCACCTTGCGTAGTAACCCCCCCAAAAAATATATACATGAATAAACATATTTACATAATCATACAAACTCCCCTGCTCACACATCCTACTTACTGCTGTCCTCCACAACCATATTTAAGCGTCACATCCCCCAGGGATTGCTTTTGGCGTGATACCCCAGGAGGACAGAGCAGCAGGCTGTGGTAAGTTTGACTTTGTTTTGTTAGCCTAGCTCAATTAGCATAATAAGTATGTCTGTTTGAAGAATCGTCATATTCGTGTCCTTAGTTTGTGTGTCTGTATTTGTGTGTGCAGGCGGTTAATGAGCGGACTACGAGGCGGCCTGGCCCAAGGCGTCCCATGTGTCCCCACCCTCGCTGGAAATGCGCACCTGAATGCAGTCAATAAATGTCCTTTTTAACCTCATCTCATACGCGTCCTTATTTTAATATGGGCATGAATATGGGGGTAACAGTGAGCTCGTCGTTACAGTCCTCCTGACGGGCCTCACAGCCTGCACAGTGAAACCTCTTCAGATGAACCAGAACACAGCGGCCTGCCTGGTCTACAACCAACCCAAAAGGTCACATGTCACCCCGCTGCTCATCAAGCTCCACTGGCTACCTGTTGCAGCCCGCATTAAAGTAAAGTCGCTAATGCTTGCCTAGAAAGTTGTCTCTGGTACTTCACCTACCTACCTGAACACCCTTATACAGACATATGCTACCTCACGACCATTGCGTTCCTCCAATGAGCGACACCTGGCTCTGCCACCCGCTCGCTCAAGGCAATCCAAACTTCTCTTGTCTGTTGTTCCTCTTTGGTGGAACACACTACTAGTTCCTACCAGATCAGGGTGTCCCTCTTTACCTTTCAAAACCTCCTGAAGAGAGGACCTCCTCTCCAACACTACCTACAACTGGGCATGATAAATCTACCCTTTTAAGAATTATCACAGCACTTACTGCTGCACTGACAGTTCCTTATCACACTGTACCATGACTGTTTCCTTCTCTGTAAGTCACTTTGGAGAAAAGCGTCTACTAAATGACGAAGCTGATATCAGCCTGTTTTTATTCAGTCAGACTAAGTGGTGCTCAAAGTGAAGGATTTGTTGAATCGTCCTGCCAACAATTGTGATGGCATCAGAAAATGTTTGTTAGGTCACTCATATCCATTTCATTGTAAACACATAGCTCTCCATATTTGAACATTTTGAAGCACAGCCACTAAAGTGAGATTGAAACATAAATTGTTTCATACATTTCATATGTATAGTCTTCCTTACAGTGCCCTGAGGATGGAGGAGTCAGATGTCTACATGACATTAAATACATAAATAGGGCTCTTTCAAATGTGTGCCCTTGACTAGAAATAGTAGTCCTCTACCAGCAGGGAGGGTGAGAGAGGGACTATGGTAATAAATCTCTGTTGTAAGGGTAACACTATGCAAGACAGACAGACAACACCTGCCATTGTGCAGCAGCTGTAGAATAAGCTTAAGAGGTCAGAGGTCAAGTCAATGGCTTTAGCACTGGCCCCTATGGATGGACAGTGATAATTTTACTAATCTAATGTCAAAATGTTGTGAAAAAAATGACAACAAACTGCAGTTTCACAGGTTGTCACTGCACATTTGTTTTTTGAAGAGAATCTTTACATACAGATACTTCTGTGACGTGATGGTAATGATACTGTATGAGAGGCACAAATTGACACCAGAGGATTTGCTGAACAAATTGTGACATATACTATTTATATGATCTGAGCTGGATGTCTCATTTTCATCTCCTCTACGTCTTGCTGTATCGTCTTCAACCATCCTAGATCATTTACAAAGACCAGTCACAAACTGAGCACACAAACACATTACTGCTCATCACTAAAATGACTGTAGTTTCCATAGGTCTTGGCATTTGGCAACATATATGGGCATCCAGTACCAGAACAAACTGAACTTCCAAAGTCCTGAGAATAATAAAAACACACTAGCAAGCTGTACTTTTACATTAGAACAAAAACCTCTTTTTTGTGGTAGAAGTTGCATTAATCATCACAAATTCATCAGGACCACCCAGTTGCTGCCCTGTCTATCATGACCACAGCCATGCCTCCAATTGTTCTCCCCTGCCTCAATCCACCCTCTAGACTGAACACATAGACTTTGGTTGTATGTACAGTGACATATGTAGAATGTGAGACAGCAAGGCTATAAGCTTCTGATGGATAGACCTCAGACCTCACACATTTGTCTGTATGTATGTTTGTGCTGTAGTTGTGGGTTTCCTCGTGGCTCCTGGTCTGCTCACCTGCCTCTCATCAGCTTACAGTATTTCAGCCCCGGCTCTTCACACATCCAGTGCCAGATCGTTATTCAACCACAGTGGAAGCTAAACTTGAAGGCCAATTTTGTGTGTTTCAGATTACTACCTGTTTCTCTTTGTGCTCACGCTCATCACCCTCCTGCCTTCCTGTCTTCCTGCTTGTCCATTTTTCTGCCACCAGTTCTCTGCCTGCTGCATATCATTCACTTCCCTTCTACTAAATCACCCTTCACTATCAATCCTCAGTCACTGCCAGACGTCATCTCCTTTTTGGGTCCCCCTCTGAGCTAAAACTTTCGGTCTTTCTCCCCATTGCACAAATGCAAACATCTCGAATAATGTGCATGCTTCTGCAGTTCCAGAGATCTGTGTGTGTTGTTGCATGACAAACATGAACGTGCTCTGACATACAGATAAACAAACAACGATGGGGTATTTTAGTCATCTTGCATCATGTCTGACTTTATTGGATAAAAATCAGTTATGAAATTCGTCTGCAGATGCTCTGGACCATTTTTTAAAAACTTGACTGAATATGATTCTCGTCAATCAATCAACTTACTAAACAAATTAGATGACATTTATAGGTCGAGGGCTGAGGGGGAAGTAGAAGGCAATGGCTAGAGGAAGGAGAGCAGAGAACTGCCTTTTTTTCGACTTGAAAAATTTCATGCTAAAAATAATACCATACAAAAATGAAATATCGACGATATTAAAGATGGCCCTCGAAAAAATGGCTAAATATTGCTCAGTTTTTATACTAAACTATATGATTCAAAATACGGTGAAGAATCTACCTGTCAATTTATGGGTTCTCTCACAGCAACAGAATCAATTGACACTGATTTAAAAGAATCTCGTAATAAACCACTAACGGTACAGGAAGTTATATCTACTACTAACATCTCAAGCTCAATAAATCTCCAGGTGTTGGTGGTATTACCTCTGAATTACAAAATCTTTTCCAAACAGCTAGCACCCTTCCTCCTTGGTCTTTTTTTAGAATGCATAAACAACGAATCCCTTCGTCCAGCTCTAACCCAAGGCCTTATAACCCTAATACCCAAACCAAAGAAGGATTTACTCCTTATCGACAACTGGCACCCAATTTCTTTACTTAATAATGACTACACATTTTTTGCTTTGATATTTGCTAAAAGAATCAAATTCATTTTAGAATACATAATTGATGAGACTCATACTTTAGCAGTGCTATTAAAACATTGTATAAAAATGGAAATTCCTCAATCAGATTGCATGCTGGTACTTTTTGTTGTTTTTTCCTTAAACGCAGGGTCAGACAGGGATGCCCGATATCACCTTATCCTTTTTTGCTTTGTACGTAGCTACTCACAGACTCTATAAACCTTAGCCCCTTAAAAGGTATCTCAATAGCAGACAACGAAATTACGATTTTGTTTCTAAAAGATAGCTCTCAGGTACCTTTAGCTATTAACGTGATAAATACTTTGCCTGAAAATTAAGAAATGTGAATTCTTAAATCTTGCAATATCCATTCTATATGTAGTATACCTGTAAAAGACTCTGTTACTTACGTATGAATAGTCATTAATAAAGATAAAATCAAAATCAATTTTCTAAGCTGGAGGCTTACATTGCCTTTTATTTAACTTATGTAACTACAGTATTGAACAAATGCCGTTAAAATTATCCTATTTTCATAAACAGATGCGCCTCTCCTGAAATCCTACCAAACTTGGCCAGATTTTTCCCTTTGTTTTGAAAATGTATGGTTTGGCTTCACTGTCTTTCCATCTACCAAAGTTAGAGAATATTACATCATTAATTTAGCTATAAGCCAAATGGCACATTCATAAATGTCGATACACAAATCCAAATCCTTTTTTTCTAACTTTTAAGTATGAAGTCAAACAGTTTATTAAAACTATTGAAAAATCTAATAACATAAAAGCTATCGAGACCTTGAATCTATGTGGTGTGTGGTGTGGTATGTCTGTTGGTAATCTTTGTTGCTGTGTTGAATTGTATTGTTTTGCACAATTCTTAATAAAGTTTTGTTTAAAAAAAAAAAACCTGTAGTCCACCATTGTTGTTGTTATGATGCGTCTAGCGGCAGAGGCTAAGGTTAAAGAATAGAGAGGCGGGGCTTATATGTCGTTTCTGAAAAAAATCTGCATTTGCCGTCCAGACAACTCCATCTGGCGTATTAGAATTTTCCCACTCTGGGACCTGTTCTCAAAAAATACCGGTTTCACACCTCGAAAAAGCCGGATCCGTCTGGATGCAAGGCCGAAACGATTAAGTATTTATGTGGATTCAACAAAAATGTATTTGTGCGGACGGGCCCTGGGGGGAGTCAGTGGACAGGGGAAAGTAGCTCAGTCTGTCAGGGCTTGGCTTGGGAAGTGAAGTGTTAAATGTTACAGAGCTGGCAGCTGGAACCACCAATTGCTTGGAGCGGCAACTATGTGACATTTTTAATGTCAAGGACAGGGCAGCACAACCAGAGGCACAGAGACCAAGCAGGGTGGAGCAGACTCTAGGCAGCAGGGCAGGAAATGTCAGGTGGTTAAGAGGAGGCAGCGTGGGAAAGTTTGCAGAACAACTGAAAAAAACAGGCCTAAACTCTGAGGTGGATGAAAATCAGAAGGCAGGGTAGATGGGTCGAGTCACTCCAGTGAATAGAATCTGGTGACACAGACATGACAAGGATGAAGAAACCCATGGAAAGCACAACTGGCTTCCATTTGTCCTAGAACTGATTATAAAGATTGTATTGAGTACATTTAGATTTGGATATAAAAATATATCCAATATATCATAGTACAGACTCTCAGGCTACAGATTTATTTGATTTAGCGCACAAATGTGCAGAAAAAAACCTGGAACCTGAATGTCTCCTGTTGTTTGTGCCATATTTAAATAGATTGAGATAGTGGGTCTAAGTTTTGCTCTTGCTCCTGCAGAGCATACAGTACAACAACACCTAACATAAAGCAGCGGTTCCAAAGCCAGCGGTGCACAGAGCTTTGTTTGCTTTGAGGTTGTCAAAATTATTTACACATTATGTTATTTAAAATCATTATAACACACTGGACTTAGACAAACATCTTTATATTAAAATATAGAAACAAATGTGTTTGTCCTCTTTAACGGGACTCAGTGTGTCACACCTCTGTGACCTGCTCATCTCTACTGTCAGAGGTATTTTGTTATTTTCTGTCATGAATGAAACATGTCTGAGAAAAGTGTAAGTGACTCAGGAGAAGCATAATAAAGAAACTAGTGAGTTATCTTAACTTGGTTTTATTGAAGGACGTGGCAGGAAGTGAGCTAATGACAGTATCGAGCCAAGGAAAAAAAAATCAGGGAACAAAAACATCACACCTGACATCTTCTGTGTGTGTGTGTGTGTGTGTGTGTGTGTGTGTGTGTGTGTGCTTCAAGGGAAAAAAACGTTTATGTGGGTTCAAAAGGTTCCAGGTTATCAGATTCTTTCAGAGTTCTTATTAGTTGAAATCACAAAGAAATCATGACATGCATGTACAATCATGTTAACAAAGGTTGTGTTTTTTCCACAACATACTAATGATAGATAAGAACCTCAAGCAGAAATACATACAAATATTTGACTGACACAAAGCGACAGATGTTATGTCTTTACATAGCTATAAAAGAATACTGTAGTTTGTTTATTTGTGTCTATTAAAAAAGAATCTGTATTAAATCTGTGCATACTTATCGCCTCCCAGAATGCACCTTGTTGTTCCTGTTGCTCGTGAAGTGCAGCAGAATTAACTAAACTCTGATTAGAGTTTTAGTTTAGTTCATTAACATCTTGGGTGAAGTCTTCCACATCGCTCGGGGAGTTTGCAGCCTTGTTCTGAATGGCTGAGTGGATCTTTCTTAAGTTCTGTCGGACTCTAACAAACTCCATCAGCTGGGTTTCCTCGCGAACCTTCTCTTCTTGTTCCTTCTCACTCTGACACAAGAAACAAGAAGAATGAAAATATTGCTTCAAGACAAGGGCAAAATCTAAAATATGACAGACACATAATGTGAACATGAGCCTCAGACAGTCCATCATACTTACACACTCTGCCCTGTGTCTGCTTACATTTTCTGTTTGTGTGTTTCTTACTGTGTGTTCTTCTTGTTACACTTCATTACTGAACATCAGCTCATTTTATTTGCCTTTGTCAAGTTGCTGGTGATTATGGCATAGTTGTAAAAATGTGATGTTGGACACAGTCAGTCAGTAAAGGTACAGACACAAGCAGAGGGGAGAATTACAAAATAAAACAGGAAACACTAAACAAGAAACTAAAAACCATGAAAAGACTCAACGAAAGTTCCAACACAACAAGATAAATAACAATGTGAAATTCAAGTCATCCTGCACACCAACACTCATGAGAGCAGATTCACTTTGCATTCATTTAGTGTGGACAGTGTGAAGCTCATGAATCTCTCTGGAGTGCTGCCTTCGTAATGGTTTAGGGTTTATGGTTTAGTATTTCCTGTTTTATTTTGTAATTCTTCCCTCTCCTTGTGCCATGTGTATCTTACTTGGGGTGCGGTCGAATAGTCAAAACAATTAGCTCCTAAGTCCTTTCCTAACCACTTTTCCTTGACCTCAATGGAAAATGTCATGAGGTCAAGGAAAGATGTGACAAAGAATTGATGAGGAGTTTGGAGAAGACAACTGTGGTGTTCAGAGAATCCTAATGCACTTACACAAGATGCAATGAAAAATGTGACTTCATCATCAACGTCAGAATTCAAATAAGAAATGAATATTGTCCAGCTGTCACAGAAGTCAGCGGAAGTGTTTGTTATGCTGGTATGGTCGCTCACCCTCCTGTCCACTCATATAGAAACATTTTTCAACAGTTTTTTCTACTTTGTTTTTACCTGGACTTCCCAGACACCTTCTGTTTTATTGTATTAGCTGTCCAACACCAGATCAAAATCACAGCACAAACTTAGGAGGAAGATTTTAGCACAATGGATATCCAGCAGTCATAGGGGGTTTGGTGAATAGACAGCCTGTAGACAGTGGAGCTTTCTACTGCCTGACACTGGTTCCTCTTCACTGTGCTCTGAAACATGGCTTTGCTATGAGCACAGCTCATAATGGTGATCATGTAAGGACCAAACTGCAATATGTCAAGTACCATCTTATTTGAGTTAGAGCAACTGTCAGATCTATTTTCATGTTTACTTGAGCCCTCATAAACTTACAAACAGGATTTATTACCTCAAGTTGTTTCTGCTGTCGTCTGAGCAGCATGTCCTTCAGAGGAGTCCTGCTCTGTCCTTCCTCTTCCTGGTCACTCTGCACTCTCTTCCTCCTCTCAAGCACCTGCTGAAGCTCTGACCTGCTGCTCAGTGCCAGACCCCTTAGCCCATAGAGGGAGAGGCAGAGCTCGCATTAGATTTGGTGGAAAAGTCAAAAGACAGGTTGCTTTTAGACAGTATGACAGGGTCTAGTTTTCTCAAAATATGGATAAGAATGTGCCTTAAAATCACAATTATTTTGTTACAGTACAGACTACACATATATATTGCCTAGCTCCCCTTATAACGATGGTGTTTAAACTTCTTCAGGTTTTAGGTGGAAATGATTAGTGAGAACATTTCAGTAAATGTGCTGGTTTCAATAGATAAAAGAAACAATGCTGGAACAGGGTGTCGTTTAGTTCAGTTGGTAGATCATCCGCCCCATGTACAAAGACTCAGCCCTTGCCACCGTGGCCCAGAGTTCAAATCTGACCTGTGGCCCTTTGCTGCATGTCATTCCCCATCTCTCTCTCCACACAAATAACAGGCCAAAAAATATCTTTAAAAAAAAGAAACAATGATAGAACAGATGTAAATAAATGAATGTACAGAGATATCTGTGCTGTTATCTTTAGCTTTATATGATTTCTGTGATTTAACTTGTAAATTCATTATCTTGTAAAATGGATCATAAACGTGTAAGCTTTCAACTCGGACAGGTATTAATACATGACTTACAGACAAAAAACGTCAATACTCATGGTAGATTGTTTTTCTTTTAAAGTAATATTGAAATCATTGTAATTTTCATTTCTTAAAATCAATTAGGATGTAAGTTTTGCAAAAGAACTGGTCTGAATTCAGTAAACAGTGAGGTCAGATGAACAGGTGACATAAAGATCCATTGCTTTCACTGATACAGTGTGTGTGTTATCAAGAGCAGCTGATTGTGGAGCCAGGTCAGTCCTCCTATGAACATATCACTTTACACTGCTTCATGCTCCCCATGGCCTGGAGGACTGCAGCAGCATGGAGAGGAGGTGTATGATTCCATGTCTGTGAGAGACTCTCATGTATTCTTAATGATACCTGCTTTAGAGAAGAATGTCTGCGGATAGAAGCATTTTGATGGTGGATACAAGAGCACATATGTTCTTACAAAAAATGACTTGAGATAATTTAATGGCCCATTGTTCATGTACTCATGTTACAAAGAAATAATGCTTTGAAATCACGTCAGACCTATGTTGTTCCTGAATGGTACCTACCTCTTGTGGGCTAGTAGCAGTTCCTTGTGAAGCTCATTGTGAGTCCTGGAAGCCTTAATGGGATTTGACTGACCGGAAGTGGCTTCAGCTTTGACTCCATTATCTGACAGAGAAATCACATCAAAACAGCACCGCACCCCTCAGATAAATCCATTTCACCCAGCTGTGCATAGCAGCTAGAAATGAGAGTTATTTGTGGTAAATCACAGTCAGAGCAATTCTGAAGTACTTGTGACTTTTAAGGGCTGCTATGGTCTTTACAGCATGACAGAAAGTGAAATGAAATAACTTTCCTCACTGAAAAATGAATAAAATAATGTTATGAGGAAGGCAATAACACTGAACGTGCTTCCTATAGACCTGGTATTAGGCAGCTGTGGCTAGCATTGCCTGCATTAGCTTGTCTGTTAATGGGATTCGTTTAGAAGGTAAATATTCCATCTTAAAGGAAAACAAACGTCATTTTATTTCTGAGAGTGACATAAACCGATCAGTAACATTGATATGTCTGTGCGTTAATCATGGAGTCTAGACATGGTTAGCCTTGATAAGCCCAAAATGCCTCCGCAGCTAATTATGACTAATTGGATCTCTTTTTTTTTCATCCATCCACAAACAAACGTAAAGATGACAGATTGTGTTTGTATGGAGAGTTATACGCTGGAACTCTGGAACAGGTTCAGTACCAACATACAAAGCCAAATCTGTTCTCACAAACCGTGTCTGGCAATGTGGTCTACAGTGTAGACAGTGCTGAGAAGTACTGGGCAGAGTGATACATTGCTGTGTGTCCAGATCCAGCATCTAACTTTAAAACTATTTCAATTCATGCACAGGCTGAACAAAAAAGAATAGAGCGAGGTTCCCCTGATTCTAGTGTTAGCTAAGCTATGTTCAAAGAGAGAAGAAGGCTATGCACTAACAATATACAACTTAACATAAAATACATTCCTAATCCCATCTGTGGGATGGAGCTAAAGATGCCACCTTGTTCTTAAACCTCAGAGGACTTTCTTTTACAGGTTGCACTGACCTCTTCTATGATTGTTGCTCTGCGGGTGATTACTGTTTATCATCCTGCTTCTGGAGGCCAGCTGGATCTCCGTATGCATGCGACTATTGTTGTTAGGAGAAGAACCGTTGAGTGACATGACGTGACAAGCCTGTGTGGTGTGAGGTGTATTTAGTTGGAGTAAGACGTTTAGAGCAGGGAAGGGATGGTTTGTTTTTTGTGGGAGACAGAAAGAAGATGAAGCAAATGTGGTTCTCAGTGTGTGAAATGTCTTGATGGAAGGCAGCACCTAAGGACCTGGTGTGGAGCCCCAGCTCCTGCTGCATGATGGATAGCTGCTGGGGGGGAGGCAGAGCAGAGGGCAATAATAAGAAGTGGCATGATTAGAAGATGGATTGAAATCAGAAATCAGAGGAGGCAGAGGCACAGTAGTGTGGAAACAGCTTAAGTAGAGATGTATAATTTATCCTCAGTGAGCCGCTGTATCTGTAAATGACTCATCGCAGAGCTGATAAGCGAAGGTACATTGACAGAGCTTCAATGCCAAAACTACCATCTAACTCACTGGACTAGAAAAGAGGAGACACGCAGGAGGAAAGACATGGTGTAGGATTACAGAAGTAGAAAATGTAGAAAGTGCCCAAAGGTTTGCTGCGTATAAAGTCAGTGTATTATTAAGAAAAATTCAGATCTGTATACACACTAGATGTCACATGAATTTGCAAGTTGCTCTCTTTTTTTACTTGGAGAAAATTAATAATGTTGACATGAATAAATATTATATTTAAAAAATGTACTGCATAGAGCACTGTACACTAAAAATTAATGTTTAAAACATGAATTATAAAGCAAACAAACAATATGCAATTACAATAACGCATTGCATCCTGACCATCCTGTCATCATGTGTAAGAGCTTGAAATTTGAAGAGGTCACTCCACAGTGTAAGAAACAGAATCAGCTGCGTTGTAGCGCTACATACTTCACACAATGCAGTAGAATGTAAAGGGAAATGCAAGCAGGCGACAGCCCTACCTGTGCTGTACTGGTCCTTCCTGAGAGCCTGCAGTCTGAGAACATAAGCCATCGTGTGGAGCTGACAGACAGTGATACTATTGAGTGTGGTGTTACTTGAGAGCCCTGATGTGCCACTCACTTACTGTCCGGCCCCTCATGTTCACAGGGAGAGCTCTGTGATACTGATGACAGTTGTGCTTTAACCTGTTTCTGTTTCATATGCAACATATGCATGAAGCCAAATTCAAATCTCTTGATGAGTCAGACACATTTTATTGTAGTGAAATATGTCAATTACATGAGGAAGTTAAGCTTACTTGATTGAACAAATTAAATGCTCATTAACTAGCAGTAAACAGTACCTAACTAGTAGTAACTAACTTCACACAATTTCAGCTTTCATTGTGTCTCTGTAGAGAGTATAGAGGATATATACAAGTACAAATACAATCCTGACTTCATTAAGCACGACTTTCTGAACGGAGATAACAAGGCAGAGCCCAGTGTGTGTAGTGTGGGCGAACATAAAAAGGGAGTGTAGCTTGTCAAAAAATTAAGTTATTGTTCACTGGACACAGATATGAAGAGCAACTTCTGCACTACAACCAGTGGAGGCATTGCACTCGGATGTCCACAGACACACAACTCTCGGCATTTAATAACCAATAATAATCATGCATGAGCTTTTTATCAATCATAAACAAATGACCCAATATATAAACGTATTTAAGTTGAACAAAGTAATATAAAAGATATACAAAATATAAAAAGTTATTATAGTCTAGGATTAAAATCGTCCATGGGGTCCTTGGGCTGAAAAACATTGAAGACCCCTGACATAGAGTATAAAGTCTTTACAAAGCATCCCTCTGTAGAATATAGAGTCAAGAGAGGAGTCTATACGAAGCCTCTCTTTAGTATATAGAGTAAAAAGAGTTTATATGAAGCCTCTCTCTGTAGGGCTCAAACAAAACAAACAAAACAATGGCACGTATCTATCTACACATAAAACAGAGGTCAAAACATCTTAAACAAGAAGGCCGTGCATTAGTCCACTACCATAGCCATACGAACATAAAGGTTATTATGCAATCGTAAGTATTTTGGGGTAATAATTTGGAGTTCCTTTACTATTGACTGCCTCCGTCAATCTCTAATCAACAGAATTCATTTGTATTATATAAGATAATGACCTCATCATCTAATTCTTTAATTAGATGTTACACGGTATGTTGTATTGTTTAGTTTGTGTTCATTTCATTCAAATTACAATATTTCTATTAACTATCAGTTGACTCTGAGTATTAATATTATTTTTCTGCCATACTTTGTTGATAATAGCTTTCTCTCCAGCAGTAAATATGGGCTGATCCAGACTGGCCTGAGGGAGGAAGAAACAGGCCAGAAATACTAAGACGTCTGTGAAAGAATGGACATATTATCAATATTCTCATCACATATTATCAATATTTTCATCACATTTCTGCCAATACCAGAGGGAAGCTAGAGAAGCATGCTTATTACTTTCTTATATGATTTTTTTGTTGTTGTTCTACGACTTTCTTCAAAATCTTGTTTGTCCATAATTATGTGATGTCTATCTGCTACTAGATCATCTGAATGAACAGGTCCAACTGTAAATGGACTTCAAGTTAAATACATAACATGACAAGCATCATAAGTTCCCACTTGTTGTGAACAAAGAACAGTTCATGTAGGCAAGTCTGGACTGTTCAACGCCAATGCTTGTACTGAGTTGTCACTCAACAAATCATTAGCCAATGAGGATACACCCCTGAAAAAAAACACCCACGAGAGGTTTGTGTGAGAGCAACAAAAAGTCAGGCAGCCACAGAGAGAGCAGGTCACAAGCCTGACCAGCCAACCAAACACAAGTTTTCATCCTCTTACTCTAATATCAAAGGTCCAGTGTGTCAGATTTAGGGCTCTATTTACAGAATATGGCAGAAATGAAATACAATAGTCGTTTGTTTTCATTAGTGTATAATCACCTGAAACTAACAACCGTAATCTTTTAGTCACCTTAGAATGAGACTGTCATCTACAGACACCGCAGGTCCTCTTCCACAGTCCAAAGCAAAATATTCTAATTCATAACTAATTATTATCCTTATTTATTCCATATAGTGGAAATGTTTTTAAAGTGCAATGGCAGAGGTCAACACAACAAAGGGATGCACGTTATTGAAAAGTCATTTCTTATCATCTGTATATTAGCAAAGATAAAAAAAAACATCATCACATTAGTCACCATCAATGATTGTTATTCAGATCAGAGTTCATCCAGCGAAACATTCCGCAGTTCACAGTGAGTTTCTGAGCAGAGGGAGTTTAGATTTAAAGCTGATGAGCATGCTCTGTCAGTGTATGGATGCATGATGTGTAAAAGAGCTTTGAGTGCTGCGCTCATCACAGAGATGTTGTAGAAACAGTCCATCCTCTTACAACGTCTCTCAGAGAATGACAACTGCAACAGAAGATCCCTCCATGCCACAATGGACAAACAGAGTTCATGGGAAGAGGATGATGAATGGTGAATGGTAAAAAAAACAAACAAAAAAACAAGACACAAGACAACAATTTTCTATAGAACTATATTTTGTCATTGTTATTGTCAACATCATTTCAATTCACATTTTTGTTGCTGTAGAGAACAGCTCCACTGGATCGGGCAGAATGACAACAGCTGAAACATTTGGCACTGTTCTGGTGACAATAAGGACATGAAGGAATGAAGTGGGAGGACAACAACTCATGGAATCCACTCTATGCGCACCAACACAGTCTCTGTTCTCCACCAATAATTAGCTTGTTTCTTGGAAAGAAATTTAAAATGAATGCTACTTTTGTTTGCTATTACCCGTGCACTGCATCACACAGTTGTTGTCCTGGACAATGAACAATGAGAGATTTGCATATATAATTAAGGCTCATTATTTTTTATTTTTCCAAGAAAAACAAAAGAAGATTGATGTTTCTATTAAATATTCAGGACATTTGGGGAAATCAGTACCAGAAAAAAAACCCACATATCAGCACAAAGATCTAAATATTATACCAGTGTCAGCAGGAAACAACACACCACATTTGAACTGTGGACAAAACTGAAAACAATGAGCCTTACTGTATGTACTATACAATACACACCAGGACAAACATGACAGCTCAGACAAAACGCAAAAACACAACTACACACGTGTCTTCTAATTTACATCATCAAGTGTCCTCCAGCTCACTCATGAGCACCAACAACAAACTGTGAGGACATATTTTATTGAAATGTTTATACTGTGATGAAAGGATTTGTTCTATCATTTATTATTGGCATGCATCAATGACAACATTGCATGAATGTCTCATGCCATGACACAAAAATTAAAGATTTAAAGTGACAATCCTGAAGATCTATAAAAAAGGAATGCTTTTGAATGCACTTAAGGCTAAGCCGTATGGTCAAATACATTACATGACATCACTGATGAGATGCTGACCCCACATGACAGTGTGTGGGAGTCACATCAGTAAAAATAGGTTTCACTTTGGGTAAACAACTGTCTCAAAATACAGAACGATGTGATCAACCCATCACAGCACTCTACTCCCAGTCCATAAACATGTATATGGTTCAATCAGTTTATCTGCTGTTGCTCCACTACTGACAGGAAGAGTCCACATCTAACCTCCCACTCTAACATTACTGCAATGCATTTATAAAATGCATCATCACTCCTACTGCATGCTCTGTCAGTAACTAAGGCAATTTGTGGAGCAAGGAACATTGAACACCACCTGAGGAGGAAAGTGAGGAAGCAGTAACTGCGCAGAAAGGTTTGGTCCCTTTAAAAATGCAATGCAATAACATGCAGCCATGTCAACTGTCACTTAGTAAGAGAATTAATGAAGGTTATGAGTTGCATTAGCATCAATGTTTGTAACATGCAGCTTTTGTGTTTGTTCATGCATGGCCTGTTAGTAATTCTGCTGATTTGAATGTGTGAACACAATCCGCAAAACAATCTTGAGGATTAACACTTCAAGCTTCAAACACAAGCAGATCATGTTGAACCAATGTTAAGACTTGTATCGAAGTTAAATTTACTATCTCTTGATTACTTACATCAAATGACCATGTAGGTGCAAAGTGTGCAAATCTCTTGGCTGAAAAGATTTACCTGATTACAGACAACAAGCTGGACCTCATGAGCCACACAAGTGAGCTGACTGGCATTCAAGGCTGCTGAGCAAAGATTAGATGATCTAAGCAAGAAGTGATACTCATCTTCTTTTGATGAGACGTGAATACAACATTTCACAGAAGAGGAAGTGTGTGTGTCATAGCTCTGCAGCAACTCTTCTTCCCTTATCAAAACTACAGGGCACTGACACACTCTGACCCACGAGACTCATGACTTTACATCAGTGCTCAGTGGCCTGGTCTAAGTGCTGTGGCACGTCCAGCAGAGCAAGCGCTCAGTGGGAACATTTCTTTACAAAAAGGAAAAGCCTGGATTTATTTTGCATAGTTTTGGCCATCGTTCCTATCAACATTCCACTCACTTCCTTCACTGTTGAGCTCTGGCCTTCAGAGCCAAACTACTTATCTGTTTAAGTAATGTATGTATTTCTATCAACCATGGGAAAAACAACAAACTGGAACTAGGAAGTAGTTTCTGGACCATGTGGAACTTTCACTTCCAGATGATTTGTGGTTCATGTAGTTGAAATGAAAGCCTACAGCAAAGCACCTGCCCAGATCTCAGCACTGAGGCAGATGAATAAAGTGTTAATGGAGCTGATGGGAATAAAGGCTAAAACTAGAAGTGATCCGTGTTTCTACAAAAAAATAATTTTCCAGCTGTCTATGCTTCAGAGGATCCATGAAAAAAAAACATGGGCATCACCACAACCCGTCCAAACCACAACTACAACCACAACTAGTCTACTAATACCCACCCACCCAGCCCCAGTGTATAAAAATAAGAGCTGACAGTAAAAATGCAGAGCTCAGCTATTTGTTGAACATTTAACACTGATTGAATTTTGTGTGGCAGATGTGTGCAAAGAGTCTCTGTGGATTTAATTGTGGAGTTCTGTGATGAGTAAAGACCTTGACAGACACTTGACAGTGCGACGCATGCGTTCCTCACTAGTCTACACAAGCATCAAGAACTGGACACTAGGTCGCTTTACAGGGTACTGGTGTCATCTCCAATCATTAGAATATTCGGAGGCAGGAGACTTTACTACTCTGGGAAGACATCATGATGACAATCATTCCAACCATTTCCTGCAGTGCATCACTGTGTCCACACAGCAGCCCACAGAGCTGATATTTGGTGTTGGCAGACACTGTAAGAATCATCCATTCATTCAGCTCAGTACACGTCGATCGACTGGACATCCTGCAGTTACTCTAAACTACTACTAAATTTGTATTTTTGCTGACGGTTAACGAGCCATGGAGCTACATGAATGGATGATTCTACATTGATAAATGACTCTTTATCTGATAGATTTTTCTTAAGGTATTCAGTTCATGGTACAGTTATAGACTAGTGACCAGCATGTGAGACACTTGGAGCCTCCATTTGGCTCAGGGCTACCATTGCCTGACACACACAGAGCATTCAAACACACACACATTGATAAACTGAGAGCATTAGTGCAGCACAGAGAGCGACAGGTCCTGAGAGAAGAGCGAGGCGGTCACTTGAAGGCTGACTGCAGTTCTTTGAAAGCAGCACGTCTCTGTTTCTGCTCCTCGGCCTGCTTCTTCTTGACCTCCTGCTCCTGGCGGATCTCTGCCTCAAACCGGTTGGACTCATTGATGGCATGGACCTGTCCGACAGGAAAACAAACAGCTGTCACACAGGCAAACAGGCAGAGCATTGAGAGGAACTGAGAGCATGTGTGTGGCATCCAGTATCAAAAACTGAAGTACTTCAATGCATGCATGCCCATCAAAAGCAACATGGTACTGAATGACCAGCATCAACCATGTGTGTGTTCAGTGCTACATCAGATAATGTCTCTCTGTTTGTGATGAGCAGACCACGCAGGAGGAGGCGAGCGAGGCAGAGACTGTTCACTAGTTAACCCATCATGGATGCAGCCGTTCTGACTGTGAATCTGTTGAAATAACTTTGTTCCTTTGGAAACTCAAATGGAGATCACATTCGATACTTATACTCATGTCAATACTTCTCACAAACCTAGTGTGGCAGCTTGTCTGTCTCTACAGTATGAGTCAGCCCTGTGACTGACTGGCTGACCCTCAAGGATAAGAGAGTATTGTACTATCTGTTATAGATGGAAAGCCTGGTAACCAGGCTATTTAACAGTCACTCCACCACGGTGTGAGAGAACTGAGTTGTTACCCAGCTACATACAATGTATGTTTGTAGGTTATTAAATGAAAGCTTGCAGTCATGTATTCTTGTGTCTGTTCAACTGCTTCACATTATTGTTTAGTTTTGTTGATGGAAATTTCAATACATGTCGTAACAGTTTTTAGCCTGTTGGAGTCAACGTACTTTGGCTTCAAAGAAGGTCTTGGCTCCTTTGACTCCCTCTGTGGACACATCGATTTCAGAGAGACGAGCGAGGACACAGAGGCCGCTGTCCTCTGCCAGCTCTCCTGCTGCTGCCTTCCTGAAGATCAGCAGGAACTGAGGAGGATGGGAAGAACAGAGAGACATGGTTGACAGACAGAAGGAACATCACATCCCGTGATGCAGTCTGATCTGGTTTCCTCGTTTCACCTCTCTGAAGCTGAGCTTGTTGTCCAGATCCTCGTCCACCTCCTTGATCATGTTCTTCAAGCCGAGGTGTGTCTGTGGAGCCTCGAGCTTCTCCATCATCAGCTTCAGCTCCATCAGGTCGATGTAGTTGTCTTTCCCAGCATCGTACCTTGATAGAATAAAGAATCAAAACTGTGAATGGAATTTACTTTCTGGTCTCTCCCTCTGTGTGTCAGCTGCTTCTACATACTGACTGAACATTGATTTATTTTCTCTGGGTCATTTTTAAGTCACGCATAACACACACTGAGTAACACCATCAACAGATAATGGTTTCTTGAATGAAGAATAAAGCCACAAACACCCCAGAAGTAACTCTATGTCTTCCAAGTGTGTGTGTGCTGCAGGGAGGCGTGCCTCAGGACTCTGATTCAGCCTGTGTGTATCAGTGATTGGTCGGAAATGTTTATACAGGAAGTGATGATGTGATAAACATCAGTGAGTGTACTCCACCTTAAAGCTGGACTAACACCGGCTACAATTCTCAAAGAATGAGGACACGAAAACACTAACCATCCTGTGTGATCAGACTAATTCAGTGTATGTAGGTGTTTCAACAAAGTCTGTGTGAGTGTTTATGTGTGTGTGATGAGAGATGGTACCATCCAAACAATGAGTAAAAAGACAGACGAGTTCTGTCATACAGGGCTTCCCATCCCCCTCCTCTGTGCTAACTGCTCTCAGCTCTGTGCGTTATACAACAGAGGAAGTCCATGCCTCACACTGCATTTCCTCTTTTATGTCCAGAGAAGAAAGGATCATTTCTTCCTGAATACTCATGTCAGAGTTAATACAGGGGCTAAATCTGGCAGTCCTCCAATTATTGTTAATTACTGTTTACATCCTTGGATGTTTACATCCTTGGAGGGTTGTATGATATCACTGGGTACCAGAGCCCTCCTGTCCTGGGCCCAGCACAAACCATGCTACTATATCTGTACAAAGAAGGAGTTTTTCAACAGTTTTCAGTCCAGGATTTTGTGGGCGGTCCTTAAAGGGTGGCTCGATGAAACGCTGAGGCCACCCTGAGCAGAGAGATAGAGAAGAATTCATCTCGCTCATCGTGTTTCAAAGTTAGTCATGTTATTTTCGGAACTCATTTGACACGTTTCAATCGCTTCAAAATGCCCGCATGACTGCTCCGACCAGTGGGCGTGGCTTCAGCACATTCAGTGGAACAGTCCTGGAACTTTTTGAGAGTTTTTACCTAATAATTTCATAAATTATTTATCTGAATGATATTTTTAATCATTCAAATATGGCTCAGTGTTTAATAACACTTTCTTCTCAGAACACATTTATTTTTATTTTACAAAGAAGCTCAGGTTATAGTTCGGCCATGGATGTATGCAGCTTCCATCAGTGTAGCGCTTCAGTGGATTATAACGGATGTGATCTCCTCATGGGATGCTACTGAAGACATATCACGCCTCGTCCATTCCCTGTGTATTTCAGTTGTTAACAATGTGCAGACTGGTTCTCAGTACTCACCTGAACTGACTATCCTCCCTGATTTAGAGACCTGCACTCGCTTTATTGCTATATTAGCTATACTGGCATTAACCCCTGTCCTGGGCCTGAAAACCTCCACCTCTGCCTCCCTTCTGCCCCTCCTGGAAGTCCAAAGCTCCAAAGCTCCAGTGCAGTCCACCCCAGTGCTCCAAGCAGTACAGCTAACTGAGCTAACAGCAGCTGCATTTCACAGCAGTTTCCTACTGTTGACCAAGAAACCAGAAATTATGATCCAGTTTCAGTGCACTTTTAATATCTCTCTCCAGTTTCTGTGTTGAGTAACTGTTAAGACTGGTTGGCATGGTTCCACGTCTATTTTCAGATATTTGTTTTTCAAAGGCCTTGAGGACATAGAGCCTTGTTTCCCATGAAGGAAGCTGTTCAGTGTTTTCTTTCTCCAGTTCTGACTCTGTCCTCTTTCATTCCAACTTTCTGTGCTGACCACGTGGACAAACATCTGTCACTGCACTACAGAAGCAGGTATGATCAGAAAACAGAGGAGATAATGTGGACTGTAAGCTGGATGATGTTCTGAGCAAAGGCTTGAAAACCTTTACTAATTTATGTTTTTCTAGTTTCTCCAAAGCATTTCACAATTTTCTTATTATTCAATAATTTATTACTTTTTAATGAGTCAACTCTTGCTGTACTCTGGTTTTTCTTTTTTTTAAATTAGCGTTTTATTAATTTATTTGACAGTAGCAGCTTAAAAAAGACATGCAGCAAAGGACTGTGGATTGGAGTCAAACCTGGGTCACTTAGCCTGACGGCTGCTGAACTCTGCCTCATTTAACTGCTGCTAGTGAACATGATTCTTTTTTCCCCCTTGGTGCCACTTTGGGGGCAAAAGTTAGCAAAATTGTGTTTTGGAGTTTCTGCGAAAAATACTCAATTAATACAATAACAAACACACTAACAAACAATGCTCAATACTCCAATCTTCCCCAAACCTCTGATATATAATGGCCGTCTGGCCTAGAACACATTTCCAACATTTGGTGATTTTCACAGCGCCTCCTAGTGGCGATAGAAAAAAACACTGTTTCAAGAGGACGTCCAGCTCAGACAATATTGACCGTACGGTGCTGACACTGAGAGAAAATATCAGAAACAACCTTGGGAAGAACTCCTCCAAAAACAGTGAGTTTTTGAGAAACGATCCAGACACGGCTAAAATGAACAGGCAGTTAGATATTTAAGAATGAATATCACCATTTTTGGTGTTTCGGGCTGTTTGAGAAGGGGTCATATTTGAACAAACTCGTCCTAGGGATTTTATCCAATTGACTTCAACCTTGGTAGGTGTGTTCATATTGACTTCCTGAGTAAAAGTTATCAAAATAATGAATTTTGATAAAATGGTTTGGGCGTGGCACTCCGTCAAATTTGGCCCTTAGACCCAATTCTGGTTAATGTGTGTGGCCTATTTTAACAAACTCCTCCTAGGGGTTTCAGACCATCTAATTGAAACTTGGCATTGACTATGAAAAGTTATCAAAATTATGAATTTTGATGAAACTATGTGGATGTGGCGTTCCGTCAAATTTGACCCTTTCACCCAATTCTGGCTAATGTGTGTGGCCTATTTTAACAAACTCCTCCTAGGGGTTTCATCCATTCTAATTGAAACTTGGTGTGTGTGTTCTTAAGGCCTTGACTATGAAAAGTTATCAAAATTATGAATTTTGATGAAACAGAGTGGGTGTGGCTATTTTGTCAAATCTGACCCTATGAGAAAAAAGTGTTAGCTTCTGATGTTCTGTTTTAACAGACTCTTCCCAGGGACTTCAACACCGCTTGTGGCTTTAATTATCATTTGGTTCTGCAGTAAGCACACTCACATCGTACTCATCAATCTCACACTGACTTTTGCACATAAGAAACATTTTAACTCAAAAGTTAAATACTCAAATTGTACATGTGCGATTGGGTCTGAAGATGGCTGCACAGAGTGTGAGTAAGCAGTGCATTTCAAATGCCTGGACAGGCTTGGACATGACAGGAACCTGAAAAATCTGGGCAGAGCCGCAAGAAACAGCCAGCACTTAACATGCAAAGACAAAACCTCAGAGTGAATGTGAACTGTCGATGTCGATGCTGTTCTTCAGCACAGAAAAATGCCAATGAACAGAAGTCTCTTTATTTCAGAAAGATGCGTTAGACAATGTAGATTCTGTAAGCATCACTGTGTCACACATGCTCTGTCAGGTTTATTAACTCGGTAGAATTCTATGTAACAGTAGCTCTGTGTGAGAGGAAGTGGTCAGCAGAGGTAAAATAAACTCTAATTTCACCAGCTCAAACCACCCACACTGACTCACTGCTACAAGGTGTCGCTGAACGCTGCTCACTTCAGCCATGGAGGCTGACTCATCCTTGAATCAGCACACAGTTTCCTGCTAAACTAAGAGAAGTGCGGTAAATAATGCAGTCAATAAAAAGACAACTGTAGCTTCAACAGTTACCACAAGACATTAACACTTAATTCAAATACAAGTCTGGCTAATGTTGCATCACTTCCCACCACAAGGGACAGTAAGGTGGCGTCTAATTTGAGCCAGTGCTGACAACTTCCTGTGTGGCACACTTCACCTTCTGGTGGTTGACAAACTGATGAAAAAGATTTCAGAGGCGATTTTAAACAAAGTCACACTTTGTTTTTTTTTAAATTCAGACACATGTTTACAACATTTTCTGTAATACCCATGTATCACCATGTCTCATATTATCATATTAACCACTCGTAGCCAGACTAATATGTAGCCATTAATATGTTAATGAACTGATACTGGTCATTCAACGAGTGCCAGACTGAGCTGCACTTTTGGGCGGGACTCTGATTTAACTCAGGCTATAGGCTTCAGCATGAAGGCACAGCTCAAATAATTCCATAATTAACATGTCTCAAATTCATTATGACTGCAGGAGGAGGGTTGCTGATTATCTGACCAACTGAAGAGCTATTTGTAATCATTAACTGTTTCACTGAGCACACATCAGGTCCTGGACTGAGAACTGAGAACATTGTGCAACATTTGATCCTCAATGAGAGCCTTTTGTCTAAGTTCCTTATCATGGACTTACATAACGTCCCCACCCTGCAATCACTCCAGTCACGGAAACACACAGTCCACAGGCTGAACACAAGCCACGGCTTCAGATATTCATCATGATTGTCGGATCTATGTTTCAGTCCACTTATTAACCGTTTACACAGTATAATGAGCACCATGCCATCAGACTCAGTGCTGCCCTGTCTTCACTTTGGTGTTGTTGACCTTTCCAGTAGCAGAAGCCATGTATGTGATCAGATCACTTCTGCTTTCTGAAGACGTGATCTACACAAGCAAGCTGCCAAGTCAACTTCCTTATATGAGCATTATCTGAACGTTCCTCATGTGACAGATGTGAAGCACAGTGAGAGCCCACCGGCCTCAGGCATGCTCATCACACACACACACACACACACACGTATCGTAACCTATGCACACACTCACATTTTGAACATCTTCTCCATGTCTTTGATCTGCTGTCTGGAGAACTCCTTGAACTCGGTGTAGGGGTTGAACACCTTCATGCTGGGCTGGCAGCGCTCTCCCTGGCCTTCGTTCAGCTCCTCTCTCCGCATCAGTTTAGCGCCCAGCTCGGAGTCAGCGCTGGCCGTGCTTGATTTCTCCTCCGAACCGTTCAGGTGTCCGGGGACGTCCACAGCGACAGGTTCCTCGGCCCCTTCTTCGATCTGCAGCCGACGGCTGAGCTTGGACGAGAGCTCGTCTGTGGCCATTTTCAGAGCTACTGTTCAACACACAGGGCTATCTGGCTAAGTAGAGCACAGAAGGCGTCAGCCACACACTGAAGTTACACACAGGCTTCAGTCCGGGTGTTACTCCACTGTTCACACTGGATACGTAGATTGCGTAGAGAGCCGGAGCAAAGCACCCACACAATGTGGCTGTCTATGGTTTTCCTTGAGTTTCAGAGATGCGGGTCAAGTTCAGCTCCGCTCCACTCCAGGATGTTGCACACTGCTTCATTAGCTACGTAGCATAATGTGGCGCTGTCACGCCGTGACCACGCCTTTTAAAGACACAGACACACGGCCACAGCCTACAGGGCGCTACAGGTGTCTGCCCCTAACCCGACACGACCCCGTCAGACCGTCACTCTGCACGGTGCGTGATGATGATGATGGTGATGATGATGATGATGAGGAGGAGCAGCAGGAGGATAATGATGATGTTTAAACTGATTAGGTTAGATGATGGTAACAGGATGGAAATGCTATGTGTGAATGAAACACAGGGCAGTGTTTACTCGGTGCTCTGCTTTTAAACTGCTGTAAACTCATATTGCACTGGACTCAAGTGTTTAGAATTAAATAGAATTTATTTTTTCACATGATTTGCTTTTTTTTTAAAAATAATATGACTATGTCTTATATGTCTACCGAAAAAGACATTATGGGGCTCTGCACAACGGGCCATGCCATGGCATAAGGGATTTTTGCTTCCCTATCCCCTCTGTGCCTCCCACTAGTGGCCAGAGCTGAGACACACACATAGTTGTAGGCCACTTATCAGTCCATCAATAGCTGATTTGTTCTAATTACATCACCTGTCAGTGGCCATGATTGTTCACACATGAGACACACACACACACACACACACACACACACACACACACACACACACAAGATCTTTAACAAAAGTTTATGTATTTTATTTTTCCTCTTTATATTTTAAAGAAGAATTCAGCAGTGAGAGCAGCTGAAGCAATCTGTTGAGCCCAGCTGAGGTGTTTCTCCCACAGTATATTTTACAGTGTTATAATGTAAGTATACATTGTAAGTATGTTACAGACCCTCGTTGTAATGGTAACAAGAGAATGTGGAAGCTTTGCAATGATCTTTATAACGCAGTTTATTCGAGGACATAGACGTGCTGTATGTCTAGCTGTATTTCAAATCAAAATGTTATGTTTAATTCTTGGTACAAAGCTATGATTTCATTCACATCAGACAAACCAACCAGAAACAACATGGACTTACTTAAGCGTCTTTTTAATTGTTTTTTTTTTTTTTGTTTGTTTGTTTGTTTTTTTTTTGTTTTTTTAAATGGATAATCTGTCAATTCTTGTATTATTTGGAAGCATCTCTCCAAGAATATTCCTTTCAATATGAATTCAAATGGCAGAGTGGTCTTTAAAACTATGTTAAAATGTCTGATTTCTATATATAACTTTCAAAGAATTGTGGGAAATGCATTTTTCTGTGGGAGCGCTCTCATTTGGACCTCCATGAGATGCTGTCTTACATTATAAAATGCTACAACACAATACAACAACATTTTTTTTTTTTTTTTTAAAAAAGCATTAATATTTGACATGTATGATTAGGACTGATGCTGGTTTAAAAAAATAGAGATGTTTGAACATCCCACATTGTACAATATTTAGACCATGTGATTGTCAAAATACTGTATAGTGAGGGCATACAACATATGAAAATCTGTGAACTAAATCCTTACCAAGAAATTTCTTCACAATTGTGTTTAGGAAGGTGTGTAACATCATGTTTTAAAATTCCACTCCCGTGGGAAACCTCCTAAAAAATTGCTCAAAGTTGGGGTAAAATTCTATCTTTTTTCTATTTGTCTAAAGCAATAGCCTCATGGAAAGGGAATAATTGTCAGGGCAACATTGGGTACCTGTAACCGATTTCTGAAAAATCGAAAATGTTAAATTTGGCTTTAAAAACTTGTGAGGGGTCAAACTAGGGGTTTTTCAGATTCTGAGTTGATTGCAAGCATTAGTTTTTCACCAAAACTGCTCCTTGGTGGAAAAACAAACATTTGAATTTGAAAAGTAGTGTTATTCGTTTATTTCAGTATCTTGCATAATACTGATCCACTCTGCCACATGCCTCATGTGTCAGTGTCTGAGTCTTCCCTAAACTGAACATCATCATGAACACAATTCTTGCATGTAATGCCTTTGCAAACTCCACATGGTGAGATACACCTGACACCATTCTTTTTGCAGCTGCACCGGCAGTCGCTGCAGTCTCTATTGCAATTGCAGACTGTGAACTGAAGAAGCTCCTCAGGAGCCATGGGGTCTAGGGTTGGAACTGGCTCATATTCCTGAACACCTAATGTCCATCCGTAGTCACTAGGGTCCAAAGACATGCTCTTGAGAAGGATCCAGTCCCGGGTTAGTATGTATGCATGGAGAGTCTCTGGTTTGATCATTCCAGCTGCTGCTTTCTGTGAGAACATGCTGTATCGAATTGAACCCAAACTGGTACCATGGTGCATGGTAAATGCACTGAAAGATGGCTATATCAAGTTGAATCACTGCATCCACTCCATCCAAGCCTGTGTGTCAAGGAAGATGTCCATGTGTTCATCAATATCCCCTGCACAAAACCTGCAAAAAATGCACTGTGAGATTTGTTTCAAATGCAAAGTGCAATAGAAATAAAATGTATTATTATTATTATTATTATTATTATTATTATTATTATTATTATTATTATTATTATTACCTGTCAAATAAAGCTCCCATGGCCAGCGATTGCAGAAACCGTATCACAACCAGTGAAAGCATGACAAAAGAGCAGGGAGCGTCTTTGTCTTACAGAGAGAGCTTCTCTGATCCTCCTGACATCATAGGAGCCATTAGATGTGGTCCAGTAGATCGGATGGTTTGTGCTTGACAAACCATGGTCAGAGATGGCAGGAGATTGCCAACAGTTACCTGAGATACTTGCAGGGTCTTGGCCGGTTTCTGCAATTGCTGTCTGTGGCCACCAGCTCTATTTGACAGGTAATAATAATAATAATAATAATAATAATAATAATAATAATAATAAGAGGAAAAATAATAATAAGAGTGCCTGGAATTGCAACTGCAGATGAAAACTCTGATGATGTGATGTGGGAAAAAAAAATCAGGTTCAAATAAGTACATTTGTAATGTTAGTATATATATATATATATATATATATATATATATATATATATATATATATATATATATATATATATATATATATATATATATATATATATATATATATATATATATATATATATATATATATATATATATATATATATATATATATATAGGTCCACACTAACTTTTGGTTTCATATGAGACATGAACAGTGGCCTCCTGCGTTTGTTTGACCTCCACGCTCATCTGTGTGAGACGCTGGCATGAAAACATGCAACATATTTAAACATATATGGTTTATACGTGTTTATAGGTGGGTTACACACTAATTATTAACCAAGTGTTAGAAATATGCGGGCCGTCTATCAATGAAATGTTCATTGATGTTTTAAAAACAATATCTTAAAGGTAATAATACAAATATTTAATGTAGAATATCAAATTTTATGTGCACAACAATAACCTGGTTCTGATGTACTCTTGTTTGCTATTGTAGTAATTCTCATTTTTAGTAAATAGTAAATGAATAGTTAATAGTTAATAACAAGTTTAACTTAACTACTTTTTGCAATTTTTTGATGATAATCATTATGAACATGAATTTAAAAAGTATCTCATCTCTCTGTGAGCTTGCTGAACCTTTGCTGCAATTACATCCAGCATGCATCATGTGTTACAGTGTAGTGCTGACAGGGGGCGCTCAGCTTACACACATCTTTGCACACCGCTCTGCTCACATGAACTGACTGAAGCACTGTAACCTGGGAAATAATGTGATGTCACATTAATGCTTTACATTTTAAACCAGCAGTGTGTGTATAATCACCAATAAGGATGACAGTAAAACATGCAAGTATCACTGACAAGTCACCATTAAGATGGAAACAGGAAAAGATCTTTACCTTTATAGCAGAGGGTGATATATTGTGCTCCACAGGGCATCAGGCCATATGTGAAGAGTGCCAGTGCCACTTAAAGTTGCTAAATAAAAGATGTATATTTTATTATAGATGGTTTTCAGCTTTCTGAAAAGTCAATAGCGTCAATGCAGGCGTTTCCAATGATACAAATTAAGGTCATGTTTCATTCAGGTCAACCTGAGTCAGGTTACAGGGTGATGTGCATGTTGGCTCACTGAAAAGGCTCTGCTGCAATAAATGGAATGGGACCTTAAGTGGTATCTTTGGAAACACCTGTGTTGATCCTACTACTTCCACGTCCAGCAGGTTCTCATGGATCGTGGCTGCTGCTGTGGTCTGCTGCTGACGTCCACCATATATAGCATTACTGTCATTATTGTTACCATATCTCCATTACAGTTTATAGTTAGTTAATGATTTACTGCTGCTGTGCATCTGTGTCTCTCTATCTCTATCACAGATTCCACTGCTACTGTAATCATTCTACCATTTATTGTAATTCATTGTAATTGTACAATATGTTTGTGCTGATTGTTCTGTACATGTGACATCCATTGCACGTCTGTCCGTCCTGGAAGAGGGATCCCTCCTCTGTGGCTCTTCCTGAGCTTTCTTCCACATTTTTTCCCTGTTTTTTTTTTTTTGTTTGTTTGTTTTTTGTGTCACTGGAACCGAGGGTCTAAGGACAGAGGGTGTCACTCCCTGTACAGATTGTAAAGCCCTGAAAAAAACGTGTTTTGTGACTTAGGGCTATACAAATAAAATTTGATTTGATTTGATTTGATTCATGTCAAAATGGCTGCTGTGAAAAAGGTTCTGTGCTCAAACCTCTTTTATTCAGGTTATATATGCTTCCTTTAGGGAACATTATTAGGAATCACTCCATTACTTTCATAGTTATGTGTCTCTCTATTCTCTATGGTTGTTTGTCTCTTAGTGCCCTGCAGTAAGCTGGTGACTTGTCCAGGGTGTACCTGCCATTCGCCCAAAGTCAGCTGGTACAGGCTCGTCTTTCTCTTCCACCTGAACTTGAGTGATATGTAGGCTACACCACATCAGGTGTGCCAGTTCCAAGGCTCTGGGACTGTGCGTACTCACTCACATGGCTTACTGTGACACTAAATGGGATGAAGCCATTGTTAATTGTTAACAATGTTAAATTGGAAGTCAACCAAAATAAAACATGAAGAATATTTTAAAGTAAAAAAAAAAGGTAAACAATAATTAGCCCAACCATCTATCCTCTACTCAACTCAAACTCAACTCTACTCTGCTCAGATGAGGATGTTTGCTCCTCATCCTGTGTCTGCTCTCTGCTACTCTGCAGTGCTAGTGAAGTGATAAGACGCCGTCGTCGACAGGTCCGCTGGGTCAGAGCAGAGCAGTGTTTTCACAATTCACTGAACTGATGGCCACGTTTAATGAACACAACCACAACTCTCTCTTACTTTTTCATATTCTCTTTATGAAGAGGTGATTATAGAGGTTTAGTGGAGAAGTGCAAAAAAGAATTACACCTATTATTAGCATGAGTCTGTCTCTGCGTACTTAATATGGAGAGAGGCACTTCTTCTTCACTCACTCACACAAACTGACATGTGATGTCTGCTGCAGCTGTTTGACAACACAGCACATCTGTCTGAGACAGCATGAGTCAACTCTGTGTCAGTGCGTTCCTCCAGTAACACTGCTACACTGAGATCTGATCTTTAATAACTGAAGTGTGTGCGCTCTACTCTACTCTGAACTCTAAACTCAATTCTTCGTCTTCATCAATATGTGATGGAAGATCAGCAAAACCTGAGTGAACACAAAGACCTCAGCTCTATCTTTGGCCTGTAGCTGCTGTATTAAACGTTTAGGGATGGTTTTTGATTTTTAATTGCATATTAATGTGTCGCTGAGAATAGGAGACTGCAGATGGAACACATTCCTGCTCCCTTCCCTTTTGTGTTTTCATGGTTGCACTTTTTAGGTCTTGATGAATTGCTCATTGGTTTCCATGCACTTCTTTTAAACATTTTCCCCATGTGGTATTTTCTTTCACTGGGTTGTATTTAAAATTCTATTATTGATGTTATATTTGTTTTAATTATTCATTTTTTCAATTCAATTCTATTTATATTGTGCCATACAGAGCAGTCTAAACCAAACCTCTTTATAATATTATCTACAGAGACCAACAGTTCCACCATGAGTAAGCACTTGATGACGGTGGCGAGGAAAAACTTTCTTTTAACAGGCAGAAACCTCAGGCAGGCCCAGGCTCACTGGTGGACAGTCATCTGCCAAGCAAAATAAGATACAATTGTTGTATGAGGTCCCAAATAGTCATTAATCATAGAAGTTTAGTAAACAAAATAGTAAGGGGGATCATGTTATATACTGACACGCTACTTAAAGTGATGTAAGGATGCTATTAAGGCCAAGAAAGAGGCCCGTATCTGTTCACCTCACACTGAATAAGATTTTTCCAGGTATGCTATAGAATATTAATTTATTCAATATTCTCTGCAAAACACATTCTTTACCAGCTATGCCTGCAGGTAATATGAAATACTTTTGTAAAGCTTGTATCAGGTGGAGTTTGTATATCTACCATTATCCAGATCCTCGGGTCAGGGGGAATCTAGACATTTTGTGGTCTATTTCTGTTTTCACTTTTTTGCTCTGTGAAACATTTTGGGCTGCATGTTGGCTGAATGTCACAGACAGGGTACAGAGGACAGGAGGCTCTCTTTCTTTGCTGTTTTCATTTGATAATAAGAAATATGTGAAATATGTGAAATAACACCTGATTCACCTTCAAAAATATATTTGTGAACTTCATGGCACTAAAGAAGGTTAAAACTGTAACACTGAGAAATCAGAGAGAGAGAGCGAGAGAGAGAGAGAGAGAGAGAGAGAGAGAGAGAGAGAGAGAACAGCTGCTGTTCATCTCATCATCTCGCTGCTGATGGGAAGAAAAACATCATGGTGTCTCAGCTCTCTCCCTCTCTTTCGCATTACACAACTCTCCCTCATTGGCACAACATCACAGGCATCAGCACACACATACAGTACATACATCTGTGTGTGGGAGCAGTGAATGGGTGTTGGGGGTGGGGGTATCTCAGCTGTTGGGCTTGTCAAAGGCCTGGGAAAGTGGTGTGTCCCTCCTCACGATGGCCTTGACCCTCCCCTTCCCTCTTCAGTCCAGCTTGCTTACTGTTTTTTTCTTCATCCCTGACTCATGTCTGTGTGAAACCTGAAGCCTTAATTCTGATCATTTTTGGGAGATGACTGTGAGCTGGGACAGCAGAGCAGCACTGGAGGGCTTAAACAACCATTTGGACCCAAACATGAGAGCTTTTATTTGCCAGTGATTCATGGGAAGTTGTAAGTGTGCAAATGTAGCATGAATTCACTCTTCAAATGTCACCGTCCATGTTCTGATTATGGGAAGCAATTTCTTAAATAAGAACTACACACCTAATTATTATATACTGTATGTATAATCAGATTCATACTGTCGAATAATGACAATACAACAACATACGTATAGCTTGTGTTTTTTCTGCTTCAAACTAACTTCCACGTGTCTACTTGGATTTGAAAGTAAATGTGATGTGATCATTTCCTATGCTGACCCCTAAAGCCACGGTCTGTATTTGTTTATCACACCCTCCATACAGTCACTCACACACACACACAGTAGAACAACAGCATGAAACAGACTTCACCTCTCTATCTGGAGGGAGAAGAACAGCACATTGATCCTTTGCACCAGATGTCAGGAAAACATCCTCACAGTAACACGATATTGAACAATTTCAGCGGTGCAACCTACATCTCTGAGAAGCTGCATTTCATTTGTAATGCTGTGTGGTCCAGAAGCTATCGTTAGCCTGAGATATTGTGTCTTTGTTGTGCCAGCTCCTCCAGTCTACATCATACTGAACAACAACTTGCGAACGCCAAATAATTTTGTTTTGTTTTTAACTGTATGTTTGCGTTTGTTGAGATTAATTACACCTAATAAATATATAGCAAGCTTCCGGGTGTTTTGGTTCAGTTAAATTTTGAAACTTGAATTTGAACTTCAGTGACTGTAAAATGATTACAGACTGTAACTTAACTAAGTATGATCTGAGTAAGTGTGGATGGACTGTGTTTCAGATCCATGTCTTTGCAAATAACCTCACACTGTCTCTGTGTACATGGAGTCTATAGAGGATCCAGATGCCAATGATGAGTGAGTGCAGGGCCATGTGGACTCAGGTGGCACATCCTATTCTAATCTCAATCTCATTAATAGCATGGATGACATGAGGTGGGGTGCCTAACCTAGGCAGCAGGGTGAGGGTGATAATGTGGGTGTCAGGAAACGTACTATGGCCTGCCCCATCATCTTCCTCATTACTTCAGCAGTGTCTTTATGGAGGCTGCAGCTCATTTGTTCCATCAATGGCTTTGAAGGCCGTTTTTCAGACTCAATGTGTGACCTGTGCTCCTTTAGGCAGCATTTACATTTAAGCAGCACGTTCTCTAAGAATAAGAGTCAGCCAACAGCCAACCACTTGTGGGGCTCGCTCTTTGGGTTGAATGTAGAGAAGCTGGACAGCTGGCTCTGTGGCTGTATCAGAGCAAAGAGGGTGGGGCAGAGACAAGGCAGCAGTTTGGGCAACAAGAGTCTGTGTCTCTCACTGTTCTCCTGTGTGACTTACTGGAGCTCTTCTTTAAAGAAGTACTACTTAGTACTTAGCACTTTAAACATAGTACTGCAGATTCACCAGATGACTACTAGATCTCTAACTGTAACAAAAACTACAAAGAAGACACACAGTCATAAAGTACAATTTTACAGTAGTTTATCTATTTATTTTTTTTAATTGATGATTATGGAATATTTAACAACCAAACTGTATAAAAATGTACAATAATGACAAATTAAAGTTTTCTCATTTTTATGATTTATAGAGTATTTTCTGCTTTTGTCAAATTACATACAAATTATGTAAAATGACAGTAACTATCTGTAAGTACACACGTGTCTCATTATATAAATGTTTAGGTTCATACTCACATCTCTTTCTAATTTTGGGGCAGCTGTGGCTCAGTGGGTTGTCCAATACCCCGAAGGTTGGTGATTTACTCCCTACTCTCCCTGCTCAAAAAAACTGGAAGGTGAACTGACAGCTGGTGGGGTGGGGTGGGAGTCATCCCCTTGCCATGTCCGAGGTGCCCTTGAGCAAGGCACAGTACCCCCCAACATCTGCTCCCCAGGTGATGTGAATTGATGCCCACCAGGTGTATATGACATCTGTCTATGTGTGTGTTCCTGCGCATGTGCATGTGTTTTCAGGTGCCAGCTGGACTGGATAAATGCAGGGAATAATTGTGTGTGTACAAACATGTTGAGTAAAGTTTCATCTTAACTTGAAGGTAAATCTTAATCTCGTTTTACATGGATGGGTATTTTTACATTCAAACTCTCCCACCTTATTTATGATTATTTGTCATTTTCTGTTTTTAATATTGTATACACATCTCTGTAAAATAATAACTTTATAACACTAAATGTATTTTTTGACATTCATTTGAATATGACATTTTAATCTAATTTTACATTTTTTGTTTGCCAGCTGCTGCCACTAGTTATTTGATTTACTGTTTCCTTGTTTAAAGTGCACCTCATCACCCTCTGTGCAGTCTTTCTTCAGTCCACTGTTTAGTACAGTACTTCATTGTGTGTATGTTTATTTTCATCTAGACTGTGTGTATTTTCATAAAGTGTGTAATCTTTGTATGTAATGTGTATTTTTTCTCATTTCTAATTAATTTTTTTTTCTTTTATACAGACCTTTGAGATATGCACAAGATCACCAGTGTACCTGTCTGATAGTACACGTTGTATTGCTTCTTCTTGATATCATGATTATTATTATTACTATATTTTCCTCTCTGGTGACAATGTCTTTTGGTATCTTTCTTTCTTGCTTGCTTTCTTTCTTCTTAATGTGGACATTATGATTCTGCTCACAAAGACAATTTCCTAACCTCCACCTGTTTCAGTGGACCTACACACAGCAGCATTAACATGCTGTTGTCACTGTTGTCTTTGCTTGTTGATGTGATATTTCAGAGGCTTCTTATTAGTCTGTACACTCAGTATTCAAAGATTTGACTCTCTTGTCTCAGTAGTGAGGAAAAGCCTTCGTTGAAATATATTGTCTGCAGAACGATCTCATTTTGCATGGTACATTTTCAAACCACAGCGAACAGTGGGTCATCAATACAGATAGGGGTGAGAAAAATTAGCATAGCCATTGTTTTCTCCACTGTCTTCTCGTGTACTACAACCCCTAAATTAATCTTTTCCTTTTTTTTTGAAATTGAGTCACCAAACCCAGTAATCCTGTCTCTTCAAATCTCTCTCAGTCCACTGCTGGAATGGCAGTGATTATCATAAAGGCCTGTGATCTTCAAAAATTAAATTTACCTCCCAGGTCTGGAGTTTTCTCATCCCAGCTGGAGACAGCGGATACCTCCTAAGGAGCCACAATGGAGGGTGGGGTCGCTCCATCCTGATACAAGGCTTTTGTAATCCTGAGCTGTGGTGTACATGAAATCCCACTGTAATTGCCTTCCTTCCCAAAGGCAGGTCGGTTAGAGCTAAGATATTCACCATTCTCAAGACAGCTCACAAGGACAATGGAGGGGATTTAGTTCCTATGCAGATCCTCAAACGTGCAGAATATTTTTAATGCGGGTGCTTTGGAAAGTCTCTGTGATCTCACAATACCTGAGCCCATCTGTGCCAGAAATAAAAGTTTGGCATGAAAATCAAATATGAGCTGAGAAGCATTAGAATGGGAACAAGCTGGAACTGAACACTCTGATATTACTGATATTTTCACTTACGCTTTACTGTTGCAGCAAAACCAATAAATGGAATACTCTGATCATTTTATATACAAAATCAAACAGATGTTCAAGTGTTGACTGCACATCTACAACTTCTGCAGAATTTGGTGAATTTTAAATGATCGTGTGTGTTTAATAGATAAAACTGAAATAAATCTTATGTGATGGAAACACGCTCTGCCAAAGACTGCACCTTAAAATACTTTATATTATATTATTAATAGTAATAATACTTTAGTTTCATTTAGATTACATCTTTTTCACCTACCTATTTTATTACTTTGAGTAATAAATTAGTAATTTTATTTTATTTATAGTAATTAGTATTATTATTTCCAACATTTCTATTCTCATTGTTGTCATTTTTAATTGAACACTTGAAGGAGCACACAGAAAAGCATTTCACCATGACTTTAAGAAATCCACCACCTTTTTTGTTTCTTGTTATTCTTCATATTCAAAATTATTTTATAATTATGAGATGACTGTCATTAAATTAATGTCATTAAATTAGTAAAAAGAATCAAATGCCCATGTGAAGTGAACTTAAGGAGGGCTTTTTCCTCAGATCATCATCACATTGTAAATTCAGGTTGTTGCTGTCCACAGTGCCTGCCCCTCACACACAGATTAAATGTAGTGTGTACAGTGTGTGTATAGTGTGTGTACAGTACACTGTATTTCAAATTCATATTTCATTTACCTTCCAAACATTAAGTAACTCTTTAATAAAAATAATGACTTTCGATTGTGCAGCACAGTCCTATAAAAAGTACTGTATTTCTATATTTCATTTTCAGTTTGAACAATTACTATTTTAAGATTAGATTGTCATGGCATTGGGAGAGAGAGAGAGAGAGAGAGAGAGAGAGGGAGAGACATAAATTTAAACATCCTCATCATGTATTGGATGCATGTTGCAGAGTTGCAAACCAATGATCCTGTTCTTATTGCCCCTCTATTGTAGTGGTTTAAACGGGAGTATTCACAATCCCGTCCCCGACGCCTGCTTACACATGTACATCAGACAGTCAGGTCACTGCTGATCATGCTAAGAAAGCAACCAGAGTCTCATGGCTGCTGCTTTTCTGTCAGAATGCAAAGGAGATTTAAGGACAGAGGCAGAGAGCACAAAGAGCAGATGGACATGTTTTTAACTCGTGTGTGTGTGTGTGTGTGTGTGTGACTTAGCTGCCTCTATAAAAAAATAACTTGACACATGAAAATTACATCTTGGTTGAGAGTATCAGAGTCAGGTGGAACTTGAGAGAATAATAGATAGATAGTAGATCATGAGTAGGAGTGAGGAAACAAACATGACAATGTTTTCTTTGGACAGCTTACGAGACATTGGGGAGATAGTTGGGAGAGGCAATTTTGTTTCTAAGCCCTCAACAAAACAGTCACTACATGTTCAGCTCAGGAGGATTCCATGTTGTTTTGTCTCCAGGATGGAAATAAATCAGCACACAAATAAAAATAGGCTATAACACATTTTAAATCTGTGTTGCCTTAAATAATTATTAGAATGTTGTCAGAATGTTTAGATTTTTACACCCCTGAAAGGATTCTGGAGAAGCTAGAGCAATAACAAAGCTTTATGATAATGAATATTTCTACATGGTTGATCTAGATCTCACCATAACCACTTGTAATGAATGAAACAGTTATCAAAAACAGATCACTGCTGATTCCAAATTTAGCAGATGACATTTTCTTTTCTTTTTTATTGAAATGTCGAGAAGTGGAGAAACTGTCCTGCCCTGATGGACTCAGCTGTTCCTCCTGGATCGCTGAACTGATGTGCAGTAAGGGATAAATTACTTAAACACATAGATTGACTCCCAGACGTCACAAGGCTGCAGGTCAGAGCTCAGCATCATTATATATCATCATATATGTAATGTATCACATTTGTTTGGCAAAGAACTGAAAAGGTAGAGTAAGCTGCACATTGATAGTGGGTGTTAATGTTAACTCATTATTTTTGGTGTGATTGATCGTTTATGATAGCATCAAGTATTTTATATTTTTGAAATCAACACCTCTTCTGTCCAATGACATCAATAAATAAGATATATTTTACTGTGAAATGATATGAATCTGATAATAATTGTACAAATTTGACCAATTTAGAATAATGTTAGTCTTTTTACTACTGAAAGAGTTAAATATACTTTTAATGTATTTTATGCATTTATTTTATGTGTTGCTGTCTCAAGACAGGTCAAGGTGCCAAAGGTTTTGTGACATATCCAGCATGGTTTTCTGGAATGGCAGGCCCAAAATCAAAAAGTCTGCTTGAAGAGAGCAGAAATGGCTAAAATGTTTCCTGGAATTAGTTGCTGGTAGCTGATTTATTGAGATGCTCCCTTTATAGAGCAAAGATTCTTAATGACTTCCATCATGATGTCCCACACACTAGTTGTATTTCCCCTCAGCAGCAGTGTGACTCTGAAATCTCTTTTTATGAACTCTGAAGTTTGATACAATGACATATGTTTTCTTCAAATTGCAATTGAAATTTACATTTACTTTGTTACATATTATACTTTATGAAGATGGCCTAATTTTGTTCTCAAGAATGCCAAGACATGTTAATATCATCATATATGATGAAATCCAAACACAATAATGGGGCAGTCACACTGAAGGAATTTCCCCTGTGGTGGTTTGATGGCATGCTATTTAATGACTTGACCTCGGCTGGTTCTCTCTGTGTGGAGTTTGATGTTCTCCCATGTCTGTGTGAGTTCTCTCTGGATGCTCCTCCCACAGTCCAAAGACATGAACCTTAATAGGTTCAATGGTGACCCTAAATTGTCCGTAGGTGTGAATGTGAGTGTAAATGGTTGTTCCTCTCCATGTACCCTCTGATGAACTGGCGGCGTGTCTAGGGTGTACCTTCCTCTCGCCCAGAGTCAGCTGGGATTGGCTCCAGCCCCACTGTGTCCCTGATGAGGATAAGCAGTTACAGATAATGGATGGACAGTGTACCAGTGTGACACAGCGGATTGGGATAATTAGTTATTAGTGGACCACTCAGCATTGGCCTCCCTTGTCTTGGGCCTTGGGCAGGCTGCAATCGCTGCTGTCTTATCTACCTGTGGACGCACCTGCCCGCCGCCCAAGTGGTACCCCAGATACCGTACCTCCCTCCGTCCAACTGCACACTTCTTCGGGTTGGCCGTGAGCCCCGCCTGCCTCAGCGACTCAAGCACAGCGGCCACCTGCTGCACATGCTCCGCCCAGGTGTTGCTATGGATGATAAAATCATCCAGGTAGGCGGCAGCATATGCAGCATGCGGCCGCAGCACGCAGTCCATGAGGCGCTGAAATGTGGCTGGAGTCCCGAACAACCCGAACGGAAGTGTAACGACTTGGTACAAACCGTACGGAGTGGAGAAGGCCGTTTTTTCCTTAGACTCTGGAGACAGGGGAATCTGCCAGTAGCCTTTGGTCAAATCCAGCGTTGTGAAAAAGCGAGCAGTGCCAAGGCGATCCAGGAGTTCGTCGACTGCATAGGATAGGCATCAAACCGTGAAACATCATTCACCTTGCGATAGTCGACACAGAACCGGATAGACCCATCCTTCTTGACTACAAGAAGGATGGGGCTACACCACTCTTCTATTACACCCATTTCCAACATGGCTTTCAATTCTGCCTGAACAACTTTTCTCTTGTGTTCAGGTAACCGGTAGGGCCGTGAATGCACCGTCACGCCCGGGTGAGTCTCAACATGGTGTTGAATACGGCTTGTGCGTCCTGGCAGGGGGGAAAACACATCAGCGTAACGCTGCTGCAACCTGGCTATGTCTGCTCTCTGGGACAGTGAGAGATGGTCTTCACAACGGAGCGAGGCAGGATTGGTCGATTTTGGTACCTTGGGCCCCGACTCCTCTCTCTCTCTACTCTCGTGCACTGCAAACAACAGAGGATCTAGCCACTTATCCCAATTACGACTATCATCGTGAACAAACTTATGGATCATGGACTTCAAAATCTTATTCAGGTCTTTGACAAGGCCATCAGTTTGCGGGTGGTACATACTGGACCGAATTGACTTAATGTCCAATAACAGTTCTCGCAGTGTTCATGACATAAATTGGGTGCCCTGGTCAGTTAGGATCTCTTTCGGGATCCCGACTCGGGAGATGACTTGAAACAGTGCCCGCGCCACGCTCTTTGCAGAAATGGTGCGTAGCGGCACTGCCTCTGGATATCGCGTTGCGTAATCCACAAGAACTAACACAAAGCGATATCCACGTGCGCTCCGCTGAAATGGCCCAATGAGGTCCATGCCAATACGTTCAAATCTCAACCTCAATCAACGGTAATGGCGCAAAGGCACTCTCGGGATGCATTCAGGACAGGACTCACACCAGCGGTGCACGTCTGCCCAAATGCCCAGCCAATAGAATCGGTTCAGTGTCTTTTCACACCCCATGTGCCGAGCCATTGGGTTATAATGAGCCGCCTGGAAGACTATTTCCCGGCAGCTTTTTGGCACTACATAATGAAAAATGTGGATATGTTGGGTGGCTCAGATAGCTTGTGAAGTCAGACATTTTCTTATGGAGTGTAGCAGTAACATCTGATCGCAACCAGCCCAAATCCTCCAAGTCATTCTGCTAACTGTCATTTCTCATGTGAATGCTTTTAACATATTTTCTTCTTCAACCAATTCATTAACAGGTTTAAAATAAAAATCCCAAGAAGAATCATTGAAACAGTGACACTCAGATGATCACATGATGTGTGTGAGTGTGTGTCAAGAGCTCAAGTGTAGAATTTTACCTTGTTTTTCTCATTTGTTTTGTTCATTTTTTTTCTCTTTCTTTCATCTCATCCTCAGAAAATGAGTTAAAGCATTAAAAAACACAAAGATATATTTAATCATTACATAACGTTGCATAAGGATGTAAGAATGTTGTTATTTGTATAGAAATGTGTCTTTCACTGTGTGAATTGCATTTTAAGCTGAAACTGTATGATCTCGTGTCTGTTAGAAGATCTCTTCTACTAAATAAATGGATGTGGCACCAGTGCTATGTGGAGCCATTTGGGCACTGGGAGTCATGCTGCCTTTGAAGGCCAACGTTTTTCAGAGCGTCTGTCAGCTCAGACATGTTGACTCAGACATGCTGAAGGCTTTTTTCACAATGAGGCTGATTGAGGGCCCGATGTCGGAGCAGAGAGGTTAGTAAGACACCCGGCTTCCTCCCAGCTTAATTTCAAAGTGCTACTGTATTGAGGAGATTAGAATGAGTGGGGTGTTGGGAGTGCGGGGGCAGGGTGTGAAAGCAGGGTGCCGAACAACAGAGGTTGCTACAGAGCTCAGTAATCGCACATTCAGGGAAGTGCTGTGATAAGACATAAAAGACATCAGACTTGAGGAAAACCCTGACACTAAATGAAGGACAAGGAAGGTGATAGCAGCAGCGGGGGGGGGGGGGGCTTAAGTGGTTATAAGAACACACTACGGCTCACTTTGTTTTGTTGTCTGTTGTTGGGGAAATGCAATCTGCAAGGTAAATAAAAGATGGAACTGTAGGAACAGTGGCTGGGGAGGAGGGAGAGAAGATCAACAATTTATTTCTTCTGTCTGTTTCACACTGCTTAAGCGCACTACTTACAAGCAGATATTATTAGCCAATCATAACAATCTGTCTCCGGTAAGCTGATTGTAGAAGGTGCAATCCCCTCACTGTGGTGATCAGACAGCTGGGGCCCAGGTACATAATGTATCCTGGAATAATTATGGGATTTAGAGAGATGTTAGGCTTTGTAAGTGCTTTCATTGTGACAGTGTTGAGTGTTTGACACAGCAGTACAACCAGTGCACAATACCCTTGAGCAAGCCTGTAGTGGAGGAGGAGGGGGCGTTGAACTTCTACAGACATGTCCTATAATCACTGCATTCCTACTGACACTTTCTGCTCTCAGTCAGAGTGAAGACAGCTCCTGTGGTCTAATAAAATGACACGTTTTTCATACAATTTGCTACATTTGAAACTATTGATTCTAAAACAACAACAAATTCAATATCTTTTACGTAAATATGTATCGAGAGAGAGGGCAATAACTAGATCAAAGCAAAATTTCTATGAACTTGGAGAAAAAGTGCATAAAGTGCTAGCATGGCAGCTTAAAACTAAGGAAAGTAAACAAACAATTAATACTATAGAAACACTGTCTAAAGTTATAATTTATAGCCCCACGGAAATTAATGAGGCCTTTACAAAGTATTACATGGACCTTTATACATCACAAGCTCATGGAGATTCTAAAGTGGAGTCCTTTTTATCCTGCATTGTCTTGCCATGTTTATCAGAGGAAGACAGGGAGAGTATGGAGAAGCCCTTTTCTAGTGCTGAAATGTTGGACTCTATTAAATCACTTCCTGCAAATAAATCACCTGGGGAGGATGGCTTTCCATCTGAATTGTATAAAGAATTTCAAGATCTTCTTATACCGTTGTTGATGGAGGTGATCGGGCAGAGCAGGAAGGACAGGTGCTTTCCGGACTCTTTCTCTCAAGCTGTTATTACAGCCATTATTATTCACGAAAAATATTCCTCTTATAGACCAATCTCACTCCTGAATACAGATTATAAATTAGTTACTAAAATGATAGTCAAACGATTAGAAATGTGTCAACCCAGATCAAACAGGGTTTATCATAAACAGACTTAATTTATTTAACATAATACATCTTGCTACCGAGAATAAGATACCAAGTATTGCTGTCTCGCTGGATGCCGAAAAAGGCTTTTGATATGGTCGAATGGTCATGTCTATTTGGTGTTTTGAAGAAATTTGGTTTCAGTGCTGGGTTTATTGATTTGATCAATAAACTCTCTTTGCAGATCTCCTCAAGCTAGGGTTATTTCAAACAGGACTACTTCTGGCTCATTCCAGCTATATAGAGGCAACAGACCAGCTATCCATAGCCCTGGCTAGCCCCGCCCTCTTTGCACTTGCTATTGAGCCCCTGGCGGAGGCCATTAGAAGCAATCCTAGTATATGTGGCTTTGAGATCAGCACTGATACACACAAGATTTCACTAATTTCCCGGGAATTACGCTAGGCTTGGAATGATCTATGCTACCTTTTGTCTCTCTTTGTATTTTTGATTATTGTATGATGTATGTTATTTATTAAGTTATTACTATTATTTGTATCATTATTGTTTTGTTTTGCCAGATCATAAATGACAGCAGCAGACTAAATGTGAATGTGCATGTATATGATTAAATAAGAATAATTGAATAAAAAATTAAGTAAAAAAAATACTGCTTGACTGCTCCCAGTGAGTGGGTGGGTGTGGCTTCAGCACACTGAGAGGACAGTGTGAAAACATGTGAGGACAGCTGAGAAGTCATTTTTGCCTGATTTTGACACCTCATTTCATAAACTTGTTGATATTTTTAATCATTCAAATTTGGCTGGGTGGTTAATAACACTCTCTTCTTTGGTCTGATGAACTCAGAACACAGAACCGTCCTTTACACAATAATAACACAAAAATATGTTTTCTTTTGATTGTGTTTTTCTGTTTTTCATTTTCTTGAAACATCATTGGCTCCCTCTGCGATTTAGGATAGATTTTAAGATTTTACTGATCACGTTTAAATTCCGGCTCAGGTCAAGTCACTTTTGACTTGCTATTTACTCTTACTCTCACTTTGGGTTATACCAAGGTCGAGGCTCATTTTCTCCAACTTTCTCCCTCAACTTTGGAATGAGCTGCCTGAGGAAATAAGGCTTTCTGATTCAGTGAACTCTTTAAAATCATTTCTTAAAACTCCTTTTTACACACTTGACTTTTTGTGATTTTGTCTTTTTATCATATTAATGTCTTTTTGTCATTTGTTTTATTAACTTTTTATCCTTAAAGCCAAACCTGCCTTTTTGATGTCATTTTTTTCATTTTTATGCCATCTTATATATATTTATGTCTTATTACTTTTCTGATATTCTTTGATTTCAAAGCTTTTTAGAAATCAAAGAATACCAACTTCTTTTTTTAAATTGCACTGCCTTTTTTCTCTGACTTTGTCTTTACTGTAGTTAACTTGTTTGGAGTTGGGTCTGCTGCTCTGTAAAGCACTTTGTAAATCTTGTTTTTCAAAAGTTTGTTATTATTATTATTGTTGTTGTTGTTAACAATAATATTAGCATTAATATTAACATTAAAATTAATATTACAGCCTAAGCTGAGCTGAGGTTCCACTACCTCCATGCCCGCATTATAATTTGTTGCAAGGAGTTGAACCACCAACAACAAGAAATAATACATATACTGTAGACTAGACTGTAACCAGGAGGCAGAGTGTGACATCCACTAACCACAGGATTCTTGGTTCAAACCTATATATTAAAATATCCTTTGGCAAGACACTGAACACCAAATTGTCCCTAGACCAGCAACTTGAATGGATCTATTCACCATGATCCTCATTTACATGGCGGACTCACACCAGAGAAAATTGCTCTGAGATTGCATTTGCCCTTTAGGTAACTGCACAATATAAAGGCCCATGGTGTTTTTGTTGTGGAATACCTGTTTCATGCAACTTTCAGCTGTCTGCAGGAAGATTTCCATACTGTAAAAATAAAACACTATGCTATATTTTAGAAAATTGCATCATTGCATACATAATTTGTAGTAAACAGCATACTGATGTAGTCTTTGAAATTCTGTTGCCCCTCAGATATGCTGTGGTCATGGCAAGAGGAGACATCTACACACCACGTCAACAACTGTTCTTTCAAAACAGCCATGAAGTCAGTCTTCTTTACCCCTTCAGTTTTTTCCTATGAAGAGGTTTGTAATCACTAATTCACATTCTTGTGGACAACAATAACATTGTGACTGAATACTATGTTTGCTGTTAGTTGATAGTTATTAAGATACCTGAATAAATGATTCAAATTAAAATCTCAGACATGCATTTTACTGCCTACAAACATTTTCAGCGTCAGTGTTGAACGAACAGCAGGAAAAGTCGGCACAGCTGTGTGGTCTTGGTCCAGTCATAGAGCTTTAATGAACAGACAGTTACGCCAGTGTTACAGTTGACACACCAAGAGGCTGAGGGGAGTAAATGCCAATACAAATTTCTCACTAATCTAGTACTTCCTACAGGTAGAATAAATTATACTATGGCAACATACACACATGCCGAACAAAAAGCAGAATAAAACAAGCAGAGAAAGGACCAAGAGGTAAATGGGACGGGTGGGGATACATGAGCATATCTGTACATTTCATCCTAAATGCTCTCCTTGGTTTGTTGTCTTTGAAAAAATATATATACACAAGAGGTTAACACAGCCAACGTCCAAATAGGTTTTATGGCTCTCGTGGGGATGCAGAGATATTACAAAAGCCTCTATTAGACGGTGATGATTGATCTCACCACGTATACATGGACACCAGCATCCACGGGAAAGGAAAGGAAAGGAGACTCATCAGTATCATCCAACGTGAGTCGAGTATTAAACTCTAAGCATCTCTCTGGAATGGCATCAAATACAGAGCAAAGAAAGAAAGAAAGAAAGAAAGAAAATTGGAACAATGCAGAAGCATATTTTGATTGTTCAAGTACTTCATGTGTGGAATGATGTGATGGGGGAATGATTCTCTGTTCTCAGCTCCTGAACCTTCCACTGAACAACAGAACACACCATGCTGCAGTGCTTCTCTGCTCCTGAGAAATGCAGCACTTCCTGTGGAGAACATGGAGGAGTGGAATTGGACGGAGCTTTCCTTCTGGTCAGTAGGAGTGATTAGAGTGAGGAATGCCAAATCTCTCTGACTGTGTTACACATCCTCAGTGGACTTGGTAGGTAGTAGTTATCATTTTTGAGGTTGACTTTACAGAAATCTGTCATTTTTTCCCGACATGACAAAATGCATTCTGACTGCTAAATTATTAGGATCCACATGTGAATTCATTTTGATGAAGTGAATCTTACATTTTATGGACTTGCAATTCTGAAATAAAATCAGAAATAATTGTTTCTTTTACTGATGAATAATGCTGAAAATATACTTGTAGTAAATTTCAATCTGTCTCTAATATACGCCTGTAAGCCTGTCAAATGAAGGCCTGGGTCTCTCTGAGGAAAGTAAGATGAGGTAAGTAAAGTCTCTTATTGATCACTTTCTGTATCTTCATTCACTAATATGCTACACAACAACAGTGAGCTGACATAGGCACTACAGCAAAATATAACTGTAACTCCAACACAACTCCATCTGCTCTGTGTTTTTGACAGATGCTGTGTCACAACAGCACAGAGAAGATCGAGTTAGCCAGAAAATAAAACATCCTGTGTAGACCTCTGGTCATAAAAAAGACAAAAGGGAAACAATTCAATTATGTAGCCTTCTTACTGATGGAAGAAGCACATAAACAAAGAAGAAAAATAGCCAAATCTGTGCATGTTAACAAAGACTGGCGAAATGCTTCTGAAGTGCTCCTGGTGGGAATGAAGCTGTGTAGAGAACTGGAAACAGTGGAACAAGTGGAATTCAGGGGTGAGCATCCTCGGCTATACTTTAGTTGTCATGGGCAGATTATAACATTGAAGCCTGGATAGTAAACATTTTGCATGCATGCTCAACTTGAACATTCTGTTTGATGTGTTGAAGACAAACATAATCCACAGCATTACATTTTCTCAAGGAATGCATTTAGCAAGTATGAAACATTACTTAGTGGATAAGTGGGTAGCTGATGTTGGTTTGTCATAGTACAATGCAGTGCTTGTTTCTCAGACATACATGTGAGGTGTAGACAATAAATCAACTCAAATCAGAAGAAATGAAAATGAAGAAAGGAACTGTGATGAGTGGTTCTGAGCTGCCTGGAGAAATGATCGGCAGCAGAGTGATCGTCAGCTGCTCAGTCAGGAGCTTGTTTGACCTCCGACTCCTGCCAAAGCTCTTCAGGAGGTCTTGTTGTTGATAAGAGGGACTGCTGTGTCAAAACAGAGATGTCTCTTCAGGAATGCCTGAATTTGTCCATATCAATGTGCCACAGAGGTGTTTATCTCCCTTACACACTCGCGCGCACACACACACACACACACACACGGCTTCCTGAAGGCTGACACCTTTTTTTTTCTTTTCAAGCTGCCAATATTTTCTGCTGATATTCAGTGTCTATAAAGTTGGTTGACTGGTTTCATGTAAAAAATAGAAAATCTTTAGGGTTGTCTCAGGTTTAAAAAAGGAAAAAGAAGACGAAGATAAAAATTAGTTTAACTAACCCTGTGAGCGCTGTGTGCAGTCAGAAATACAACACACTTGAATTCGAGGTAGCATCCATGAGCCGTAATCAATTTACACATGAAGTTGCCAGACAACACAGAAAGTATGTCAGTGAATCAAACACTATATTAGTGATCAAGGAGACTAAAAGAGACAATCCTGGATTAACTCCCCCCCAGTACCAGTGGAGTGTTTCAAGACAGTGTTGGTGTCATATATTTTACTGTTGGGTCACTGGTTGAAACAGCGCTTAGGTTGGGTGGTTTTCTACCCACTGGTTCAAGTTAAACAAATTGTCAGTGATTTTTAATGTATTGTGATGACTTTGCAGAGTAATTGGGTTGCATTTCCCTAAGGTGCATTCAGGTCAGAGGCGGAGCTAAGGCAGGCTGGATAAAGCTTGGTTGTTTGAACAAGCCACCTGTGACAGCACCCACCAGTCAATCAATGTGGCCACACTGTAAATTATTCATAACTTTAAGCCTTAATATAATGTGAACAGGTGAGTTGTATATAAACTCACCCTCAGTACAGTTGTCATGAACGGGGAAATTAGCTATAGAGACCCAAACAGTTTTTTGTACCAGGCTGTAAACATGTTTATTTCTGCTGTGAAGTTGGACATTTAAACATGGGGACTTAGGGAGACTCTCTCACTTCTGGAACCAGCCTCAAGTGGATGTTTAATGAACTGTGTTTTTTGGCACTCAACACAAGGGGAGTTTTGAACAACTGAGTTTAATATCAGTTCACAACATTAAATTCATTGCAGTGTTGTGTAAACATGCATTTTTACAGCGTTTGCAAACAGCATTTCATAAAGTGAGGCAGACACATCCTCACAAAAAGGGCTTTGAACTCACAGAACGACTGTAATGTAATGTAATGTGTTGTTTTCTTACACATAGCAGAGCTGTCTTTCTGCTGTTGAGAGAGACACCACCTGGGTGTCATCCTCACACATTAACAGCATTTAGTGAGCAAAGACGTTTTCACTTCATAAGAAACCCACCCTGGTTACAGACTATAAGAATTTAGATCACTAGTTTATAGTTAGATGCACTGATGCTGTGTACAAACGTTGGTGCAATATTATATGACAACAAAACAAACAGTAAACTAGTTTGGTCTCATGGGGAATGTATAAAGCTCAGACAGCTGCATCATTCTTTAACCCTGGAGATAAAACAGTCAAAGAAAGTTTAAAAAGCAATGTCAGCACAACACACACACACACACACACGTATACACAGACACATGTTCTCTGGGAGATTTGTATGGATGGTAGCAGGAGGTGAGGACTGTGCTGGTGACCAGGTGTAATGTTGTTTAAACACACTGGGTGAGTACTAGTAGGCCTGGCCAGTCTCGACCTGCAGGAGTCCCAGTACGGCCGAGTGGTCGGCCAGCTTCATCCTGCGCTGGCTGGACAGGCTGACGTTCTTTGCCAGATAATCCACAGCAGCTGCAGAGGACATAGTCAATGTCAGTTAATGATCATGTGATGATCAGTTAAAAATCTAAATAAGACTCAAAATATTTAGCAAATAAATATAACTTCAAAATCTAATATAACATTTACCATTTTATTTAATTCATGTTCACGTTTAGTGTTTTTACTTCAAATCTTCTTTGTTTCTTTAAAGTCAATGTAAAGTCAGTGTTCAGAGTTCATCAGGCCAAAGAAGATCTATCTCTCTGCTCAGGGTGGCCTCAGCGTGTCATCGAGCCACCCTTTAAGGACTGCCCACAAAATCCTGGACTGAAAACTGGTGAAAAACTCCACATTTCACTAATATATCTTTCAAAGTCTTTTCACTTTTCACCAACTATTTTCTATTTCTGTTTTTTATAACACTGAATTGTTTTTAAAGAAATCTCAGAATTATCTTTACATGTACATCAACCTCGGCTCATAAACAGTAAAGCACAGAACATATTTACTTTTTCAATATTTGACCAGATTTTCATTCCTTCATCCAGTCGAACCCTGACAACACACAGGACTCACACTGCAACACAGCATGTGTAAAATACTGTATTGTGTTGTGTGCAATGTGTTGTGTAATGTTGTGTTGTCTGTGTTTGTGTATGTTTTCTAAATGCTGTGCATGTGTTACCAAGTTGATGAAGATGTTTTCATCATTTCCTTGACTTTTGTCTATTTCTGTGTCAGTCCATCAGGACCCTTGTAGGATATAAACCACCGGCTTTCAAAGTCATGCACTTTGTACACCGACCATGCACCCAGCAAACCTCCCTACAATTTCTGTGCTGTGGAGATGCCTCCAAAACGTATCTAGCAAACCAAAGGAAGAGGATGGAATGTGTGCTCATGGTAATAAAGGAGCAGTGTGGCTCACTCAGGAAGAAGATATACAGTATATCAGCACTGATGTACTGTTGATATTGTTGGTTTGACTCTGTATAAGAAGCAAAAAAAATGTAGAATATCCTCAGACATATCCTTTAACATGTATTGTAGGAGAATAGTATGACCAGTCACACTGAATGACAGACAGACAGACAGACAGACAGACAGACAGACAGACAGACAGACGCAGCAGTTTGTCTTCGCAGACAGAAAAGAGAGGCAGTCTCCAGCTTCTTGGAAAGATGGCATTAATGTTCAGCATATATTTCGCTCAGAGTGGTGGATGTTGCCCCTCCCTGGTTCAGCTGATGATAACTTCTCTTTTATAGGGCAGGAGAGAGGCGGGGTGACAGCAGATGTGATGTGACATTGTGTGTTTGGTGTACATAAGTGTGTGTTGTAGCTATCAGGGGGAGATAAGTAAGCCACGTCAGTTAGGATGCTAGCGTGCACAGAAAGGAAGCTGTCACTCTGAGCTGAGGAATGAGAGAAAGACAAGCACCTATGGGTGGGCAGGTCTGTCTGCCAAGATGTCAGTCATCCAGACAGCTAGTGGGGGAGCAGTGTGTGTGTGTTTGTGCTTCACAAGGGTTTAGTGAGGCCCTCTAAAGGGAGCTGTTTTTCCTGTCAGCCAGGTTTATACCTTAAATCCCTGTTGAGCAGTCACACTGAGAGTCCTCTGCCTCTAAGATAGAGTCTGATAACACACACTAACACGCATGCACAAACATAGGTGCACACACAAATGCACACACACACACACTCACATGTCTCAACTATTTTGGCAGTATGTACTTTAATCTGTCAGGAGCTTCCTGCGATAGAACAAGAGAAGAGTCAAATGTCTCACGTAAACTATCTAATCTGTCGGCGGGCTGGTGGGGTGAAGAACCACAACCACAATCATGACACACACATGAGGTCACAGAGAATCAGTTATAGCATCAGAGACTTTGAAATTATTTCTTAAAACAGAACCTGACTCGTTTTGACATGGTGAACTTGGAAGTCACATGACTTCAGTTTCCATTCCAACAGTCTTCTCATGGCTCCCAAGACTCTATAATCCATCCATGATATTTCTACACAGATCTGATGTAACCTTCCTCACATGTGTGACATTTGGATGGATGGAGTCATAAAACAAACACGGTTGCTGCTGATGGTTAGTCTAAACTAGCAGGACTTACTCTGGCCATACTGACTGTACTGGTAGCCCGCGGCAGCCACAGCTGGGTCCATGCTGTAGCTGGTGGTGCTGTACGTCGGGGGGCAGTAGGATTGGGATGACGGAAGACTGTCCACCGTCTTAATGGAAGACTCAGCTGAACGCTGGCTGCAGCTGGCTGAGATGGCATTGGATGGAGAGGAGTCCAAGGCGCTTTGGAGTGGTGAGATGGAGAAATCGTGTTGTGGCTGTGATGAAACACCACTCGGGTTACTCAGGATGCTCATGACCTGCAAACACAGGAGAAGATGCCTTCAGTCCATTACTTTGGTACATAACAAGAAATATCTGCACCCTCTGGTCTGATCACCATAAAATCTGTTCTAAATATTCAGGACAATCATTTCATAGAATTGTTGTGACCACCTGAGTCTTCCAAAATGTCATTGTTGCTCACAGGATATTTCATAATCTAACAGACAATGAGCCCTTTCAATTTGAAGAATCCTACAGCTCTTTCTCAAGAACTACCCTCACGTGAAACTTTGAATGTTAGGCAATTGAAGCTTTGAGAATATTGTGATGATCTTGTTATTAGTCTGCAGTGATTTATAACGCCAGTGGGTAGGAAAACACGGAAACAAGGTGGACAAACTTATTTGGGGGAGAAAATGTCAAGTCAAGTCAATTTATTTATGTAGCACATTTAAAAACAACAGAAGTTGACCCAAAGTGCTTCACAGTCAGAGGAGATAGCAAGGATGGAGACAGTAATATTATAAGAAACAACAAAATGAGATCAAATAAATAATAAAAGTAGGCAAAATCATTAATGGTGCAGCTTCAGACTGAGCAAGACCATAAAAGTAAGATTTTAAACTGGAATTCAGATGTTTCAATCTTAGCTTAATAACTGTGGTGATATAAAGTATATACTGCAAATACTATTGATATTATTAGTATTAGTATTATAATAGATTATTATTGTGGCTGTGAGTGTCTTCTTTCTCTCATCAGTCACTTAGAGCAGATGTCTGTCCACCATGAGCCGGCCTCTGCTCGAGGTTTCTGCCTCTACCTTTCTTTGCTACTGTGGCCAAGTGCTTGCTCATGGTGGAATTGTTGGTCTCTGTAAATAATATTATGAAGAGTACGTTCAAGACCTGCTCTGTATGAGTGTGTCATGAGATAACTTTTGTTTTACGAAGCTGTATAAGTATAATTGAATTCGACACCTCATTGATTTCGGTACACAGTTTTTACACATTCCATGCATTAGAAATTATAAGTTATTCTGTAATGACAAAATAAACTTATGCTATGGTATATGGCTCAAGGTCATCTCTTCACTTGAATAATGAAAGTTAGTGAAATAAAACACACACACACACACACACAGCATACACACACAGACGGTGGATTAGGTGATAAGCCTCCATCTCAAACAGCGTGACGAGTTTTCAACAGATGAAGAGATGAGTGGAGAACAGAGATGTGCAGATGTGCTTAAGGTTATCTTTACGCTACACATGAGTGCCTCCTCCATTCAGATCTGTTCCTCAGCCTCTCACTATCTCCCCACATCATTTCCTTTATGTATTTATTCAGCTCAGCTAGGTGCTCACTTCTGAGTTTCAGAAAGTGAGCTGAGAGATAATGGTAGTTTCTGAATGTTAACTTTCACTACACAACGTAAGTGTATGGAAGCACTCAGAATTAAAACTGTTAGCACTGAAAGCATATGTTGATTCATTATTATTTACCTCACAGTGTCAGGTTGCGCTTCTGTTGTGGGTGGATACAGCGACTGAGATTAAGGCTGATGTTGACACAGTGCTGGTGTCAGACAGGATCTATCACTATCTTCCATGGAATCGTATGTCAGACAGTAATTGCAAAGCACATTGAGCATGTCAGTATTGAATGCAGAATATGTGATGCAATCAGAGGTAATTATGTAATCAGCTTATGCTATTTTACTATAAGCAGATGTGTTTTTTGTCACAGGCTGTAATCCTTAAAATCCTAACTCCCCCATCAGTGATGAAAGAAGAAATCAAATTCAATGTCATGAGGAAGAAATATTAAAATATACAGAGCTGCAACAACAAGCAAATGCACTCTGAGTGAGCTGAAAGTCAAATATATTATTACCTCATCTGAGAAAATATGCAAAAACCCAGAGACAGAGAGTGAGTGTGTTCCTGTCAAAGTGCTAAATACAACCATGAAATATGGAAGTTTTGCTATTGCCATTGTGTTGTAGTAGGTGATACTCAGAAAAGCATTTTAGTGTTGGGTAAGTTCACAAAACATTAAGTTGACATCAGAGAAGTTGATCATTATTTCTACAAGTGACAGCAAATCATTTGAATCAAACTGATAATTCATCAGTTTCAATCATACCAAACTGTCAAATGTCACTGACAGTGTCAGCTGCTGAAGCTGAAGGTTCTCAGGAGAACGGAAGGTTGAAATCTGAAAGTTTTGCAATGTCCTACAAACCCGTGAACTGGGGATGAAAACAGTGTGATGTGGTTGAAAACTCTGGGAAACCTTAGGTTAGGTCTTGAGTCAATATTTGTTTGGTAAACTGCTGTTGAATGAACAGTCAAGCTTGACAAATAAAACAATTGCTCATTTTTTTATTTTATTTTTTATTTTTTTTTGAATAATTTATAAGATGATAAATTGTTAGAACTTTTGTGTATCTTAGCAACACAGAGATGTTTATCTATTGGGCTGATATTCAGTATGATGTTAGTTTCCATCAGCACATCATGTTATGTTCACATAATTTCTGTGGTTACAATATCAACATATCCCGTTAATGGAAGTACAGCAAGTTTCCTGAATAAATTTAAAGATTTTTTGGGGTTTGAAACATTTCAGATAATTTCAGTATATAACAGTCGACTTTTTTTTAACATCAACATTTTAATGAAGAAATGTTACATATTTACCATTTATTCACTCACTGACCTGACAGTTGTACTGATGGAATTAGTGCTGTGGGAATGGATTTACCATCACCATGTAAACCATTATAGTACCTGGGTCTTTTTGTTTGTGTGTGTGTCTATTCTGTTCTTAATGAACATGGTAATGTTTCACTGCATGCCTCTTTCTAGTAACTGCACATAAACAATTCATAGATAACCAATGCACATCACCACATCTGTGCTTTTTCCTCATGTGCAAACAGCTCAATGTTCACGCTCTTGCAAGGCGTTTCACATTAAGCCTGTTTATACTTTCCTCCTCTCACTAACACCATCCACTGCTTTTCTCCCCTGCACCACATTACTATGATTCCAAACTAGCTGTTAACCTTTAATGATTTCAGGCCAAGACACTCGTTATCGGAGCAGGATGGGGTCCAGTCAGAAGATGGTGGCAAACAGGAGCTGTTTGCTCAAGCAGCGGGATATTGGCCAGTTGAGGGATGTCAGGTCAAACAGCAGCTGACAGTGTTAATGTCTGCTCCTCCTCTCCATAATGACATGTAAATAAACAGAGAGATGCCTCTCAGCTGGAGGCTGACAGACAGAGCGCTGCTGCAAACAGCCAGCAGCTGGGTCCTGAATGCATCACTGACAGATAGGCACTAACATCCCTGCACACAGTGCATATGTGGGGAATACTGGCTTTACAATTTCTTTCCCATGCAATGGTTTATTAATTACCTACTAGGCATAATACACCATCATCATTAGAGCTGCACAATAGGTATTATGGTCTGACATCTGCACAGGAAACAGAACCTTGTGGTACTGGCTTTGTCCACACAGACCAGTTAAATCACTCCACAGTCAGACTGAGATGTCACTGATACTGAGCATGATGCAGGTCAACTTTATGGACCTGTTGTGTTGTCTGAGAAAAAGAGATTCACTGATTCACTGTGACACCAGGACTGTGGGGACCCTCAGATCTTTATTCTATTTTATCATCATCATTATAATCATATCAAAATATCTGCAACACTGATCTTTTAGTCCATGAAAGTGAAAATTGCTTTGGAGGAGAAATCCTGATGGTTTGATGTCCTTTTCTCTAATCAGAGTATAATGAATAAATGTAATAGATGAAAGATGAACCTACATGACCTTATCTGACACTGAAGATTCTTGGTGTGGCCAGCAGGACTATTTGAACTGTGCCACTTGCAAGTAAGTCACGCATGTAAAAATGTATCTGTATTCATGTATATGGTCCTATTATATTAAAAAGTAAATATATTTGATCAGTTACATCAGATATGTGAAGGTGTCTGAAATAATGCAAACCTATTAGCCAATCAGAATCAAGTATTCACTGTTTATAAAACCTGATCACATGAATAAGACAGCAGATGTGAGCTTCAGGTTGTGGTTGTTCATGCGCTGCAGCCAGTCAACGCCTACATTTCATCCAAACCACAGGAACTAGAGGGGCTTAACACTTCTCTTCCCACTCAGTCAGTCAGACAGCACCCTGGGCTCTGTTTAGTTTCCACTGAGGGAGGAGGAGAGGAGAACACTCTGAGTGATAAATAAAGAAAAATATATCCTACAAACATTCCATCAGTGGGTCTGATTTAAATTCCTCTGCTTTTCTGGCAGCTTTCTTGAGTAGGTCTTGTCTTTTATTTATTTATTTGCTATAAAGCTCCTGCTTTGCTTCTTGCCAAACTGAAGCAGCATCTGTTTTTCAGGCGATTTCTAATTAACATCTCCCCCTTGCCCCCACTCTTTTCCTCATTATGGGAATGATGTAAATATATGTGCTCATCCGTTTTGATTTGTTGACATGGGAGCGTGCCAGTTGACAGTGTGCCCAGTCAAAGGGCTTAGTACTGCAAATTTTAATAGCAGCTGAGACTAATATTAGGCACTATACTCATTGAGATTCAGGTGAACACAACCGTGTCAACACAGTTGAACTGCTTGCAAGAGGATGGGCACAGGAACCAGAGTGCTTTAATTTATATTTTTTTCTTCTGCCTCTTGAATATAATTCCACATATTTCTTTTTCTCATTGATTTTTTTTAAATAGGTCGTTGTTAATGGAAGTGTATGTGGCAGTGGTGCAGTGCACTTGGTGGTGGCAGCGGTGCCCCCCCCCCCCCCCCCAACACACCCCCCACCCCACCTCCTTATCTCAGGCCGACAGTTGTCAGGAATCACGAGCAGAGGCCTGAGTTAGCGAGGCAGGCAGGCAGGCCTGGGGATATGGATCAAAGAGACAGAGCTGAAGAACCAAAGCAGCTCTGATCCCCCAACACTGAAACCCACTCTATTCTATCCTTACTCACCCGCTCTCTCTCTCTCTCTCTCTCTCTCTCTCTCTCTCTCTCTCTCTCACCCTGACATCAAATAGCGAGCCAGAGAGCTCCACCATTCCAAAGCAGGCTAAATCTTCGTCTCACAACAAACCAGAGAGGAAATGAGCACGCAAGAGGGGAAATGTGTTCTTCTTTACTCGTGTGATGTGTTGATGTGTTGGGGTCACTGTGAGAAGTAATAGTTTCATCTTCAGTGGCAGGTCACTAAGTTGTCTGACCTGACAAAAAAGTATTAGCGGTCCTGCATCACTGGCTGTCTGACTGAAGAAAAAACTCCTCAGCACTGAGAGGGCTCCAAAAGCAAAATAGATTTATGGGAATTTGTCAAAAAAGTGTGGTTAAAAAAAAAGCTTTTTTTCTTAGGGGGAGGGGAGCGAAGCTGTGAAAAGGGTTTCTATTTACACATGCAGTGCCATCGCAGGGACAGCATTTCATACTGTCATTTTGTCTTTCTGTCAATAAGACTTGGAATTGGCTGCATGCTCCATCTCCACATGAAAGTCAGCCTCTAATTCTTTTCCATTCAATTTGAGAAGAGGAGGCACTGGAATGGCTTGTGTGAATTACATTCCAAATGCAATATAGCTGTTTCAAATTGAATTATTGCCTGTCAGACGTACAGCATATGGTCTTCCTGCAATTTTGAAGTGGGATCTTAGGAAATTCTCCCTACATTGTTATCTCATGTAAATGCCTGGGAACATGATGAAAGGGTCAACAGCAGTGAACCCATAATGGAAAAGCTTCATCTGGGACTCAGAGCCATTCAGAACAGACTGAGAGGACAATAAATACAGAACGCAGCAGCATTCACTGCAGATGCATTTCATGTTAGGAATGAATACCATTTCAATCAAATGAATTTTATGTTGTGCTCTGTCCAAACATATAACAGTTTATATATGGTAAAAGCAGTCCTGCCTTAAGCCCATGAATATACCCGAAAGTCAATGCAGGCATTTCAAATTCAGATTTATCATTAAAAATAAAGAAACTGCAAAAGGCAATGTTAAGATCTGATCTATTCATACAAGGTAGCACACAGCATCAGCTACATTTGAGCAGCTACATTTTCAAACCTGATTTTCCACAATCTACTTAAATAAACTGGAATGTGCTTGTTTCACTGAATCACATTATATGATGCATCTTAGCATGTTGTTGTATACGTATATATACATATAGTAGTTGAGTAGTAACATAGTATAGTAGTTGTGTTGTTTTTGGATTGATGACTGCACTGAAGCAATGATTAACAAACATCAGTCATTATAACTATAAATCTCTTTTTTTTCATCAAATCCTTGTAAAATGTTGTAAAGAACAAACCATCTACAGTAGGCCTCAAAAGCCAACTGTCAATAAACTGGAGAGTAATTGGAGACAAATTTGGTGTTGAATTTGATTTTCAACTCTTATAAACACCATGTCAATCAGATTTTCTGCCTATTAGGAGGATCTCGTTGCTCATGGTGGGCTGCACTGCCCAGTGTTTGTGACTAATTGTAATTCTTTTTGGGCCAGCGATGTGTATTGCTATGAACTGGTTGTCTATTCTGCCATGGAGAACAATCCCTCCTGAGCACACAAAGTCTCATTTGAAATGGTTATTGTTGAATGAAGACAGGATAACATGGGATATCCCTCCCCTTCTCTGTTAATGCACACACACAAACACACTGACACGGAATTTCTGCTGCAGCTTGATGAATAAGAGAAAACATCATCAACATGTTTTCATCTAACATGAATTAAAGTGAAAATTCAGGTTCACAGCAGTGTACATTAGAAGACAGTCTTCACTGCAATGCTTGGTTAATGACAGTGTGAAGTTCAGGGTGGTGGCTTGAAATTAATCACCCATTTTGTCTACACTGACAGCAAGTTGACACTGGACATAAATCAGACCACTATGAGCTAATAGAAACACAGCCCATCCCACAAAAACATTTTACTGCTGATGAACTGTGGCAAAAAAAAGGATCATCTGGCTTCTGTTGCAAACTTTATTTATAGGGTATTTTGTTCTAGAGACAGATTCACTAGAACAATCCAATTCAAGTACAAAATAAAATAAAAATCAACATCTCGGCTCATATAAAAATCACTAAATACACAGAACTACAAAACACATCCGACTGTAGGATTTGGCTTGGGAACAGGAGGGTTCAACTCCAGCATGGACAGACTCACGTCTAATTGTATTTCATATTTAACTGCATTTGATTTCATATCCCTTTTGTATTTGTTTGTTTTCAGTTTCACACTGTTGATTCTACTGCTGCTGCTATTGCTATAACTACCACATGAAAGCTCTGTATCTGCAATGAACGGGCACGTTGAGAACTCACTTATGCTCCTTCGTCATTCAAGCTACTTTGTGGTACATCAGTCAAGTCACAGTGTTTAGCTATCTGGTGATGTGTGCCTCACTACGTGCTCAGGTGCCAGAATAGTAACTTTTGTTCCTTAAAATAACTGGGGGGAAGCAGTAGCTCAGTCCATTGGCTTGGGAACCGGAGGGCAGCTGGTTCAAGTGCAGTATGGACCAAAGTATAATGGACTAGCAGCTGGAGGGGTGCCACTTCACCTCTGGGGCACTGCTGAGGTGCCATTGAGCAAGGCACCGAACCACTGTTGTCCAAACTCACTGTCTATAATGGAGCCTATATATTATTATTATATACTGTATATTTGAAGCCCCTTATGTCCAAAAAAAAACTCTAATCAAAAGTGTTTTATTGGATAATTTCAGTATAACTTGTTGGATTATTCTTGACCACATAAAAACCATAAATCTTAAAATCTCTACCAATAACTATTCTATAGATTTAAAGAAGGCAAAAAGGCATGGCATGGACATAAACACAAGAAAGACAAACTCAGTGTGTGATGCTGGTCTACAGTGTGTTAATGAAGTTAAATGCCAAGTTTTCTAAATTGATGGCTAGTTGCTGTCACAACCCTGCAGTTTAATTTCAGACAGTCAACTCAGCGGTCAACCCTCCTCCTAGCCAGGATATGGAAGCATCCATTGAGCTAGGTAATTCATATGATATCCAGAAATCAGGTTAATTAATAAATCAACCTCAGATAAGTGACAAATGGTTGCCCTCATCATTGATATATTGTACTAACTGAAGCAACTAACTGAACAAAGATCAAGTTTACCACTGGACTAAAGCCTGCTCTTCAGTGTTCACATATTCATTTGCACTAAACCAAATGACAAAGGACTACAGGATATGGTACTTGATATCAGCCACAATTCATTAGAGCAGATCTGTTAATTACACAAGGAGAGACACTGTCTGAAATTAATTTAGTTAATTATCATTAGTCAGTGAGATTATTTCTCTCTTGTGAAGGAAGATCTCTTACCCCCCCCCCCCCCGCCCCCCCCTCAAACCAGATGAAAGTTCAAGTCAGAATCCATTGGGAGCCATCGGCTGCAACAATGTAGTTGATTACACAGACGCACAGGGGATAACATAAAGTGTAAAATGTTATTGTGCTAATTCAGCCCTGAGCAGGGGTGTGTGCAACCACACACTGGCAGCACTTACTGACAGAAACACTATTAATCTCTCCACCCTGTCCGCCCAATGTCTCTAGTCATAAATATGCAATAAGAATTGTGTTTTATTTAGGAGATTGATCAAATATTAAAGCGTGTATAAGGGCTGATAACATTATTACAAGGGTGGATAATGGTCATCCCTATGCTATATTATGTCTCATAAGTTGTTGAATGAGGAGTACTTCTTCTTGTCAATATATGTAGGAAAGCCATCCATCCTCTGAACCGTGAACCGCAGTCTGTGCAATTTTAGTGTGTGATTACGCCAGAGGTCACAATAGATCATTTTATACAGTGAGATTAAGCTTCGAAAAATACTCTCACTACAAAAAAAATGGTTCCTTTGAGGACTAACATCACCACACAAGAAAACAAGTGGGCTCATGTAATCCAAAGTCTCAGCTTTACAGGCAGACCCTTATGCAGTTACAGTAATTGTTTCCTGACCACGTTCTGGAGAAATATTCAAATACACTAGGTGAAAAATCCAGTTTATACAGCATGTAAAAAAAACTGCATAGCTTTTGCCCAAAGCTGCATGTGATTAGCATAAAGTAGACATGTATGTAAAGGAGAAACTCATGAAGAACCATAGAACCATTTCCTTTCAGATATCTTAAATGTTCAGAATCTGGTCTAAATGTGGAGTGTTATTAAGCCAATAGGTTTGTTAGCCAGCCTCCAAGTCGAAGAGGCAAATAAAAACTATTATTCTGGTCATACATATCAGTATGTACTCTGAACCTACAAATATTAAACTGATCGTCCTATCCAGCTACCAGAAATCAGCCAGTTGCCAATAAGATGACCTAACAAAATGTCAAAGAACAATACTGGATTTGTATCAATGTCCACAGTTTTATCTCCTTCACTTGATCCTCATGAATAAATGTCACAGCATCCAGCAGGTCTTACCTGTGGCGAGAGTCCATTGCTAACAGGGTTGACGTGGTTGCTAGGTGCTGCAGCGCTCATAAAGGTGTCGGAGTAGCTGGAGAAGCTGTGGCGGTTGGAGGCCAGGCCATAGGCAGAGCTGCTGTCAGTACTGGACAGGCCACTCTGGTGCATGGTGGATGGAGGTAACGGCTGGGGACGGTGAACTGTACCACTACCGTCTGAAGAGCAAAACACAGCACAGACAGCACAGAGCTGAGCACCTTCAGATGTAGCATCTAAAACTCTTCCTCTACCCCTGCCCATGCTGTACCCTGCTGCTGTGTGCAACGATTCACATCTATTTCTTCTAATGCTTAAACAATTAAATAGGACAGGAGCTGGGCTAACAGTTTCCCCTGCTACCAGCCTGTGTGCTAAATGGGACAAGACATATCACAAGTAGATCACAGGCTTCACTTCACAGGTTTCAGGATGGTTTCACGCCCGGTCAAACCCACCTGCTTTGGTTAAAACACACTTGGTGTGGTGTGAAGGAAGATCTCAGGCCATGTCCAAGCAGTATATTTGTGGCCTGAGAGGAAATTGACAAACTACAGGGTTGAGTAGAAGTGTCATTTCAATCCTAAGTACTATTAAATCCATCTTCTGATTGTGTACTGTTTAGGAAGCCACCTTCTCTGTTTGTCGTAACAAGTAGCCGATTTGTAGTCTAATAATATTAGTAATTCTCATAGTCATTTGTGACACCAGAGAACATAAAGAGGCTTTATACATGAGAAGTATTAACATGCTGCACAACCTGCTGTCAGTTAGCAGAATTAGATTCCACAACGTGGCTCCATGGAGCACTGAGGATGCAGGATGACAGGTACCTTTCAGTCTGGATAACTTTGTGCTTACAGCTCTCGGCTCATTAGTAAAATGTCACTGTGAACACAAACTGGACCAGAACTAATAAACACGCTCGTCTTTTTTTTAGAGCCATCCTGAGTCAATGTATCAACAGGGCCCATCTGCACATGTTAAAGCATTATTAAACATTCTCCAGTAGTGTCTCACAGGCCTGCATGACAAGCAGCTGTGAAGCTGTTCTGGAGGCTGCTGGTGGAATGACACCTCACTGACAGCCTTTCATTTGTCACCCATCTGTATATGATCAGTGTCAAAGTGTTATGTACCTTGGGCCAGAGTGTTGGCTGGGTAGCTGGACTCTGGCAGCTGGTACGTAGGAAGTGTTGGCATCCCTGTGGGAGGAAATCCACCGGGCAACAGGTGGTTGAATGCTGCTAGCTGATTGGCTCCTGCTTGTTTTCGCCACCTGGCCCTTCGATTGCTGAACCACACCTGAAAGAAACAGAGCAAACTTGTCATTCAACCTGTTCTCAGAGTCATGGGCTTTCCTCCGTTGTTTGAATAAATTACACATTAACTGCAGCTTCAGCCTTGAACAGTTTAAGGTGAAGTGTGTAGCGCATTGTTCATCACATATGTGGAGATGTCTCTGCCTGCACATGCACTGCTGGATACTCCAAACTTAAAGCCAGCTTCACTCAGTTAATTTTTTAATTCAATTTCCTTGAGGGAGTCATCCCAAAGGGATCCATAAAGTGCAGTCTAAGTCTAAGTCACTGATGGATGTGTTTGGATGTAGTCAGCACTGTGGGCTGATGCAGTGATGTACACTTTAACATCACTGCAGCAGGATGATGTGAGGCTGCTTTAATCATCTTTTTTTTTACTCAGGTGGAGAAATTTTGAAACGTTCATATAACAAAAAGGTGATTGATCTTGACCTGGAAGAGAAAGTAAATGCTTTGTCAATGGAGTGTGTGTGCACCTTATGACATATAAATGGAGTGAGTGTGTGTGGTTAATCATGCATTGTTCCTCATTGACTTGGGACGGCTGAATGCAGTCTCAGTAGAGGGCAAAGAGGAGGCACTGTCCCACACCTCACACATGACTGATCAAAGCAACTAACACACTAAAAACCTTATAGTTTTACACTCTATCCTTCTAGCTCCCAGATTTATCAAACGTTATAAGAGATTTCAGAATGCCCAATAAAATGTTTTTTAATAAGTACCTCTTGATAAGATTTACTTCACTGCTAAGATCTTGCAGCCAGTAGATAGATGTTGGAAGGTTGAAGGTTGTTGCAGCCCTGCACACACCTAATCCCCAGCCCAGGAAAGTGAGTCCAATCAGGCTGATTATGAAATGACAAAGGGGTGTGTATAGCCATAAGCTAAACCATGCTCTTTTTTAACTCAGTGTGGCACAAATTTCCAGGTTCTTAATTAAAGGGAACTGAAAGGCAGAAGCAAGTAAGAACAAGTATCAGCTTGTCAGTGTGCAGAAAACACTCTCACAGAACCTGGATCTGTCTCTGTGCTGCTCACACACCCTGTCCCACATTAGGACGCACAGGTAACTGCATTTTTGTCATTTGTAGCATATGGAGCAAACCATACAATGCCACTCACATGAGTTAATACAAGGACACACACGCACACACACATACACCAGAGCCGTTGCAGGAATCCATGTATTGCCTCAAGCTCTCCACCCACCCATTTTCTCCTGGAATCCTCCTTTTTCATTTGGTGAAAATGAAAACATGCCTTTCAAGTGGAGAAGATCATTTGGACTCCTATTTCTGAAGAGGAGACTCAAATAATTAGAGCAGGTGTTGTCGCCCCAAGGTACAATTGCAAGAGGAGCAGAAGAAGTCTGACTGATCAGCTCAACAGCCCAACACTCTCTGCAGAGCAAAGAGTGTGAAGACACACAATATCACCTCTCCTCCCGTCAGCTCCTCCTGACCACTGTTACAGAAACCCTGACATGATGTCATTGGTGTATATTAGTGTTCAGTTGGTACTTCTGTGTGTGTACATTCACAGGCACACATTCCAATCCAGATGTTAAATCAAATAAATTAGAAATTGTGCTTCATATTTTCACAAACAAGGCTGATATTTAAAGTCCCCAGCAAACAGGAAGTACAGTTATATTTACTTAACTGATTAATAGTCAAATAGGGAGGGACTTGTGGCCAGTCATGAAATGCAATAGCCTGCCAAGGTGTTTTTCTTGCCTCTTGGATCCTGGCATCAAGGATCCAAGCCAGGCGTGAATCAGTTCAGTTAGCTACATGCTAATTAGCCTGAATGTCTGAATGTAGACAAAGCTTTTCCCCTTTTTCCAGTCTTTATGCTAAGCTAAGATAACCAGCTGCTGACTGAGGCTTCACATTCTATACAAATATGTGAGTGGTATCAGTCAGCTCATCTGCTAATGTACTTTTTTACGTATGAGTGAGACTGAACATTGAGAAGAAAATGATTGAATTTTTTGGACTGTTAGAGCAAATGGAAGACTGGAGCAAAACATCAACTTACTGAACCCTCAACCCTCACTCTGATACATACACATGCACATCCACTGATGGTTATTCAGTCATTACACGTTTTTCCAAGTAGTACCTCTAATCCATCAGCTCAGCTTCTGGGCTCGGATTCATCAAACCTCAAACTCACTTTGCAAAATCAGCAAATCCCTAACCACCCAGGTCCACACTCTCCTGCTCCTCTATCTGATACCAGCACTGTGACCAAAGCTTGTTTATTATTTTGTCACATTTTCTAAACAGAGCAGTGCAGATGGATGATGCAAGTTGATGACACACCTCTGTTTGCATCACATTTTTTATTCTTTTTATTTACATCAAAGAGCTGCACTGATCAGACATGTCAAAAAATAGTACAGTGAGAGAAGATGTTATTAGAGCTGTTCTTTTTTTATTTGTCTTCAAGACTTCCCAAATGTTATCAAAACTGAATAGATAAAATTCTCACAGTGAAATTAATATTTTTGTTTAATTTATCGTGTTCAGTTTTATCATATACCCTTATGTAGAAAAAAAAGAGCTGCGAGACCTTGCCCGGAATAGGGCGACCGGGAGGGGAGCTTGCAAGTGAGTGCCTACCTGATCTGACCCAAGCGTTGCTTTGTTGGACTTCTGTGCTAGTCATGGATTGTGCATAATGAACACTACAATCAAACATAAGGGTGTTTATAAGTATGCTTGGTACCAGAGCACCCCAGGGTACAGGTCAATGATCAACTTTATCATCAGATCTGCAGCCATATGTCTTTGATGTCACTCAGGTGAAGAGAGGAGCAGAGTTGTCAACTGATTACCACCTGGTGGTGAGTTGGATGGAAAATGCTGGACAGACCTGCATGGTTTGCCACAAGGTCTCCAACCTAGGTTGGGGACATGGGACTTGGTTGAGGCTTCAGTAGTTGTGGAGGCAAAATCCCAGGTGTGGCCATGGAGAAAGACTTTCGGTTGGCCTCAAGGAAGTTCTGGCAAACCATCCAATGGCCCAGAAAGGGGAAGCAGGGCTTGGCCCAGGCAGTGTATAGCCAGGGTGGAGCACTGCTGACTCGGAATGGGGATATTGTTGGGCAGTGGAAGGATTTTGAGGAACTCCTAAATCCAACCAACCAGGCAGAGCCGGAAGACTTGGGGGAAGAGCCTCACCCATATCTCTGAAGGATTGCCTCCTTGGCAGCAAGACGCCAGGTGTGGATGAGATTCTCCTTGAGATGTTGCAGGCTTTGGACTTTGTTGGGCTGCCTTGGTTGACACACCTTTTAAATGTCATGTGGACTATGGGTACAGAACCTGCAGAGTGCAGACCAGAGTGGTGGTCCCCATTTTTCAAAAGGGGAAGGGTCTGCTCCAGTTATCAGGGTATCACACTGCTCAGCCTCCCCGGGAAAGAACAACAACTAAAGGTAGTTGCCATCTATTTTTTTGACTCTGGTGAAGTTCACGTGATTTTGTGCTTAAGATACCTTTAAATATCACACTAAAATGTATTAAAATGTAAAGTCATGCATTGATTTCTGTATGAATATATTAATAGTACTGCCACAGGAACACTGGGAGAGATGGTTTTGCAGAGTGTACATTAACTGTTCTTTATTAGGTCTGCAGTTATAAGAGTGAACTGGCAGAGTGTGGATTGCTTTCCATGCCATGCTGGTTCTCTCAGTTTTCCTGGGTCTTGATTGATCCACGTGGCTGTTGTGGATTAAAGCTCTCGTGAGACAGCCTAGACCCTTCTGTGATCTGTTGTGAATTTTACAATGAGTGGTGGGCTTGAAAGTGGTGGGAAAAACAGATTCCAGCCAAGATGTTGGGGAGTGAGACATACATGAAGAATGCAGCCCCCACCCCACTACTGACCACCTAACAGCTGTTGTCAGAGCTCTACAGTATTTTCTCCAGACGCTGTGGAGCTGTCAAAACCTAACAGAGACCTAAGACAGGTTCCTCAGCTGAGATGTGAACAGCTGGCAGAGTCTGGATTCAGTGGGTAAATATGGAATTTGGTCCATAAAGTATCCCAATAATTTGACATCTTATACAATACAAATAAATCAAATCACACAGATTAATGAAACAGCCTGACAAGAACTGTGTTGTGTTGTCTGTATGTCTATCAGAATATAAAAGAACATCCAAGTAAGGAAGATCATTTAGTGCATCTTCTAATTGCTTTAATACCTGAAAGTAGAGATAAACAGTGACTGTTCAGAGTTGTGATGATATTTAGTGTTTCTAGTTTTGAGCAACACAAATTGTCAAAAAATGACAGAAAAAATGACAAAGAAAATTTAACTGAAGACAGTTTTTTCTACATCAACTCAGGCAGAATTATTTTAGTCCAAGCAATCACTGAGGTGTGTTGGGCTGTGTCTGAGCGGCTGCTTTAGTTATGAAGTCTAGTTTGAGTGAAAAATCCAGAAGTTTGAAGGTTTATCAGACACACAGCGGTTATAAAACTACGCAACAGGATTTGCTGTGGAAAGTCATCACAGCAGTCATTATTTTACCCCCTCAATAATGTGAGGTTGACTGTGGAAATATTTGCATTACAAAATAATCTACCAGGAATTCACCTCTGCACATGTTTAATTGCCAATGCAATTAATGGATGGATGGATGGATGGATGGATGGATGGATGGATATGTATTACCTGGACCCGGGCTTCAGTGAGTTTGGTCCTCTGGGCCAGCTCCTCCCTGGTGTAAATGTCGGGGTAGTGGGTTCTCTCGAATGCCTTCTCCAGCTCCTCCAGCTGCTCTGCTGTGAAGGTGGTCCGACTCCTGCGCTGTTTCCTCTTCAGGGGGAGGTCAGGCTCTGACTCCACATCTGATACTTCATCCATCCGACTGCCTGGACAAACATGGACGGGACACATTAGGAGTCATTTCATTATGTTCAGCATATTTTATCTTGTGAATATGTAATGCTCTAATGAATAATAGGCTGACTAGATTAATTACTTAAATCAGCTAATCAGTTGGTAGGAGATGAGAGTCTTTTTATAGTCTTTGAAAGTCAACGTTTAGCAGATTTGTGACAGTATGCCAACATCACGCTACGTGCATGAAACATTTCTCACAATGACTCAATCAAAGACACCATTTTAAATTAAAAAAAATAATTCTAAAACAATAAAATACAAACTGCTGTTTTGAACATTTTAATAACAAATGTGTCTTTGACTGTGTGACTGACTGTGTCTTTCAGTATGAAGGAAACTAATAAAAAAAAAACTAAATTAGTAGTATGGAAACACATTTTAGAGGACATTGACATTGAACACAGATGGTGTTCTTGTCTAAGAGATCTTCTTCAAATCCAGACTTACCCCTATCTCTACACCTCTCCCCTCGGGGTGAGAACTACGGCCACACAACACCTATATCCTCTCTGTATAAGTCTAGTCTTGTAGTTGTATTGTCTATCAATGACAAACACATAATGTGGCAGTGACACAGCATGTTCAACTTTCTGCAGCAGAGAGAGCAAGGCAGAGGAAGGAGGGATAAAGAAAAGCACAGCCTCCAATGATTCCTCCGTATGGTTATTTATATGACAAAACAGTTTTCTTGTGCTTGGTAAGTACAATTCTATATCAGAACCTGCATATCCCAGCATCCCCCAGGGGTATGGTGGAGTGGAATGAGGGGTGCTAATCTCTCCAGACCACCTTGGTGATGTGTGTAGCACCATTCTTTCACTGTGAGCCTCAGGGCAGCCCAGACAAACACACTGGCAGGCTGAAAATAGTCCCAAAATATTTATTGTGTAGCCGATTTCACTAACACACAATGTCTCCACACTGCTGTGCACAAGGAGCCTTGGAGGATTATCTGATGCATGCAGATATCTGTTTCAAACTAGACTGCCTACCGTACCCAGAGGGCAGATATAATGAGATATAATGCTCTATAATGTGAGTGTGAACTATGATACAATATCACTGTCCAGATGAAAACAGATGGAAAGTTTAAATCTGATCACAATGTGCCGACTGATGGTGGTTAAAAAGATTTTAAAAAGAAAGAGACTTGATTGAAGATGATATTTGGGTAACACATTCCTTTAAAACATGCAAAACATTTCAAGTTGAAATGAATATTCTATTGAGAGCGAATGATATGAATATGTGGCACATAGCACTCAGATATAAAGGATATAAGCTATGACAGATCACAAGACCTCAATTAAAGGTATCCTGGTGCCCAGAGGTGTGATACACCCAGCAGAGTACACTGCAGTAACATATTCATTCATTGTATGTATTGCATGTCGTCATTTCACCGCTGGCTGTCGAGGTGGTGTCCAGCAAACGATGTGGGATTCATAGATAATTGGACACCTTTCTGGGGAAAACCTGGTCTGATTAGGAGAGACGGCATCCATCCCACTTTGGATGGAGCAGCTCTCATATCTAGAAACATGGCCAAGTTTATTAGTCGACCAAAACCGTGACAACCCAGAGTTGAGACCAGGAAGCAGAGCTGCAGTCTTACACGCTTCTCTGCGCCTCCATTAGAGCAGCTGCCCACCCAGTACTTTAGTATAGAGACTGTGTCTGTCCCCCGTCCACCTACATTGTTTAAAGATAAAAGAAACAGAGGAGGAGTTCATCATAAAAACTTAATAAAAATTAAAGCAACATCTCCACCAGTACAAAACAAGAGCATTAAATGTGGACTCTTAAATATCAGGTCCTTGTCCTCTAAAGCTCTTTTAGTCAATGAATTAATATCTGATTATGATATTGATTTATTTTGTCTCACTGAAACCTGGCTGCAGGAGGGTGAATATGTTAGCTTAAATGAATCCACTCCTCCCAGTCATTGTAATGCTCATATTCCTCGAAGTAATGGTCGAGGTGGTGGAGTTGGAGCCATATAACCTTTGAGTTCATGTTACCCGACTATAAGCCTTTTTGCAGAAACTCCTACAGCAGATGTTTATCATAGCACAGAGACCGCACTAGTCAAAGTCACAAACGATCTCCTAATGGCATCAGACAAAGGACTCATCTCTGTACTCGTCCTGTTAGATCTTAGTGCTGCATTTGACACCATAGACCATCAAATTCTTTTACAGAGACTGGAACATCAGATTGGCATCAAAGGAACCGCCCTAAGCTGGTTTAGGTCGTATTTCTTAGATCGATCTCAGTTTGTTCACGTCAATGATGAATCCTCCATACATACCAAAGTCTGTCATGGAGTCCCACAAGGATCTGTACTGGGGCCTCTTCTATTCAGTCTATATATGCTTCCTCTAGGGAACATTATTAGGAATCACTCCATTAATTTTCATTGTTATGCTGACGACACCCAATTATATTTATCGATTTATTCCTTGCACTGGCTACCTGTTAAATCTAGAATAGAATTTAAAATTCTTCTCCTTACGTACAAAGCTCTTCATGGCCAAGCACCATCATATCTAAAAGAACTCATAGTACCCTACTACCCCTCTAGGCTACTGCGCTCTCAGAATGCTGGGTTCCTTGTGGTTCCTATAGTTTCCAAAAGTAGACTGGGAGCCAGAGCTTTCAGCTATCAAGCTCCTCTTCTGTGGAACAAACTACCTTTCTGGGTTGAGGAGGCAGACACGGTCACCACCTTCAAGAGTAGACTTAAGACTTTCCTTTTTGATAGAACTTATAGTTAGGAGTGGCTCAGGTCATCCTTAGTTATGCTGAAATAGGACTAGACTGCTGGGGGTACTCTACACTGTATTTACAGTAGTATTAAAATGAAAATCTTTGAAGGTCACCACACTGTCATATGTGGCTGTTTGGATTATATATGACAACAGTGAAGAACATAAAGTGATCCAAACTATTCATCCAAAATCAGGAATGAAAGAACTCAAAATTCACCAAAAGAGCAAAAGATAAAGATGGTGGTGAAGGGACAATGTGTGGAATGTGTACAATAAATCACAGAGTAATGCTGATGAATGCTGTGAGCCATGACTCTCTCTGTTGGTATATTATGTTTCTTCTGTGAAGATTATTCAGCAGGCATCATGTCGCAGTGAGACAGAGTAAATGACAGACAGTGAACCTGTCACCTTCTTGTTGGTGCACACAGAGCAGGCTCCACCTTTAAATAAAGTAGGTGTAAAGAGGGCTTCAGGTAAAGATGTGATGTAAATATTTGTATGCCATGTATTTGTATTGTGGTGCAGTGGATTCTGGGTATTGACTGTGGAGCATGGAGGGCAGACTTTATTGATTTGTTTGTCTAGGTGCATTAGAGTTTGTCGTGCTGGTGAAGTAAGAAATAAAAGGCCCATCAAGCAGGCTTAGACAACTACAGGGTCGGCTCTGTAGTTTAATTAAACAAGGAATTATGGGATTAGTGCAAGGCTCCTATTACAGGCCACTGGAAGAGTCTTGGGGAGAATATCTTTTTGTATTCCCCCTTGGCTGCCCCCCTTGAAAGCTCCTGCTAGAGAATTCTCAACGGATTACATGTGGCCGCAGGACATGCCGCTGCATTAATTAAATCAATTCTTTCAGCATTTAGTCCTTGCAAAGATTTGTTTTCCTAAAAGCCAAGGTAAAAAATATTCTAGAGTTTATTTATACACATGCACATCTTTAAAGAAAGCTAGAGTGGATGGAATATGTCTTATTTGTTGCTGGCAGTGGAGGGATGGTTAGTTGCTGCAAAGCAATTTGGCACTAACTCAGCGTGACAACACTTGAGGCCGCTGCAGTGGGCTGGGATCACTTTCCAAAAGGCACCTCAGAGTCCTCTGGGTGCTGCTGCAACGGGATGGACTCTATTTGTTTTCCCTTCACATGCTGCAGGATTTAGGGGAGGAGAGGGGCAGAGGTGGGAGGGATGGGAGTGAAAATGAGGCTTCCCCACCTCACAGCATTTTCGCTCTGACTCTTCCTCTCTGTCTCTGTCAGCACACACTGTGGATTTGGCCTTCGGCTGAGACAGATTGCCGTGAGGCTTTTTATTTTTCCTTTGCCTATTTTCTTTTCTTTTCTTTCTAAATCATCTTATTCCAAAGTGGTCACCTGGAACATGTGCAGAATTTTAGCTCTCAGATACACATGGATGGGACAGTCCCAGCAGCATTTCTGCCATCATGGAAATTGTTCTCTATCAGTTTTATCTGAGTATTCATTTTTCTTGATGCACATAATGTGTAATTATGTGTGTGCGAATATATAAAAAATAAATGCAAATGTAAATAAATAATGTTCCTGTAAATCTGTTTGACCATTTCCTTGTAAAAGTGATACCCACAGTATTTCCTTCATTATTCGTTCCCTGCCTTTGTGGTTGTATTTTCAGAGCATAGTGTTTAGGATTTAGAAGCATCTAGCAGTGTAGCTGTCCACTCCCCCTCCTAATCTACAAAATCCAAAAATAAAAGTCTCTATGTAGAGCCAGTGTTTGGCTTGTCTGTTGTGGGCTACTGCAGAAACATGCATGGATTCTACGGTTAAAAAAAAACATACTTATTTTCAGGTGATTATCCACTAATGCAACATAGTTATGCAAACATATTATATTCTATTTTTCCTTCTTTAACGTGTTCTTTTTGGATGTGCAGACATTATGTAGAGTCATCAGCAAAGTGTCAAAAGTCTGTGTCTGGTGGAATCTGTTCATGCAGATTTGATTTGTTCTCTATGTGATGGAGGATTTTGATAGATTTAGATTGTTTACATGTGTCTTTCCAGAGACACCTTTCTATCTCATTGCTCTGTATAATCTAGAGACTACACTGTGATCAGCTTTTTTATAAAAGATGAATGAATGAAAATAGAATTAAAACAACAAAAAGGTATTACAGTTAGCCTTGCATATTTTCTGTAGAATAATATGTGTTTATGTGTTTTGCTGTCATAGCAGAGCAGAGACTAAAAACTGGGTCACCTGAGTGTGAATTTGAAAAGCAGAGCTGAGACGAAGTTCACAGTGATCGCATATGTAAATGAAAGTGCACGTCATGGCACGGAGTCAGTGACAGTCTCAACAGCACTGGTTGTTTGCTATTGCATGCTTGCAGCAGCTCCATGCTCGCTTTGGATGGCAGCACAATAAGGATTCCCAGGATGGAGGAGAATAAAGTTTGACAGGCTGGTGGATCAGGAGGGTCAGCTCCTCTCTCCAGCTGATAATGGAAAGCAGAGATTATGCTAATGAGACAGACGCCTAGAGCCGATAGAGGGACTAAACCTGGACTTCATCTTTGTCTCCACCAGATCCCTCAATTGGCATGCTATGTCTTATCAGGAAAATGGGAGCATGGTGCAGCTCCTCTCTCTCTCTCTCTCTCTCTCTCTCTCTATCACACACACACACACACACACACACTCACAGGGTTTGCAAATGGGCTCCAGCATAAGTAACAAACTGTACACTTTAGTTTCACATAACAGCCTGGAGTGAATACGATTAGTGTAAAAATACATCCATGCTTTTATTTTTTATCATATCACTAGCAAAGTGTGCAGCCACTTCAAACACACACACACACACCCACACACACAAACAAATCTAATTAAACACTTACAGTCCGGTTCAATCCAAAGCCACTTATTCATTGATGCAGTAAAATGGAACATTGTGATTATTTAATAAAGATAGCTGTAATTCCATTCAGTCATTCTAATGAACATGATTTATCACCAAATTAATACCAAATTATGTTTTTCAGAATGTGCACACAGATCTGCGTGTCCTGTGTCTTCTGAGCCTACATTGTTTTTATTGGACTTTTCCTGAAAAATGGATCCAACCTTCAGTCAACATGAACAAAGTCTTTTCGTTTGATTGTGATTAAATATGTCTGTTACTGGCTGCAAGTAAAGCTTCACACCAAAAACATACTATTAACATTTGGGCATGAGCCCAACCTGAACCTGAAGATGGGCTTCACTTAAATAAATAAATAAATAAATAAATAAATACATTTTTTACAGGCTAAAGTAAACTAAATTGTGCTTCAATTAAAATGATTATCAAAACAACAAAGACGAAGTGAAGAAATGACAGCATCAGACTTGTTTTTTCCAGCAGTGGAACTAACACTCGATATTTACATTGTGCATATAGTTTAAAAAGACGTGAAAATGAGATCATATGTAAAATAATGACGTTTTACAAAAAAAAACAAGAAGTGAACTGACTGAACTGAAGTTAATCATGTTAATGCATGTTACTAACTAAACTTCTTCCCTGGAGTTTCTGTGCTCCCTCGTCCAGCAGGTTCTCATCATGGATCGTGGCTGCTGCTGTGGTCCTGCATGACGTCCACTACATATATTATTACTGTCATTATTGTTACCATATCTCCATTACAGTTTATAGTTAGTTTGTGATTTACTGCTGCTGTGCATCTGTGTCTCTCTATCGCTCTCTATTAATCTTCTTTTTTACATCCGCCATTTGAACACTTATTTCTGTGACATGCACTTGATGCTTTATAGTATGAGAAACATACTTTTATATAAATGTTATATAAATATGTTATATGTTATATAAATATATAAACATTTTATATAGAATTATATATCTTTTCATTAGTTATTGGGTTGACGGTTGATTAGAGAATCAAAGCTCTAAATACAATGACCTGTAGTGGGGTCATTGTGACAGTACAATAATCATATTCAGGAAATTAGTTTCTGGTAGTTTCTCAAATACACTGTGTCAATAATGCAGACCTGGGTGAAACATATTCTCTGGGGAGCAAATGTAGATTTGTTTACTGTGTGACTCCCTCAGTGTTATGCTGCACACTCATTGGTGGTTCCTGTTTTCTTTAGTTTGTATCATGTTTGGTGATAATATTGATGCACATAAGAGTGCCTCTGGAACTCAGCCATGTTTTCCATGTTTAAGAGCCTCTGAAGGTTCCCTGGACTTAATAAACGTGAACCTGACTGATGTCTTTAATCAGGAGTGTACAAGACAGCTTTGAGTGATTTACTTTAGAGTGAACATCCTGAAGCCTTTGTCCATTAAACTGTTTAAGAGAGAGACAACACAAGTCCTGTACTGTACTAAGTGACAGCAGTGTGTGAACTGAATACTGACAATAGTGTTCCCCACTTTGACCAAGACATGGGGACAAAGACTGACAGAGCTCTGGAGAGCTGCATGAAAGTAATTATGGGTCATTTTGGAAATCATATTAGTTCCAGTATAATTACACCCAGGATCTGCTTCAGTTCTGCTCTATGGCTCTGACCAGTCCAACACACTGCACTGGCTCCACAGCTGATGAATTTATTAGTGTCTTTTTCACAAAATGTTGTGTTGATGTCCAGTTTGTCCACAGCTGTTGTGTTTGTGTGTGTGAGATGAAAGAAAGAAAGTTTTTTCTGGTGTGCTGTCAATGATAACAATCTCTTTCTCTTCTATGTGCTCAGCCTGAGGGGACGATTTAACCCACCTGCTCCCTCATGCTGACACTCGACGTGTTCACGCACAGACGAGCCGTTGAATACCTCCTTCACCTTCTCTTCACCACCAAGTCAAGTCATTTTTATGTACACCAGATTCACAGACCACAGCTCATCAACATGAGCCAGCAGTTTTTCAAGTTTAGAAACCAAACTCTTTCTTCTCTTATGTCCAACAGAAGAACGAGTGTTTCTGGTCTCTGCCTGTGACAACCAGAGATCTCTGATGAAAATCTTATGTAATGGCTGCTCACTGGTTTTCTTTCAGATCAGTTTTACTCTCTCTTCTCTTGCAGCAGAGAAGTCATAGTGAGGTTGAGGTGGGTGGGACCACAGATGGGCCCAGCATGTGGTCACGTTGAGTGACAGAACATTTTGCAGATACATTTAACATTTTGTGACTCTGCAGATGTGTTCAATAAGAACGTCTTCAGTAAGTTGATAAAAACATAAATTCTCAATTCTCAATTTCTCAGACCCTGGCTGATTAAAACCTGCCCTGATTGGACAAACATTACTTGAGGAACTTTTTTTAGGTGAATGGACACTTTAATTCTAAAGCCAATTCCTTGCAGCAGATTTAACATCCACTCCAAAAACCACATCTACCAGGAAAAATAAACAGAGAGGGTTCAAACTCCCAGCAGTAACACTACAATCACAATGTGCATTTGTGGGCTGAGGAGCTGTGGCTAGACGCGTGTGAATAGATGGGGACAGAGTGAAGTGAAGAGGTGCTGCCTGTGGCTCTTTTAGCCATCTTGTCTTGGCTCTGAAGGCTCTTTAGAAACCTCTTTCTGCTCAGCTGCCTAAATGACAAAGTGGGCTCACCTTAAACAACAGAGGCCTGGGAGCCTCCCAGGGCCTTTCAGGACCAATAGAGGCAGCACCTCAGGGGGCCGCTGGCCATGAAAGACCACGAGCAGCCCCACCGCACTCTGCAGGACTTCAGTAAACACTTCCACACTGAGTCACTAAAGCTGAGCAGCGGAGCAAAGTGCCGCCTGCATATTTAAAAATTAAAAGAGGTCAAATGGTGCCGAGGCATGACATGGAGCAGATAGATGGGGGAGGCTGTTGGAACATGAATCTAGATTGTTTTGTTATCATTATTATTTATGAATTGCTGTATTTTAACAAAAGTCAAAGAGTCATCAATCCTGTATGTGGTTATTATTACTGCATACACTGCAAATTACCTATTTAAGAACATTTATGTCTCTTCTTGAAATAAATTCATACCAACTATACAAGACGTCTTTATGGATAAAGAGCTCCTGAAGGTTTTTATTGAAGAAAAGTGTCATTTGTAACACAGCTTACTGTGATATAGCTACAGGTTCATTATATTTTTGCTGCAATGGCATATTTTCATTTGACTTGCAAATTTTTGTGCATGTACCAACAATACAGGGCCTTGAATTGAAGGTCTGAACATTTGACTAATTGAGGCCAAAGCCAAACTTTTGAAAATTATTCAAAGAGCACAAAAGAAAGTAGAATAAAATCTGCCAGTTGGCACCAGGATCCGCTCCGTCAACAAAGGCCTCGATTCAAGCCCAAGTGGGCAAAACTGAGCTGAAGCCGAGACCATCACCACAACGCCGCTGCCTCTGCCTCTGCACACGCTCCCATTCACACAGTTCAGCATTGTTCCTGCCTTTGTTCCAATACAGCTCCGACACAATGGTATTTAGTCACAACAAATGCAGCGAAAGTGTATAGTAAGCAGCAGAAGTGGAGTGTGTGCAACGTAGGCAGTTTTACAATGATGAGTAACATATTTGCCAAAAGATTTAGGAGCTCGACACACTGAAAAAAAATCCCAACTTTTATTGTTTCTCTATGACAAAATATTTGACTGCAGCCCCGAACATATGAAATCTATAGGAGCTGTTAGAGGCGAGCTGCATGCTCTCAGTATACGCTACATAAAACTGGCACTGAACTCAATCCAGCCCACACAAAGATGCTGGCTTTATCAGGGCATTATGTCTTAGCAAACTGCTATTAATGCAAAGTCTTTATCTTCTTTCCTCCCCAGGCACTGGCATGCATGTGTCTTTATTTAGTAGATAAAAAAATAGCCATAAACAAAAATTGCCGCCTGTCAATATAAACACTGATAAAGATTAGAGCTGGGAGCAAATATAATAATAAGAGGCACTCTTAAGATATACTCGACACAGCAAAGCCCTCAGTGGACAGCTGCAGGCTTAAAGAAAGCAATTGCAGAAAGTTTTAAAGAGCAACAGAATAATCTTATTTTGGAAGAAAGTAGATTAACAATCAGAGTGGCTCAAAGAAAATGAAGTGATTCATGCTTCTCTTCACAGATTCTGGTTGAAAGGCTTTGAAATGCACCCTGATATGTATGTGAGAGATGGCGGGATAGGTGAGCTATTCATCTGCTGCTTGTCACCCCAGAGAGAAAAAAAAACTACCCTTCTGCTGATGTCACGCTTTCCAGAGCCTCAGTGTGTCATACACTGTGCATTATATGGTTAAATCACTGCGGTTATTTCACACTAAAAAGGCCCAGTAACTTATAAGTTATACAAGTAGAGTCCATTTACCATTCACCATTTCATTTCTCCAAACCGCTGCTCACTGTAGTTCAAAACAAAAGTTCCTATATTGCATTTTGTTGTGGAGCAGTGGATTAATCCACATTTGGTGCTCTGCTGAGTGAGTGTGGAGCAGCAGGATGGTGTGTGTTGGACTGAGCAGCCCGGAATCAGCAATTGTTTAAATCAGTGCAGCAATTTCAAGTAAAGACAAACCCTGCTGTTTGAAGCTCAGCGCCCCAAAATGGCTGCACTCAGCACTGACCATCACTCTCACAGTTGGTGGAGGGGGGAGCAAATTTCTGATTTGCAACACTCTGGTGACATGTTTATTGTCTTTGTGTAAGAAAGGGGAAAAACCCACAAATAAGGCATCAATGGGCTAAGAGGCAGAAAATGGGAGATTTTATGGACATAAGTGATGGTGGTTTTTAGCTTTTAGCTACTAATTAGGCTTCAAATCATCACCATTTCATTTCCCAGCCTAGATATAGCAAAGAATCTACCCAAAGACAAGGTGCTTGATTTGTCTGGCCAAAGATGTAGAAAGTGGACGTTTGAATGTTATATTGATATCTTACAGGCTCTTTTTATATTTTTTAACATTTGTTTTGAAAGTCATCATTTCTGCAGCTCCAAAATGGAAAAAGAAACACAAACTATTAACTATAACAGCTTGCACAGGTGGCAACTAAAAGTAACCTGCGTTTACCATAACGACCACTGAAGGAAGCTGACGAGTCCAGCCGGACGAGACAGAAACTGAAAGAAATATCAGCTTACTGTAACCCCCCAAGGTCAACAATCATCCACCATACTGAGCTTGGACCTGTTGATGCAGGTGAAGACATTTACACAGATACTCACTGTCGACTCTGTTATCTCCACCTACACTAGACCAATGCATGTGGTCCAACAAACCTCAGAAGTCTGGTGACCCCTGACCTTTCTAACCAACAGGTCAACATATATTATACTAGTACACAGAGGAAATGCCATGGACTTTCTTGAGCACACTGATGCTTCCAGGAGGATGACACGCCACCGTCTAGCAAACTGTCCTTTAAACAAAGTTTACCTTGATACCTGATAACTTACATCATAATGCAAAAGTGAGATTGCTATAAAATGAGAGTGCAGAGAGGAAAGCTTTGAGCACATGCCTCCCCGGAGCTGTCATCTTTGGATGGAGATATTGAGTTCAAGTTTGAATTTACAATTTTTTTTAATTCTATCCGTCCGTGTGGAGTGTCCTTTTGTTCTTAGCATCTCAGCCTCAGCTGACCAAAGACGAAGACAGCAGCTGCCGTGACACTTTCTTAAAATGAATATAAGAAACTTCACAGAAAAAAACATCATTCATATTCACAGTTTTTATTATACTAATTCAGTATTAAAACTGATGTTTGACTCATGTCTGTTTGAATTCAAAGAGAAAAAACTATATACTGAAATGTCTCTTTTTTGAAAATGTATTTTTCTATGCAAACATGTCCAAAGCTGATTTCTTTCACATTATTTCACATTATTTTTCCTTTATTATGCTGTGTTCAGTTCAAACTACAGAAGTGATAGCATCAACACACCTGCTGCTCGGAGCTGCTGTAGGAAGCACAGTGTTTTTACGTCTTCCACCCAAACAGCAGTAGAAAGCGTAGTGAGTGGCCCACAGTGAACCCTCCCACTGCAGATGTACATTCATTCAAAGCAGCAGCATTAGAAATGCCGATCAGCTCGGCAGCACAGAGGAGAAGCTTTCCTTTCAGCATTTTGCTCTTGTCTAGCTCAATCGTGTCACTTTGAGGGAGTCTATTCAGAGGTATTCATGCATCTGCCTTCAGGCCACAATGGCCGCCACTTTATAAACTGTCAGCCTGTTTGCCTCAAGCCTTTGGTTCATGTTTCCTTTTCTTTAATAAACTTGGAGGAGTTCATCAACTCCTTCAATGGCAAATGCAAATAACAGACGGGCCTCACAGACCATTTCAGATTTTTTTATTTCCTTTTTTTCCTTGTTCAGACGTACAGGTTGTTTCTGTCCAAATCGTCTTCTACAGACCTGAAAAATATGGCAGGCTAAATTCTTCAAACCAAGTCTTATTTCTAATTTTCTAACATGATGTGATGCTTCTCTTCTTCATATGATAACCAATATACTTTTACCTCTCACTGACAATATGAAAATATGATGAGCGAATCACGAGTATTAGTTTTGATGAATGTAATGAATGAGTGAAGGGGAATGGCACATATTTCTACTCAGGTCATTCAGGTATGAATGCGTTCACTTCAGAGATACTCACATCTAATATCGATGTGTGATTCATAATTGTGATTGGCTGTGTTCATGTGCTGTGTACATTAACTGTAACTTCTTGAGTGTACGGTGGACACTGTTATCCCACAATGCAATGCACAACAGAAATGGAGGAGCTGTTTCGCTGTGCTGTGGTGTGATGGCTGGATTAGAATCTTTGTCATGTCATTCTGTTTGAAAATGAATCACATGGTGTGTCATTATGAAAACACCAAATGAGGAAATATGTTTTGAAAGAATGATGTTTATCACACACTGCCTTTTAAAATTTATCTCATCGCTACATTGACATCGATAAATAAAATATTAATAATAAAATATTTATTAATATTGATTTTTAGTCAAGAGCTGAGTAAACATGAAGTTGAGCATTGAACATTCTGTGAGATCAGCTGTGCAGTGTGTGGCTCCTCATCTGTTTCTGTTTGAATGAGCCTAAATTCCCACCATGGCCTCAGAGTGTGTTTAATATGTGGCTCAAATTATTTGAATGCAGTGACGGAGAAATGGCCAGTAATCCACTTTCATACCTTTCAGTAGCATGAACATTTACTCCACCCCCCCAAAATTGCCAGGCCTTTATGCCCCAATAATCTCTGTATATTTAAGGTCATTTTCTAGCCAATTACACTGGATGGTTGCATTTGGTGAATGTGATTTCCTTCACGAATTGATGGAAAAAACCATGAATAAGCCATCTAATACATCCAAGCACACCGACCTCTGTATGGAAATACATTTAGGCCCTCACTAAAATAATGTCTTCAACACAGGATCTTTACATTCACTGCTAATATGAATAATCAGTTATACACACTTCAGTTTTATTTCCACACTCGTCTTTACACTCTCTGCTCAGATTAGACAGAAAAGGCAATAAATGATCGAATTTAAAGAAATACAAAAAGCAGCTGCCTTCTCCATCATTCACAAACAAGTATTCTAATCATTTAAAGCACTGTATCATTATCATTATTATTATTATTATTATTATAGATTTATTTTATCATTTCCATAGCAGTCATTGCTATGACACATAACACTGAGCTCATGTTTTATTTATTTTTATAATTTGGTCAGTGTGGGTGGAATTATATTTTTATATTTTATTCAGAATGTTTAGATAAAATAATCTATAATATTGTATATTCAGTATTACAGCTAAACAAGAGGCTTGGGTTGTGACTTCAGTATTTTTATAATCTCGCCTGCAGCAACAATTTCTCATCTTCTCTATTTTTCAAGGATCATATATACTGTGTTTTCAAAGCAAGTGACAGCAAGATAAATCAAACCATCTCCTGTAAAGAAAATGCAGATGATCTTAATGAGTATTTCATTTAAGAGACAGATACTTTTGTTTCTTGTGTGTAAAAATAAATTCAGTTGCAGATGAAGGAAGCAGTGCAGTATTTTAGTCTTTAAAGCCGAGCGGAGGAGGGAACCTCTGAATGGTTCGTCTACAGCGCCTCTCGGCCGCGTTTCACTGGGAAGCCACATGAGTTGGATTAAAGTCTGCTGCCAATTCCTGACACACTACAAACCAACTGAACACAAGAGAGCGAGTTAACCCCTGCTTTTTATTTGATTTCATTTTTTTTAAATTAGAGATCACAGTGAAGGATTTAAAATGATTTTATAACTCCATCAAATACTAATATAATAAAGACATTTGAACAAAGCAGGAGCACTAAATGAATTTAATGTCTGTGTTCTCTAACTGTGGAGTGACGACATGAGTTCTCTAACTCTGGGGGTTCTCCACAGGATTCAGAGGCCTCCGTCAAAGACCAACTAAAGTGTGGACATTTTATTAATTTGTTGTCGCCGTATTGTTTTCACCATGTGTTGTGATTTCTCTGTTTGCTTTTGTCTTGCACAGATCAGCAAATAGTCTGTTAATGGGATGCCCAAGGCGTCTGACTGCCCTCAACCCCATTTTGCCTGTTTGCTCTTTGTGCACCACTCCTCTTTTGTTGGCTGATCAGCTTCCCATTGGGTCGCCAGACAAGATTCTTGGCATTTGTCGGTGAAATGAAAGGAGGATTAAGGGATGGCTACTGAACACTCCACGGAAGAGAAGTGGGCTGCTATTCTCCTTTTCAAAGCCCCCTCCCAGTTCAGCAGCTCCCCTTTCTATATATTTGTTTTCTCAAAGACATCACTGAGGAGTCCACAGTGCTCCAAGAAATAAAGGAAAATCAACAAGTAGGTCAATGTAGACAAAAATACTAACGGATGCTGAAAAAGAGAAGAAAGCTGACAGAAGCTGCATTCTTCTTTCTAATGATTCAAACTAATGATGTTTATATTATTATTATAGATAATATTGAATAATTGTTTCACAATTTCAATTGTTCAATTTCAATTGTGCTTTTTTATTTGTTTGATGAGCAAGAAGAAGCAACCAATCAAATGTTTACGTTTATTTAGAAAATTATACCTAGGCAAGATATGAATGAAAACTGGCCTTCTCATTTGTGTGTCTGTTATAAAGATTATATATGTGTTTCTGCTTCTCCTCCCCATTATTCATATAACTGTTATTGACAATAATTATAATAACAAAATAACAATTTTATTTGAAATAATAATAATAATAATAATAATAATAATAATAATAATAATAATAATAATAATAATAATAATAATAGCAATAATAATTATAATAATAACAATAATAATAATAAAGATTCTGTATAATTAATGAGCTTTCATCAGGATCGTAGCATGTTGTAACATGAGGATATGATTTGAACATGTTATGTTTTTTGTTTCGTAGCTTTTTGTTTTCATGTTTGTTACCTCACCTTGAATCATGATGCATCTGATTTTTAAAATGGTCATGCATCATTTGCATGAATAATGAATGATTTTTTAAATCACTCCACATGTGATGAAACTCAAAATCACAGATCATATGAAATGGTGTTAGTTTGAAGTAAAGCTTTCACATGGAATGTGATTTGTTCATTTTTATATTAATGAAGTTGGAATCTACTTTAACCTGAAACTTGAAACTTTTCTGTAACTGATGCTCTCAATCAATCTAAAATTGATTTTCAAACATGTTTCACAGAGATGCTGCTCCTTTATTTTGGTTTTCTGTTCTACATCCTCTTTTACTTTGTTTATCCTCTTCCTGTTCATCTGTGCTGCTACAGTGACCCAGTTTTCCCTCAGGGATGAGAGTGTGATCTTCTAATGCTGCCCCTGCAAGGCTCAACAGCCTGATTAACCCCTTCATTTTACAGCAGGAGGGAGAAGTTCACACCATCAGTTCCAACTGGTTTGTTGGCTGACAGGGGGTGAGTCCACATTATGGAGAAAGCTAATTAGAATTGTATTTATTGTGAAAACCAAAAGCCATTCATTGTTTAAAATGAGTGAATATACACTGATATTCCGGGAAGAGAAGCTGTTCTGAACACAAACGCAGCAGTGCTGTGTGTGTGGGGGGGGCAGACAGGTCCTGTTTCATACAGCAAATGGGCTTTAATTAATAGACCGCCAAGCCTGAGAGCAGCGCTGGCAACAGCTAATGTGATGAACTCTCATTGTGGCAGTGTCACCGCAAATGTTTCTGATAAGCAAAAGCAGCAGAGGATCAAAGCCTCTAAGCTGCTCACTTCGCTCCAGCAGCTTCCTCCTTTCCTCACCTACTTTCTCCTCCTCTGCTCTAAAAGTCTGTCCTCAGGTCAGCGTGCCAGCACAGCTGCTGCACGCCGAGCAGGAACAGGCTCCACACACACAGTGTTCATCATGCTCACCTCTCCCACACTCACTGACAGCATGTCTGTACATCAACCTCCCGTGTGTCCGCAAAAGCCATTTCTTTCAGATGATGCTCCTAAAATCATGTCAGCCCGCTGCTACCATCTATCTGATGATTTTTTGTTTCATGAACAGCAGTTCTCAGACAAGTTCATTGACTTATTGGTTGTAAGAACTCATAACTAATTATGAACATGTGGGCTACACGTTGATTGTTTCTTTCTTTCTACTAAAGAATCTGTAACTTCAGTCTCTCTGGTTGCCTCCAGCCATGAGAGCAACTCAATCATTCGGACTTCTTTTTAGTCGCGTACTTTGACTTGTCAGAGATTTTTCCATGGTGAGATATTTTTTGAGAAAACTGACTCATGTCACAAAGCGTTGTGTAGTTTTGTCTCAGTCACCCACTCCAGCTGTTTCTTTCCTGTTTGCACAGAATGAGGATGAGGTGAGGATCTGTGAGATGTGTGGGGTTCTTATAGAAATCCCTAAGAGACTAAAGACTGGCTCTTCTCAAAGATTTGGATGATGGTTGTTTCTATGTTTAAAGACGTTCCAAACGTTTACATTTCAATGACTTGCTGCTGTTTGAAACATAGATTAGTGCTGCACAATGATATTGAACCATGTTTATTTGAATCATTTCTTTAGGTCTTTAGGATCAAGACAAATTCAAAGTGCTGTTCACTTTAAAGAGAGAAGCTGCAGAGAGAGGAAATATTTCAGATTGTTGATAAATGATCAATGATCCATCGATCATGATCATTATTACTGTTGATACAGCTCCTCTGTGTTGCATGTGGATCTATCTCTATTTAATATGTCCCTTAAAATGTGAGTGTTTGGTGCGAGGCAGCGGGGGAGAAAGGGGAGGTTAATCCCAGTTTAATACACTGAAGTACAGCGCAGGACCGAGGCTGTGATGATTGTGTTATCTCCAGCCAACATTTGGGTCTCCCTCAATTTCAACCCGGCAAAATAGCTGCAAGAAAGTGCAGATGGAGTGGAGTAAGCGTGGATGCCCGCGGAAATGTGTTATTAATAGCTGCAATAGAACTTCCCACAGCCTGTGCTCTCTGCAAAGCTGCTTCTCGTCACTTCCACTGGATTTGTTTGAAGTGCTCTCTCCATCCTCACTGTCGACCTTTTTTTTTCTCTCAAACAGGCTTATCTGAACCCAAAATTGCCACTGTTTTTCCCTACAGTAGGGCATGCATATTGGAAAAGAGCACACCCAGCGCTCCCTTCAGGTGCAGCTGAAAAGACTGAGCTCCGCTCAACATAGAGAGCTCATCACACACAAACTCCTCTCTCCATCATACCTGCAGTTATATGTGGAGGCCGGATATATGAACAAACATTTTATAATGTGTTTGCAGTGTATTCTGGAAAATAACATACATATTTACAAAGCACAAATCAGAATCGTTATTTTGCAGCTTCACATAGTCAGGCCTGAATTTTCCAACAGAGACTGGAACTCTTCCACTTGGTGGAGACCAAGGCCCATTATTTTAAATGAAAAGTAAATTTGTGTTTCCACCCACAATTTAATATTTGACATGAAAATCTGACCTGCAGAATTTCTCTAATCCTGCTGACAGACAAACAAATGTGGAGGTGAACACATCCACACACATGCACTGTAAAATGAGTCATTTCCATTTAAACAGCTCTGACTGAAGAGTAGAAAAGAATTCTGTTCACTAATTATAAATGATAATTATTTCTCTATTGTTTTTCTTGTAAATAATTTGGTGAGAGGTTTTGCGCAGAAATAAAGTTGACTCATTTGCATGCAGCATGCAGCCTCCCCCCTGCTGCAGGAGTGCTGGAGCATCATGTGAAAAAACACTGACTTATCTGATGGAAAGTGACAGTTTAGAGAAGTCATCCGTGTGTTTGTCTCAGTCACAGAGCTCACAGTCATTCACACTAATACTGCAGCTAAAAAAACACTCTGACTCTGGCTGAGATTCTGCCAACATGCCACCAAAAACAATCCCATAAAAGCGAAATGAAATGAATATTTAAAAATACAATCTAAACAACACGAGAGGAAACCTTAAAATCTCATGAATTTGCGCCGCGGGCTCCACACCACGAAGTGAAGCCTCCGAAAGATGAAAGTGAAAAGAAATAAAAGGCTCAATTTAATCTGCTTTAAAGCCCTTCAACAGAATGCATGCGCCTGGAACTGTGAGAGTGAGGGCTGATAGGGGATAAATATATTTCTTACCATGCCTTGGAGCTATTACACCCCTCTGCAACACAGACGCCTATTCAACAGACACCGGTTTCATTACCAGCTGTAATAGGCTAAGTCTTCCAATGATTAAATGCCAGGCCCGGATGACAGAGAGACACTAGCTGGGCTGATCTTTGGAAGAACATGAAAAGGAGACAGATGAGAGTGTTTGGAAAGAAAGTCACCAGTCAAACCAGTGGTCAGGAGTCACTGGGAGCTCATTAACACACAGCTGATTCAATACACACACACAACACAAAGGTGTGTCTAAAATATATTCAAAATCATTTAAATAGATATTAAAATAAACATATATTTAAAAACAGATTTTTTAACATGTAAATATTAATACATGTATAAATATATAAACTGTCAAATGTGTCTCCATGTTAGAATTACAAGATCAAGAAATGCTGAACTGAAAATATTAAAAATTCGTTATTATTATTATTATTATTGTTGTTGTTGTTGTTGTTGTTATTTATGTTTGGCATTAGTTTAGCATTAAATCATATAATAACAATAATTTCATTTCATTTCTAGATTAGATTTGAACATATTTTCTTCGTATTTTTGCTCTTGTCTTTTAAACTCTCTGGTTCACACATCTGCTTTGCTCTGGTGAACTTGACGTCCACATGGTGGGCTCCCTGACCCTGGCCCCTGTCTGTGAGCCTGGCCCTGTCAGGCCGTTTGTAATTGAAATTGACTGGCACATCGGTCATCTGTCAGCGTCGCTTTCAGGGGAGCGTTTAAGCAGCTCCGCGGGAGCGCGATCCGCTGCGGCGCTCCCCATCATAAATAATTAAGCGTCCCCGGTGTCTGCTGGGAGAATAGTTAAAACAGCGACAAAACGGCCGTTTAGGCCCAATTTGTCCACAATTCATGCAGAGACAGCGGTCCAACTAGCGGCTGTCCACACGGCCCATCGCGCAGAAAGCGCTCCACTGCCCGGCTCCAGTCCTACCTTTGTCGCCGAGGATGCCGTCGATACTGTGTTTGGTTTTCTTCTCTCCGTCTTCATCCTTTTTATCACACTCCTCCTCATCCTCCTTTTTCCCAAAGCGAGCTCGAAGTACACGACTGATCGAACTGACTGCGAACACAAAGACAGATCCAGTCAGCCGTGATACTACTACTTCTACTACTACTTCTACTACTACTACTACTACTACTACTACTACTACTAATAATAATAATAATAATAATAATAATAACAATAATAATAATAATAATAATAATAATAATAATAATAACAATAATAATAATAATAATAATAATAATAATAATAATAATAATAATAACAATAATAATAATAATAATAATAATAATAATAATAATAACAATCATAATAATAATAATAATAATAATAATAATAATAATAACAATAATAATAATAATAATAATAATAATAATAATAATAATTCACGTGAATCGCCTTAAATTAAAGATGGAATGAAACGTGGCTTACCAGAGGAGGCCTCACCTGAAGGGACTGTGCTTCTGTCACACACGCCGTCCTTCAGCAGCTTGTCCCGGATCTCCCAGCTGAACATGCCGGGGTTGTCCCGCTTGTACTCCTCGATCCGCTTCTCCACGTCCGGCGTGGCTACCTGCTGTAGGTGGGACAACAGGACAAGAAAGATGAGTACAGAAAAGAAAAGAAAAGAAAAGAAAAGAAAAGAAAAGAAAAGAAAAGAAAAGAAAAGAAAGATACCACTGTTTATAATAATAATAATAATAATAATAATAATAATAATAATAATAATAATGATGATAATTATAGTGAGGCCTCCTCTGGTAAGCCATGTTTCATTCTGTCTTTAATTTAATCAATGGATGAATGGATAGAAAAGCAGAGTTATTATTATTATTATTATTATTATTATTATTATTATTATTATTATTATTAGTATAAGTTCCTCTCACCCTGGGCTTGCTGCCTCCTATCGCTCCGGGTCGGATGGACCCGGTCTCCTGGTAGCGGCAGAGGATCTTGGAGACGCAGCCGTGGGAGACCCGCAGCTGCCGGGAGATGACGCAGGGCCGGATCCCGTGGTGGGCCATCTCCACTATCTTGTGTCGGATGTGGTTGGGAAGCGGCCGGCCGTTAATGAAGACCCCGCCGAGCTGGTTGACCCGTCCCTGTCCCAGAGGTGTGGACACTGTGGACGACACACGAGGTCACTGTGAGCAGCAGGCCTCCACATACATGAATATGAACTGGATTGTCTACACACACATGAACACATGCATACTTGAAATATTATTCTCGGAGACATTCACTCATAAACTAATAAGGTCTGAATTTTAAACAAATGACAGTTTATTCTGACGGCTCTATCCGACCCCGAAGAGGAGGTGAAGAGCTCCTTCAGCCCGGTTCATTATTCTCCATCACGCAGTCCAGATCCTGCAGTCATCCTCTGCTCGTGCACACACTTGAACAAATCCCGCTCTCCTCTTCAGAGACTGTCGATGTTTGCTTTGAGATCTGAGCTCATTTAAAATGATTTTTTAAATGATTCATAAATGAAGTGGAGCCGAGGGCCTTGATTATTTATCCTCAGCTAATATTAAGCTACAACATCCTGTTACAGTCTGCAAGACGACTAACATTCCACAGGCCAGCCAGAGAAAATATCTGAAATCACTCTGGTTATTTGAGTCTTTATGTTTATTTAACATATGTGTGTGCGTGTGTGTGTGTGTTTAATTCTGTCTCCCCACACACACATACACAAACACACACACACACACACACACGTCTGTCTCCGGGTGTAAAAGGCCAGCAGGCAGCTGTGATCCGCTGAAGCCTACCTTCCAGAGGGAATCCAGTACGGGGGTAGTTCTGTCCGGGAGCCGGGCGCATCATCCGCGGTACCGTTCCTGGCAGAGACGACATTGTACCATCAAAAAAAGAAAAGAAAAGAAAAAAGACAAGTTTCTAAAGGTCCAGCTCACGTGCGCACGTGCTTGTCTCAGTGTATGAAGGTGTGTGACAGATCCAGAGATCAGTATAAAAATCTGCAGCGCAGTGAGGCACACACACTCTCCACAGCGTTCATGTGTTCACACACTGCTGTCTCTGACAGGAGGTCATTAAGATGGTGTGAGGGACCACACTTTGACGGGCTCTCGGACAAGTCTGAACCAGGCGGGCTGAAGAAGGGGGGCGGGGGTCGTGAGCACTGATAGGTTCTGGGGGTTTTCTCTTATTCGAGAGGGAAAAGCTCCAACAAGTTTCAACAGCCAATGGGAACGAAGGGATCAAGACACATAGACACATCAGACACATACTCACACACCCTACAGGCTACACAGTACGCACACACTGATCACAGGGTGGACAAAAAGACAGAAACACCTGTCAAATAAAATGCAGCAACACATAGCTGCAGGTCCCTGATCAGCGTGTGAGGCAACACAAACAGCTCACAGTAATGGAACACAATGCATAAGCCCTCCTCTCTACACTGCTGCTGCTCTGTGGTTGGACTGTGCAGGCTGTACTGTATGACTGGTGCACTTACAAGAGAAAAATATAAAGACAGAAAAAAATAGTATTTCATTTAACTGTAACAATATTTTAAACAACAAAATAAACGAATAGAAGAAAAGAGTGGGCTGGGTTTGATATATGTGCGCATTATATTGCAGCAGTCTAATAAATGAGTGAATGCTGGGTGAATGTTGGCTCTTCTCTTCTCGTTGGGGCCACACACAGACTAAAGATGATTTGCAGACACTTCCATCTCCATCCAGTTCTCCTTGAAATGACGTGCTTTTGTCCGGTCGTCCTCTGCTGACAATAGATTGATTTAGTGATTCAGTTCATTTCTATTTTCATGGTTCTGAAATATTTATAAACAAACTGTGTTTATCATCTGCTGTACACGAACACAACACAGACACATCTTACTACATGTAAGACTGGATACACACTGCATGTGACACACACACATACGGCGGTGCACAGACTGAACGTCTTTCTCTTTCTGTGTATTCTTCCTTCACAGGTGAAAGAAGTTAAAGGTTAAAATAAACAAAAATAGATCAATAAATTATATATAAATATAAACAGAAAAATATTTTGGCACACTGTCATTGTGTTGCTGACTCCTCCTTTATTTCACATGACATAACAACACTTTGGTTAAATTTGCTATTCCATAAGTAAATTTAGCTAAAGGTGTGAGCATAATGATATACATGTGACAGTAATATTATTAATTATTATTAATAGTATTAAGTACGAATAATCTAATTATGTATATTACAAGGCTTCAAGTCCTACATGCAAATGCACCCTCATATGCTCTAACAACAACAATGAGACAGACGTCATCTTGACCTTTGAGGTTTTTACTTCATCACAAAATGACTCTTTGATACAGAAGAAAAACTCTCAGTGCTTCTTCAGCTTTGATACTTTGCGTTTTGGTCCACAACATTTCAACTTCTCTGGATGACACTCCTGTGTGTTTTGTGCCACACCACAGCAGCATAAATGACTCAGCTACATCAGCCGGCACTTCCTGGGGCATTATGAGGTGTAGAATATAGAATCCTTCTAGGACATTATAGGTTTGCTTTAAAATGTACAGTGCATATTCTATGACATGTGCAGCTGCTGTGTGAGTAACTCAGTTCTAGAACAGGTACAATAACATATTAAAGTAAGAAAAAGTAAAAAAAAAAAAAAATTCCAACAAGGGATGTTCATGTTTCCAGCAGAGTGCACGTATCCTTCCACGTAGGCTGCAGTGTTTGGATTACAGAAGAATAACCCGTAAGTCTGTTTTAATGAGAAGTGACACTGATACTTTTTATTAACATTAAACCAAAATCACAGTCTTTCTCCAGCCTTAAGTGAAGTGCTTTTGTTACATGAACCTGTCCACACACCGCTGTCTGAACCCTGCGATGTCACATCTCTTGCTAGCTTGTTTTTTTTTTTTGGTGTTGACATTCTGCAAGATGGTCGCACCTATTGGTCGTGCTGGAAATAGTAGTGGAAACGGATGATAAGCAGAGTAAGCAGATTAAACTAGGCAGTGCTGATCAAATCAAACACACATGGTGAGTTCAAATCGACTGTTACTGCATTGACTGTTTCTCTAGTACCTAATGTAAGCATCAGCTGAAATGATTCATTTAACACAGAAACACAACTTGATTGTTGTCCATCTTCTTCAATGGAGCCACACTACTGAGAGATCAACTCAGCCAATATGGCACACAGCAATGATTTCAATTTAGGACTCTTTCACTGGCCATGCAAATGTTGCATAAAGATAATAAAATCAGATTACATCAGTTTTAAAGTGGAAGTTACATTTTCTAAAATGCTTTAAGGTTACGTACAAAATTCCCAAACAGCAAGCGAGAATTCCATACAGGTACTGCAGCCATATGTTCTCATATTTTCGATTTCAACATTTATTCAGTTTAGGCTGTGCCACATTCATTATTTTCAAGTCTTGTATTTGAGTCCTTTGAATCTATGTACATTTCAGGCTGGCTTCAGAAGTGAGTCAGTCTCCATAAGTCCCCGTGTTCAAATCAACCAAGGCTTCAAGTTAATATTTGTCATTTTGATTGACAGGTGAATGCCGTCACAGATAGCTTGTTTGACTTCATTCAGCCTGCCTCAGCTACACCCATGCTCCACCTCTTTAGCCATTTTTGGATTACAGCATGGAGACTGCGTCCAGGTGATTACACACTAATGAGAGTGCAGCTATGAATACTATTTTCCATTTCCACCATATTCTATAAAAAGAGCCCTCCATAGGTTTGACATACTGGACCTTTGAAAAACCTGCTCACATAAATAATATCTAGAAATCAAATTCATTAACTGGTTCCAAGATAAAATTGAAGGGTCACAAGACAAATACCAGGATAATAAAACAGAAGGGAAAAACTATTTTTTTCTAATCTGTCTTTTATTTCTGTGAATTACTGGATCATTTCAGCACTTTAATCATTGTTATATATCACTTGGCTTGGCTTCCTTCAATATTTCACTCTGCGACTCACACTTTATTAAGATATCTGCCTATAACATGACCTCAGATGAAACATGTCCTCTGCTGACATGCACTGTCCTGCAGCCTCCACATCATGTGATAGCCTGCTTGCTTGTTTTTGCATGAATCAGTTAGATCAGGCTCAACTTCACAAATACCAAAAAGAAAAGAGTCTGTGTGAGCCACATTAAAGTAGCAGCCTGCATTTACCACGGAGTGGGTCAATTGGTTTCACTTAATCAATCTTGGTGACCAAGCCATGAATGCCCCAGTTCACAAAAGTCCCAGCCCTGTCTGCTGCAAACAACATGACCCTTACCTCCTGTTCATAATAAATAATAACTTTTATCAAATACGTTTTGGGATTCAATTCTGCTGTATGTTTATATTTATTCATCATCCAGGCTCAGAATCATGTGGGATGAAGATCCACACATTCCTATACCTTTCACATGTAGGACCATTTGAGTCACTGGCTACATGGCCTCAGATCTGCTGTGTGGCCACTTGATTAAATGCATTAAATACATATGAGTTCTACATATGACTTCTCCAACACATTTCCAATCAAATGTGTGTGTGGTTCAAAGTGCTTGGACACACTGTGAAACACTTTCTTCTCCTCTCCTCTCTTCCTTGTAGCTATTCATCCCAGTGTATTTGACAGGATGTTTCATACTCACAGAATCACCCTGATAAATGCTTTGCAGTCTTTTGGCCTCTGCTTCACAAAGCATGGAGGTTTCACTAAACAAGTGAAACACAAACGTTTGCTCAAATGCTAATCCAATTTCAGATGGAGGGAATTATTTCCATACAATTTCAACATGCATTTTTCGAGTTGTGGGGGGCCACTGACTGTTTTGGCCACCATAGCCAAACCTCAGTAATCAAGATTATGAGGGGGCATTTGATACAGAGACATGGTGTATAAGCTGTCAGTTTGCCGAGACTTTGGCTTTCCACACAGTGTGCCAAACAGTGCCTGATGTGTGGCTGACATCTCAGTTCAAATATGAACTGATCTGCTTCATTTGGAATTTACATGTGTCTCCATGTGGTTCAGGATCCCCACTTCAGATGCACAGATAACATTTCATCAGCCCTGAGTATACACAGAAGATAGAAACAGATCATTCTACTGGCAAACACTGAGCTCCTGAGGAATGAATAGTAAATATGTTCCACGCTATTAAAGATCACACCTCATTTTATCAGGCACTTTGTAAGCAAATTATATTTAGCATTGAGCTACAACGAGAAAAGAAAATCAGTCATACTGAGCTCAATGAGAAATACAAAAATAAAGTCAAAGACTTCCAAAAGTTACAACCATCACTGGAAACATAGCTAATTTCTTATGGTCAGATATTTTTTACTGTTTGCTGGCGTGTTACAGCTCTGTCGAAAGCATCGCTAACTTGTTTTTTCACAGGCGATTACAGCAAGAACAAGACAGGCTCACAGGCCAGTAGAGCATGAGATCTTCATGAGGCTGAGAGCCACCTCTGGGATCAATGTTGCCATTTTCTTGATCAAGCAACGCAGATCCACCATGCAAGATGCATTTCATTTGCTAAATGGCTGTCTGAAGTGCCTATTCATTGAGCAATTTTTCACAGGAGTAAAAGTGGATAGTATGATGATGATGATGATGCTGAGCGGGCTGAATAACATCTCTAGTCTGCACGAGATCCATTTGGTACATTTGGTACAATGTTAGTATTATATGAGCTGATAGCTTTCACTTTCTTAGTTGAACTTAGGTCTGCACCACAAATAAACCTCAGCTTTACTTTTAATTTAACTGTACATCACATCACACACTTTACAATGTGCTGTTCTTAAAGTAGTAACAACTGAAAGGCTAACAGCTAAGATAGAAAGGTAAGGATCAAAATTAACACAACAGAGGAACACAACAAGAGGTTCATATGGGAAAACGACAGATTACAAGTCTCAGCACTGTCCAAGCTAACAAGACCTGGACCTTTTTCTTTGTGCGTGGCTAACTGGGTTATCTTGATGTGAATATTGGAGCCTGGATTTCTTAGTTCCTAAAAGTATCCTAAAAGAGCAACATGTCCTGTTGATTCCCAGTGAAGTCAATCATGACCAGCACTTTGCAACACAAACCTTTTTCAGATATGAAAATGACCCCCCCCCCCCCCCAAAAATCCCAAGAAAATCTAATCAGTAAATTCAAAACGTGCTAATTTTGTCAAATTTGTCATCAGTATTTAAAGTTTTATGCTAATAAATAAAAGTGTATTGTGTTATTCTCAGCCAATTGCACAAGTGTGGATCATTATTATTTATTTTAAAATAAGAGCACACTGTTAAAAAAGATAACTTCATCTAAGATGAACAAATCAAAGCTCTGTTGGCAAGTTAGCTGGATGAGAATGAATTAATTATCAGTCTGGACAGGTTCCGTGTGTTTGAAGAACAGGAGCCTGATCAGAGGAATGTACAAACAAGGGCAAGTCAAACCAGTTCAAACTCACTGCCGTCTTTTAAACACATGGGTATCACAGAGACAATCGTGGCATTCCCTGGGAGGGGGTCAAAACTCTGACCAGGAGTCAGTGAACGGAAGGAGTACGATCAAGGTGAACATTCACATCTGAGACCTCAGAGAGTATGAGGGTGGCGGTGGTTCAGGATTCTCAGGAGATGCATGGTAGCTCGGTGTCACTGAAATGTGAGTGTGTGTGAATGAGAGGCAAAAAGCACACTGGAGCTGAAATGCTGGCTCCATATACAACTACCTGTTGACCTGTTGAAATGTGATCAAAGCTCCATGCTTTCGTAGGTTGCATTCACAAATAAGTCAGTTCAATTGATTAGCTTAAACTGTGAAATCAAGTCAAGTCAATCCATCCATTATCTGTAACTGCTCAGTGTCTCAGGAGGAGCTGACCCCAGTGAGAGGTGGAGTACACCATGGACAGGTCGCCAGTTCATCACAGGGCTAACAACCTGGAGACAAACAACCATTCACACACATGGACAATTCAAAAGAGTCAGCAGTTAATCTGCATGTCCTTGGAGTGGAGGAGGAAGGAGCACCCAGAGAAAACCCTACTGACAGGTACACTGCACCACCGACTGCCCCAAGTCAAGTCACACTATATGACCCCACCAGGGGAAATTTGAAGACAATACAACACGATAGAGAAGGACAGAACAGACTGACAGAAAATAGCTCCTCTCCAGTCAGGAGGCTGATGGTCCTTTCAGACACAACATGACAACCGCACTGCACTCTGTAACCAGCAATAATCACATTGTGTCTGAACGGGCCATTACTATAAAAAGGGATGAGATTTGAAGCAGTGCTAAGCTCGTAAGTGGACCTTAAGTTCAGCTGCTGTTGAGACAGTGACACATACATGAGGGGTTTGAAATCTAACAAAGCATCTATCCATCAGATCATAGAATATCTGATATCAATGGCCGAAACGCAAAACCTCCTCTCTGCAAAAGGAAAAAAAATGTTGGGAAGAATCTGTATTTGTGAGACACTAATACCTAGTTGGTATTTGTTAACATAATAATGTAGTAATACAGTCCACAAACAGTGTGTGTGGTATTGGATACACTTGACAAACAGCAAGAAAATACATTGGGTTTTTTTTAAGATTTCTCAAAAAAGTAAATTTTGCAGATAGGAGGTTTTGCGTTTCAACCATCGATATATCAACAAGTGTGTGCATCAAACAAAGTGACACGAGGCATTAAACAGAGCTTGTAATGTAACTGATCTAAGTCATCACAGTGCACACCCATCCCCACATCTTCCTGTGTGTGTGAATGGTGCTCTTTGTAAAGATATAAATGGAAAGAGAGGAACATGGAGACTTGTTGAGTACATGTGGTTTTCTCTTGTCACTGAAACTCATGACAGATGACAGAACACATCATGTTGACAACACACACGACAAGTAATAACTGAAGTAATAATGTGAGTGAAGCTGCCCCCACTATAAGAACACAACAACATATATACTGTGATTATTCTGTGTGTGTTCCTGTCATGGTACAGGTGTAATATTGTTCTACACTACACTGCTTATCCTCATCAGGGTCACAGTCAGCTGGAGCCTATCGCAGCTGACTTAGAGCGAGAGGACAACCTGGACAAAGTGTCAGTCCTTCAAAGGACACAGAGACAAACAACCGTTCATGCTCGCATTCACACCTACAGACCATTCAGTCACCATTGAACCTGTTAAGGTACATGTCTGTGGACTGTGGGAGGAAACCGGAGTACCCAGGAGAACCTACAGAGAGACAGGAGAACATGCAGACTCCACACAGAAAGGTATACACTGCTGAAACTGATTCTTCTTGCAGGTACTTTCACCTGATGTTTGACCTCATCTCAATACTTCATTCATGGTTCTGATTCTGTCTTGTAACGTTAACAAGCAGTAAACTTCAATGTGAACAGACACAGGTCATAAGCAGCTTATGTATCCACAGTCATTGGATTTCCTACATTCCCCAGCACGACTGTTCGGAGAAGCAGACATGAGTCCCAGCATGAAGCTCAGTAATGAACTGCTTTGGATGGGGGCAGCAACTAAATACAGATTTAATACAGCAATTAAAAGTCTGCTGGGGGCTCAGGAGGTAGAGCATGTTGTCCACTATTCAGATGATCGGCGGTTCAATCCCCAGCTCCTCCAGCCTGCATGTGTCCTTGGACAAGATACTGAACCCCAAATTACTGCGCCAACAGTGTGTAGCTCCTAAAAAAAAAAAACTGATGAGCAGTTGGCACTTCACATAGCATCAAATGCCATCAGTGTATGAATGTGTGTGAATGATATGTAGAGATCTAGGAAGGTGCCATTTACACTACAGTGCACTCCATGTGTTACAAGTTATGTGTGTATTCAGCAAAAGTAAAAACATTGGGGAATATAGCTGCAGCATACAGTTACTCCATTACAAGTATACTGATGCATTCATATTCATGCAGCAGCAATTCAAGCAGCATTTTACTGCCGTAGCTCCTCAATGTGAAAATCCATAATAAATAGTACATGAACTAAATGCTCATTCAGTTCCCCTGAATGTTGTCAGCTTTTGTCAGTTTGAGTTAAGTGAGGTGAGATATCACACTGCCATCTGCTGGCCAAATTCTCCAGGAAGCTGACCTTTTTTGGAACACTGCACACCGTGATGAAATGCATGATGTCATGAAGGACGCTGACACGTTGCATACTGCCACTTAACCCTCCGTGCGCTGGTCACTGGGTGGTATGTTGTGTAGTGACCGTGGTGTGCTGCAGACTCATTTGAATTTCTGGTCTCGATAAACCAGTCCACAATGTTCAATATCATTCAGAAACTTTTTTTCAGCTTTGTGTCACCTTTATTTTATTTTACACCCATACATGTGTTTTAACATTTTACCAGGACAACAACCAACAACAGCCACAGCATGCAGGTACTTCTACCTTCCTGAAGCCAAACTACTTTGTGATTTACATTTTGGGGAAAAACCCTTAACTAGAAAAAAAAAAAACAAGACAAGAAAGAAAGAAAAGCAGCAAATTGATAAAGTGCATGTCTTAACTGTGAAGGAAGTGTTGTTCGGCAGCCTTCTTGCCCACTTGGCAACACACAGTATGGCTTTAATTTATAGAATACTCAATCAACCAAGACTTTCACAGACTGGACTAATCCAGGCACATCCACTCTGACCTGGCTTCAGCATTATTTTCAAATTGAAAGGCAAATATTAAATGACTGCTGCTGCTGGATTTGGCCACCTTTCAGTACCCTGTGATATCTAGTCCAGTTTCCCCTTTTTAAGTCAAACCACGTGTGATCCTGACAGGAAGAGGGAAGGCAGCTCTGCAGTAACAGAGCCGCCGTGCACACACACACACACACATTCAGTGCAAGACAAAAATGTTAAACACATAAATATACACAAGACACTGCGGCAGCCATCGACAGTCCAAACGTCAAATTTAAACAGTGCTCTCTAAAATTTGGTTTGTGGAAGGAGAGTTCATTAGATTTGTTCTGAGGTTTGAGGCTGGACAGTGAGTGTAATCACAGAAAGGTGAAAATAAATAATGCTTCTGACAAATTCCCTCCAAACTCCACTCAGGTTAAGGTGGATTTTCTGTTTCTGTTTAACATGAACACTTCTGATGAACACTTCCAGCGCCCTCTGGAGGACAAACTCTAGGATAGATGACACTGCCTGAACGAATTCAAACACATCTTTGGCATTTTAGTATCGACACGTGTTCCTTAACAGATGATGTGCAGATTTGGGGATGTTACAACGATTACAAAATTTGGAGAGCATCTTAGAATCCAGAGAGAACTTCAGTTTTTAAAGACAAATTCTGAGATTTAAGTCAAAAATGATTTATCTTAAGCATAGCAATGCTGAACTGAATAAATCATTTATAGTGGGGTTGTGGGGTTAGTTTGGCTTTGCACAAACTGTAGAACAACACACCAAACAGCAATCTTCTATTTTCTGCTTCACTGTTTAACTCAGCTTCACTGTGAGGAAAAGCCTTTGTTTTCATTAAATTATCATTATTATTGTTATAGTTCATTAAATTATCCGACTAACATAACATACTTTCATTCATTCCCTCATCTGGACTGTCTTTTACTTGAGCATGGCACTTGTCCAGTGTTCAAATGTTCATACTAACTAAAATGTACAGGTTCAGTGTGGCAGAGTTAACTGGACTCTAACTTAAAGGACAGGGTGAAGAGCGTACACGTCACTTAACAGTTCTAAGAAGGATACAAGGAGAGTTTTGACTGTATTTCTGTTCTGGAGTCAGATGTGAAGACATCGGGTTCATTTCAATATCACCACAACTGAACACGAAAGTGCTAAATCGAATGGAGGAATCATCACAAGTGATGCTCACTTCTGACATGCTTGAACTTTCTTTTCATCTTGTAGCTTCTATTTAACAGCTCATCCTGTTATTTGACTTTTTATATATTAGTGTGATGAGTCAGCAGCTGACCACCGGGTGCATCCTGAGCCCATGTATCCATACCACAACCACCAGGTAACTCTTCACACATACATCCTGAATCTCCCTCCTGTTCCCCTGTGTTGCTGAGAACATCGTAGTACTGCATGTTCCTGCGCTGTTCATGTTCTCAGGTGGATGATCAGTCTGTGTTACTTGCTGTGGTGAAGGTACTGCTGGGTGAACATGTTGAGCTCACTGTCCAGCCAGCCGGCCTTGTTCCTAACAACGAAACATACAAACACATGAATAATATCCACATTTCTGATTTTTTCAGCTCTCTGTGATTTGCACAGTTTCCTAATTGACAGAGAGTTTTAGCCTAACAACTTGCTAAAGCAGCTAACTGCTAAATAACTGCTGCAAACTGAATCTGCTGTTATCAGGCAACAGAACCGGGCTCAGCAGCTGGACTGGAGCGGGTTCGAGCACAGCCTCTGAGACAGACAGGGAATAACATTACACTACCAAGGTTTACAGACTTTATGATGGAAAAAAGTAGCGAAGCGCTAACTGTAGTTAGCTTGCTCAGGCGTGTAGCTAACTGAACTGACTCAGCCCCAGGATGCCAGGAGCCAAACCCGGCAAGAAAACCACCTCGGTGGGCTGCTGTGTTCTAGAGGTTGTGTTCGGTCTCGACAATGACACCAGCCACAGTACATACAGGTGTGCACATATTGGCTATTGTAAACACCCATCAATATCTGTGACAAGTCTCTCCATATCACAAACACACTGTCTGGCAGTCAGTACACGGAGTGTGGTGAGGTTCTTACCGCAGCAGTTTAGCTTTACTCTGTAGACTGTCCAGCAGTTCGATCTTGTTGTTCATGTCAGTGATCTCATCCTCAAGGTTCTGACGGGTGACGTCTACCTGCTGGCAGAGCTGAGCAAACACACCTGCCAACTCCCTGAGAAGCACAGACAGCAGGGGCACAGACGGGTTAAAAAAACATTACAACAACAAGTTAAATATTTACTCACATTGGTGGTGGTGGATATGCTCACTGCTGAACTTGGTGGCTGCAGTTGGATCCAGTGTAGCTGACGATGAGCTGCAGCTTCTCACTAGCATAGTCCACAAACTGTCTCTTGAAGGCTCTCTCCTTGGCCTTGGTGGTCCAGGTGAGCCGCTCATAAACGTAGAGGAGTCCGTATAGACCCACCGACAGGGCAATCAGACGCCAGCCCACTGCCTTCCAGATCTACACACACACAAACAAACAAACAAACAAAGTTTTAGGTGTGGCCACCGCATTCATCCATATCTGTGTGTGTGTGTGTGTGTGTGTGTGTCCTCACCACGCCACCAACCACAAGGACACCCATGGAAGTACGGGAGGTAAGGGAGGCAAGACCAGTCACCATGGAGACCATTAGCTCTTCCTGGGTCACAGAACCTTGTGGGAATGGAGGCATGCTGGTGCTGACTGGAGTGAGGGCCATGGGCCGAGGGACCTACAGGGAGACCAGAGACGGACTCAGTGCTGCTGAAAGCACAATGCTTGCACTATCATGGGAGACAGGGATTATGTTCCTGGAAGTGTTACCTGGTCGTTGTAGCCCATTAGGGCTCGCCGGGTGTTCTTGGGCCCGAGGAAGCGGTTGACCAACATGGTCCAGCCAAGAGAGAAGTGGAAGCTGATGTCCTCCTGGAAGTCACTGCAAAGCTTGTCACAGGCCAGGTCATAACTGAGGCTGAAGCACTGACGAGGAACAAGCTTGTCTACCTGCTCTCTGACCTGGCCGGGCAGCAGAGGCTTCAGTCCCTCTGCGCATGCGCGCATGCGCGCACACACGCACACGCACACGCGCGCACACACACACACACACACACACACACACACACACTTTTAGTTATTCAGCAGACTCTTTCCTCCAAAATTAAAAATAATAATAAATTACAGAGAAGGAAACAATCAAGGTACAGCACGATAAGAAAGCGTTAGTGCAACAATAAAAGCTATGACAGTTCATAAAGGTTGTCCAGTTGTAGGTAGTGCTAGGAGAGGAGCTGGAGGTCTTCAGGAGTTTTTTTAAACGTATAGATTGACGCCCCTGATCTGGTAGGAACTGGTAGTGCGTTCCATCAACGGGGAACAACAGACAAAAAAAAGTTTGGATTGTCTTGAGCAAGTGGGTGGCAGAGCCAGGCATCGCTCATTGGGGGAACACAATGGTTGTGAGGTAGCATATGTCTGTATAAGGGTGTTCAGGTAGGTAGGTGCAGAACCAGAGACAACTTTGTATGTGAGCATTAGCGCTTTGAATTTAATGTGGGCTCCAACAGGTAGGCAGTGGAGCTCAATGAGCAGCAGGGTGACATGTGACCTTTTGGGTTGGTAGACTAGGCGCACCACCGCGTTCTGGATCATCTGAAGAGGTTTCACTGTGCAGGCTGGAAGGCCCGTCAGGAGGATCTTACAGTAGTCTAGTCTTGTAATGACCACAGCTTGTGTCAGGAGTTGAGTAGGAGTAGTAGGAGTTGAGCTGGGGCCTAAGTTTTCTGATGTTGTGAAGTGCAAAGTGGCATGACCGGACAACTGAGGCAACATGTGCCATGTGAGCGGATAATTGTACGCAGGGTGGTGGTGTAGATCACACACACACACACACACAGATGATCTACAGTGTGCCTACATCCAGAGGGCAGGTCTTACCGATCATGTCGGTCTGCGTGCTCTGCAGGGCACTGGTGATAGAGGTGGAGCACCTCTCTGACATGTTCTTGCCCAGACCCTCCTCAATGTGGCGGTGGAGCTCCTAGAACAAGAAAAAAAACATCACTTTAAAAGAATATGAACACACACACACTGTCACTTTAGCGCACATGCGCTCTACAGCACAGTGACGCAGCAGGTGGAGGCAGCTGTGTAAGAAGCAGGCACCCTGTTAGCTGTGTTTTACCCTCTGTAGAGACAAGGGAGACAATGTGTACATGACTCGTATGAGAGATCTGAACAGCTTGAGAATTTTGGTTGTAACAAAGAGAGAAATGAATTAAATTTATCAATACTTAAATTGCTTGCATCCATCCCAGTGACTCTAGATCAGTGTGGTCATAAATGCAGTCCTCATGATACTCTTGTGCTCTGTATGTTAACCACTAAGCATGTGGATCTGGTGCTTCAGTCAGGTTCAGGTTCACACCTTTGGGAGAACTGTCCTCTGGCCTGTCATGCTGTCACAGATATGAATAGAAGAGCTCAGGCAGGAGCAACATTTTTGGCCTTTAAATAAGATTGCAGAGCTGAAAGAGTACACCATGACTCAGTCTGGAGTACTCTTACATAACACAGATTACACCGGCTTTATGCAGGTCCATGGGCCAAAAGAGGGCCCGGGGTGAGCTTTGCAGTGTGTGCTGCAAGTAGATACCAGACTGACAGATTGACAGATGTATGGGGGTGGAATATTTCTGGGTGCATACCTTCACAATGATTCTTGAATCCTGTCATGTTCTGCTCAGATAGAAATGTCACTTACCAATACAAAGACTAGACATCTACATGCACAGTGTGGATCATCTCTGCTTTGGTATAGGAAATATTTATCTGTGTGCGTTCAGTGACTACGCAGTCAAGAATCGCCTGCTGTGTTTGTAAAGGAGCTAATGTGTGTGTACAGATAACTGCTGACATGCACATACTTTGTGAACCTGTATGAGAGGAGAGGCTGTGCTGAGAACAAGGACTGACTGTAATCAGCGACACCTTCATCTAACAAAGGTCACACAGGTTCTATGGTCATCTCATACATTTCAAATGAATGCCAAAAAGTCTGTTGTTAGTTTTGGGTTTGTTCTTGTCTAAAGTATGTCATGCAGACTCCGATGTAAAAGGTCAATGGACTGTACTATATATATATATATATATACATACATATACACATATACACACACACACACACACACACACTTTATATATATATATATATACACACACACACACATACATATATACATACATACACACACTTATATATAAGTGACCCAGACATCACTGAGAGAATCATTTCTCAAAATAAAAGGTTTTTCAAAATAAAAGATCGTACATACTCAGATAATACATAAAACGGAAATAATTAATTATTTCTTGTGCGGCCCAGTACCAATTAATTGATGGACCGGTACCGGTCCGCGGCCCGGGGGTTGGGGACCACTGCTTTAGCTGATAGATCGTACACACAGCAGCAGACATAAAGACAGAAGGCTTGAAGCTCTGTGAAGTTGACATTCTGTTGAACGTGTGTGTGGTAAACTCACATTCTTGTAGACCTTGAGCACTACTAGTGATGGGTGGAAGTCCATATGGAAGTCATCCACCAGCACATTGAGCTTCCTGATCTCCTCTGCCATCGCATTAGACACCTGAACATGAGCACAGAGAGGTGCAAAGAGTTTCCTTCAGTTTTCCATCTGCAATGCAACATCATCAGGAAGGAACTTTAAGGTAGACATGTTGAGCTTCACCTGTCTCTCCACCTCCTCAGTAATCTTCTTGATCTTGGCCTTGCAGTCCACGGTCAACAGGTCCAACTGCTTGTCTATGAACTCCAATCGGTCCTGGCGGTCCTCTTTGGTCTCAAGGCAGTAGACCCTACACACAAACACACAAAAAGAAGTATTTACTAAGTTGCAGTGTGGTCTATGATGGGCCCAAATAGTCTTTAAATGGAAATATAGCCATTACTTTTCCTTCCAACAAATGAAGGGAACGAGTGTAACTGTGAAATGCACATTATGTCCTGGAGACAAGCATAACCACTATATAAGCATAGTAATTATAATATCTACAATAATCCATGACATTTTATTGGATGCTAGTCTCACTTTCCCACAGCAGCGTTAAAATAGTTTAGATTTGTGTACTGTGGATTTCTGATATGTATTGTATTAAGTGTCCATTTTCATTATAATATTCAGATTGATTATAAATAATGGAGCACCAGGCTGCTCAAGGATGTTTTACCTTTAGTTAGCCCTTCTTTACTGGATATGATTAACCTGTCTTTATTATCAGGATATGTACCACAGTCCTTTAAAGTAGCTGTAATTAAACCTCTTCTTAAAAAGCCCACTCTAGATCCAGAGGTTTTGGCTAACTATAGACCGATATCAAACCTTCCCTTTCTTTCTAAGTTACTCGAGAAGGCTGTAGCTAATCAGCTGTGTGAATTTCTTCACAAGAACAGTTTATTTGAGGATTTTCAGTCAGGATTTAGAGTCCATCATAGCACAGAGACCGCACTAGTCAAAGTCACAAACGATCTCCTAATGGCATCAGACAAAGGACTCATCTCTGTACTCGTCCTGTTAGATCTTAGTGCTGCATTTGACACCATAGACCATCAAATTCTTTTACAGAGACTGGAACATCAGATTGGCATCAAAGGAACCGCCCTAAGCTGGTTTAGGTCGTATTTCTTAGATCGATCTCAGTTTGTTCACGTCAATGATGAATCCTCCATACATACCAAAGTCTGTCATGGAGTCCCACAAGGTTCTGTACTAGGACCACTTCTATTCAGTCTATATATGCTTCCTCTAGGGAACATTATAAGGAATCACTCCATTAATTTTCATTGTTATGCTGACGACACCCAATTATATTTATCGATCAAGCCTGATGAAACTAATCATTTAGCCAAACTGCAAGCGTGCCTTAGGGATATAAAAAGTTGGATGACCTACAATTTTCTGATGTTGAACTCATATAAAACTGAAGTTCTTGTAATTGGACCCAAACACCACAGAAACTCTCTTTCCGGAGACTTGGCCACCTTAGACGGGACCACCCTGGCCTCCAGCTCCTCCGTAAAGAACCTTGGAGTTATTTTTGATCAGGATTTGTCCTTTAATGCCCACATAAAACAAATTTCAAAGACTGCATTCTTCCACTTACACAACATTACCAAAATCAGACGCATCCTGTCCCAAGCGGATGCAGAAAAACTAGTCCATGCATTTGTTACTTCTAGGCTGGACTACTGTAACTCTCTATTATCAGGCTGCCCCAATAAGTCTCTTAGGACTTTGCAGCTAATTCAGAATGCTGCTGCACGTGTTCTGACAGGAACCAAGATCAGAGATCACATCTCACCCATTTTGGCTTCCTTACACTGGCTACCTGTTAAATCTAGAATAGAATTTAAAATTCTTCTCCTTACATACAAAGCTCTTCATGGCCAGGCACCATCATATTTAAAAGAGCTCATAGTTCCCTACTACCCCTCTAGACCACTGCGTTCTCAGAATGCTGGGTTCCTTGTGGTTCCCATAGTTTCCAAAAGTAGACTGGGAGCCAGAGCTTTCAGCTATCAAGCTCCTCTTCTGTGGAACAAACTACCTTTCTGGGTTCGGGAGGCAGACACGGTCACCACATTCAAGACTAGACTTAAGACTTTCCTTTTTGATAGCGCTTATAGTTAGGGCTGGCTCAGGCCTTCCCTTAGTTATGCTGCCATAGGACTAGACTACCTGCTTTCTCGTCCAGCAGGTTCTCATGGATCGTGACTGCTGCTGTGGTCTGCTGCTGACGTCCACGCCTTACTGTAAACCCTCTCTCTCTCTCTCTCTCTCTCTCTCTCTCTCTCAATGTAAAGCAGTTCGATAACCCTTAGAGTCCGCATAAACGGGGCCTGAGGTTTTATTGTTCTGTCAATCATTATCTCTCTCTCTCTCTCTCTATCTATCAATGTAAAGCAGTTCGATATCCCTTAGAGTCCGCATAAACGGGGCCTGAGGTTTTATTGTTCTGTCAATCATTATCTCTCTTACACCTTTTCTTTGGATATTACTAACTACACCTCTTCCCCGGAGTTTCTGTGCTTTCTCGTCCAGCAGGTTCTCATGGATCGTGGCTGCCGCCGTGGTCTGCTGCTGACGTCCACCATATTTAGCATTACATGCCATATATAGTCATTATTGCTACCATCCCAGCTACAGCTTTGTTGGTTAATGACTTATTGCTGCTGTGCATCTGTGTTCCACTGCTACTGCAATCACCTCACCATTTATTGTAATTCATTGTAATTGTACAATATGTTTGTGTTGATTGTTCTGTACATGTGACATCCATTGCACGTCTGTCCGTCCTGGAAGAGGGATCCCTCCTCTGTGGCTCTTCCTGAGCTTTCTTCCACATTTTTTTTTCCCTGTTAAAAGGGTTTTTTGTGGGCAAGTTTTTCCTCACTCGAACCGAGGGTCTAAAGACAGAGGGTGTCACTCCCTGTACAGATTGTAAAGCCCTCTGAGGCAAAATGTGTTTTGTGACTTTGGGCTATACAAATAAAATTTGATTTGATTTGATTTGACATGTATTTTACATTCCGTCAAAGAGGGATGGAGGTTTCCCTGATACATTGGAGAATTCAAAAAATGACTTGAAAGTAATGTTACTTTTCAAAGTAACTAGTTACTTTTAGGATTTGTAATGTAGTAACTTGCTCAACACTGGTTCACAGTGATAGTCTGATTTTCACTCCAACTCACCTCTGCTCTTGTGCAGCAATGTGCACAGAGTCCATGATGCGGCGCAGAGCTTCAGAAATCTGTTTGGCCCTCACAGTGTGCTGCTCAAACTTGGTCTTCACCGCTGACTGCGAGATACACTCCTACGCACAGCAGTCACATCAGCAGACATTCAAGAAACCCAGACATTGGCTAACTGAGATCTGAATCATTTTTTTATTTCACACAAAGAATAACACAACTAGTCAAGCAGAAGCCAAGTTAGGCCTGACATATCACCCTGTACAGAGAAATGGCCAGAATGTCTTTAGCTTAGCACAAATACATACAGGAAGCATGGGGAAACTGGTAGTCTCCTTCCATCTATACTAAGTGTTACTGAATAGTAATACTAAATAGTAATAAAGTATGGATACCCAATGATAACCATGGACATACTCCCAACTGATAAATGACAGTGTACTCAAAGCTGTAGCCCATTCAAACCCATTCAACCATCCAAGCTGTTATGTCTTACCTCGAATCGCCTCTCAAAGTTCTGGAACTCAAACATTCTGGCTTGAAAACCCTCTGCAAGAGCTCCACCTGAAACAACCACATGTCAGAATAGTGTGTTTAACAGTGATACCTGACTTACTGATTTGTGACTTTGTGAACAAATGTAAACATTATACAAACCTGCCCAGACATGTCATGTCAGACTCCCTACTGCTTTTCCTCAGGCATGCAGCCCTACTCATGGTCCACTTACCACTTCAGACAAATCACAATCTACTTTATCAACACTAACTGTTCACCTCCTATTCTGATGCTAGTTCATCACAAAGCAGAGCTCCACCGTGAAGAAGTTATTTTTGATCTTTAATGTCCACATTAAACAAATTTCAAGGACTGCATTCTTCCACTTACACAACATTACCAAAATCAGACGCATCCTGTCCCAAGCGGATGCAGAAAAACTAGTCCATGCATTTGTTACTTCTAGGCTGGACTACTGTAACTCTCTATTATCAGGCTGCCCCAATAAGTTTCTTAGGACTTTGCAGCTAATTCAGAATGCTGCTGCACGTGTTCTGACAGGAACCAAGATCAGAGATCACATATTCACACCATTTTAGCTTCCTTGCACTGGCTACCTGTTAAATCTAGAATAGAATTTAAAATTCTTCTCCTTACATACAAAGCTCTTCATGACCAGGCACCATCATATCTAAAAGAACTCATAGTACCTTACTACCTCTCTAGACCACTGCGTTCTCAGAATGCTGGGTTCCTTGTGGTTCCTATAGTTTCCAAAAGTAGACTGGGAGACAGAGCTTTCAGCTATCAAGCTCCTCTTCTGTGGAACAAACTACCTTTCTGGGTTCAGGAGGCAGACATGGTGACCACCTTCAAGAGTAGACTTAAGACTTTCCTTTTTGATAGCGCTTATAGTTAGGGCTGGCTCAGGCCTTCCCTTAGTTATGCTGCCATAGGACTAGACTGCCGCAGGATGGTATTGGTTGAAGATGCAGTCACATCTCCCTTTACTGAAGAGGATTTTCTCCACCACGGTCAGTTTTTAAGTAAACATTCACACACTTCAGTGGCATGAAAAGGCTGCTTGCTTGCTGGCAGATTTTAAGTACACTTGAATATCACATGCACATAGCAAACTGCTTACTGCAGGGCAGTTGAGGCCACGCCCCCTACCTGCACAGGTGATTTCTGTACCTGGACCACACTTTATTTCCAAAATTCAGCTTAACTTCCTGGAAATGTACCAGATTTTTGCCCCTTTGCATCCCTATTAATCACAAATTACTTGAACCTGCTCACCACACTTTCCTGTATTTTTAATACTATACATCCACATTGTATCATTTTGAACTTGTGATATTGGATATTGAAAAAGTATCAATACGATCCACACCTGCTTCAGGCATTCCTTGAGCCTTCTGTACACGAGCCTGGAGCACTTCCTTTGCAGAGACGAAGAAGATGCGGTCACTGGCCTGGGCCCGGTCCACCACACCCAGCTCGTCCACCAGGAAATTAGTGCATCGGTCCATGTGCTGCCGACGGACCTGACACAGCAACAGCACACTTCATTAAAAACCCAACACACAAGACTTTATTGACAGTGCTGTAAGTCCTGTTCAATGGACCACAGCTCAACAAGTTAAGCCACAGTCTGCTTTCTTAGCAGCAGAATATTTAATGTGACTACTCTGCCATTCAGCACTGAAGCAATGAGCAGAGGAACAGAGGAAGCAGAAGCACATTAGGCAAGAGGCACACAAGATACACACCATGGACAGGCTGCCAGTTTGTCACAGGGCACATCAAGGACAATTTAAGAGGTCCAGATTGCTCTGAGATGCAGATCTTTGGACTTATACAGACATAGAGGGAACATTTAAACGGTTTAGTTTAGTTTCTATGCTGCTTTCAGCCTTTTTCAATCAACACCCTGTGAATCAACGACAAACGAAGTACGACTGGACTGCCTGTGGCCTAACCTGGGCAAATAAAACAGTATCAACAGAGCTAGACAACAGTGGGGGAACTTGACAGACATGGGTACAGACATCAGTCAAGGAGAGCACAGGCCTATGAAGCAGAAGGTGATCCTCAGTTCACCACACATCGTGAAGGGAATAACAGTAACACCAGTTAAGCTGTTCACCTACCTAATCTAAGGCTACCGCTGAGTCAGCAGCACGGAGCTGTATAAACCGCTAGTGTATGATAGTACAACAGATGCACAGCAGGGATTTATGCATGCATCAAAAAAAAAAAAAAAAAAAAAGCACAGGCCACCATGTTTGTCATTGTGAGAACCCTGTGAGACTGTTTGAAGGTGGAGATGATTCGTTGGACTGACCTCCTCCATGTATTCAGGCTCTGAGGCTGAGGCGTCCCAGCGGTTGTTGAGGATAAAGATGTTGGGACTGGAGAGCCGCTCATTGACCTTGTGAAAGAAGGACTTTTCCTGTAGTGAGACATCATTTACAATTGTTTTAAAAGACAGGATTCTTTGTTTCAGTTGCGCAGACACAGGCACAATCATACATCATCGACTTCACAGACATATAGGCACACACATACACACACATATATCCACAGATATGAATACAGACACTCATGAACACACTAAACAGGTCTCCTTGAAATGTTACAGCTGTTAAGCTAAATCGTTGGTACATAAGGTTCTTATGGGGCCTTAGCCCCGATAGCTAAGATGTTGAACAGGTTTCTTCATAATGGCTTAGGAGCGAGGGAGGGTGCAGCCTCTCAGTTGGGGAGTGATTGGGCTTACGTGTTACATTAGGGGTTCTTTATGCGTTTTGTGTTACTGTTTAAGATCACTGACACTGTAAGTGTCGTGGAACAGCTATATTGATTGGGAAAAATGTGTAGTTTGTATCTTCAAAAGTAGTGGCTGATATAAATGGGCACTTTGTTATCGTTCAGGGCAGGCTGTATAATTTTCCAGTGGTTTTAGTCAATATCTATGCCCCTAATTGGCACAGCACTGGTTTCTATAAGGAACTGTTTAGTTGCATCCCAGAGTTGTGCACATAACATTTGATATTGGAAGGAGATTTCAATACTGTCCTGCAACTCTCTTAACCGCTCTAAAGTCCCAGCAGGCCCTCTCAAATCTGCTCATATTAAGACTTTTTGTCAGTCCAGTGGTATGGCAGATCTCTGGAGATCCAATACTGAAGGAGTTTTCTTCAAGGATTGAGTTTTTTCACGCAACTGGTGACTTTGTGGACTTCATTTCACCTCAGATTGATTTTTTTCCTTGAAACTAACCAGCTGCCAGATATGTATTTACCTTATGGGCAACACTAAAGGTGTACTTGAGGGGTCAGATAATAGAATACACAGCTCAACTGAACAAATGCTTCATAGAATTAACCACGCTTATTCATGATGTTGATCAGTAGGAGGGAGCAGCAGCAGGGCAGGGTAGCAAGGCATCAGTTAGGAACAATAATATTGATTGAGTATTTCATCTTCCATAGGGGAACGAGGCAAGACTGTCCGCTTTCCCCTCTTCTATTTAATATTTAATCTTTGCAAAGTGCCTGGACACAGTCTCACAATTTAGTCTAGCCTCTGGTTATGAAATCAATTTAACAGAGTGTATTCTTCACCATAAACAGAAAAGCACTGACGATGTCCTTTGACTAGAGTCACAACTGTCCCCTAACATATTTAGGAGTAAAGGTAACACACCACCACAAAGATCTGCTCAAACCTAACTTTAGATCAACCCAGGAAAGATACCAATCACTGGTCAATGCCTCGATTATCTCTGGCCGGTTGCATTCACTCAATTAAAATGGTTATTCTACCAAAATTTCTAGACTTATTCCAGACAGTTCCCATTTTCTTGCTGAAATCCAATTTTAAAGAACTAGATAAATATATTAACACATTCATTTTGAATAAAACTATACCACGGTACGCAAATCTATCCTGAAGAAACACAAAACAAAGGGTGGTCTTGTGCTGCCAAACTTTCTATATTATTACTGAGCAGCCAACATTCATAAAGTGACTGTTTGGTACCTATCACTCTAGTAAATATATAGGCACAGCAACACTTGTGAAAGGGGAAGGTCTAAATTGGTCTCTCAAGGAACAGCAGGCATGTTCACCAGTCTCCATAGCCTCTGTTGTGTGGCCCATTACCATTAGCGGTGTGGGCCCGTACAGACAATCCCATAGTGAGAGGCACTCTATGTATGGACCCAACTTCGTAAACACTTTGGCCTTATGCAAGCTTTGGTGTCAATGCCCTTTTTAAACCCTCTTTGCTAGATGCAGCTTTTCAGACCTGGTTTGGAAAGGGATTACACTGTGTAGGGGACCTATTCATTAATGGACTGTTTGGCTCTTATGACCAGTTTGTTAAAGAATACAGAGTAGCAAAGTCGTCACTTCTTCAGGTACCTTCAAGTACGTAATTTCACTTGTACATTTTTTCCATCATTCCCACACAAACTTTTAGCCTGCCCACTTTATCAATGTCTGAAGCTTAAGTCTCACATACCAGAGTGTGTCTCAGTTATATAGTATTATCCAGGATATGAAAGGTTATTCTCTCCAACATCTGAAAGAACGGTGGGGTGAAGACTTGGGCATGGAGCTTTCAGTGGAAACCTGGCAAAGAGCTATCAAAAAATATGCACATCCTCAATTTGTGTCAGGCACAAATTGGTTCAATTTAAGATACTCAAGCACCTGCACCTCTGTGGAGTCAGACTGGCTCAGATATACCCCGGCTCAGATCAAAACTGCATTAGATGCCATCAGGCCCCTGCCACTCTGGGACATATGTTTTGGACATGCTCAGTTGGGAATCGACCACACCTCCATCCCATTCACGTTGGGTCTGTGAGGTGTTGGCAAAAAAACTTGGCATGACTTTTTTTTTAGAATCCTTTATAAGTGAATTTGATGCAACCGTGCAACCACCTTGGATCCATAGCTCTCCACGTCTCTAAAAAATATGTAAAACATTAGCATTGACATTCACTCCAGCATTTATTGCACTTCATGTAACAGCACACACAGATCCAGAGGTGACTTACAGCTTCCATCTCAAACTACACAGACTATTTGCTTTGTCATGTCTCACCGTCTGCATCAGTGTGGACTCAGAGTTGGCCACCAGAACAAACACATCAGCATCTAGGCAGAACTTGTCGATCCAGCTGTCCAGTTCTGTGGTGACATCGATGCCTGGGCTTGAGGGGGAAACAGGAAGTAGAATGAGTTGCAGTCCTCGTCACACCACCATGGTGAGGCGTGAGGTGTGTGTGTTTTCTCAGTTCAGCTTCAGAACTTTTCATGTAATGAAGATGTTACATTTAGTGAACAGTCCATATCACCAGCCTTATGATTGTCACTTCTAATTATGACATATATTCTACCATTATAGTATAAGCAGCATATTGTGTAATAACTACATATAGGAGCTGAGTAGAGCTCATGAGTTAAACGTGATGGATGTGAATGAATGTGCTGATTAAATCGTGTTCACTTGGGTCTGACCTGTCCACCAACACCAGATCATCCCTGAGCAGAGCACACTTAGCCTTAGGCCACATGACACAGACCAAGCTGCCAGCATCCAAGTCTTCATCCTGGTGGAGAGCGTGGGCCAGCTGATTCACCGTCTGTACACACACACACACACAGAGTTTACATACACTGCGAAGACAAGAACATTCACTTCCATAGACTGGAGTTGTGGAGATTGTCTGAGCTGCATGTAAAGACACTCAGTGACATTACCTTTATGCTCTTCCTCTCCTCAGAGCCTTCAGTGAGGAGGAAGGCCTCATTGCCGTCGGTGCCCTCCACCCTCAGGAAGCAGTTGGTGGTGTGTCCTATTCCGGACGGCAGCACCTTGTCACACAGCATGGCATTGATCACTGAGCTCTTCCCATTACTCGTCCTGCAGAACAAACATCCCTGTCAGCATGCTTAATCATCCATACTCAGGTCAGATGTAACATTTGGAATGGGATTTAGAACTAGTGTAAAAAAGTTTAATCTAGTGTGGATAAGAAACAGATACACATACCTCCCAAAGAAGACAACCTTCATATGTCTGCGGGCAAGCACTTCTCCAATTCCAGCCACCTTGGCAAGGTAACCCCGGACCTCCTGGACCTGCTCCTCAGTGGTGACTGGGTCCAATTCTTCATTTTTGTAAGTATCTAACATATTGGGGTCACCCCAAAAACAAGGGTTCAATCATTTTTGTCATACTTGAGTACTCATCACTAACTCTCTCAAAAACAAAAGGTACCTTCCAGAAAACAGGCACTCTCCTTGATGTAGGCCCCCAACTGTTCAAAGATCCCGTTGATCTTCTTCTTTGCTGTGACAAAATGCTTGAGTGGTGATGCGTTTACTTCCGCCATCAGTCTCTTATCCTTCTTACCGTGGACTGCGTTGTTATTGGGTCGTGGAAAAACCAGAGACATGGCACTGGACAGAATATAAACCATTACAAAACACAGACACAAGCATGTCTTACACAGTTACACTGATATAAGACACAAACTTTACAGAAAATTCAATATCTATGAAATACCTTTGCTTCATCACTGCAGACAAGAGGTTTATAGTAAAAGTGTCCATCTTTAATTAGAATGGACCGCAAGTTATGTTTGGCCTGCTGCTGATGCAAACATGCTGTTCATTTCACTGAATCAAAGACAACAGGCAGGTGTCCATATCAACGTTAAAACAGGCTTTGTTCCATTTCTCCATTTCACAGAATGTCCTCTCTTTGTGCACAAAGGCACGAAACGTTTGGACAAGTCTAAAGCTCAAAAACTCTGAAGCAAAAGCAGCACACGTGAAACAGACTGCACACGTTAAAATAGTGGTGGGCTGCACTATGCACCGTGGTGCAAATCAGATGAATAATAATTACATATCTTTATGGGCCATTTGTGTGGTAATTACCATGAACAGGACACACATAACCGCTCTGTCAGCATTTAGATCAGTTTTTAACAGGTCAGTAAATAAAGTTCACTGTCTGTTTGGTGTCTGTTCACCACGCACAGATCCATTGTTAGATCCAATGTTTTAAGGGACTTGTGGATGATACAGTTTGACATTTGTATACTTGAAATATCAAATATATCCCTGTTAGCTGTCTCTGGAATCTGCACGATCTTCAGTGACTCATTGTTGCATGGACTGTGCGGACACAATGCCAGTCCAACACAAAGAACGTGATCAGAATACACTGTACAGCTCTGTGACACGGTGGCAACAAAAGACCTTACTAACTGTGAAGCTGTTGGACTGAAATGGGAGTGTGTGCAGTGTGTGAGGTGACGGCAGGCCGTTCCTCAGCTGTGACCTTTCACACACTTTGAAGGTAACACAGACACACACTCTCTGTGTCTCAGTGTTTTCGTCCATAAGCAGCCTCATCCACTGCATAACAAAGAGCCAGGTTAAAACATGACACAGGCACATCGACCTGAATCTAAGCTAAAAAAAAAAAAAAAAACTATTAGCGCAAGCTAACGTTAACGGAACGTTAGCCTCTGTTAGCTACATACCATCGAGCTGTAGATAAGTCAAATATCAGTCTTTGTTATTAATGTTCATTTGCTTTAACTCGCCTCGTGCTGACCTCCTATCTGACATGACAGCGTGTGAAGTTAGTGTCGGACAAAGCCATGCTACATCACAAGCTAAGTAGCAGTCCAGTGCACTTTGGCTAGCAGCTAGTCGTCGTTAGCTCGCACCAGTCTGGACTAGTTACCGTGACTCACCGTGGCTGGGGTCGTTCCTCACAGATAGTCCTCTTGCATTATGCCCCCCGGCTTTAAAACTCTGCAAGCTGACCAGCTATCAACGTTACTACGAAACAATGTGCTAATAATCAGGGTTAGCAATCGATGCTAAGTGAAGGGGGCGTCACCACGGGTGGATGTTTGGAGCGAGCGCCGGCTCACGAGCTGTTCTTCAGCGGAAGTTAGATAAACGATCAGAGGTCTCTTCCATGAGGCTGTTCCAGCACAGCACCAGCTCTTTTAGTCCTCCTTAGTCTCCTTAGTCATGGAGATGTTACGCTCTAAACAGACTCTACCTAGTGATGGCAGTGCGACACTGAAGCTTCGATACGTGCTTCAAACCCTGAACTACAATTCCATAGAGACACTGCTTCGAAGCTTGCTTTGGTGCGAAAAACAAGCCTGTGACGTATGACGTCCGAAGCAGAAACTGCTTCGTTGCCGGAATGGACCACCTGACCGGTCCTCGCTGGTTGATTGGTTCCAATCAGGCGAGTCATCGTTTCTGACAGGTGACAGGTAGAGACAGTTTGAATTTGAGCGCCTTCAACACTTTAGAAAAGTTTTATGCACACCAGCCTCATCAGTTCCTTGTGAGCGAGTGCTCAGCTGTGTCCAGGGGGTCGCTGCGTCTCCTCTTCTGTTCAACTTTGGACAGACTACGAGACTCAAAAAGGCGCACTGCTGCCCCCCCACAGGTCATTGTTATACCTCCACTCATCTTTCTTTTCAGTTCTGCGATGGAGAAAGTAGCTGTCAGTCATACCATTTATTCAGTCATATAAAACTCTACAGATATCAAGTGGTATCAATATTGGAGCTCCACAAAGCTGTCAGCTTGGCTGGTGTACTCCCAATTATTATATATTGTTAAATACTCACTTCTGCTGTGCAGACTTCACTTTACAGGCATGACAAGACACACAATCATTCTGAATTTTTTGATTGGCACACACCTCATTCTAAATGTCAAAACATTATTTTTTATTCCAAAGCAGTTGTTGATCAGTGCTGGATGTACACAATGACACACATCTTGGTGTCCATACCGATATGGCTTGATCTCCATCCAAATAAAGCACAGGGACACAGTGGAAATCTAAAGATTTATTTTGTATTACTTTATGCTCAGACAATCAGAAAATGACAACTCCTTTTCTTTTCACTGTCTTCTAATCTATTAAGTGATAATACAAACACCTAATGCAAAACATATCTAAGTTAAAAGGTGGTGAAACCTGCATTGTAGTGGTTCCGAGAGCCGATCTAAATGCAGGCAACCCGACAGTACTGAATGATCATTTAGTGAAATGAATCCTGGTGTTCTGTATCTGCGCTGCACCAAATCTCTACATCTCTGCCTTCAGTTTGGAATGCTTGTGTGGCGCATACCTTCAACTTTTCAGCTATCAGCCATAGGTGGAGACTTTAGATGGACATTTTTATACAAGTCAGAAAATGACAAATGTCCATCACTTTCCACACCCACAGCAATGTGTTCAGGTTGCTTATTGTGTATTGATTTGATTGATTGAAGCAAATGATACATTGATCTTAAAGGAGAAGCAGCACAGTGGCTGAAGCCAAGCTAGTGTTTGGCATAGTTCTTGATAATTCTGCATCACTCAGAGCAGGAACATCAATTTGGAATAGTTAGTGACGACGCTGCCTTCAGGTGAAATGCTTAGAGTGAGTATCCACAGTCTTGTCTGTACATTCTAACATGTAACTGGAATTCCCTTAGACTGAGGCCGGATTCAACATTCCAGACTGAGGAAGCAGAGATGGCATCAGAAAAGCAAGTGCAGTGTGAACTGGTACTTGCACTAGACATCATTCTGCTGTGAGCTAATCTCAGTAAAAAACTATGCAGCTACAAAGTACATGTGCTTCTTCTGACAAAAATAAAACTCTACACAGACATTTTCTCTGCAGTTAGATGGACAGTCACCTGTCTCTTCTGAGGTAGTAAATAAGTAGAAATATCATTAAAGGCAAGTATAGAGAACAATGTTTGACCCTGGGATACACCAACAGGACTTGTGTGTACCTGGTCCTTCAAAGTTGAATTCTGAACATAACCCCATCTTCAACAGTGGTTTAAAAAAAAATTGCCCAATTGTTACAGGTTAAAACTATGTCTAATGATTTTTGCACAAAGATATGACAAGATAGAGGTAGAAAGTTTGACTGAATTATAATGTCAACAATGTCTGCTGCTAAATAAAGAGTTTAGATTCATAAAATCTACCTTTATAGTTTCAATCTAATGGCACAAGAGCCAAAAATAACTAGAAGCAAATACAAATAAAAACAGAAACCCACAGTTCTGCGTGTTTGAGGTACAGATCAAATTCAACCTTTTCTAGAAATGTCATAAGTGCTTAAACCCTGTCAAGAGATTAGACACTCTTAGAGAGGCACAACAGTAGCATTTTAAGACATTGGTGCAACACTTGGAGGCTGGTTTCAATGCTAGGAAGAAATGTCCTTCAACGTAAAGTTCATGGAATTAAGGCGGCAGAAGAGAGATCCCAATCACTAGACTCTCCCTTAATATCTTATTTCCAACATCACATCACTCACAACATCCAGCAGGAGGGCTCCTCCATCTGCACCACACTTGACCAATTTCTCAAGTGGGGCGTCCATTATTGGTAGGCTGCCAAGTTAAGATCCATTTTTTTCTCATGCTGCAGTGTGACTCTGTTAAGGAACATTGAATCGACAGACCAACAGTTCTTCAACTGCATCCTTTCTCTGGCGTTCCTGAGCACGCAGGAGGCCAGGACAAGAGTGGGAGGTGGGTGGGGTAGCCTTTAGTCCTCATTACATCAGAAACACTTGAGATCCAGTACCACAGCCTTGGAGGAATGGGTGACAGTACAAACAGTGACATAGTAAAAAAGGATAGAAATAGGTACAAGTGCTCTGGAAGGCTTTTGTAGGATTTATGCTGCATTCTATTCAGAATTTTATTCACAGCAAGCAGGGTAGAACCTGCTCAGATCCAGTGGTCCAGTCAGAAACGTACAAAAGAGGTGTGCAGAAGAGACTTCCCCTAAATTACAGTGCTGTTCCCACATGTCCCAGGTCACATCATGTAGCTAGGGTTCCACCTTCTCTATGGAAAATATGGAAATATAGATAAGGTCTGGCTGATACAGATAGATCAACATATTGCAAAGTGCTTATGTTTCTTACTATGACATGAGGTGTGAGCATAGAAGTGGAACTGAAAATATTTTATGCGCCCACAGATTGTGGAAAGGTCTATAGTGAAAGCTTTCCATCTCTCAATCACAGGAAGTGTCAGAGTTCTTGGATGGTCATCTGCAACCACGATGTGAATTGTTATTTCTATAACAAATTACATGAACAACTGAGTGTGGGCTCTGCGGGATGGCTGGCAAGACTAATATCTAGAACACTAAAGAAAATATGTGCCTTTATTGATTTAAAAAAGGGACAGTGACCTGGGTAGCACAGAGTGTTGGCAACTGTACATTGCAGAGTTCTCAGTCCGACCTTTTAATATGACGGGTCATACGACAGACAGCTGCTACTCTACGAGACCCCGTTCAGAAAGGCACACTAAGGATGCTGGGAGTATGCTGGATGAGGGGGGAGTGACCACAGTCACCCATGGGTAGCCACTTGCAGTCAGTGTCTCACAAATCTCACAAACCATGTTAAATGACACAGTAAATTGAACATATGGAGTTCATTTCTTCACATTTCTTCTGAGCAACACGGTTTTGCCTGAACGGTACTTAGCATGCCAAATGTTCTAGTCCACGAGGTCAGAACTTGTTTTGCACATAGACAGCAGTGTGATTTGGTATTACCTGCCATGCTGAAAATGAAACCTAAGTGCATTTTAATATGTTACGGAATACAGCAAATACAGCAGCATGAGACTTTGTCACCATGCTGATATGACCTCATAAATGCAGTGAAAAATCTTCCAATGTGGAATTCTAACTTAGAGCTCTGTTGCTTTCTTTATTTTTTCTTCTTCAGAATTTCAGATTCTGATGTTACTCAATTGCTTTTGCAGGTCCAGTAACAGTGTGTGACATTTATTATTTACTATTCACTTAATAGTTTACAGGTACGGGTTGACAGTATCCTTAAGATTTGGTCTGCATGGCTTTGCTTCACAATACTTTACTGTTACTGACTGCCACAACAGACAGATACAAATAGACCACGAGGCCTAACTGAGTTCCACAGAAAGGGTTAAACTGACACCATTGAAATAATGGTTGATCCACTGATGCAGGTACACAGACACATCAGTTGGTGTGATGCTGATTACTGTTTGAATTCTGAGCTCTCGCTCTTCTTTTTTTTTTTTTTTTTTTACTTATACTAGCTAACTGTAACTGGACCGATCTTACACCAGCTGTTCTCATTCCATAAGGCAGTTTATACTCTAATTATTCTAAAATGAGAAAATCTCTATCAGCTTCAGTAAGGAAGGGGATACTTCTTAAACAATATACATGACAAGATAAAAGATTCTCTAACACTGTATCAGTTTCCATAATAAGCTAAAACTGGATGACTCTCCACATTGTGCAGCACCTTTGACAAGAGTTAAGTGCATCCACTGTTGGTAACAAGTCTGATGAAAAGAAGTACTATTCTATTTTGGTTGTAGTGAGACCATCTACATTTCCTCAAAGGTTCAAGCTTCCTTTTTAAATAATGAGGTAATACTGATGAGGTGATTTGTTGTGTTTAACAAAAAACAACTAAGATTAGCATCATTAGCACTGACAGGCTAAAGTGACACATTTGTTTTACAATAAAAGATGCCGCTCTCATGTTTTACCCTTTTCATGAGCAATCCATGAGCTTGTGTGAAGGCAACATTTGTGGGGACAGAACTGCTTACTGCTGAAAGGCCTGGTAGTAGTGAGGTAGGGAGCTGGAAGTGCTCATAGCAGGGCTGCTGTATGCCTGAGGTAGCTGGCTGTGGTTGTGGGCTCCGGGGCCCTGGGGTACATGAGCTTGGGGAGGCTGGAAGAAAGTGAAAGGCCCTGGGGCCTGGGAGGACAGCCCAGTAGAAGAGGATGGAGAGGAAGTGGTCGTGGTGGCAGGTGGGTAGCTCATCACTAACCCTCCCATCCCCATGTGAGGGCTGTAGGGCGGCAGGCTGAAAGGCAAAAAGCTCAGCAGAGGGCCGAGGTCCATGTTAGTGGTGCAGGACAGCTCGGTTGAGGAGATAGCAGGGCTCCTAGACAACAGGTGAGGGTCACTACCAGCACCCACCCCTTCACCCAGCACCTCCCTCTGAGGGGAGACAGAAGTAGAGGTAGAGGTGTTGGCCACACTCAGGTGAGGTGGGGGTGCACTCTGCAGGTCCAGCAGGAAACTGTCCACGTCAGCACGAGGATATGAGGTAGATCCGTGCTGGTACCTGGCCATGTTGCCGTAGGGCTGCTGCTGCGGAGTTGCGGGGGGCTGCAGATGATGGTGGTGGGGATGAGAAGACTGGGGGGTCATGTGGCGACCCACACCCATACTTGAGGACAAGGAGCCTTGCATGAGGCCATGAGGGTGCCCCAAAGCAGGGACAGGATTGGCCATGGGGTAGGAGTTGTACATGTCCCTGGAGTAAGTCTCCATGGGCTCCTTGGAGACAGAACTCATATCAGAGGTGACAGGGCTGGGCTCCTCCTTCACTGGACACTGGGAGGCAGGGGTCGGTGTAGCCACAGGCGTGCTGGATGTACAGGGTGGCAGCAACCCTGACTCCTGGGCATGGCTCTTCTTCAAGTGGCGGGTCAGGTGATCTCTGCGGCCAAAGCGTTGTGCACAGCGTGGGCACAGGAAGTCGCGGCGTCCAGTATGCACCACAGCATGACGGCGTACATCCTTGCGAGTATAAAATCGCCGGTCACATCTCTCACATGAGTACTTCCTCTCTCTCACCGGCACAGCAGCGTTTGTGTTTCCGTCTGATGGTGGAGGCCTGTCAATATGGCTGCCAAGGTGCTCCAGCAGGGAGGGTGCCCCCTCTGGGCAGGGCAGGCCTGCTGCGGCACCGTGGGCTGCCACCAGGTGGCGTCTATAACCCAGCTGTGTGTTGTACTGCTTCCCACACTCCTGGCAGTGGAAGAGCTGCCTGCTGGCTGGGTGGCTCTCCTGCAGCTGGCTCTTCAGATGGTCCTGCTGGTGGAACATGGTCTAACAAAAGGAACAGTACTGGCTCTGCTGCTGCACAGGGACTCTGGCCAAGAGCCTGAGCAGATACAGACAAGACTCATGAGGATTCTCCAGAGAGCTGACCATCAGCCTACAGGACCTTTGGTCGTTTTGTTAACTTAGAGTGCTAGAATTAATCCTAAGTGCTGTTTGTTGACTGTTTGATGGTCTCTTGTGGCAATGACTAGTGGTCTGTCCTGCCTTACTGAGGCAAGCCTGTGTCCAGCACTTGGTCTCTGTGACAGCAGCTGCCATAGCAACCCCAAAAGGGCTGCGGTGATGAGGAGCTTTGAATGTTCTGACTGGTTCTGTGTGTTTCCTGAGGAGAGCTCTTGTGTTGGCCCACAGTCAGTTTTAGTATTCAGAAGCCCAGAAGACCGCAGTCACAGAAACTGAATCACAAAGTCAGCTCATCATTTTTACAGACCTGCAAAACAACAGAGAACAACACACAGTGTCACCTTGTGAAAAAAAAGCATGGCACAGCGTGGAGCATGGATCAGCTGACTTTTAAAAGGACCCGTATGTACGATATAGGTAGATCTTTTTAGCATACTACATATTATATAAAGACATAAGATATGATTATCACCATCATCGTCGTCTAAGAAGGGAGGGTTTTCAGTTGGTTGCAATCTTCACCACTAGATGTCACTAAATCCTACACACGGGACCTTTAAGTAGCTATCACCACATAAAAGCCAAACGTAACTTTCACATTTTTCTCCACAAACCTGGACAATAGATATTTATCTTCTGTATATATTTTGGCTACAGAAGACATAACGGTTGACCAATATTATCTCATCGCAGATATTTCGACATTGGCATAAATGTTATAGAAAAAACATTTACGTGTATAATTGTCAGTGCGTTTGTCCAGCTGTGGCATTTTTATATACTAGTGAGAGTAATAGGATGCAGCTCTTAGCGATCAATGCATTCAAATTGAATTGTCTGACAATGTATCTGTTGAATTAATCAATGTTAGGTTATGTTGAAGAATATTTAACTCATTTCTTTATTACAGCTATCAGTGAAAAATCATCCCTTTTTATTCAAATGTTCCTCTCTAAATAAATGAAAAAATAAATATCAATTAAAGACGCAAGCGGCATTGAACAGGCCCTCGCATCATTAGCACTGACAGGCTAATGATGCAATTAGCCCAATGCTAATGCCCGATGTGGCACCTCTGTGACTGTGAAAAGCTAACATTGGCAGCTACAGTTCAGGCTAAAGATGATGAAAATAGCCTAAAACCAGAGGTCCCACTATGTTGTTTCAACTGCCACCAGATGATCGGCAGCAGAAAAATCTGCTTGTCCTCATGTGGACAAGCTCTAATTGTTGAGCCCTAAAAAAACAATGTCTATTTTAGTTGCATGCATTTGTTTCATTGACCTGCAGTACTCCATAATACAGCAGAAGTTCCACTAATGAAACCGAGAAATGTATTTTTTCCCCTCCTTCCACAACATTTTTCCCCCCTTCCCTTCCCCATTTTGTGCCAGTGTTCAAACGTGAAAGCCTGATATAACAGAATGCATTATTTTGTGCAGTCATGGTTGGTCATGGTTTTTATCCCTAGCAAGATGAGTGACAATATTTTTAATTCACACCCTTGCTCTTATTCATGGATTATTCATTAACTCTAATGACTTAAAAAAAAAAAAAAAACGGCCAAAAAGAAGTTTAATGAGGCAGAATGGTTTGAAGAAACTTAGCTTTTGATTAACTTACCTCACTTTGTTTGTGGTGAGCTTTAGCGTGTCTCTTCAGGTTTGTGTTAAACTATTTAGTGACCATACTAATTTTCCTGTGATGAACAAAGCATAGCTTCTTTCTCCTTGACCTCATTATTACTAAGTAGAACAAACATCATCTCATTGTTAACTTGAACTTGTTTCATGTATACCGCTGAGTTGATTTTGGTAATGTTTAGTTTGAACAGAAAATCTCTTTGTACTGTATTAACTGAAAATCATTGTCCTGTTCCTATCCTAAGTTGTTAGAAAATGGCTATCTTGTAGGTAACAACGTTGTTCCTTGGTTAATTCAGTCATTACACACATTAAGCAGGGATTTGCTGTAAAAACTAGTGGAATAATACAATGTATGTATGCATGTATGCCATTCCAAGCCAGAGACTGCACATTGAAGAACAAATGTATCCACTCTCTCCCTGACATACTGCATTATAAAATGTTCTTAATGTAACTGGCTGCCTTGTAGATTTTGCACTATTGGAAGTCCCAGTGGCACCCCCAGCACATAAATATATACATTATGTGTGTATAGAAAAAGTGTCCTGACCAACAGATGGTGCAAATATAGAATATAGTCAGTTCTGCTGTCTGTCCTGCTTTCATACACACAAACACATGGTACATGTTGGTAGACACAGTCAGTGTTGGTTTGGCTTTACAATAAGAAAAATATTACATATGATCTTACCATACAGCATAAACGTATAAAGTGAGCGTGTAGGCCTGTCAGGAGAGGGATCGTCCGCTGTGAACAGCACCAGGCTTCAGAATGACCAGCTTCACTTTAGATGATGGTACTTCAGTGCCATTTGTATACTAAGACTTGTAGTCTAAACTGTTTTTCTATTGTAGTGTCACCTCTTGAACACGGAGAAGCCTCTCTGTGTCACTTCAGAAACACGAACGATGAGAGTCCCGTTAACGGACTGAGTGATGACTGCGCATCAGGAGTCCGGTGATAGGAGCTGGTAGTGCCATCTTGTGGGTCCTCAACATGGAGCTGCCATGAACCTTTAATCTCCACACTTTTTCTGCTTAACCCCGTTTTACTGTGTTCAACTAGCTGCGGACACTCTCGTCTCGTTGAAGGCAAATAAAGCGGGAAACACTTCCACCCAGCCGCGTACAGCTCGACTGAACAAACCTGGTGTAAAGTGGCAGCCTGCTGGGACTGGGTCATTACCGGACTGGGGCTAAATTTGACTGCTAGCCGCGCTGCGTCCACAAAATTCGGCGGCGGATTAGAAAATCGGCTCGGCGCTCGGCTGCTTGCGTCCGTATTCCACTGGCTTTAGATCGAACAGTACATCGTGTTAGCGGGCTATGGATGAAATAAGAGAGTTCGCCGAGACAGCGTGCTGCTTAAAAAACAAAAGATGAGCGCTCCACGAAGTTCTATCGGAGTTTGTCCTGCAGGAGCTAACTCCTGTGTATTTTACCGAGCGGGCTTAAAGTTCGGCTCGGGCTCAACAGACACGGACACACGGCTACTTACCGAATGTGCGCTAGTCCAGTTCTTCGTCCAGCCTCCAGTCCACCTCCACATCGACATTTTGGATCAACTTTAAGGATGTTTGTTAGAGTCCGGGCCTGGACTGCTGGGCGCCGCGCTGGAAGCCATGCATTCTGGGAGAGTGACGTCACAGCCAGGGCTCATAGTATATAGCAGAGCTCCACACAGTGAGTGAGTGTGTGTGTGTGTGTGTGTGTGTGTGTGTGTGTGTGTGTGTGTTCACTGAAGATCAGAAGAATGTATGTAAATATAGCTGAGCTGTAAAACAAAGTTAATATATATAAAATGACAATCAAGTGTATTTACTTCAAACAACATATTTTAAACAATAAAAATAGACTAAAATCAAATGAACTATCATCCAATCAAAGAGCCAGAACAACATGAGCAATATGACTGGTAAAATACCAAGGTTCCATGTTTTCTGAGGACTGAGAGAATAAAGTTGGAAGAACTCAGAACTGAAAGGATTCAGGTACTATCACTGAGGTGGTGCTGGACAGATGGAGCAACTTGCTAGTATAAAATTCAAAACTGAGGCTGGAATTAGATATCACACCTACATGTCTAACAGAATGACCAACATGTTTGGTCAGTGACACTTATGTTGGAATTGGGTGAAACACATTGATTAATTATTAAATCGACAAAAAGTATTATAGAGGATAATGTTCCTTACTTAACTCCAAATATGGACACATCAACACTCACAAAAAGTGCTCAATTATTTTTTAAATTCATTAATTAATTTTAAGATAATATATAATATATGCTTGTACTATTCTATTCTATTTTCTGTATTCTAATTAACATGACTAACTAATTAACATAACATGACTAATTAACCCAGTATTCATAATTGTGTTTTCATGAGTGTATAATCACCTTTTAGCTTAGAATGAGTCTTTTATAGCTGCAGATGCTGTCTTCCACGAGTCCACCATGTTGAACTTCCACGTTCCTCCAGTCATCTAGAAGAGGCAAACTAAACACTGACTCCACAGAGGGCACCCATTACATACACACTCTCCTGGAACAGAGATTGACTAGGCCCCAGGAAGCACATTTGGCTTTAAAGAGAATTTGACTTAGTGGCCAATTGTCTCATAAGTTTACATTTTGAAAGAAATTATCATATGATTGTTGTGTCACCACTCTCTGAAACGACTCATTTTATTATCAGAATTTGATCCTCGGCCCAACAATATTTGGAAAATCTAGAGTTGCATGATTAAATCACATTATCAGCATTCATGTTAGTGGAAAGCTAAACCAGAAGTTAGTGTCTCTTTATTTGTATTGTATGTATTTATTTGTTAAATTTAACTGTTAAATAAATGTAAACTGTCTACTACCAGTCAGAGATGTTGTCGCTCAACTCCATCTCCACTCTTGCATTGCAAGTTGCTAATTAGGTTATAAAACATGTCTGCCGCCTGGAAAACGAAGTGTGTTTGAATATGGCTGCAGAATTTCCTGTGACCCATAGAGGCAAAATCACTGTCAGACGTGACCTGAAGGGTTCTGAGATCGGAGGTGGAGGCATCAGAAGAATCAGATATACCCTCAACCTGGACAAATAAAGTCAAATCTCTTGGTATGCATACATGCATCACAAATATGATAATGAAATAATGCAAGGCATCAGTGAGCAGTGATGAGCATCCCTCAACCGGCAGACAGTGTACTCTGTCATACAACATCCTCACTGCACACCTTTATATCTGTCTTACCTCACTGAAAAGGCTCTGGGTTTTTGTTACATGATGTAATGACTTATGATTATCCAAATATCATGCTACTCTAAATGTGGCACATAGATGTGTTTATTTTTTGTCACTGAATCTTTGCATTGTTGTTTGTTACTGGTTAATAGTGAATGTTATGTGTTCATATGAGCATTAATGTGTGCAAATATGTGGATAAAAATCGATATCAGCCTTAATTATGTATCCGTTTTTATGTTATTTTAAATTAGACAGCATTTTGTTGTTCTACCAGATGGACTCCGTTGTTACATATTAGAAGCTTAATATATCAAATCTGTGCGCCGGGGGATGAAAGAATCGATCTAAAGTGTGCTATTCTAACATCAAATCTGATTATTTGTATGCAACATCTGTTCAAATGTATTATTTGCATGCGGAGGGCCGGACGCTGTTTTGTTGCATTCCTGCGGAGGGTTTGACCTTTGACCTGGTTGTTGCATTCCACAGAGGCTTGTCCTGCAGCAGCACCACAGCCTGAGCCAGCCCTGCACTCACACTGCTTTTATGCCACGGAGAGGCGATGTGTGTTGAGCTAGTTTGGACAAGGCACTGGACACAATAGCGACGTTTAGAAGAGCTAAGCAGCCGCTCGAGCATCGTCCTGAGAGGAGACGAACATCTTGTTTAGGCTCCACACACAGTTAACGTAGAGCGGAGTTAGCCATTTTGCTAAGCAGCTAAATCGCCATCGTATTGAGGTTGCTTTGTAGACACACAGCAGGCTAGCCGCAGACAGCAGCGCAGAGGAAATGAAGGACAAACAAAAGAGAAAGAAGGAGCGGACCTGGGCCGAGGCAGCTCGCATGGTAAACACTCTGTTTTGAGCATTTAGCGTGCTGCATGTAAATGATGTATGGATTAATGTGAGCTGACGGATCCAGATGTGTTGTTGTGTTTGGATATTCTCCTCACGACCACAGCCTGGGCTCTGCTACAATATCAGCTAGCCATCGATATAGCTGTGCTAAGCTGGCCAAAAGGCTAATGTTTGCTTTAAAAGTAGCTAGGCTGCACATTTTACCAGTGTTGGCTGTTTATTCCTGTTTGGTGACATACAAAGCTACGCAATGCAACATGCTAACGCTGGCTAGGACGCTAGCATCCGCCTCTCGCATTTAAGCTCTTTGTTTGCTAGGCAGCAGGCTAGCTATCCAGCTAGCCCTACGCCAATTACCATCTGAGGAAGCTGAGCAGCGCTAACTCAAAGCATACACCGGCGGCACGACGAGTTTACACTCTTTATGTGAACAAATGAGACATTAAGATGTGCACTCGTTAAACTATTCACGTTAATGTAACGCCAAACCTTGTGTAATAGCAGCTAATGTTGACCATAATACACGCTAACGTTAGCAAAGCTAGTAGCTAACGTTATCCACTAACTGAGCTATCCTTTGAATCCACATCGGCGGTAACGGTGCAGGAAAATAAAGTCCTGTGAACGTTCCTATAATAAACAGCCTCTGCCCGGACATGAACGAGAAGCAACGTTCCTATTTCTAAAGAATTGTAGTCCATGAAATGTAAAACAGTGGCGAGCTGGGGGCGGGGGTTCTTTCCACAGCGTATTAACTTTATTTAATGAATTAAAATGCACACTGACAGCTGAGCAGATGGTTACATGTCGAATAACGGCCTCTGTGATTCTGTAGAATTGTTGGTTAGGTGTGGTTTTCCACACTGTTTTCCTCAATGGGAGGGCAGTGAGTTCACCAGCTAGCTGGGTCTGCTTTGGCAGGATAGGCCTTTTCTTTCTACTCACAAAGCGGCTGGTAACCAGAACAAGTGCAGAGACACAGAGAAAGGAGCAGACAGACAAGCTCATTCACTGTCTCTTTACTAACACACAGGTGTAATGCACACACTGCTTTTGTTTCAGGAGTCTTTGAGAGCATTCCCTGTTTTACACTGACTGCACATGAAGTTCATGGGAAGGATTCAGTTTCACAGTCCTTGTTCACCATACACACTCTGACCACTGCATTAGGTGCACATATGTGCAGTTCTGTTGTTATAGAGTGTGAGATGACTCGTTTTTGTTCTCACTTGTGGGGGAGCACAGGGTTGTGTTTGCGCTGGGTCCTTTGCTACACGCCTCCTTGCCTTTCCCGTCTCTATCTACTGTTGTGTCAAATAAAGAAAAATGCCCAAAATATTCTGACAGCGGTTAATTCATCTTTCTGTTTATTGTTGTTGTAGTTAGTGGTGCTGTTGTACTGCAGAATATATATTAATATGTTTTTATATATACATTTTTGGCTGTAGCCACGTCTCAACTATTCAAACCGTATGTATCTCTAAAGCATATTTACTGGAAAATATTGGGCCATTGACAACTATATTTATTAATCAGCAAGTATTGCTGAGCCCATTTCAGCCTTGAAACAGGATATGATTTCCGGAGGTTCTTCTCATGTTCCAGAAGAAACCACCAACAATCTGAGCAACACTTCCTCTGGAAGTTTTCCTTATTTCTAAATATTTCTCTTTAATGGAAGAGAATTCTGTAAAATGAATGATTAATGCAAAAAGATGAATTTGTCTTTGTACACATGACTATGGAATACTCCTTTTAATGTTCATAATAGTTGAGGTTCTAAAATGTTCTGCTAACAGTTCTAATGTGAGTCCTTAAACGCCACATGCACAGACGATGTTGTCCCCTCCTGACACTGTTTTGTCCATCACTACTTCTGCTCACATGCTACTGAGGATTTCTACTCGAAAGACTTTGTAGGTCTCTAGTTTATTGTGATGCAGGTGCCATTGTACTACATTTTAGTCCAGAACTGTACCACCTTCCTGTCTATGCTTTTAATAGTCATAATCAATTGATATTCATTTTTTTCTGTTTTTTTGTCAACTTTCCAGGTTTTGGAGAACTTCTCTGATGCACCCATGACTCCCAAACAAATCCTCCATGTCATCCAGACCAAGGGGCTTAAAGAAATGCGGTAGGACACACACACACACACACACACACAGAGGTTTTGCTATTGATGTACACTGCAACATAGGACAAAAAAGTGCAGCAACAACTTGATGTGGCAACCTGAAACATGAATGTGTAATAATGTGTTGAGTTGAAACCAAAGTTGATGTTGTAATGAATGATGTCTTCTATTTGTCAGGTGTTTTTAAGCAGTTAGTGAGCTGAATACGTCAATCAATGTGGTAATAACTCTAACTATCTATAACTTTTTATTTCCTCCTATATGTGCTACCCGGCCTGCTGCTGACACAGGAGGTAGGAGGACCACACACTTTTATGAAAGATGCTTACTGCTTACATTTAAATAAAATGCAACTGATACAGTGATAACTTGTAGCTTTAGATCATTCTCACTCTTTTGTTTCATGTCTCAAAAACACACATAATGATTTTATTGCTGCGCTGTTATGAAATGAATATTCAAATGTGAACCTAAACATTAGTTTGGGGTGGGAGGAAATCTGCATTTGGGGAAACATTTTATCACAAAAGAATCAGTGAGTGCATGTTTTTAACATCTTTGGGTTTCGTCTACTCGCTTGTTTGTTGATTTCTCAGTTTCTCATCTCCTGTCATCCCCAGTGTGCTTTAATATTTAACTAGAACATTTCAACTTGATCAGCAATTGTTCACTAGATGGTGCTATCCGAGTCTGGGAGGAACTGAGAAAATAGCCCTGAGCAAAATAATTTTCAATCCCGGCATTAATATGCTCAGAAGTGATTGCTTCTGCTGTTGGAAATGAAGACACATTTTCTCTATTGTGAGGAGTGGGGCCAGATGAGACCCTGCCCTGCTCTTCTTTCTCTTTAACAATGGAGAACTAAACACTCAAACGCTGAGGACAGTGCTCGTTACCAAAAATAGGAAAAGTGTTTTGCATGTAAGGATGGAAACACAAGTGACCTTTCCAAACATCTAACTAAAGTACATAACACACAGGCAGAGAAATCCAGTTTGATCTCAGGTATGCTTATATTCTGACAGCCTAGAGGCCTAAATCATACAGACATGGTTTAATGAATGAAAGTAATATTAGTCAGCGTATTGTTGTATATTGGCTTCAAAGCAGAATTGAAATATTGAAGTACATTTTAACATGACAGAAACTAAATGCTCAATAAAACATCTTTTCTTTTCACTGTGCCAATAATCACCAGTCCTGGGTGGGCTCTGCACGTGGGGAACATACACAAAAACTGATTTAGATGGTTTCAGGTGGCTAAAAGATCATTTGCTGCTGTCCCGTCCACAGCAGTATATTGTTCAGCTTCTGTGAGGGAGCTGTGATGCGATCTGTCACGTTTGGACGGCACTGGGGCTTTGCGCCGAACATGCTGCTGTAAAACGACAACAGAAAATAACTATTTCGTGTGTGTGTGTCTGTGTGTGTATAGTGGTACAGCTCCTTTGGCCTGTCTGGTCACCATGCTGCACTCCCAGGTGAGGGGAGACCGAGTCAAGAACAGCATCTTCTTCAAGTTGCCTGGACGAATGAGCCTATTCACACTCAAGGTGTTGAAACTTGATCCACTTCACTGTCAACACACTTCATCACTCTCCTGCTGAAAGTCATTTCATATAGACAGATGGGTAGATAGATATATAGACAACAGTATTCTTAAATACAATTTCTCCAGATATTGTACAGGCTGCATAACAATACTATTTTCAACTGAAGCACACCTGCTGACCAACTTGTTCATTTCAGTTGTATTTATGAAGCACCAGTTCATAACTTCATGACACTTGATCTGATTGTTGATAAGAAAGCTGAAGACAATGCAAACAAACAGCCTTTTTTGTAAGATCCATCAAGTAGTCTATGGCTTTTATGATATAATCCCACGGCATCAGTATGAACACCAGTATGAACATAGTACTGAATAATGGAAATAAAGGAATAAAATACTTCACCGCATAAAACTGCTTGTTTAAATCACATTATTTTGACTTCTTCAGTGTATTTTATGCATTTTCTGATATCAATATATGATATCAGAATCTGTTCAAATGTATAATATCAAACGGTCTCCTGCTAAGCCTAACCCTGTACTGTTCACACTCTGCAGAAGAATGCCCTCCAGTGGACAAAGACAACATCAGAGTCGGAGACGCCAACAGAGCCAACCAGCAGTGCTGCCACCCCAGCTTCCAGTGGCAGCGCCCCAGCAAGCTCGACTGTGGCCCCGGTTGGTCCCACGGAAGCCACTGAGCAGGAAAGCTGCGACTCCACCGAGACCACTGCTGCTGCCAGTGGAGACAATGATGGTAACACTACATCACACACTGTTGACAACTTGTGTTATGTTCAGCAGAGGTGTGTTGTTTTTAATCAGTTAATCACAGGCTGTGCTTTCTGTTTTTATAGCTTCTAGACAACAGCAGAGGCCAAAAACAGCTCTGTCGAGGGTCATGTAGTGACTCTTTAAATGTCCCCTATATGAAAATACATCACTTTGAACATAAAGAGCGGTTGAGCTGTCCTCACAGGGTTTTTGGTTCATCTGCTTGAAGTTTCAAACAAACTTTATTGTTTTGCTTCATTTTGTTGTTCCAGTTTTCTTCCACTTCTCACATATTAATGTGGTTTGTTTTCCTCCTCCACATTTGGGATGTGGTCATTTTTTGGAATATTGACATTATCAAATGTATAATGATTTAAATCCTATTCAGAATGATTCTGGTATTATTGATATTGATGATGATATGGCACACCCTGACCTGCTAGCAAGCAGGACCACAGCAGTGCTTTGAACAGAAGCCTATTAAACACTCACACCATGTCTGTAACAGTGAGGCCAGACACCCTGTGATGAAAACTGTACCACTTCAAAGCACATGTAGGGTTCCTCTTGGAAAATGTTAAGCTGAAGTGCTCTCATAAAATATCTACTGATTTCTATGTTTAGTTCTGAGCTGCTGTTTTGATTGTTTTTTGTATTGAGCACAGCAGTGGTGATTCTTTGTTAGACTGCTTTACGAACAGTATCCCCCTGGACAAAGTGCAATAAGTGTGGTGTTTCAACCAAACCACTATTATGTGATAACTGCCACTACCCGGGGCTACAAGTTTGGGCATTATTGTGTGTTTAGAGCAGCAGTACATATCATGTAAATGTTTAAACAGTTTCCCTGTCTGAACGTGGGCATATTCAACGCGTAGCCGAGCATAGAGACGTTTCTGGGACTTCGAGAAAGATCCATGTTATGCAGTTTGTTATACATGTAACAAATGTCAGCATCGAACATTGGCCAACTTCTTATTTTAAACATCAGTATCGGCCCAGAATTTCACAATCAGTGCATCCCTATGAGGTATGTTCCACTGCACATCTTGAAAATGTTTCTCTGCTGTTAGTAAATGTGACCGACTGGAGTTGTGAATTGATTTTTCTCTCACTGGAAGCCTCTGTGGATGAGAGCTCGTCCAGTGCCTCCTGCTCCACAGAGGTGCAGGCTCCCAGCAGCCAGCCTCAGACTCGCCTCAGCAGGGCAGCAGGACAACAGGGACGCACAGACACACAGCAGACCCAACATGTTCAGCATGCACAGACCAGACTGAGCCGCTCAAGACAGGTCAGCACCCTGCATGAAGCCACTGGCTGCTCCATGTTTACAATGTACATTTTGTGTTCATTAATGAAGGTTTGTGAGCTATTGTACAGAGTCAATCAGAATGTTGTTTGTTTTAGAGTTGAATTGTACTTTGTTAACTCTTGAAAGACTATTTGAAGAAGTTTAGATCATAAGCCATGTTTCCTGGTCATGCCAACTGTCTCCACCTGTCCATCCCATCTTTTTTTGTTGCTACAGTCAGGGAGACAGAGGAAGAAAGCAGTCATGATGCCTCGTGTTGTCCTCACTCCACTGAAAGTGAATGGAGAGCATGTCCCCTCAGGTAAGAACAGCAGATAAGTCAAAATGAAAAAGATAGAAAGCATACTGATGAAACATTTAAAAACATTTGATTGAACCCATTCACAGATTATCTGAAGGAAATATATCCTGTAAAATACAATTCATACAAAAGATGGAGCAAGAAATTTAATTTCATTGAGTTTATGTGTGATCTTGCATGAAGATGTCTTATAATGATTTTGTTTTTTTGCTGTGGCAGGACCCATGAAAAGGAGTAGAGGAGGGGTGGATGTAGACTTTGAAACACCAGGCTCCATTCTGGTCAACACCAACATCAGAGCCCTCATCAATGTGCGGACCTTTTCAGCCTTCCCAACACACTCACAGCAGCAACTGCTGCAGCTGCTGCCAGAGGTGGACCGACAGGTATGTGGTTTTTGATATGGGACTACTACATGGAAGGGAGATTACTCAGTCAGTCCCCAGCTTTTACACACCAATAGAGCTATTACACTCAACAATTACATAACCTAAAAATAATAAAAAATCAGTATTTTATGTCTTTTCCAACAACAACAACAAAATAAACACTACTGTTGTAAGAAGCAGAGACGATGGTTACACAGTGTAATAGCAGATAGGAGAGAAAACAGTAGGCACGAGAGGAAGCACACAGTTAAGGCACAGATGTAACCGATGGAAACAGATGACAGAGCAGTGAGATTTAATGGATAAGAATGGTTATAATTACACATTTGTTAAGCATCAGGTTAACCATGTCATGTGATGTGCTACCTCAGGACACTTCAAGAGCTAATATTACTGGGACCACTGCAGAACATTGTAGATAAACATTTAATATCCACATTTAATATCCAAATCACATTAGACACACTACCTCTGACTCTCCACGTGACTATTTGGACATACACACACATTGACTAGCATGGTCCAGTCATATACACAACTCAGCACCATCACTGTAACATACTGGCCATGTTTTGTCATTTAGGGTCATGTTTTGTCATTTAGGCTGATGCTTGCGGGCATAGGGCACTACTGAGGTGTGTTCATTGTTTTCCTGCTATTTTTATGCTATTGTCACTTCCTTGTAGATTGGACCTGATGGTATGGCCAGACTGAGCAGTTCAGCTCTGAACAATGAGTTCTTTACCCATGCCTCCCAGAGCTGGAAAGAGAGGCTAGCTGAGGGTAAGTGACTGTTCAAGACTTCTGTCAGTCAACAGTGTGCCCCAACATTCTTAACATGGTGAATGAAGGGAAACCATATAATGTTGAAATGCACAACAAAAAGTACTTGTGGAGCACTTAGTGAATCAGTCTATTCAGAGAATGGTCTATCCTTATACTTCTGATGGTAGTGTAGATGGTCCAGGAAAATTACTGCAACTCAACACCAGTTTCTTATTTTAACAAGGGAAACACAGCTAAGTCATGTTTATAGCAACAATAATACTGGTTTTACAAAAGTTTAGTTGTGGAGCTCCTCTTGTCAACTTTTACTTGGGTTTGACCTGTTTAGGTGAGTTTACCCACGAGATGCAAGTGCGTTTACGGCAAGAAATGGAGAAAGAGAAGAAAGTTGAGGCATGGAAGGAAAAGTTTTTCGAAGAGTACCACGGGCAAAAGTAAGAACAAACCCATTTCATTCTGCCACTGTTCACCCAACAGCCATCTTATTATATTTTCATATTTGAGTTGGTTCATTGTTGTTGATTATGAAGATTTTTTTGTTGACTTAACATTTTTGACTTTTTAGAAAAATGTTGATGCAAATAATCACCTGCCTGCATATTTTAAGCCATTCATTTCTCCATGTAGTCTAGACTACTTGACTATGACCTACATATTTCATGTGATGAACTGTGTGCAGAAAAATGTTTCCACAATGTGTGTCACAACATACTTTGTGTATCTGCAGGTCTGGCCTGACGCAAGAGGAATCCCTAAAGCTTACTATGAGTGAAGCCAGTGAAGTTGCAGCCAGTGTGCTGGACAGTGATGTGGCTGTGGTAACACCTGGTGCTCCCAAGAGACGCAGTGTGGGTCGACGAAGAAGAGACGGAAGAATGAGAAGACGCACTCGGGCTGACCTACGTCGCAGGGCCCGTCGTACTCTCTGTAAGGCCACTACTCCAGCCCTGCAGTCTGCAGAAGCAGCTGAGGCCAGTGCTGCACTGGACATCTCAGCAGTCTCTATTGGCTCTCCCATGTCTGACAACACAGTTGTTCAAGGTGAGGTGGTGCTGCAGGCTGAGTCTGGTGTGGAGCTCCCAGCTGAGAGTCCCTCCATGGAGCCAAAGCCCTCTCCGACTCCGGAACCAGTCACACTGGCAACCCCTACTCTCAATCCTACTCCCACTCCTACTCCCACTCCCACTCCTACTCCTACTCCCAGCCCCAGCCCCAGCCCAGCCTCAACCAGCGCTAACGAAGAGCCAGAAGTTAGGACTCGCCTGCTTCCAGAAGAGGCCGCACCTGTACTGGCTTCCACTTCCTCCCCTTCCTCCTCCTCCTCTTCTTCATCATCTGCCTCCTCACCTGCCTCCTCACCCTCCTCACCTTCTGACCAACAAGGAGCTTTTGCTGCAGGCTTGGACTCTTCTTCATCCTCCTCAGCTTCCTCCAGTGCCGCTGTCGCAGTTGATCCCCTGGATGACACAGCCTCTGTGGTCACCTCTATGACAGGGGGTACTGCCACTAGCAGCCGTGAGAGCAGCCCTTCAGCCAGTCCAGCTACCACCCCTGTACCCAGTTCCCAGCTCAAGGAGCAGAAGAGAAGACCAGATGAGGCACAGGCCTTCTCCAGCTTCCCCGAAAAGAGGCCACGGCTTGACGACCGTCAGTCCTTTCGTACCACAATTGACAGTGTCCGTTCGGAGAAGCCGCAGCCGACAACCGAAGAGCCCAAGGTGCCGCCTATCCGGGTAAGACTTTTTTCCATATATGTAAGGCTTCCTTATCTTTACACAAGATATGTGTGCAATAATAATTGGACTCTTTAAGTCAGTTGTTAAGTTTAACCCACATTCCTTTTTTCTCTGTCCCAGATTCAACTGTCCAGAATCAAACCTCCCTGGGTCAAAGGGCACCCCACCTACCAGATCTGCCCAAGGATCGTGCCTCCTGGCGAGGGCTCGCGGCGGTCAGGGACGGGGGGCGCGCGCACCTTGGCGGACATCAAAGCCCGCGCCCAGCAAGCCCGGGCCCAGCGCGAGGCCGCTGCTGCTGTTGCAGCCTCTAGCGACGGGGCAGGGCCGGCAGGGGTCAGGCTGCGGACTGCTGCTGGGCTACCGGATAGCAGCAATGGACGACGAGCGCGAGAGCATCCAGGACCTATCGAGCCCGGAGGAGGAGGAGGAGGAGGAGGAGGAGGAGGAGGAGGTGGAAGAAGGGGAGGTGGTGGGATGGAGGAGCAGGGATCGTCTTCAGGCTCTAATTCGTCTGGAACACAACTACAGCTTCACAATGTAGAGCCCACACCCCAGCCTTCCCCTTCATTGTCCACTACCTCAACCTCCATGTCTTTGGAGCCCCCACAGACACCAAGCCCTGCTCTGGAAGAAGCAGCTGATGGGCCAGAGGGTGGAGAGGAAATACAAGCAACACCAGCTAGTGTTGGGAGTACCTCCAATGGGCTCACAGACAAAGCAGCTGACTTGCCCTCTCCAGTGCACTGTACCCACTCAGCCAGGCAAAGCGAGATGCCAGAATCTGCCATTGTCCCCTCTAAGAAAGCAGACCAGGGTTGTGAAAAATCCTCACTCGTCCCAACCTCCATCCCAGATTCCCTTCCCAGGTTCGGAGCTCAAGGTGTTGACGTTATTCAGACACTGGCCAGCTCTTGTCAGCCCAAAGACCAGGTACAAATAAAGGAGGCTGGACTGGGTGGCGTTATACAGCATGGTTCTCACCATGTGGACCCACAAGACATATTTTCCCATTCAGCTACAGAGAGACAGGAGCCACACACACCCTCTTCCCAACATGTGGACCCGTCTGGCAGAGAGAAAGATGATGAGGCAGGGATACATAGTGACTCCACGGAAACTGCTTCAGACTGTGAGAATGAGGGCCAGGAGGATGAGCAGCACCCTGACTGGTGCCCCCAACTGAGCACGCAGAGAAATGGCCAGCTGGTCATCTGTAGCCCTCCTCCGACGAACCAGCAACCAGTCATCCAGGCCCATGTGTCCAGCCGCCAAGGTCAGACGGTCATTCAGCCTTGCTTCCCCAATGGCCTGCTTCACCCTCAGCACAGCCGCCCCCATTCCCAAGATCAGCAGTCTCTGCCCACAGTCCACCTGCGTGGTCTTAGGGACACCAACGTTGTGGTCAAAATGGAGCCTGGAGATGATTGTAGAGTCTCAAGACAGAGCTCTGCTGAAGAGGAGTGTCGTGGTAGTTCAAAGCCCTCTGTCACTCACCCAGCTGCTGCAGTGGCCTCTAAGAGACTGGCCAGCTCAGCCCGACCAGTGTCCAGTGTGGAAGCCAACAATCCTTTGGTCACTCAGCTACTACAGGGAAGCTTGCCCCTGGAGAAAGTTCTGCCTTCACACTCTGCCAACAGGCTGGAGATCAGTCGATTACCAGGACCCCAACCAAGACCACCAGTGGCAAGGCCCCCAGGGCCACGCAACAGGCCTGAGGGCTCAGCCCAATGTCCTAGTCCAGAACTGAATGCAGCCTCTCAAATTCACAAGTCTCCAACAGGCCGCCTAGTCTCATGTCTGATGGAGGCCTCAGCAGTATCCCAGTATCAGTCCCAGCAGGCCCCTGGGGCTGTCCCAGTCATCACCTCTCTACCACCTTCTTCATCCTCCTCCAGTTCTCTTACCTATAGAAATAAGTCAGACCTTAGCTCTCAGACCACTATGGAGTCTGCAGTTATCAAAGACTCTCATGCTCCTCAACCTTCACAAGGGGCCACTCCAGATAGGCCCCAGCCATCCCACCGGACCATCCCTAATGGCCCTTCTCCTCCCCATGCAGACCCCTGTCCCACAGAGGTGGTGCCTACTATTAAGATCAACTGGAGGACCCCACAAAGTCACCAACAGCAGCTGTCTCCCGCACCCATCGTGAAAAATGAAGTCAGTGCTCGGCCCTCTTGCCAGGCACTTGCTAAATCCTCCCCTATTAAACCCATGAGTGTTACCAAAAAGGAGCCTGGGAGCTCTGTGGACAGCTACCTGAGTGGAGGGGCAATGGAGGGACTCCTCAACATGGAGATGACTTTTGCCAGGATGGCAAAGAAGGAGCATGGGAAACCCTACTCCTCTGGCTCTCCTTCCTCCTCTTCTCCTTCACCCTCCTCGTCTGCCTCCTCCCTTCCTTTCCAGCTGTATGGGAAGCTCCCCAAGCAAGCTGGAAGTTTAGGCGTAAGCTACACAGCCAACGTGTCAGTGATGGACAACGGCGGTTTCTCCCGGAGTATGGCAGACGGCGTTCTCCAGCTGCGCCCCCGGTTGGCCTCAAGTCAGACCACCCTCAGCATCCAGGCCTTTACTGACAGTACGGCTGAAGAGGTGGCGCTCAAGTGCTCATGCCGCCTCAAAGCCATGATCATGTGCCAGGGCTGTGGTGCCTTCTGCCATGACGATTGCATCGGGCCCTCCAAACTGTGTGTGTCATGTCTGGTGGTCAGATAGTATGTTGAAGTTCCTGTGCACTGCAGGACTGATCTGTACAGTAATCAACATCAGGACTTTAAGGCTCCAGAGTGTACATGACACAGGTCGAACACACAGGCGGAGCCTGATGGGCAAGATTTGCCTTGTATAATATAATTGGTCTGTATTTTTTGTTGCTGCAGATTTTCAGATTTTTTTTTTTAGCTGTACTGATATTATATTGTTGTTGTTGTTACTATTATTATTATTATTATTATTATTATTATTATTATTATTATTATTGTGAATTTGGGGCATGATTGATTGTAAATTGTGCCTTTTTTGTTTTCTCTCCTCAAAAACATTTACCTCATCTTATCTTGCTCCACCTGTCATCATTTGGTGGCCATCATTGTTTTGGTCCCTTGTTTCCTCAGTGAAGAGGGCCGTATTGTTGTCTCTTTGCGCAAAGAAGTATTTTTTTAACCATTAAAATGAGTAAATGACCTTGTTTCACTGCTTTGTGCTTTGACTCGCTCCATGCTTCTTTCCTGTCTGTACTCACAGTTTAGTGAAAGCCATGATCCAGCAGTCACTTTTCATGATCATGAATGTTAGGGCCACAACGTTTTGAACAGAAACCAGAGCATGAATGAGGAACTCGATGCCAGTGAACCATTAGTAACTCCTGATAAATGTTAGAGAGTAGGTAGGTATTAGTGAAATAAATCAGGAGTGATGTGATAGTTAGTAGTAGTGCAAAGTATATAATGGAGCACTGTAAAGAGGATAATGCTCAATTACTAGCAAACATACATGAATGAATCGTCAGGCAATAATCATAGTGACCACTTTATTCACAAGTTACTCCTGATTAACTGACCAGCAAAAAAAACAACTAATGACTCATTTACTGTTTTTAATGACACCATCACCATATTTGAATGATTTACTCTTTTTGTAGTCCCTTATGTAAAGCGGTGCATCATACAGAGTAGTGTGCATTGAATCACTATTTCAACATCATCTTTTAATGATTTACCGTGATAAACATACCGAGTGCTGTCGCTACATTAACTCTGGAGGGGGCTCCAAAATGGCCCGATTATCATGTTAAAAGAGTAGCGTAATTCCCTTTGGGAATACAGCTGTGTGTAACGTGTGAGTGGACAAGCAAACAAGTGAGTGCATGCAGATGGAGGAGCTGCAGGTCAGTGGGAGGAGTATGTAAGAATAAATGTAGAGTGTATCTACAGTGTATGATCAAATAAAGGCCACGGTGTCTCAAAAGACAAAGCCGGAGCTTGTGTGTTATTCCACTGCTGAAGAAAGTAAAGGGGGTTAAACCCAAAGATGACATGCACTTCAGCCCCAGGAGATGGCCTCTGCCTGACAGGAGCAAAGTTAACAATCATAATTATGGTGATCATAATGAGAAATTATTTAAATTTATTATAAATCCTTTCTGCAAAGTGCATCCATCAGTCTACTATAGGCAACATTTTCTCAGAATAATAAAATACATCATGGTTTGGTGCCCTGGCTTCCCCATCATACAGTGGTTTGTTGGATGAGGCTACAGAAGACAGACACGCATGGCAATGACATGAGCCCTAAAACAATGAAAACATGGCATCAAAAAGACAACAGGAGTGTGGTGCGGAAAAAAGGAAAAAGAAGAAACACAGGGATATGGGAAAATGTTTCAGTTATATAGCCAAATTTTATTGAAGCAGATTGCACTTTTACTATTATTTCCTCTTTTATTCTATTATTATTGCAATTATTTGTATTATTTAAAAATGTTTTGGGGGGAACCCCTACAAAGCATTTATACTTAGGGCACCAAATTAGCTAGCAACAGCCCTGAATGTTGTGGTTTATTCAAATTTCAGCATGGAAATGCTGCTGTGTTTTTGTTACATACAGATATGCAGTGATCATTGCTGTGTAATGTATGTTGATGTCCAAAGTCAAGTCTCTATTTCATGTGAGGAGATACAATATACAGTAGCTAGTTTAGGTGCAAGTGGAATGACACCTGTACTTGGTCATGACTTACTTTAGGGGCCATGAGAAGAGTAAGTGATCAAAAGCTAATGATGAAGTGATAGTGGACTACTTTGTAACTACTATTATGTGTCATTTTACTTCATGTGCATGAAAACAATATTTTTTCAGTAATTAGCATGAACTGTATTAACATGGATGCAGTCTCCATGACATCACTGACAGATTTCTATATTACGTGGAAGCTCAAACAAGCAACAATAAATAAATTCACCCTCAGTACAGTCGTCATGAATGGGGAAATTAGCTATAGAGACCCAAACTGTTTTTTGTACTAAGCTGTAAATATGTTTATTTCTGCTGTGAAGTTGGACATTTGAACATGGGGACTTATGGAGACTGACTCACTTCTGGAGCCAGTTTCAAGTAGACGTTTAAAGAACTGCAGTTTTTGGCACTTGCTGTGTTGGCTGGACTTCAGAATTACAGAGGTTACTGCTTGGTAATTAGTAGCCTTTTCTGTATCATTTTCTGTATTTGATTCAGTAATATGGAATTATTATTATTATTAACAGTTCATTGCATATCAAATAGTATCAAAGTACAAGAGTCAGTTGCAGTCTAACAGTCATAATGTGAAAACACAGTCCACTCCAGTCCACATTCACTGCGGGTTAACCTTTATTTCAAGAGCAACTTAAAGACTAATCCATACACAGCCATCATTAACACAGACAATACAAAATAAATATTCACCATCACTTTGTTCTTCATCACCAAATAAATACCAAATATGTGCAGCTCAATATTCCCAGTGTATTGCAATGTACTCAAAATAGTTTGTGAGAATAAAAAGGAAAATCATATAAACAGAAGCACCAAAAAAAATTTTTAGAAAATTATTAAAAAACTTTCAGTTACAAAATATTTGCACTTAAAAAGATCCCAGTATTTTAAATAAATAATAAGATATATAAAACAATTCATAGTTGATATCTTAAAATATTTCCTCTTTGTTCAGCAATGCAGAGGAAATGATTCCTTTCTCTTGGTAACCATTTAAAATCTTCTCAGGTAGCATTTTGAAATAAAATAAAAAGTTAATAAATAGATAATGAATCATAAATAGGCCAAAGAAATACAGCAGACATGAATAAATAAGTTATTAAACCAACATTTGCAAAGGACTTAAATAGTTACACAGCAATAGTAAGAATGAAGCTACAAACTAGTCCTGGAGGTGCAACATCACTATGCTCATATAGAATACTATCAACATTATTGAGTGGAGGCGGGAGGGGTATGTTCACTAACTAAGAATCTGCTCAGCTCAGGCTGTTTATATGAACTCCTGACTTTGTTCTGCACGCTCTTTGCCTGTCTGTGTATACTATGAGACGCCTTTGCTTACAGTAACAGTTTGATTCCAGTGTGCTACTACACACTTTACATCCACACCCTAATCTGTTCACACTCATACCATCGTAAAGCAACATGCAAACAAATGCAAAGAACAGATGACAAAGTCCCAAATGAGAAGAATTAATTACATACAGTATCTAAAGGATTTGGAAAGAAAGATTGGTGTTGTCACTGTGATGCCCCGCTCCTGTCATCCTTCTGTCCGTCACACCTCGATGCCCTTCACCGCCTGGTTAATGGACTCGAGCAGAGCCCGGTTCTCAGGGTTCTGGTAGCAGTCTTTATTGGTAAACATGTGGGTCAGGGTTTCTACATAGCTGTCAAAGTTCTGTTCTGAGAGTGGCTCCTGCTGAACACAGACAAGTTCAGAAAGTCAGTCAGAGTCAGAAAATTCACTTAAAGTATCTAACCATTATAGGTGGCGGTCATTGACAGACTTAAAATGTGATTTCTGCCAGTCCAAGCCATGTTTGGCACCTACGTTGTTACTACGCCAGCCCAGATATGCAGATATGTTGGCGATGTCTGATTGAATTACTTCCATTCACTTCAGTTTAATGATCATATCTAACCATACAGGTACAAACATAGTGACACGTTTCTGTGAGATCAGTTTGATCAATTAAAAATAGTGCAAAAGGACAGTGATCCGATAAGAATAGAAAACATAATGAATAATTAGGATTATTGTAGAAGTAATGTGTAATTAAGAGTAATTGTAGTCGCATTTGAGAAATAATTCTGCCCCAGTCTGGACAAGTCATGGCACCAGTGTCAAATTCTAAATCAAGCATCTGCCATCAGAGCATAAATGTGTGTGAATGTGTGCGCTGCTACTTATCTAACCCTGAATTAACTTATTTAGTCTTTCATATGGGGTTACAGGAGAAGTCAGTGGTCAGATTCATCCTCTGGAAATGTGAACATCTGTCCAATTGTGAGTGTTTTGTGTGTGTGAAAACAATGATTTGCTTCCATAGAGTTGAGATAGCTCACACGGCTGTGAGTGGGGTTGGGATGGGATGGGGATTCCTTGCATATACTTACCATGGTAGGCAGGCGGATGTTGGCAAGGCTGCGGATCAGGGCCTGACTCAGGCCAGATAACTCCAGGAACAGGGCCTCATTCCTCTCCTCGATCTGTTTATTTTCCTCCTCCATGTTCTTCAGGTTCTTCTCCATTGAAGATATCTGAAGCAGAGACAGACACAGAACACAGGGCTTAACAACTGAAGCAGCCATGTTCATAGTCAACAGTTTTACAGACATCGTGTTATGGGGTCTATGGTGTCTTGGGCTGCAGGGTATCGTTTGCTGGGACTGACTGCTGCATCCATGAAACTGTGTGCACCATCCATCTTAATCTGTTTCTCTGTTCAATTTTAAACCAACAGCAAGCAGCCTTGCTTCACATGGCCTTTTCTCCTGGATGTATTGAACATATCGAGTGTCTCATCCTGCTGGCGCAAGTAAAGTGAGTGGAGCAGCTGAGCTCACCTGAGTGTGCAGGTTCATCATGTCCGCCTCCATCTCTGAGTTGGACTCGCTCAGCTCATTGATCTCCTTGTTGAGCTGCTTGATGTCTTCATCGTTGTCCAGAACTGAGCAAGAGCAACAACATACACCAAATGGAATATCAAGGCTGTCAGTCCTGCCTACTGTGGCTGTGCATGTTATGTTCTGATGTGTCTGTATCTTAGTGTTAGTAGCAATAGCAGCAATCATAGTTTTGGAGACATATAGGACAGACAGAGGGGAAAGTTGTCTCTTACCGTCACTAGCTCTGAACTTTGCAGTGATATACTCATCTCCAGGGAACTTGGCTCTCTTTTTATTTGCTGATGCTCGGGGACAACCTGACAGACTGAGAGGAAGAGGTGATCAGGTTCAATGCATCCCCATACAACTACAGTATATGAGTTCATATTTTGTTTATTTATATATAGTATGACCTGATGTATGAAGATATAGCACCACATGGAGGAGAAGTTGGTGCAGACAATGTGTATGAAACATTTGAACAGTCTATGTTTGGGATCACACTGGATACTCTTCAGGATACCTTCGGTGTGTCAGGAAACTGCCATTAGCGTGTCCTGAGCCATCACAGCCTGGCGTTGGGCAGGTTGGCCCCTCGGTCTTGAAGGCTTTCCAGGAGAAGGGAGTTCCGTTAAGAAGACCTTCCTTCTGCCGGCGTGCTGCCAGGGGACAGCCGTAGGCACTACGGTGGGTGGCATACTTCCCACTGATGTGGCCTAGACTGTCACAGCCAGGAACTGGACACCTGGAAAGAGCCAGAAAACATTGTCTGATAGGCTCGACTGATGGACAGTGTAGATAGAGGTGGCAAGAGGCTAGTACAAGACAGATAGTATTTATCCCCACAGCCTTAAACAACTATCCCTGATATTAAAGATTTGAGGCTTAACGTGAATTTTCTTTTTATACATTTTTTTTCAAGAACTCTTTGGAGTTCTTTCAGTTGTTTGGATCGTGGAAGTAGGAAACAATCCTACGCAGCTACCACTGGAATCTGAGATCAACACTAACTCTGGAACAGCCATGGGACAGTGTTGCTTACCTCAACAGCTCAGAGTCTTCCTTGTCATCCTTGGTGGGGGTTGATTTGACCCCACCTTTCTTGGCTCGAGGGCATCCAGACAGACTGGCAACAGAGAGGATCAATCATGTTATCTTTCTGTCCAGAGTATCTGATGGTGCAGCAGGCAGAACAGGAGACGCTCTCCTACCTTCTATGTGAAGCGTAATTTCCAGTGATGTGGCCTGATCCATCACAACCTGGAGTTGGACACCTGAGACACACACAGACACTCTTTCACTCCACAGGCTTACATTATCAGCAGACTGCAGGCAGAATCCATTTTCCTCACTAAATAATCAGGGGTCATTGTTTTTGGTTTGGATTTTTCAATATTGGACTTAATTATGATTGTTTTTGTATTAGTCTTAAAAGGAGAGCAGGGACAGAGCTGTAGCTGCAGACTGAGTGCTCAGTGAACATGTTGGAGGTGAGAGACAGGAGAAAGCAGACATACTTTAGTTCAGCTGTGTGGGCAGCCATGAGGGTCCGAAGTGATTTATCAGCAAGAGGACAGCCTGACAGACTGGAAGATAGGTTAGAGAGAGAACGTCAGAAAACCAGACTGAGAACAGGATGTCTGAGCATGAGTGAAGGAAAGAGCCAGAACCTGAACTGGACTACAGAGCCAGGACAGGACTGGGCAGTACACACACAGGGAAGGACAGGAGTTCTTTTCTGATCTAGTGTAATAGTTGGGTAGGACAAATAATGAATGATGATGTGTGTGTGGGGTCATCTCAGTCATTCAGGCAGAATGAGTTCAGGTGGAAATGAAACAATCCACTGGAAGATTTTTCGCTGTTGAAAGCCATCTTTAGTTCTAATGATTGGTGATCAGGTGCTACATGAAGTCATGCTCCTTGTCCAGGTGACATGAGCTCCTCCAGATGTCTGAGCTGATCACAACACTGGAGGAACTCTGAGGCAGTGAAGGTACTGATGTTAACCGCCTCTCATTAGAACTGAAGAGGTCATTTGAATGTAGGTGAAACATCTTCAACATCATTTCAGTAGATTATTTTACTTTAACAAATGTCATTAAATCATCTGAAAATATTGGGACTCTTGAAGAGAGCTATGATGAAGTTCTTCCAACCATAAGAAAGAAACTTTGAGCAGATGTGTAGCAGATCTTCATACATAGAAAGGACTAATGTTCACACTAAGTAACTCCTTATGTATACTTAATGTTTTTAAACAAAAAAGAGTAGCCTGTCTGTCGTGACAGAGCTTCAGTCGTACTTGTACATGCAGTATTTGGGGGCATGGATCATGTGCAAGAATTTCTGATTTGACTAAGTGATTCTTTTGTAAGATAAAGTAGTATAAAGGAGCTCTGTACAGGCTCTGATATGTGCTCTTATCCACCAGCTTTCCAACTTCCAACATATTGTACTTAACACAGCTGCACATTTTGCCTCCTTGTGTAACTCCCACATCCATTACATAGCCACATTACCTAAAAAATTGCAGTACTGAGTGACAAGTAGTGGTACTCAGTTGGGCAGAAATCTAACGGTGCAGGACTGGTGAGTACTGAACTAAATCAAGCTACAGTTCCACATGCTTGGATCAGATTTGTTGAGTCTTTAAGGATTTATTGTTTCTCCAACTGGTGGTCAGATTTACAGAGTACCCCCCTCTTTAAATGATTCTGGTCAGAATCATTGAGGTCAAAATGAAATCACACTTCAACCTCAACAAATCACCTGTTAGTGCAGTCACACCACAGATTCGTAAAGAAAATCATTTCCACGTCAGGATGCAGGTCTTACCTTCGATGTGATGCGTAGTTGCCAGTGATGTGTCCGCTGCCATCGCAGCCTGGGGTGGGACATCTAGAGACCAAGACACACACCCACAGATCAGTCCATTTCTACTGAGGTGGTGCTTCTACTGACATATCATAAAAGCAGTCCTTTAAATTAGGCTGCACTTCACTTATCAGGTTCGTATATGAATGAACCTGATGTTGTGAATCATGTGACTGGCGCTCTCAGAACAGTGACACAACTACTGACCAGAAATGGTCATCTACAAATCTACAAATAAGGGAATATGTTTACCGTTAGTGTTCCAACATTGTTATCTGACTCAGTAGAGGCTTCTGCATCATGTACCTGTCTGTTGTGTCTTTGGTGAGACAGCTCTATCCTCTGACCTCAGTTACCATAGTAATGGTCAGAATGGCACTTGCTTTCCCAACACAAACATACAGCTGTGTCTGTGGTGTGTGTCTCAAAGAGGGAAGTCAGTGTTTGTTGGTGATTTAACACTGTGACCTCAGGACATGTTGACCCTGTGTGAGCACCATAAGTGGCATGAACGCAGCATGAGGTTTGTCAGATAGACAGAGGTCTCAACCTATAATAGTCGTCTGTGGTGGTCAACACTTGTCCCACCTGAACTTTAACCAGTCTTCAGATCTGATGATGTTAATATTTTATATGAATGTTCCAGACACCTCATCTAAGATAGGAAGTCTTTTTGGGGATCGGGTAATACAAGCCACGGTCAAATGAGTGAGTTTTGAGTGTTTTGAGTGGTAATGATCTGACTTACACAAGAACCTCTTTTTTGCTGTCTTTGGGCTGGAACTTGACCTTGAAGCTGCTAGTGGTGACCTCACCAGGGTACTTCCTGTCCTCCAGGTTCTCCTGGTCCTCTTCCTCACCATCAGATGAGGTGTATGAGGGAGCTGTATACTCCACCTGAAGAAGGGTAAAACATGGGTAACGTGGACAAAGTCTCAAAAGAATCCAGGACCCTCAGTCAAGTGTATGACTGTGGAGTAGTGTGTGTCACAGTACCTCCTCGTGGTCCTCCTCTTTGACTCCACTTGGTTTGGTGAAGTCCAGCGGCCCCTCCCACTCAGATTGAGTGTGGCCCTGAGACAAAGTGGCTCCAATTTGTTGAGAGGATGAAGACGAGGAGGATGAAGGCTCTGGAGGCGGCATGCCCTCCCTCTTGGTCTTCTTCATGCTGAGATCCAAGGTGCCGTTTTCATCAACTTCAATGTCTGACTCCTACAGGAGGATATACAGTCAATGCAGCTGAAGTCACATGACATGAGAGTGTTGTGCACTATTGAACTGGTCTACATGAAGAATCTGTCTGAGTGTACCTTGGTACAGGCTTCCCTGGGCTTGCTGCTGAGGGTCTCTGGTCTCTCCCAGCAGCGGGTAGACAGGTTGAGGATGGCTGTCGCAGCCATGTGAGCTGCCTCTGCATCTTGGCTGTAATCATAACCACTGGAGGACGACGCGCTCTTAGAAAAGCCTCCTGACACACTGTGACTGGGGGAGGAGCCCTTAGGGAATGATTTAGCTGTGTGGGAATGAAACACGACTGTGTCAGCTAACACTGGATGTGTGAAACAGTCAGACTAAATGTGACACACAGCTGGAGGTCACAGTAATATCAGGTTTGTTTTCAGCCAGTATGTTTCTGTTTTGTACTGCAGCAGCTGATTTGGTAAACACACAGTGATGTATAGAGTGTGTGAGATAAAGAAAACCAGAACTAATATATTTAGCTGTCGGTATATATAATTGATGCACACAAATAGCTAATTCCTTCTCTCCAATTAATAAATCACAAACAAGAATTACTCATTTGTGTTTTCAAATGACAATAATTTGTACACAGAATGAACAGAATGTAGGATCAAATTCTAACATATATTTATGTCTGAAATCTGGTTATATATTTCTTTACAAAGTCAAAACAAACATGAGATCAAAGGAGATTATTTTATGAAATCAGCCTTCTTGATCCCTTTATGTTTGCACCTGCTATGGTGCCTTTTATATTTTCAGTTTTATGATGTCTCTCTCAGATTCCTTGTACCTTTCTTTAAATGTTTGTCTCTTTTTTATGAAATAAAGGGATAACTGCAGGTCTTCACTAGTCTATTCATACAGATATACTTTCATCTATCTTTGACATCTTTCCAAATGTCAGATATTGTTTAGGTGCTGTTGATCTGTGCAGAAATGATTCATGTGAGAGTTCAAAATATCAGTTTGAGATCATGAATATTGAAAAGAATAAAAACAGAATATTGTACATTCATCACTATCAGATTTCTTAACAGTGTCTCCCTCAAAAATATAATACCATTATCTGACATGGAGGCACTGTTGTAACATCATCTGCATTTGGCTGTGCACAAGTGGAGTACAGAGATGAAGTGTTTGGGTCTTACATTTGAAGGCTTTAGGTGATGTTTCAGTGCTGCTGGGTGTCTTTGGAATAAGCATACGCTTTCCAAACACCTGGACATCAAAGCTTGCATAGTCAAAAGACACCTTGGAGTATTTCTCCAGCTCCTTGGCCAGGTTAGCTCGAGGCGTGGTGGTCACTGTGTTGGGACGGAAGCTGCCATACTGAGGGATCTCCAGTTGTTTCACAAAACACATGGGCCTGCAGGAAAAATCATTCGTTATACATAATCAGTGGCACAGACATAGCTGTATGTATTTGTGAATTAAAACACTGAAGTGAAAAATAAAATCCTCAGCTCTCACCGGAGCACTCTGTCAGAGTTGGAAGAGGATTCGCTGGATGAAGCCTGTAAATGAACCTGCTTGTCTTGGCTTTTGTTCAGCTTAGCTGCAGCTGCAATGGGGCAGCCGGACAGACTAACGGAGGAAACACAGAACATTTGCATTTAATGGAATAAAACTTTCATGAGTAGGTAGACATTTAATATGCAGGCATGAGTGTGTTGATATTATTGATAGGCCCTCTAAAGACAGTGTAAGTATGTGTTAGTAGTATTAGATGACTTAGAGTATTAGATGCGTCTTCAGGTTTCACTCAATTACTAGTTGTAAAATTCTGTGCAATTTAATCCACAGTTGGACTCCAAAGGCCCCAAAAACAAAGTTGAGATTACTGCTGAGAACTGAAAAGCTGCCAAACCGCAGACTCTATATCTACAAACAGTGTGAAATCAGAACAGAGAAATGAGAAACATCCTTATAATAACCTCAAAAAGACCCTGCCTAGTCTGTATAAGATGCAGAAACATCTCACATACGTTCCCTGGACACACGTTGTGGTAGTCAGGCCTCCGTTGTGTGTGTGTCTGCGTGTGTGTGTCTGCATGTGTGTCTGTGTGTCCTTGGGTGTTTCATTAACCTTCGGTGTGTGTTGCGGTTACTGTTGACATGGCCTTGGCCTGTGCAGCCAGGAGTCGGACACTTCAAGACGTTCTCATGCATGGCCAGGACTACCGACACACAGCAGACACAAACTCGGGTCAGTGTGTTTAGTTTGCTTTCACATCACAAACAGTAGAAATTAGAAACACAGCATTTCAAAAAGATAATACAAGTAGTAGTATTAGTAGTTTTGATAGTAATATTTGAACTCTGGAGTTTTGTCTTGATGTATACTCACTCTCTGGAGGTATTCTGTCTTTGTGAGGACATCCAGATAGACTGCGGTGGTGAGGGTACAGCCCAGTCACATGACCTGTCCCATCACAGCCAGGGGTTGGACACTTCACTTCCTTCTTCTCTGAATGGAGAAGATGACAGCAATAATAAATTCAAACACATCAGTGAGTAGTACAAAGCTACAACTAAATACCAGGTAACCCCAGGCCACAACCATCACTGGTGTTGATATTGATATTTGTTATTATTTATTAATACATTTATCATTTATTAATCACTTGATTATTTTCATATTTAAGGCTAATGTAGACTTATGATTCATTTTTCTGTTTTATTGACCAAACATATAATATAATATAATATAATATAATATAATATAATATAATATAATATAATATAATATAATATAATATAATATAATATATAACTGTACCTTTGCTGTAGTGAGCAGTGCGGCGGGCTGCAGCAGCAGGCTCAGAGCTCTTGCTGGAGGTGCTGTATGGATGATAGTCTGGGGAGCTTTGGGCCTCCTGACCCCCTTGCACCTCCTCTGCCTTCAGGGCGATGGCCTGCTCCAGCAGCCCCAGGTTCCCCCGAGTCATATCCCAGTTCTCTGAGTCATCAGTGATTCCTGAGCCCTCTGACACCCTGTCCTGTTCCTCTCCATCCTCCTCCTCCTCCTCCTCCTCTTCTTCCTCCTCTTCCTCCTCCTCATCATCATCTTCGTCATCATCCTCCTCAGACCGCACTTCTATAACTACTGTAGTTGGAGAGGCTTTACTGGAGTCTCGGTCCTCCTCTTCCTCCTCCACCACCACCTCGCCTGCTTCTTTCCCCTGCCTCTTGTCCTCCTCCTCCTCTTCCTCTCTCTCCTCCTCCTGCTCTTCATCGTCTTCCTCAGTCATGGGGGTGCTCACCTTTTCTTCCCTGAGTGACACCTCAGCTTCAGATCCCTGAGTGCGTGGACTCAAAGTGTACGGAGTGTCAACCTCTTGGTGGACCTCCCTCTCTTCTCCCTCATCTTCCTCCTCCTCTTCCTCTTCTTCCTCCTCCTCCTCCTCTTCTTCCTCCCGTTCCTCCCTCTTACTCTGCTCCTCTGTTGATTCTTTGGCCTGATGGTTGTAATCTCCACTGGAGTACAGGTGATCAGAGTTTTCCTGGCTTATTGTCTGTCTTTCGACATCCCTCTCTTGTACTATATTCTCTTGCCTTTCTTGCTGCTCTTCCTCCTCCCTTTCTTCTTCCTCTGCTTCCTCTTCCTCCTCTCCCTTTGTCTCTTTAAGCTCCGTGACCACCTCTGTTTCTCCTTCAGGTTGCTCAGATGACTCATCCTTTGTCACCAGCTGATCTTCTTCCTCCTCCTTTGTCTCTTTGTCCTCCTGCTGATGCTGATCATCGTTGAGTACTTCCGGCTTTACTTCCTCACTTTTCTCACTGTCACACTCATTCTCTGTCTCTGAGGTGATGCTTTCGTTCTTGAGGTCTTCAGCCACAGGACAAATGGCTGTTTCTGGCTCCTCTGTTGCCACCAGAGAGCAGTGTGCTGTGGATTCAAAGTATAGATGGACATCATTGTCTTTGTCATTCCTTCAAGGTGACATGCATTGTGACTGAGCATGACACACTCTTCTCCCTGCAACATATATCCAAAGCATTCTTTTCATCATGGTGGTGCTCACTCTTTTGATGTAGCCTATATGTAGCCTAGTATTATCAATCGCAACACGATGTGGGTTACGATGAGGCCAAATATCAACTCTGTTCATGTTTTACATTCACAGAAGAATTCATTTCACACGAGCTGGCTGACTGAACTTGAACTTGAAGTTGGTTGGTCATCACAGACATCAAGTCTGTGTTTTCCTGTATGGGGCTTTGCTGTTGTATACTTCCTTGTACAAAGTCTGAACTTTATGCTAGCATGCACTTTATATGTTGCCATGAGAAGCACTCAGTCCTCTCAGAGTCTGCGTGCTGTAAACTGACGGCTGTCATGAATGATGATAATGATAATTCTTTTAGTCATGTCAGCATGGCCACCACAATGTTGGTTATTGCCTTCAGTATAACTAGTGATCCACTTCAAGATGTTGAACCTGCAAAACTATTGGCATTCCCATCAGCCCCAGCAGTGTTGTTGCTGGTGTTTGTTGGGGTGTGTTGATGTTAACATGTTAACCCAATAAACTATAATGGTAACAGCTGACAGTGTCATTTTTAGCATTTAGCTCAAAGCACCACTGTACGTCAAAGGGCTGCTCATAGCGCTGCAGAAAAAAACATGAAGTTATCATTTCATTGTCAGTTTTTCAGACTGATTTAGAGTCAGTCAGGTTTGAAGTCGTGGTCTGAGTTTTTGCAACATAATTAATGGAACCATGTTTCTCTCATCTTATATGGTGTACAGAGGTCCTGCCTGCTGTCACTACACTATGCTGCGCTGTGATGGCAGTTTTTTCATGGTCTTTTCTGGTTTGGTTTCACTCACGTTTTATTGCCTCCTGTCTATTTTTTGTTTTGTTTTTCTTCTTCTCTTTCAGGTCTTCCTCTTCCTCCTCTTCCTCCTCTTCCTCCTCCTCCTCTGCTGCATCACTGTCTGCAGCAAAACCTTCATCTGCTGCCTGTTTGGCTGGCTGGTTCCTCCTCTTGGGAGCTGACTGGTTCTCCTCGGACTCAGCCTCCTCCAGCTTCCTTTTCTTCACAATCGGACATCCCAGTACACTAGGGAGAGTAGGACAGGTATGTAAGTGAACGCTAACATCCAACATGCTAACATAAAGCAGCTGTTTGCTGTTGAATGCCTCTGATTTTGTGGCCTACCTTCTATGTCGTGAGTATCTTCCACTGACATGACCTTTGCCATCACATCCAGGGGTGGGACAGCTGCTGCTGACACACAGTGAGAGAAACACATACTTGACATACAGAAGACACACTTCATACACGAAGGTAGTCCTTTGTTGAAGTGTAGAATCACTTACCTTAATTCCTGCTTCATCTCTTGTCCCGCAAGTTCTGTTGACACTGAGAGTAAAGCAGCAGGAGAATCAGAGAATCAGGATGCTTCAGTTTGTTCACTCATTGCACATTCACATACTGCAAAGTTCATCCATGTATTAATGTGCTGTGTCAAAAAGCTTGTTAGCATAGCTGGATTAGGAACAAATCTCTGGGATTTACAGAGCTCCATGGACCCCAAAACATTATTCATTTAGAAAAGTTCCATTTTGTTTGGTCATGTGCTACAAAGTCACAATAGCAACAAGTGATAGCCTTTAGCCTTAGGCCTTATCTCGAGGCTGAGTCTACTCAGCTGATATTCCCTGATCCAGTTCTGATAGTACCTAACCCTCAAATTCTGTTTTCAAGTTTTAAGAATAACTTTGCTAAAGCCACACAGCTGTGTATTCCAGCTTGTTAGAGACTGAAACATGATCAGATTTTGATTCCAAGCTTCACGTTTCTTTTACCAATGACTGCTGACTGCTTCCATATGTTCTTATTGAACTGCTGCTCTTTGTCTTTTTGTCTCTTCCTGTCCTTTCATTTATCACTCTGGTTGGACGATTGTACAGCATTTTCTCCATCTACAAACCCGTCATATACTACAAACTGAAAGCATGAAAGACCATTAAAAAATGACAGAGTAGTCCTCTCAGCTATTTGGCAAATCAAGCTTTTGGCTGGTAGTGTAGCAGTGTATATATACACATCATGTACTGATTAACTGTATGTTCTACATTACAGAATGGCATTAGAGTAGCCTGAAGTACGACAGTGTCCCAAACAGTCACAGCGTAGTGAGGGCAACATATGAAAATCTGGGAACTAAACCCTTACCAAGAAATTTCTTCACAGTTGTGTTTAGGAAGGTGTGTAAGATCATGTCTTAAAATGTTGAAATTCCACTCCCATGGGAAACCTCCTAAAAAATTGCTCAAAGTTGGGGTACTTGTAACCGATTTTTGAAAAATCGAAAATGTTAAATTTGGCTTTAAAAACTTGTGAGGGGTCAAACTAGGGGTTTTTCATGATTCTGAGTTGATTGCAAGCATTAGTTTTTCACAATAACTGTTCCTTAGTGGAAAAACAAACATTTGAATTTGAAAAGTAGTGTTATTCGTTTATTTCAGTATCTTGCATAATACTGATCCACTCTGCCACATGCCTCATGTGTCAGTGTCTGAGTCTTCTCCAAACTGAACATCATCATGAACACAATTCTTGCATGTAGTGCCTTTGCAAACTCCACATGGTGAGATACACCTGACACCATTCTTTTTGCAGCTGCTCATATCCCTGAACACCTAATGTCCATCCGTAGTCACTAGGGTCCAAAGACATGCTCTTTAGAAGGATCCAGTCCCAGGTTTGTGGAGGCATGTGGAGTTTGTAAAGGCATTACGTGCAAGAATTGTGTTCAGTTTGGAGAAGTCTCAGACACTGACAGATGAGGTGTGTGGCAGAGTGGATCAGTATTATGTGAAATGCTGAAATAAACAAATAATGCAACTTTTCAAATTCAAATGTTTGTTTTTCCACCAAGGAGCAGTTTTGGTGAAAAACTAATGCTTGCAATCAACTCAGAATCTGAAAAACCCCTAGTTTGACCCCTCACAAGTTTTTAAAGCCAAATTTAACATTTTCGGTTTTTCAAAAATCGGTTACAGGTACCCAATGCTGCCCTGACAATTATTCCCTTTCCATGAGGCTATTGCTTTAGACAAATAGAAAAAAGATAGAATTTTTCACGGTGTTTACAGGGTTATTTTTATTTTCATTGTATTTGGGGAGGCAGGTGGGTTTGGAACCCTTTATTCGTGAGTAATGGCTGAAAATGCAGTGAGTGGGAAAAGTGGGGGTGGCTGTTTTTGCACTAAGGAGTGGTTTTGGTGAAAAACTAATGCTTGCAATCAACTCAGAATCATGAAAAACAACTAGTTTGACCCCTCACAAGTTACTTAAAGCCAAATTTAACATTTTTGATTTTTCAAAAGTCGGTTACAGGTACCCCAACTTTGAGCAATTTTCCCACAGGAGTTGAATTTCAACTTTTTAAGACATGATATTACACACCTTTCTAAACACAATTGTGAAGAAATTTCTTGGTAAGGATTTAGTTCCCAGATTGGTCAAATGTGTGTGTGTGTGCCCATACTGACCCCGGATGCCTTTGGAGCGGGTTCGTGTTCGTGTCTCTGTAGTGTCTTGGCTCATCTAAATAACAGAGAGACAAAAGCAAAAAGAAGAGAATGAAGAGATGAGAAGTGGTGGAATACAGCACAGATATAGATAGACAGATAGATAGATAGATAGATAGATAGATAGATAGATAGATAGATAGATAGATAGATAGATAGATAGATAGATACTTTGATGCTGGGTGCTCTCTGGTTGTTAATTGCCTCTTGATCCTGGTCCACCTGGTCCACAGTTGGCTCACTGTCTGAACTTTGAACTCATGTTCTGTTGGATGAAACACACACATGTGACAATGAAAAAGAATGATTTCACAGTTTTTCAAATGTCAGTTCACTGACAAAATCCACTGCCTACGTATCAAACTGAAGGGGTGGAGCATTTTTGGTGCTTGACCCATAAAAGTGAATATGTCAGTGTGAGCGTGACAGCACTGCACTGTGACCGTGTCCTCTGTGTTTTTTCTGGGAATCTGATGTTAGCAGCTCAGAGAGCTTAAACTCTAGCTACAAGCATATTCTCTGAGCTCAGTCAGAGTAGAGTCATTACACTCCACATGGCTCACTTGACCACCTTTAAACCAACAAAATGAGCAGAACATTCAAAATTGGAAAATTCATAATAGCATAATTGTGTGTTGTGCTAACTAAACAATATTTTTATAAACGCATTCATGAAAAAAAGAAATGAAGAAAAAGAGATTGGCTTAACTTGGATATATCAATGTGTGTATGCTCTGGAATACAAAGGTGTGTCATACAGACAGTGAGCTCGTGACAGTTTGGGGATCTTCGAACAGGGTCACGAGCCACACAAAGTGAGGCCATGACGTCACTAAGACTCTGCATGACATCAATTTAAATGCGCGCGTGCGCGCGCGCACACGCACAGAACAAAATGTGAATATAGCACAGAGCAGCAGGCTCGCTCGCTGTGCGTTGACAGCAGAGATATAGGCCGGGCTGCTAACGTGGACGAGGCCTGGCTCCTCTCCTGGCACTCTGACAAACACAAACACACACACACACACACACACACACACAAAGGCGTTCAGCGTTCGGACTTTCACGAATTTCGCTGTATCGTCACCGCACCGGATCATCATCTATTCTAGAGGCCGGAAATAACGACCGATAATACTAATCGGTTTAAAAGCCCGAGCGTCCGCACATTCGGAGCGAGCTTTATTATTCTACACCAAATGAAGGCCGTCAGAAAGCACACACACACTGACATCCACGGTGGACCTGCATATCGCTCTATTCCGCCCTGCTACTCGGTGTCAAATCCATCGTCAGGCCTGCAGCCAAGGCCCGGAAAATACCGACAAATAAGTGCGCTTCACGCTCTTTGTCAGACACATAAAGCCTTACCTTACTGCCCTCCCCTCCCCCTCCGCTCCGACATCTCCGGGCAGGCAGATAGACGTTCACCGTAACACAACACCGCCACAACAGAGCACCAGAACACAGCAGCAGCAGGAACTGGATCGGTGTGACAACAACCTCGGACTGAGCCCAGCACCCCTGAGCTGTTCAGCACCTCGGACAGAGCCCAGCCGAATCTTCAGCACCATGGACAGAAGCCCCGCTGCACTGCCTCCTGCAGGAGCTCGGGAGAGCTGCAGCCAGCTGCAGCGCGTGGAGGGGCCGCCCTGCTTGGGATGGACTGCCCCTCGACCCGGTCCGTGGGCGTCTGGAGGCGGTGACAGTATTTCTAGAGCCGTCATGCATCTGGGGGACGGGGAGGGTTATCAGTCAATAACCTAAAAGCAGCCGATTTGCTGCTGGCGTTAATGACAGTGTGTTTATTGATAAAGCTACCTCTGCATATTTAAAAGATGTTTGTTAGTAACACACACTTTATTTCTTGTCCAGTTATTTGTCTCTTATTCTTACTGGCCGATCTGGAATACAGGAAGAAAACTGTGCACTCTGATTGACTGGTTTCTAGGGCAGCAACTGGGCTTCATGGCCACCCCAGATACACACCTGAGGGGTATTGCACAAAACCAAGATAAGGGATTAAGCCGGGATATGTTGGTTATCCCGGCTGAATTAAGCCTCAAGTCGGTTGCATGAAAGCAGCTCAAACTTAACCCGGCCAAGTTACTATGGTGATTTATTCTCTGCAGCTGCAGACCAGGCTAACAGCCAGGCTAAGATTAATTCTGGTGATTCACCTGTATTTCCACCATCAGTCCTGTGAAGAATTAATGTGTTTTACAGCATGTCCATGCTCTTTCTAAGCATGTTGCATCATTTGAATTATCCTGTTTTAAATATGACATGTAGTCATTTCTCATTTCATTAAAATCTGTTTGTAATTGCAACAGTCTTTTTTATATTGATTCAGTGGTAGTATTATTACTCAGGCCAAGTGTAATATTGCTATGCTAATGAAGTAGATAGATAGACAGAATGTGATGTCTGAAAAACACAACACAACACAACACAACACACCACATCACAACACAACACAACACAATGCAACACAACACGGAACAAAATAAGACAAAACAGCACAACATCAAACATCAAAACAGTGTTTTTTACAAGTGTTTCAAGAGGTCTTGATTCAAAGTCACAAAACAACACAAGCCAAAATAACACAACATAACACAAATCAACATAAGACAACACGAAACAACATAGCACAGCCCAGGACAGCAGTGTCCTTTCTACACAACAGCACCGATATGTAAACAGCAAACAGATTAAACAATAACAATATTGGACAAAATGGCTGACAGACACTCTGTAGTGATGTGTCGTTAGTGAACGATTCGTTTAATACGAACTAATCTTTTATATGACTCGGGAGTAATGAGTCATCTCAGTGAGTGATTCGTTCATTTTCATGCAGTACCTTCCCTCGCCACATGATGACAGTCAGCTGCATAAGCTCAGTCAGCAGGACAGGAAATGGAAATGATCAGTTCACGACTCAACTGTGTGTCCGTCCTCAGGTCCTCGTTCATTTGTCACATGACAGCCAGACGGATTGTTCATTTGGATCGTCCATACAGATCGTCCATACGGATCGTTCTTGGGTTCATTTGTCACGTGACAGCTGTAGCTCAGCTACAAGGAAATAAATGATTTGTTGTCTGTCATACACAATATACTTCATTCGTCTTTAGTTCTTGTAGATGTGTATAGTGTTATTGGGTATATAATGTAAAGTGTGTTTGTAAATAAATACTAGAATAATAATAATACCTAGGAAAAGGCTTGCTTGTGAATAATATTCACATTTTAAGTCAATTCATTTGTTACACATGTTTGTGTGGATTGTGCATTGTGGTTTGTCAGCTGAGCAAACCATGCTGTTTAGTATTTGAAAACCGCTGTCTTTTTTAAGACAGCCCACAAGAGGGCTACAGCACCACCCGCTGTAAAAATGAACAAAATTACTCAAAAAAGATTCGATTCAATTTACTGTCCGAGAGTAAAAGATCCGAGTCCCAGCACTCTTGTGCCTTTGCTTTCTGGAAGAAGTCCACTTGGATACAGTCAACAGGAGGCATCCATGTGATGTGTGTGAGTGCTTGAGGAGCAGGAAGTCGAGAGGTTGGAGAGCGGAGAATACATTTGAACAGAGTGTGTAACATTGTGATTGGGAGGTAGAAAGTAGGTAGGTAACTTACGGAGAGTAGATTGTGGGGGTATCAGCCGACGACCTGTATAGGTCCGGTAGCGGTACCCTAGCACTACTTTCTGTAAGCGGGGGCAAAATGGAGGTAAAGGAGAGGAACGGAGACAGCTACAACAGTATGGAAATGGGTGAAGAGGACTATGAGATAGATTAAGGAGGAAGTGAATGGGAGCAGGTAGGGAGAGGGGGAAGGGGGGGAAGGGCAAGTGGGAGAAAGAGAAAGAAGGAAGATAAAGATAGTTTGGAAGGCACGGAGAGTGAGGGGCAGAGAGGTGAGGTAAAGAGTGGGAAGAAGGGATCTCAATGTAGTGGTGAGATTTGAGGGAGAAGGGGGAGTAAAGAAGATGGATCCACTAAAAATCACAAAAATAATTAGGGCACAAGTGGGGGAAGTTAGGTATGCTGAAGTTGAGATGGGAACCTGATAATTGGGTGTAACCCAGAAACACAAGTAGAAAAAGCTCAGAAAATGGTGAGTGTTGGGAAAATGAAGGTTACAGGGGTGATAACGGTGATAACAGGGGTTCCCCTTGGTATCAGCATGAAGGATCTAGTGGGAAATTTAAAAATGAGAAATGTCACAGTTAAGGATGTTAAAAGAATGACACGAGGACCCGAGAAAAAAGAATCAGAAACAGTACCGGTAGCTGTTAAGAGAGCGGGACAGGGGAGCTTCAGTGGCAAGCAACAGAATAAAGAGAAACAAGGGATGACGAATATGGTACAATAAATTGAAAAGAAAATGCTGGAGGAGAAAAAGAGATTGGTGACATTCATAGCAGGAGTCATAAATGCAACTGCAGATGTTAAATCAAAAACAGAGAGAATACAGATTATAGTCAAAGCAGCAATTCACCATCTGGATATGAGAGGGATAAGATGGGAGGAGGTAAGAGATGAATTGAGTGTACAGGCCAGTCAAGAAACATCATGTATCGGGTAATATTAATAGTGTGGTGTGGAGATTTTAATGCTCATAATAGACTATGGGGGAGTGAGAAGAATGATTGCAATGGGGAGATAGTGGAGGAAACGTTAGATGGGCAGAATATGGTTTGTGTGAATGATGGGAGAGGGACAAGGGTAGATGTAAATACTGGGAAGGAGTCTGTCTTAGATCTGACAATAGTGACCAATACACTAGCCCCATTATGTGAATGGAATGTATATCAAAAACTATAGGAAGTGACCATTATCCTATATATAATAAAATAAATATAAAGACAGTACAGGACACGGAGGAAGTAGGAGGAAGATGGATGATGGAAAAAGCCAACTGATTGATTGATTGATTGATTTCACGAAGGAATGCGACAAAAATTTCTCTCAGATTAGTGATAATATGGAAGTGGAAAGGATGGATAGGGAAATAAAGCAGGGGATTATAACAGCAGCAGCCAGCACTATACCTAAAAGTACAGGCATGAGGAAAAATAAGTTAGTACCATGGTGGGATGAGAAATGCAAGCAAGCGGTAAAGAGCAGAAACAAGGCATTTAAGTTAGTGAAAAGATACCATGACTTTCAACATCTAATCCAATATCAACAAGCGCAAGCAGTGGTAAGGAAAACAATAAGACAAGCAAAGAGGTCGTATTGGAGGAGGTTTTGTGGGTCGATGGGGAGCACTACCAAGATAGGAGAAATCTGGGGAATGTTGAGGAAAATGGGGGGTGAGAGGAGGAATAGGAATTATCCGGTCCTGAGTTGAAGTGGCAGTAACCAATAAAGAGAAGGCAGAGCTAATGGTTAAGGCCTTTGTTGCAGTGCACAGCTCAAACAATCTAACTGAGAAAGGAAGACAGGGTAGGGAGAAAGTGAGTTAGATATCCTATTTACCATCGGAGAAATGAAAAGAGCGATAGCTAAGACAAAAGCACCCGGTAAAGATAGTATATGTTATAGTATGATTAAACATCTAAGTGAAGGGGGGTTAAGGAAAATATTAACATTATACAATAAAGTCTGGAAAGAAGGTAAGATCCCACGAAGTTGGAAGGAAGCAATAATCATCCCAATCAGGAAACCTGGGAAAGATCCAAATAAGCCGATAAACTACAGACCCATAGCACTTACATCACATATAGGGAAAATAATGGAAAGAATGATAAACGAGAGGCTCATGTACTATATTGAAAAAAGGGGACTAGTGACTCAATATCAAAGTGGATTTAGAAGAGGTACAATGGATCCAGTATTGTGCCTAGAAGATGACACCAGGAAAGCACAGGTATATAAAGAAACGGTGGCTGCAGTATTCTTTGATGTCGAGAAGGCATATGACATGTTGTGGAGAGAAGGTCTGCTGATTAAGATGCACCATATGGGAATTGAGGGAAACTTAGTTAACTGGATTATGGATTTTCTAAGGGAAAGGGTCATCCAGGTTAAAATTGGATCAGAGATGTCAGAGAATTATGTTGTAGAGAATGGTACACCGCAGGGGAGTGTTATAAGTCCTACACTGTTTACAATATTGATAAATGATATATTTGACAGGATACCAGCAGGAATGGGAAGATCTTTGTTTGCAGATGATGGGGCATTATGGAAGAGGGGAGGCAATATAAATCACATTGTTAAGAAATTACAGGAAGGGATAGATCAAGTGGAAAAATGGGGAGCAGATTGGGGTTTCAAATTTTCAGTGTAAAAAAGTAAAGTAATGTTCTCAAAAAAGAAAATCAGTGAAAATAAAAGGTTAAACTTATATGGAAGAACTTAGAGAGAGTAAACATCATGTGATTCTTGGGATTGATTTTTAATTCTAGATTAACTTGGAGAGAGCATGTGAAGGGAATAGTGGAAAAAATTAAGCGAGTGCTGAATATTATGTGTCTGGCTGAATTAGATTGGGGAGCTGATTTTACATCATTAATATATATATATGTAGCATTAATTAGGTCTAGAATAGAGTATGGTTGTGTGGGGTATGGGTCAGCAGCTAAATCAGTCCTCTCACAGATAGACATCATCCAAGCTCAAGCATTAAGAACTTGCTTAGGAGCAATGAAAACAGCTCCAGTATGCTCCCTTCAGGTGGAAGCAGGAGAAATGCCATTATGGCTGAGAAGAAAGCAGTTAATAGCCAATTACTGGGTAAATCTAAAAGGTCACTCTGAAGATCATCCAACAAAGAGAGTTTTGGAGATGTGTTGGGAAAAGGGGAAAGAACAAAAATCAAGCTTTCAGTGAGGGTATAGCAGAACAACTTAAAATACAGCAGTTAGAATTCAGCCCAACAGTTCTGTGGACAACAAGACCAGCATGGATGATAGAAGAAGCAACAGTAGATCTAGAAATATGTGATATAAAGAGAAGTAATAAATCAACGGACATAGTACAGGAATTGTATAACTACAATACTGGGAGGTATGGCGAATACGTATACACATACACAGATGGGTCAAAAGAATCAGAAACAGGAGCAACAGATGCAGCAGTGGTGGTTCCCAGCAAACAATATATAAACAATATGTCACAATATCAAAAAGAACGTCAGATCATTTAAGTATATATGCGGTGGAGCTATGTGCATTATTAATGGCAATAGACTGGGTGGAGGACAGGGTGGATAGAAAGGTGATCATATGCAGTGATTCAGTTTCAGCACTCTTAAGCATCAAAAACAGGAAAGCAAGCACACACCAGGAAATATTATATGAAATACTGTTAGAAACATCCAGATTAACACAGCAGGGGAGGGAAATAACGTTCATGTGGGTGCCAGCTCATGTAGGGATACAAGGGAATGAGAAGCAGAAGGGAAAAGTTTAATATGGAAGGAAACAGTTAATCAATGGAATCAACACTAGAAGAACCATGAAAAAGACATTTCTATAAATTACAAGGTGTGGTAGGGGAGGCAGGGTTGTGGAGGTAGCGGAACAGAGCAGGTGATCATGAGCAGATTAAGAATAGACCCCGGGGTCACTTAGAGACTTCAGCCAGCAGGTGGCAGTAATGCACCAATAAGGCAGTTTTTTAACTACCCAACCGCGAACAAGAAGGAAGAAAAGCGATCTGGGGAGGGGGACAGAAAGCAGTGAAGAAAGAAAGAGAGGACGGACGTCACAGACAGCTAACCCGTCTGTTATTCGGGCTTCTATCAGGTCTGGACTCACCGCCTGGCCGCCACCTCCTCAACCCAGGTTAGCTTTTTAGCTCACACTTTTATTCGGTGAAGTTACAGGCTGGAGCTGTGGCCTCGGCTCGCTCCACAGCTCACCGAGCCGCCGCTGCTTCGTTCTTCAGAACTGATGTGATCTAACGTGGACACCGACAACACCGACAACTCAAGTTAAATGCGTTCCTGCTAACGTTTACATTAGTGGAGACACTTTTTGGCAGTTAGGGGTTCATGTTATCTAACTTCACGACGCTGACATTGGCTTCCGATTCTCCAGCCTCTGATTCGGCACTTCAGGGGAAAGTTAAGGGGAAATGAGCTTCTTGTGCAGTGCGGCTCTTTGTCCACTGTTTGGCTGTTTTTGTGACACTTCTTGATGTGAACAACTTTTAGACACCTACTATTGTATCTGTGGGACCTTTGTTTGTGAAAATGCTAAAGGGGATTCACCGTTTTTTGTTTTATACCAAGACCTCATTAGACCAGGTCCACATCAAAAACCACTGTGCCTAGACCTCTCAGATCTGCACTGCATTCATCTACAGACCTTGAAGATTCATAAAAACACAGTCTCTGATTTGTGAAACCTGCACTGCCAGTTTATTTCCATTGGACATGAAAATGTCTTCTTTCTCACTACAAAACAGTAAAAAGGTGAAAAGGTTACGTTTATCACTGGAGAAACATTAAACATTTCTTCATCAATTGTTCAAATGGGAAACATCCTATAAAAGTATACCAACGAGAGGTCTGCACACTGACGGAAGCTGTGGCAGAAGTGGCCCATGGCCAGATGGAGGAAAGGAAAGTGCAAATCATGACTTTTATAGGATGTTTCCCATTTGCAAAGTTCAAGTCAGGCAGTTTTTTTTTCTCTAGTAACTTTTGTATGTTAAAATGTAAAGCTAGGGGTTGTGGTGAGGCCCAAAGCTAGCATGTAGTGAGTGTGTAATGCAGCCTCCCTCATGTGGAGGCTGCAGTTTATGCTGCTCTCAGAGGTGTTTCTGTTCATGGCACTCAGTGGTGGCTGTTTATAATAAGGATGCAGTGTTTTATAATAAAGTTCTAATCTAGAATTGTCACATCGTGGAAAATACCAAAGAGACTCGGTTTCTCACATGTTCTTTCACTAATTTGCACAATGATCATTTTTGATGTTCTGGTTCTTGGGAGCTGGAAGTAATTAGTCTGTTTGTCATGTCCATAGGCTGATGAAAGTTGTGTGTGCGGCTGCAGGATGGACTGGTCGAGCAGGCTGGCAGTGTGGCAGCAGCTGGCTGAGAGCTGTGGCCTGAGTACGATCGAGCAGGGCCTCCAGCAGATCTGGGGTCTGCTGCTGCTCTGCCTGATCTGCAGACTCTGCTTCAGACTCGGTGAGTTTCACTGACTGCTCCCTGATTTCCACACTCTTCTTATCTAAGATTGTGTTCTGCAGCGTACTCGCATAAAGTCACAATAAGATGAGCCCTGCCTCACACACATTCATGACATCTGGTCTGAAGCAAGATGAATCATGTCAACCACGGTGAAACACTTCAGTCAGATAAACCTTTAGTCTTGCGATTATAGGACTGTGTGTTTTCATGCGTGTTTTTCTTAGGAGTTGCATCCACTGTGAAGCATGCAGTGTCCGTGTTGGCAGGGATGTACGCTCTTTTCCTGTTCTTTGACTTACACATGCTGTGGGTGCTGTTTCTCTGCGCCCTCTGTTACCTTGTCCTGCTCCTCTGCCGACACTCCAGCAGCAGAGGCCTCTTCCTCTCGCTTGTTATCCTCATCTACCTCCTCACTGGGTGAGAAAACACTGCAAAAACATTTCAAAAGAAAACAGGCAAAATGGATGAGGCAGTACTGCGTGTACTTCTTTCATGTGGAATTTCTGGTGGAAAATTCCAGTCTTATTTTGTTTTTCTACCTCCTTCATTTCAGAGAGTTGCATTTAGTTGACATGGTGACCTGGCATAAAATAAGAGGTAAATATTCCATCATTTGCTCTGAGAATAATAGTCATGGAAGCTCTGTTTTCTTTTCTACTTCTTTTAATACTTCAGTTTCCACACTCCTCCTACTTTTTTGAAGCTTTGAAAAGCTCTCTGCAGAGCCCCAGAAGACATTAAAGAGCAGTTTGTATAGCCTGAGTGGAGCCAACCCCAATGAGTTTAATCATTAATCTGATGTTTGGTGAAACATGACACATTTTACATCTGTCCAGATGTCTGTCCAAGTCAGTGACACATGTCAAACAGTTTTAATCTTAACTAATGTCTGGAAGTGATAGAACTGCACCCCATCTGTCCTGCCTCAAACTGCGTCTCTGTGGGTGTCTCACTCTGTATTGTGTCTCAGGTTCTCAGATGGTGGTGGCCATGAAGGCAATCTCTCTGGCCTTTGACATGGACAGAGGAACAGTGGGTGCCCTCCCCTCCCCGGCTGAGTTCCTGGGTTATGTTCTCTTTGTGGGCACTGTTGTCTTCGGGCCTTGGATCAGCTTCTCTAGTTATAAGAATGCCATTGAAGGCACGAAGCTGGTGGGTGATTGATGTTTCCTGCCTTCTCTGTGTGCACAACGTGTTGCAGTGTGGTGATAATGAGTTGGTTTGTTCTTCAGAGCTGGTTGTGGCTGTATAGTTCATCCCTCACTCTCGTGAAGAGTCAGATCTGTCTACTGGTCTCCACGTGTATCGCCCCGTACATCTTCACTTTGTTCATCCCCATCCATGGAAACCCAGTCACAGAGAAGTAAGGCACGTTTTTCATTTTTTACTTAGAGCAGCTTTTACAAGCCCCTGGTTTGAGGACACACTGCCTGCTTTTCTTTTCCTCTTTCCAGGATACATGTAAGACAGGCGAGACAGCTGCATTGTGTTTTAAATCATCACATGCAGGGAGGAGATTATTGGATCATCTGTTAGAAAATGTTTGTTTTTCCATCATTACTGTATTCATAATGCTTCAGTTTAACTACACCATTCTTCATTAACAATAGCAACCCACTATCTGATACTTTGATCAAACATTCTGAACTTACTTGCTCTTTCAGCGAGCTTTAAAGTGCATCATCATCATCATCACCATCATCATCATCATATGAACTAAGCCGTTAAAATCAGAGTTATCTGTGAATTGTGGTGCATTCATGACCAGGAACTTTGTCACATAGCAAGGAATGATAGCATTGCATTCATAAGCCCTGATATTTGTAAACTCGAGGAATTACTGCACCTGACAGTTAGTACTGAATGGTTTAAAAATAAAGTCTGATTTAAATGATTTTCTCTGCTGTGTTGATGAACAGTTAGTGTGTGTTAGTGTGAGCAACTTACAACAACAAAACTTTTGTTGATGAAAACATATAAGGACCTTAAGATTATTCTGGCAAAACATTTTTATCACGTGATGACTGATTATTTTTATATGGTTTGCAGTCATGTGACTTAAATTCTCTAGTCCTTGTTAACTTCCTATGTATATGTATGTTTGTGAAATGACGTTACTGCAGAGTGGGTGGAATCATGTGCAGTGAAAACCCAAAGATAACGCCTGTCTTTGTCTTGTATGTGCTGTTTTGCACAGGTGGCTGCTTGCTTATGAGACTGCAGTGTCCTTCCACTTCAGTAACTACTTTGTGGGTCACCTCAGTGAAGGCACCACCATGATGGCTGGAGCCGGCTTCACAGAAGAAAAAGACAACATCAGATGGTGAGTTGAGCTGTGATGGAGCTGCTGTGATCTGGGAAGTTCTTCACAGTATGAGGACAGTGGCCATGTCCTGTGGTTATAACACAGATGTAATGATAATATATCATGAGCTTTGTTGTACAGCTGTTTAATACAGCTTGTCAGTTAACACTGAAACACTGCAGGTGGTCCTCAGTATGTTCAGTGCAATGACATGCAGTGAGTAGTAGATTATTCACCATTTGATTGGCAGAAGTTATTGGGTTATGTTTCATATCTCATATCAGCACATACGAACTGTAGCCCACGTGAGCACACATTTCATCCACAGGTGGTCTGAACTGAACTTATTATGGTCCTACCCTTACTTATAAACGAAGGCCATGCATTTGTCCTTTTGGACAAATATGATGTTACACACATATTATATACCTCAGTCATGTCAGGGGGGCAGATCTTAAAAGTGTTTGAAACATTTGATTGGTGACATACAGAGAAACAGTAACACACAGTCTCATTGCATGGCAGAGCACAGTTTGTGAGGGTGAGGCTCAGCCTGCTGCTGCTGCACCATGCATCTCTTCCCCCCATTTGAACGAGAAATCTGAAAATTCTGTTTTTTTTTTGTTTGTTTGTTTTTTTTTATAAAAAAACAAATGGAGTTAAATGGAAAATTCGTTTAGAGTTCAAATCATTTGATAAATATAACCATTTCATTTATTTATTTAGAATATATTTTATTTTTTTCCATGAGTTGAGGCTCTGCCTCCCCTGCCTCTCCTGACCGCATGTCACTGGTTCAGTGGCTTCTGGACCAGCACTGTTTTGCTGTGGTAAGAGAGGTATTGAGTCTAACTTTTTAATACTTGTATTTTATTGAAACCTCTGGATCTCTGGCACAGTTCATGTGGAGAAGGTGAGAGGAGTTATCCAGGATGACTTGTTGCTTCACACTGCTCTGTCCCATTTTGTCCCTATAGTTGCTCTTAGCTCATCTCACTTTCCTCTTTAGCTCCTGTTGGAGCCCAGAGTTCCTAACTGAAACTGAAATCCATCTTCTAGTCTATCACTTGTCACATTGGCACACAATTATACACACTGCAATGCAAGGTGCCTACTGTTCCCAGTCAGTCTGTGTTTTCACTGTGCAGGGATATGAGTGTCGTCAAGCCTCTCGGCGTGGAAATGCCTCGCTCCATGGTCCTGGTGGTGACATCCTGGAACATCCCCATGTCTCGATGGCTAAAAACTTGTAAGTCCCAGTCTGCACTCTGCTAATCACACCAGCACTACTAAACACTACCCCACAGTTTTTTTTTGATGGAGTTGGATAGCTAGCTAGATCTGTTCTGTCTAATGTATCTCATTTGTTCGGCGATATCATCTCTGTGTCCAGTATTCAGAGCTGTAACTATAAATTGAACAATTTACTATCAGTGAATAGTTTCAAATATTAGCTGGTTCCATCTTCTCAAATGTGATGATGAACTGTTTGTCGTTGTCATAAAGGTTTTCGGCAGACCACAAGCACATTAAAGACACAGTGGCCTCTAAATGGTCATTCAAGATTTCTATCTTCTGAATTTTTATTTTTTATTTTTGCATGGGCTAAAAGAAAACAAAAATAAATGGATAATAAACAATAGTTAGCTGCAGATCTACTGTATTGATACAGTTTGGTTGGTACATTAAGTAAACATTAAAACACACTGACAATTTATAAACATGTATTTACAACTTCGACTGAAAGTTCCCTTAAAATGTGTTTACGCTGAATGTTGTCGTCATGTGTTCACTGTCCTCCATGTTCCTCAGATGTCTTTAAAAACGCCATGAAACTGGGGACCTTTCCAGCCATCCTGATGACATACACAGCCAGCGCCTTACTGCATGTTAGTAAGATGAGGCACACACACCCTGTTATTGACTATTTTAATATACACTATACCACAATCATGTTAGAGATGCACATTCTTTAGTTGGAAGTTCTTCTATATTCATTATTCTATATATTGAAATGTATTTAAGGAAGCAGTCTTCTGAGTACCTACGTAAAGTCATATTGTACAGAATCAGTGCACAATCCACACAAAATCATAACATCTTGATGCTAGCGGTGACGAGTGAACTTCTCCCCTCTAACATCACTGTCAGTATCGTCTGTATCAGTCATGTCAGTCAGGGTCTAACCTGAATAAACTGTTCTCTTTGTTTTCTTCAGGGTCTCAGTTTTCACCTGGGAGCTGTCCTGCTCTCTTTGGGCTTCATTACATATGTTGAACATGGTATGAATAACTTTTCTACTTGTATATATTGAACATAATGATCACATTCACAGACTGTCAGACAAGATGCAGAACTGACATTTCTACTTCATCCAAATGCATCAGACTTATGATGGTGTTAATAAAGGTTGTTCATTTTCTTTTTCCCCCTCAGTCCTGAGAAAGAAGCTTGCCTCCATCTTCAGTGCCTGTGTCCTGTCTAGGCCTTGTTCCTCTGACTGCAGCCATCAGCACAAGAAGGTACACCTTCAGCTCCACTGAACTCACGCAGGCAATGGAATGTCAGTGGCAACCTGGGTGAAAATCTCTTCATCTCATCTGCATCTGTTAATAATGCATTTATCAGGGGCATGAAATAGAGCCTGTCATATTCAGTGTCAGGAGGGGAACACTTTCTAACACTATCTCTGCTGTGAAGATGTTCCCGTGTCCTCTTTCTCACTTTGTTCTGTTTCCTGTAGGAGTATTGGGTGATGTTACTAAACCTAGTTTTTAGCCTCCTGGCCATCTTTCACCTCACTTACCTCGGCTCTATGTTTGATGCTGGAGCTGATGAACAGGAAATCGAAGAGGTAAGAGTAAATGTCCACAAGTAATGCAGTGCAGGACACTGGGGTGCTTTTTCAAATTAAAAGTCTACCAGGAAAGAGAGGGAGGGGAGGGGAGGGACGGGAGGGGTCCTTTGAATTGTTGGAAGACTTTAAATGTGAAACATCGCTACAGGAAGTGTTGAGTTTAATATGACAGAATTTTAACAGCTACCCAGAGGGGCAGAGACTTGTGTTAGAGCAGTGCACACCACCATGATCACATGAGATTGAGAGTCCCTTTTTTCTGTTGTTGTTGTCTGCAGGGTTACGCAGCGATCCACACCATCCACAGGTGGTCTGAACTGAACTGGGCGAGCCACTGGGTTGTCTTCGCATGCTGGGTCTTCTATCGTTTAATCCTGTGATGTCATTGGAGCAGACAGGAAGGACAAGTAGTTGTTATCTGATGGGAGCAAAGGACTATGGGACAGGTGGAGGTCTGTTTTCACAGAGGGACAGGATATGGTTTGGATGTAAAGATGAAGACCTGTTTCAAAGTCAGACCTGTGAAAATCTAATGGGAACAAAGAGAGGACACACACTCCAAAATAAACAGCCATTCATTTACCTTTTGTCTGTAGACAGCTGTTTGGACAGGCGGGGTTAAATGTATGTAGTCAGAACCATTTCAGGTGTGTCTGTGTGTGAGTGTACATGTGCTTGTGTGTATACATGTTTTTATTTTTTACTGCTGCTCTTGTATTTCTGTATTTTTATGATTAAACCTTTCTTTATAAGTAAACAAACTACTGGTTTGTGATGAAGTGGCGTCACACTGACAGATGACAAATGAATCATCTCCCTCACTCAAGTACATAGCATGGGCTAGTGTTACCACTGCACTTATGCACTTAGAGCTTAAAGCTAGTTTGCAGCCAATAGCCATCTCCAAAGAGGCCTTTATATCAATTTACATAACATAATAGTCAAATCCACAGAGAAGAAGAGAGTGACAGTGATACATTACTTTGATTTAGCTGACATGTTGATGAAACACGAAACTGCAAAAGATAACTTCAAATACAGGAAGTACTACTTCAGCTTCAAATACAGGAAGTACTTCAGCAAATCAGATGAACTGTTTCAAGTATGTGTACTGAATCACACTTTAATTTGCCAAGTACTGTATGTGAACACACACGAGGAATTTGAGTAGAAAAGACATACAGACATGGGTACAGTTAAAAAAACACAGGGCTTGACAGGTAAACATAGACATAAACCTAAACAAGAACTAAAACTATGTACATAGTTTTAGTTCATATATATATATATATATATATATATATATATATATATATAGACACACACACAGTATGGGGGCAGTGTTCAGCTCAGTCGGTAGGGCAGCTGTCCCATATGCGAAGTCTTGCGAGTCTCGCCGCAGGAGCACAGGTTCGAATACGACCTGTGTGGCCCTTTTCCCGCATGTTGTTCCACATTCAGTTCATACATTCAATATTCCTCGGGCTTATTATATTCCTTATGTTTCTTCCATGTTTTTTTTTTCTTTTTTGACGCTCTACTTGACCCACAGTTTTGGTCACACATACACAAACAAGGTATCAAAATGACCGGATTGGCCGGGCGATACAGGCTTTTTCACCAAATGGTTTTACCAAAAAATGCTCTCAAACTGGACAAAGAACTGGTCGACAAGATGAGGACGCTGACGGTTATTTCAGCTTTTGGATACAACACACCGTTTGGCATGTTTGGCCACCATTGAGGGAGTTCAATCAGAGACTTTCTGTGTCTTTCAGTGTGACGGACACAGTCCATGCAGCACCTGTGACTAATTGCTCTGACCTGCAGCTGACCCTGGTTGCTTGGCAACCTCAAGCCTGCCTTTGACTAAATTTGTTGAAATCTCTGTATGATATCAATGACTATCAAGACTACATTTTCAGTGTTGGCCATTTTATTCTTCTCTCTCACAGACACATAGAGACAGAAACAAGACCGCATACACACACACACACACACACACACACACACACACACACACACACGACAAAAGTCTCTCAAAATAAGAGTCCCTTCAAAATAAAAGACTTAAGAAGAAGAAAGACTAAAATTCTCATTAACAGACACAAGACCACACAAGTACACACAAACACACACACAAACACAAGACAAAAGTCTTTCAAGAGTCCCTTCAAAAAGATAATGATGACACAGCTTGCTGTATTAATACTGAATTTGCTGAGCAGTGTCAATAATAATACATGCGGGCAATGGGGCCAGAGTCAGGCACACTCAAAATTTCTTTTGAAATTTTTTTAGTTTACAGATATTATACGGGTAATGTCACTAACATTTTGTGTCCAGTTTTAGCTGTTCAATTAAATGACTTTTGTTCAAAGATGAGCATATTGTGGCCACACGTAGACAGAGAGGTATGAGTTATACAACTTCAATAACAAGTATATCAAGTATATGCTTGGTTTGTGTGCAGCCTGCTTTTATAAGCCACAGGTTATCACAGTGACAACCTCTGTCAGACATTTCTTTTTTTCCAACAGTGGAATACAGGATTACGATATGAGGACATATATTATTATATAGATGCTATTCACACCACTATTAAGGTGTAGATGAGAGTACAGCTGGTTTATAAGGGCTGCTGCAGTAATTTTGTAATAAATCCAAAATAATGAGCTAAATGGGACTAAAACACTCTGTATAGCTGAAGGAACTTCTCTAGCCTGATACAGGATGGACTTGGATCTCCCACCTATCCTCTTACCTGTACCTGGTCAATCATTAATGTCTCCATGTCTAATAGTCAGACAGGGATTGTTCAGGTCAATACGGAAACAACAGACACCACAGCCTCATCCCTGATCCAGGGAAGTTAAAAGGTTAGCTCGGTGCTGTATTTGACTGTATTTGGGAAACACAGGTTTTCGTAGGTAACTGTTATAAATGTATTCCTGTTTATATGTTTGTTGTGTGACAGGTGGTGGACAGAGTGTCGAGTAATATTTATATGTAGAATGGGAAGAGGGGCCAACTGTAGCTGGATTGGGCCTGAGATCCCTCTGTCATCAGAAATCTTCAGCGGTAAGGGAAATATTCTGCTTACTCAATAGTTAAAAGGTAATAACATTAAAAATTCTAGATTCTGTAAATGCAGACTATCAATTTTCTAAAAATTAAAAAAAATCTGTTAAAAGTGCTAAAAGTCCTGTGATTGACCCCACCATGAGCTTCTCCTAACGTGGACCTCCTAAAGGATTTGTCAAACTTATCAATTTTACAAAACATTTGTCATTTGTTTTTCCTTACAACTGTCGCCAAGTGCTTATTCATGGTGAGAATTGTTGTTTCTCTGTAAATAATATTATAAAGACTACGGCCTATATCTGCTCTGTAATGAAAATGTCCCAAGGTAATTTCTGGAAGGATTTAGTGCTGTATAAATGAAACTGAATTCAAATTAAAATGACACATAAACAAATGCAAGAGACTGACCCAAAATGTGGGCAGAGCAGGATGTGATGTACATGTAAAGTTGGCTGGTTTGTAGTGCATTTAAGGGCTTAACCATACATTTGCTCTTGGTTAAGGCTGCAACTTTGGCAGTCAAAATTGAACATTCAACATGAAGCAGGGATACATATCTGTTTTACCACTAACAGCAAATGTTCTGCTTGCCCCTTTACTCACATAGAGTGGAATTGTTACATTATTATGAAGAATTAAACTTGCATATAACATCTCATATAACAGCACTCTCTCCATGCATATATACAAACCCGGGACTGGAACCTTCTCAAGAGCATGTCTTTGGACCCTAGTGACTACGGATGGACATTAGGTGTTCAGGAATATGAGCCAGTTCCAACACTGGACCCCATGGCTCCTGAGGAGCTTCTTCAGTTCACAGTCTGCAATTGCAATAGAGACTGCAGCGACTGCCGGTGCAGCTGCAAAAAGAATGGTGTCAGGTGTATCTCACCATGTGGAGTTTGCAAAGGCACTACGTGCAAGAATTGTGTTCATGATGATGTTCAGTTTGGAGAAGACTCAGACATTGACACATGAGGCATGTGGCAGAGTGGATCAGTATTATGCAAGATACTGAAATAAACGAATAACACTACTTTTCAAATTCAAATGTTTGTTTTTCCACCAAGGAGCAGTTTTGGTGAAAAACTAATGCTTGCAATCAACTCAGAATCTGAAAAACCCCTAGTTTGACCCCTCACAAGTTTTTAAAGCCAAATTTAACATTTTCGATTTTTCAGTCAATCAGTTACAGGTACCCCAAATTTGAGCAATTTTTTAGGAGGTTTCCCATGGGAGTTGAATTTCAACATTTTAAGACATGATAATATTACACACCTTCCTAAACACAATTGTGAAGAAATTTCTTGGTAAGGATTTAGTTTAGTTAGTCATATGTTGCCCTCACTACTTGAAATATTTGATATACAGCCCAGCTCTCAGTGTGACATGTTTTTGATCAGATTATGTTACGTGTGTTTTGTCAGCCATTAAAGATGAACTATGGCTCTTTCTCATCCCGGCTGGCCTGGCTGCCATTTTACTGGGGCTGTTTCTGGAAGAAGTTGGCTTCTTCCTGCGCCATATTCCCTCATCCAGACGAAAACGCTTGTATCTGTGGATATTAGGAATGTACCCGGTAACCTCAACTTCCTCATTCACATACATTGATCCTCCCCTGATAGTTAGACTTCTCTTCTGTGCAAAAGTGACCATTTCATCTTTGGTCCAACATGCACCTTTGTGTCTTAATCCTTGAATGTTGCTTTTATCTCAGGTATTTGGATTGACCTCCCTTATAGCACTGTATGTGCCGCGCTCTTCCTCACTGTGTAATTTCATTGCTTCACTGTGAGTCTTAACATAAAGTCTTAACATAAACTTCAGAGTGGAATCACTGTAACCTGTTTGCTTCAGCACATTGCTGTTCCTGTCTCATTGCCTATGTACAGGTATCACTCCATCACCTTGCTGAAATTCATGGGACTGATCACAGACTTTTTTGGGGGGAAAGCTTGTATGCTGGCTGCTTTGTCTGGACAGCAGGTCTCTCCAAATCCTTTCCCCTGTTGCTGCTGCTGCTGTCTCCCGATGGTGGCCATCAACAGGTACACACAAGACACATCTCTGAAGGTGGGACTTTTTCAACAGCACGCAGTAGAATTGTGTGAGATTGTGGAGTGCTGTATCTTAAGGGAACTTTCAGTTGTAATGATGGCAGCTTATGTCACCTGTCTGTATTGGTGTTGGAACCACTATGTACTAGAGTTATCTATTACCTGCACCTGGGGCAGTTTACAAATATTAATAATATTACAATAAAATCCACAAAACACATCCACATGCATACACATTTAAGATGACTGTGTTCCTATAACGTCTACTCTTAGTTGCATGATTGTATAAAACGTATTGTGTGCCCCTTCTCCTATGTGTAGCAGCAGCCGTGGTTGGATGATGGCTGCTGTGCTGCAGCTCTCTGTTGTCCGCAGCATCTTGTTCTTTGTCACTCTCGTCCTGTGGACAGATGAACAGTACGACTATGGTGATGTGAGTCATTCATTTAGGCTTAAGTCTGTGCTTATGCACCCTGTGATCATTATGTAGTCAGGCTGTAGTCTGTGGTGGTGTAATATATTGCATTTATAGTAAAGAGGATGTGTGCTTTTCCAAAGCCTTCTTCTCTTTGCTCTGGTTAAGCGTTTATATCATCAGTGTGGATTTTTAATAATAGTAGATTGTTGTTCAGTTCTTTACCACACTTAGACATTTGATACTTCCCCCTAACTGAATCTATTATTTCAAATAATATTTAAAAAAAAATAAAAGTTACCACATTTACATTGCAAAAGTAACCTGTTCAGCGTATATTTATCAACCACAACAATATGCTTTGAATAGGCTGGACTCTTAAGCAGGTCCTGCTCCCAACAGCACTGGATAATAAAATCAGTGACACACTTTTTTGTTCTCCAGGTGGATTCAGTCAACCCCAACCTCTATGTGAATGGTATCATATGTGTTTCAACCTTCGTGTCTTTCTATGGCCACCTGTTGTTTTACAAAGCCACCAAGAGTGCTCTGCATGGATATGGACTAAGATCCAAGTTCATCTGCATCATTGTGGTGCTGGTGCTGTGTGGCCTGCAGAGTGGCATCCTCGAGACTATGGGGGCTCTGGAGGTTATCCCCTGCACACCACCCTTCTCTGTCCTGGCCAGATCCCAGTGTAAGTCAGGGTACATCTGGCATCTTCCAATCTCAGTCTTAAATCATGTTCACCATTACCTCAGTAAAGAACAACTAGCAGGTCTGGGGTAAATGGGTTTTTCAGTTGTTTTCTAGATATTCTGTTGTCCTCAGAAAGTCAAACACTGTTATATGTTATCTGTTATTTTGTTCATGTGTTCCTTATTCCTGCAAATGACTTAATATGTGTTGATATGTACCTCACTCGCCCACCCCCCCTTATACAATTACTTGTTATTACGTAATCACAGCTCCAAACAATTGTAGAAATCTAAGTGCAATGCAATTATTATACAAACTCTGAAGAAATTCTGTGCTATTATCAGATGAAATGCTATGCTAAAAAGAAAACCTAACCTTAAAGACTTTCCTAATCATTGTAGACACTGAGTGTTGATGATGATGTTTTCTGTTGTCTGTCCACCATCAGTGATTTACCACTATTGTGTGATTGTGGAGATGTTCTGCATCGGCCTGTATGCCCGCCACACTTTCCGTAAGGTGGAGCCAAGTGTGGTGGAGGAGGAGGAGGGGCCCATCGTTGTCTGGCAAATGGAAAAATCTGTTCAAACAGACACTGTTGAGATGACACATCACAAGCTTAGCCCGCTATCAGAGGAAGTTCGGCCCAGTTGCTGCCTCATCAGTGCCTCCAATCCCAGTTACAACAGTAACAGCGAGGAAAGCTTGTGCAGGATAGAGCATGCACCTCTGGATGGTTTCCCCTTTCCTCAGACCAGAGGTCAGCAGCCAGGCAGAACACAACCAGTGAATTCCGGTTCTGCAGTGGACCCTGGGGAAGATCTGAGCCACATTACTATCAGGGATGATATTAACTCTCAGAGCTGTAAGGATGTCACCGTGGTTTAATCAGCTATGGAAAACCTTTCACAAACGACTTAATAGATGTACATCTAAGCTTAACCACTAAAGACGCCGGTACTGGTTTGGGTCTGTGTGGGGCCTGGAGGACTTATCCCAAGAACTGTACACCCTGTGCCATCATAAATAAGGCAAAAAGCAACACACATCCTTATCTAACACAGAGGAAAGTGTGCAAGGGTGTTAAATCTCCCTCTCCAGTTGCTGCAGAGTCATCACATCTTTTTAGCTCACAAGTTTAAGAACAATGCTGCCGCAAGCTGCCACAAAACTACAACTTGTTTTCAGTGTAAGTCATGAGAAATATTGCTGCTTCTACCTCTTTAAAATCCTGCCATGTGTGTCTTGTTATATGTTCTTAATAGTTTTATTGCTTATTCCACACAAACTGTGATAATTCATGAAAAGGAAAAAGAATGATGAACACTTGAGAACATGGAAACCTAGAATCCTAAGAATCCTAATTCTCCTTAATCTACTGTGGTTTGGATTGTACCTCATTCATGCATAGCTTTTTCTTCCCCAGACTTAAACACTTTTAAACACATGTAAAGCAAAACTGAAAATGAATTGCATCTTTGTTTTTTGTGCTACAGCACACATCTGCTGCGTATGCCATGTATCCTATGCTTTCCTTTGAGAAAAATAAATACAGAAAAGAGAGAATTTGACATTTTATATTTTTTGTTTTACTATGTGCTAGTGCTACTATTTCCATACCAAGCAGCAATCTCTGTTACTCTTTATAATATTATTTACAGAGACCAACAGTTCCACCATGAATAAGCACTTGGTGTCAGTGGCGAGGAAAAACTTCCTTTTAACAGACAGAAAACAGAACCTCAGGCAGACCCAAGCTCATTGGTAGACTGCGACAGGTTGAGTTAAAGATAGAGAGGTGCAGATGGGGGTGGGGGGTATAAACTTTAAAGGTGACACAATAATAATAATAATAATAATAATAATAATAATAATAATAATAACAATGTAGTGGGCGTTGTGCAGGACCACATCAGCAGCCACGATCCATGAGAACCATGAGGGGAAGAAGTTTAGTTATTATCTATTTTAGTTATTAATTTTAACAGGTGAGTTCTTCCAGTCTCAAGTGGATGTTTGAGGAAGGTTTTGGCACTACTTATGTTGGCTTCATTTCACTGCCACGGTGCTTGATGTGAGACAAGAAGGAGCAAAAACTGTTAGGGGGAAGAAGTGAAGTTAATATGTATTAATGAGACATGAATGTTTACAGATGGAGAAGGAGAGAGAGAGAGAAGAGCCCAGCGCACCATTTGAAGTCTACTGGCAGTCTAGTCTACCCAACTTTTTCTGATTACAGTGATTCTCTGTTCACACTATGATTATTGACTTTTGGTTATTTATATTCATTCTTCACAGTGAAGTCAGTATATATTTTTATATGCAAAATTACTAACAGAGTGTGACCTTTAACTCTGGTGACCTGATGAAGTGTGCACTAACATGTTAAAGTGCAGAACATGTATGAAACTTCACAACAGCCACAAACAGACTCACCTAACTTCGCAGATAGCCATTGTCTTCCCTCCTGACTTCATCTGAGCCAATGAGAGGGCTGACAGCAGACGCTCATCCAATTAGCAGCCGCTACGGTCCACTCTGCCGTAGGATCCTCCCCACTAGTATAGTTTCTTCTATTTTGGCGGCTGTGCGGAAAACATGGCGGAAAATTTGAAAGGTAATTCAAGAAGACTACACCATTTTCTTCCATTACACCTTTATTTTCTCTTGTTGTCTGCTTAAGTCTAAGTATGAAGTGTTTGAAGGACTCGGACATGCTCGCACTCTGCTCTCTCTTCACATAACGTGAAGAAGAAGCGGAGGCTGTGTCACTGTGACCGGAGGAAGCGACTGTTGTCCGGAGCTGTGCAGTTAAATGCAGCCTCTTTTGTCTGAACTGTCCGCTCGTAAACACACACTAATTTTGTTCATCTCACATGTATGCTTTCTGTTTTATGAAGCGTGGATGGGTGTGTGAGCCTGGCCTGTGTTGGCAGGCTGCAAGCTTTTTTTGCTTTAGCGCGCAAAAAATCAGTAAAAGAGAAGTTTCACGCGCCATGCTGCGTCACATACACACAGACAAATGTAGATGTATGCCTGTCTGCTTTTGCGGGAATGCTATGGACGCAACGATTCAAGTCAGTAAAGCGGCTAACTTCGATTTCCTTTCGCGGGGACGTCTCGAGTGACGCTTTATTCAAAAACACGAGGCTCGTGTTTATCAGAGAGCAGTCCACATTCTAATGTTTCCGTTCAACGTGAACATAATGGTGCCAGACGTCTTCTAGTCCGTCGATATATATGATGTCTTAAACAGGTTTGAGTGAAGGAAACTTTCTGCTGGTAACGAACTTTCGCCTGCAGGGTGGAGGAAGGTGGAGTTGAGATCAAACCGAGATAAAGTGCTCTTGGCTGGGTTCTGTGCAGCCGGACAGTGTGAACACGTATCATAGCTGTGTTGTTCTGCTCTGCAGCTTCACAAACGATCGGTGGTCATTTAAATGGAGTTGTGGTGTCAGGCTGCGGTGTGCCCTGTAAGATGTCCTGGGAGGAGCTGGAAGCCCTGTGCCGCAGAGAGAGGCTCCACTGTAAGCAGCTCGGTGTGAGCAGAGCCAACATCAACGAGTATGAAGTGGAGTTTCTCTGTGACTACAAGAAGACCAAGGTAAGATCTGACCACTGACTGCTGATCTACTGTTCAATAAGGAAGTATGCCCCTCTTTGCTTATACACTCTACAATGACTGTCTGACCCATCAGAACACATTCAGTGATAGTCTAATGATTGTTCATGCTTTCACACAAAATCTATTCACATTTAAATAAACTTTGACAAAGTTGGTCTTAAAACTTCAAGACAGATTTGGAAGGTTTGGTATATCAGAACTGGATCAGGGACAAATCTGCTTCCCAAAACATGGAGCAGCTCCAATAATTCAGTCATGATCTCAGCTTTGTAGTTACAACTATATTTCTCACTTTCATGCAGCACTGTAGGGGGCAGGTGGTAGGACATATTGTAATCTGAGGGTCAGTTCAATTCCCACCTCCCACAGCCCAGTCAAATGTCATTGGGCAAAATACTAAACGCCAAACTGTGATGATGGTGTCTGAATGGGTGGATGTGACGTGTAGTAAAGCCCTTTAGTTTGTCGGTAGACCAAAAATCTGTTTTTATGAAAATGTCTGCCCTTTAAAATTGTATTCCATATTTTTGTCAACTCTGTCAGATTTTTGCAAAAGTGTAATTTAAGCAGGCATAAAAAGAGTTGGCTATATCCTAGGACGTGAGGAAGAGCCAAAGAGTGTCAGGAACAGAGCATCAGAGACAGAGAGAGATGCCTCAGACAGAAAGGCAAACAAACAGGAGACATCACTGAGTTTATGTTTGTGTACGATCTTAAATGATGTTCTCAGGTTCTAGTCATTTAATAAATGTTCATAATGGAATGAAAAGTGTCTGTAGTACACCTAATGGGTGATAAAGTATATTACATGTTGTTTATCACAAAGACAAATACATTTATTTCATAAATTAAAAAGATATTTAGCTTTTTGATTTAAACAGCTAATTGGATACATTTCTTTTATATGAAGAAATTTAACATCCTCAGCTACAAAAAAAAGTATATTTAAGAAATCATAAACAGTGGACGGTTGGACTGTTATGTGGTTTAAAGGCCAGTTGATTAGATTAATATAAAGTTAATATAGATTTGCACCTTTTGCATAATTAAAGGATAACAATCACCAGAAAATAAGGTTTATCAAGAATAGGTGATTTACATGTTGGCAGATGCATAATGAATGAGCTGCAGTTACACAAAGGAGCCTATTACACCGATAGACATACACCGATAAACTGGTGCAGACATAAAAAATCTGCTGAACTCTGGGAGGAAAAAAACAAGAACCGTGCACTTAAAAAGGCAGAAGTGGAATTGATGATGGAATGATGGAAAACAAGACAAACTGGTAACAAATAGTTACCAATTTGTAACTAACAAATAGAATCACTGTAATTTATATCTTAAACACTGTACTGCACTCAGTACGTTTACATGCAGCAAGAAATTCAAATTTCTGATCGTATCAGATAATAACATGCATAAGACTGGATCACTTGTCTGAGTATACATGCTGTTCAGAGAATCGGATAAACGGCCGGAGCATGGCTGACTCCATTAGGCTAGGTGGCGCTGTAGCCCTCTCAACAAAGAGCCACTTTCGGTTGACCTCTACTTCTCCGCAACAACAAACGATCTGAAGGCATTCAAACAAAGATTACAGACGGGGAAATGGATGATGCATTATTTTCATCCTAATAATGCATATAAAAAGAACAACAGATCTTTTGGCTTCTAGGTGAAAGCCCTGGAGGAAAATGTCACGCATGCGCAGAATGCAAAATCTGCTTCAGGTCTGATTGCTGAGTATACATGGCATTAAAAAGCCAACTATGAACGAATTATCTAGGTGTTCTTATCCGATTTTGAGATGTCCAATGCGGTCCGAAATAGGTCCGAAGTAGATCGGACTAAGGTGTTTACAAGCACTTTAAAAAGTCCGAACTAAGTCTGATACGATCAGAAATTCGAATTTCTTGCTGCATGTAAACGTACTGACTGTGTTGATGTACAAAATGAATGACAGAATCCAATCTTTGCCCGTAATTAAAGCTGTTGTGTGTCTGGGTAGCAGGAGGAGTTCTATCTGGTGAAGTGGAGGGGTTTCCCAGATTCAGAAAACACGTGGGAACCCAAGAAGAACCTCAAATGTCGCATACTGATGAAGCAGTTCCACCTGGATCTGGAGAAGGAGCTGAGGCGCCACAAGAGACGGTGCACTCCGAAAAAGCTGGATAAGGAAGTTGCCTCTTTCTTGACCCAGAAAGCCAAACTCCGTCAGAGTCTGCAGCGGTGGGAGGCTCATTTGAACCAGACTCGCAACCACCCGGGTCGCATTTTTGTCATGAATGAAGTGGACTTCGAGGGCCCTCCAAAAAACTTCACCTACATCAACAACTACAAAGTAGGCCAGGGCATCGTGTTAGATGAGATGGCTGTGGGTTGTGAGTGTAAGAACTGTTTAGAAGAGCCAGTAAATGGCTGCTGTCCTGGGGCCTCCCTGCACCGCATGGCCTACAATGACAAGGGTCAGGTCCGGATCCGACCGGGTAAGCCCATATACGAGTGTAACTCCCAATGCAGCTGTGGCCCCGATTGTCCCAACAGAGTGGTGCAGAAGGGCATCCAGTTTGACCTGTGCATCTTTAAGACAGAGAATGGACGGGGGTGGGGTGTCCGCACCCTGCAGCACATCAAGAAGAACACATTCGTCATGGAGTACGTGGGAGAGGTAAGACCGCAAAATGAGGTCTGACATAAGTGTATATCTTTATTATTACATTACATATATCACATTAATACTACAATGTGCATGCCTTTGAAATTATGCCATGTCAGTGCTGGCATGTAATCCATGTGAAGAACCTGCTGACGGGCCAAAATCCAACTTGGCTCTTGTTGAGCTTTTGCGCTCCCTCCAGCCTGATGTCTGTGCTCAGCCAAAGATGAGTTATTAAATGAAAGAAGCACCATTCTGTGACACAGCTGGACAGCTTCAGCAGTGACACGTGTAGTCATTAGCTGATTGCTTCACGTCAATTTCAGGAGTTGTGTTCCTTTAGTTTTTTGTCAGCTGATCAAACAAACATAAATTATGAATTCTTTTGGTCTGGTCAAAAATGGGCAAAGACACTAAAGTAAAGTTCTGTCTTCTCGCAACAGATCATCACAACAGATGAAGCAGAGAGGAGGGGTCACGTGTATGACCGCCAAGGCTCCACATACCTCTTTGACCTGGATTATGTGGAGGACGTGTATACAGTGGATGCAGCTCACCTAGGCAACATCTCCCACTTTGTCAACCACAGTGTGAGTGTCTTCATAGTGTGTGCAGAATATACTGCAGGTCACTGTCTGTGGGCAGCGGCACACTAACTTTGGGTCCATGTGACCATATGCATCTCAAAGTTTTAAGTCAAATCCATGTATACATGTCAAAGTGTCTTTAGGTGAGACACTGAACCCCAAATTGCTCCTGAAGGCTGTGCCATCAGTGTGTGAATGTGAATGGTTAGCTCCTCAAACTGATGAGCAGTTGGCAGCTTGCATGGCAGCCAATGTCATCAGTGTATGAATGTGTGTGAATGGGTGAATGAGAAATGTAGTGTAAAAGAGCTCTGAGTGATCGGAACACTGTGTCTATATAAGTACAGTCCACTTACCATTTCTGTTGTTTGGTATTTTAAAACACAGTGTGGATGAAAGGCTGCTGACATGCTGTGTTCTTCTGCAGTGTAATCCCAACCTGCAGGTATTTAATGTGTTCATCGACAACATTGACGAGAGGCTTCCAAGAATTGCTTTATTTTCAACACGGTCGATTCGGGCTGGAGAGGAGCTCACCTTTGACTACAAGATGCAAAGTAAGTGTCACCATTCTGCAGATTTAAACCACAGTCAGAGGGATCAGGTTCAGAATATAGTCCTGAGTAATCATCAGCCGTTGTACTGGTCCTGGTACTGGTAATCTCTGTCTCCATGAACCTCCAAAGCATGGTGTAACTCTGTTCTGTATGGTGTTGAGATGATAACATATTTTAGTTTGTTAATCACTGATTCTAGAGTTCTTAGTGGAGCCAACAAGGGTCCTAATCCTAACTTCATAAATCTTAAATTCATCAACATTATTTCTATGCTATGCATATGAATATTCTGAAACGGCAGAGCCAAGACAAATTCTTTGCGTACTTCTTTACAGACTTCTGTACCTCTGTCTTTCTGAAATGCATTATTTGTTTGGATTTATTGCTAATATCATCCAAGCATTTGCCTAAATTAGCTTCTTTAATCTGAAGAGCTCAGTCATTCACTAATAAAAATATGATCTTGTTTGCTTTTACTCGTTTTACTCCAAAGGTGTATCGAACAGTCAGGCAATAACTGAGCAACTATAGAGTGTCTGCATTGTTTTCTAGAGTTGACCATCCAACCCTGCTTCCATATGTTTAAAGGCACAGGCACATCTCTATGAATCCAATCCTGTTAAATATCAACAAAACATCCAACTGTGCATTTGCCTCTGTCAATTCTAGTTCTAATAATAGTTGATAGCGAATGTATATGATCAATACAGGCTTTCTGAATCAGTACTGCTCATCGTGTTACTGAACCATATCACTAAAGTTAACACTAACAAATCTTTTCTTCTGTCTTTTATTAGCAAAGAAGTTGTAAAGTGTGAAACATTAACACAGTGCACACATGTGTTGAACACATAAAAGCAGGATTGATTATTCTCCCAGTAGCACTGTCTTTTAAAGGTGAGCTGTTGTAACGTACTCTTCTAGATGGGGCCAGCACAAGCCAGGCAGTGGCCCAAAACCTTTTCCAGAACATCCAAGCACGGGCACTGATTCTTTTTTTTTTTTTTTTTTTGGGGGGAATTAAAATGAGTATATTAGTCTAACACTTAATCTACTTGTATGTACACTCACTTTATTAAACTATCAGTTGATACTGGTGCATGATACCAAAAGATGCTTGATCTGAAAAATGTGACTCCTATTTCTTTCCAGTTGATCCAGTGGACACAGAAAGCACCAAAATGGACTCCAGTTTCAGTCTAGCAGGGCTCCCCAGCTCTCCAAAGAAGAGGATTCGAGTGGAGTGTCGGTGTGGATCAGACTCATGTCGAAAATACTTGTTCTGATGAGGAGCTGCAGGAACACAACACCTTTTATCTGTGTAAAGATGTGGACATTTGTACAGATTTGTATATGAACTTCTTTCTTGTTTTTTTAAATGAAATCAAATCATTTTTATAAGAACATGACAACTCTCCAAATCAGATTAACTTGAACAAAAAGTAGAGTTTCTTGATTTTAAAATGAATTTAAGACTACAGCAGTGGATTATTTGATTAGTTATTACAAGACAGACAGAAGCAGTACATGAATGAACAGCCATTTCCTTTTTGAACATGTATTACACATGACACAGGTATTTTTCCTGTGTCATCATTATGAAATGATAATACTGGTTTATTTTCAGCTTGGCCTTGAACAGTGACAACATTGTACTTTAATATCTTATTTTTAGTGTTGTGCTGTTAACTTTGTGAATGCCACTGATACAAATGATGTTCAACCATCCAAAAAATGAGTCCCAATTTTTAGGAAACTAGAATCTAATTGTAAATAAGTGCATTATTGCACATTGTTGGAGCGCCATGTGTTGAAGTCTTGAAACTCTGTACTGTTCACATCATCAGCACAGAGTTTCACAGAACATTTACAGTGTAGTTATAAAACTGCTAAAAGTTGACTTGCCATTGTATTTTGTTACTTCTGACATGGTCAAACAGTTGTCATGAAAGGCTCTGGGCAAATAGTTGCAACATAACAAAATAGTATGGATATGAAAGGCACCCAGAACCAAACAAATTTGGCCTTTGGTTGTTAGGCTGCTCTTCTTAGGCGCAATCTTATCCTGTTATCACGTACAGTTTGTGTCATCAATGTCGTCTACCTTTGGCAGAGACTCTGTGATGTTTCCTGGGCTGAACTGTCCAAGGTCAAATGTGATTTTCTTTTCCTTTCTAAACTGAGATTTATTTTTTCATTGAATGTATAGTTTAGCTCTTTTTGTTTCTTTAACTTTCAGTCTTGCCACTTGTGCTTTATCGTGATGCTCAGTTGGTTGATCAGTGGTCAAGGTCCCAGCATGCTTCATAAAAGCATGAACACGTTGATTGAACACGTTTCCAGTTACAAAGGCCAACTGTTTTTAGCTGTTCCCAAAGTCTGAAAGTGAAAAGCCTCCTGTCATTCTCCTGACTACATCAGCTCTGTTTTCTCTATTTCAACAATTTGTCTCAGCATGATTACACCTCTCTCCTCAGCCAAAATTCATGCTTTTGTACAGAATTTACAGCGATGGTTATAAATTGAGTCGGTGTGAAAGCACTTTTGTCTTCAACACATCTATGATGATGATGGCCTTTCAACTACTAATCAAGACGTAGCTTACTATGCAATAAACTTGAACCTGTTAGTTAACCCTCAGCTATTTGCTTTGGTTCACCAACAGCATTAGAGGTGAAGGACGGTGTCCTCAGTGGTATGGGAAACCTGATGCATGACACTCATGACTCAGCAGGTGAAACTGTGTATGGCCAGAGCCCACCAGGGACAGATCAGTTGGATTATCAACTTTTTCTTTTAACGCTCCTTGTCACTCTGTAAAGTTTGTATTTTGTGGTCATGCTGGTTGTTTTAGTGTCTGTATTAACTTTTTAGTTTGTTAGTGCTTCAGTGTGTGCTTCCTGATAGGTGTAGAACAAAAACATTGTAAATAAATGGTTCTAAAATGATCTCATGCTTTCATGGTTTCAGTGTCTGCTATGCTGAGTTATCTATGCATCAGACTTCATCACTAGGTGGTGCATTTGGTTTGCACAATGATGATGATGTTTCTTTACACTAATTTACTGATATAGTACTGTCAACAATTCTGTATCCATCTGCCCACATCGGAAAAATCCAGGAAAAAAAAACAAGAGGTTGGACAAGAGATAAACGTGTTATATTTTTTAATTCTCAAATTATTTTGGTGAAAATTGTCAATTATCACAAAAATTGGCAGACCCCCTGCAGTGCCTCTGCAGACCCCTGCATTAAAGTACTCACACAAAGCTTGCTTCATAAAACAAATGATTGAAAAATAAAATCTAAAAAGTTGGGTTATCAATCAACAATCATCTTGGATATATGAATATGCAATCATACTATGCAGTGAAAATACTGAACAGGCTCAGTTGATTCAGACTTTGTATCAAGATGTGGAGAGGAAGATCAAAGAGGGTTCATTGTTGGGCCACATGTCAGGAGCTTCAGTCACAGTGACTCAATCTGCATTCAGCTCTGTGGGAACGACATCAGTAAATAGACACTGTGGTTTACAGCACAGCTTTGATGAGTGTCATATGTAAGAAAAACAGAAAAGCAACTGTCAGCTGCCTGAAAATGTCAGTGCAGAACATGATGAGCCTCACAGTAACAGTCCGTCAGCAGTAATATAGAGAGCATATTATATACTTAAAAGGCAGATTGGTGCTGCATCACAAGTAATGTGGATGTCGTACCGGACCCTCGTAGATGGTGCTGGGCACACTATTGATCTGCCATTTGATCTATGCTCTAACCCTCACCCACAGCCATCAGCTTTGGTTCGTGACCAAAAGAGTGAGACTGTAGATACAAACGGCAGAAATAGTTTTCCTCTGTAGGGTGGCTGGGCTCAGCCTCAGAGATTGGGCGAGGAGCTTTCAGACATCTGGAGTAAGCTTAGAGTAGAACCACTGTGCCTTTGCATCAAAAGGAGCCAGTTGAGATGGTTCAGGCATCTGATTAAGAGGTCTCTTCTGCCACTTTGAGTCTTCCAGGAACAACAAACTACTTTGAGACCATGGGACAAACTGATAACTCACTTGTAGGATTACATATCCCATATTGCTTGGAAATTGAGGACAGAATCGGGTGGCTGTTATGCTGTGAGGGTGCATTTTCCTGCCATGGTTTGGGTCCACTTGTCCCCGTAGAGGGAACTGTCATTGCAACTCAATACAAACTTGTTCTGAATGATCATCGTTATCCTGTTATGGAGCCTTTCTGTTCTGAATGGAGGTGTCTTTTCCAGGATGACTACGCCCCCATCCATGGGTCACTGACTGGTTTGAGCATGAAAATGACTGACATGTGAAACAGATGCTATGGCCTTTGCAGTCACCACATCTCAACCCAAGTGAACACCGTTGGGAGAATTTACACCACCATGTCACAATATTTGTAGCTGTATACGCATATATGGAAGGTGTCTTGGTGTAACCCTGAGCTTGTACCCTCTGACCCCCAAAGTGGACTACAAACCAGGCTAATTTCCACATACAGCAAATCCTGCATTGCCCACATTTCACCTCAGCAGGTGATGGTTGCTTGCCAGCAGTCACATATGTGTGCCTATAGCCTAATTCTGTCAATCACCTTGGTTGTTGGTCCTATCAGTGCTGCTCTGAAAGCATCTTGGATGAGAATGTAGGCCAGAGTGGTGTTGAGTGTGTCCTCAGTAAAAGCCAATCATCTAAGAATGAGTGTCCATCTCACCTCATGTGCCAGGGATTGCTTTGGATTTGCAGGATTTGTGGAGGATTAGGACTTCCTGATCTCCAAATGAAGAGACTTGGTTGTCCGATGTCAGTGAAAGGTGAACAAAGCCATACTGGCCAGATATCTTGTGTTTAGTTCAAATGAATCCACAGAACTGGCCAGGAAGCTTTCCTGAACAGAAGTGAATGATCTGACATCTGCATGCATTTTATGAAGAGAAAAACCACATCATACATTTGAGTAGTTTTTTTTTTTCATGCTCATGTGTGAGTCTGTGGAAAGCATCCACAGTTCATACATGGCTTCAGCAGTCTGACGTAACTTGACACTGTCCAATCCCAGCATTCACATGCTCTACATGTTTCCATTGTGATAAATTTACATAACGCAATCATTGAAAGTTTGTTTGCAAGTTTTAGCTGACCTTCTTCAAATGCACACTGCACAAGTTTAGATTTTAAGACGTGTTGTTTGTATGTTCCAGGCAGTCACTGCTTACTGTACATAAGATTTTAAGATATTAAAATCTGCACACCCCTTTAGCTTGATGCACAGTTATCAGTCGTATCAGCTTACGACTGCTGCTGCTGGCCGTGCAGGTGGTCTTGGTTTAATGTTGGCTAAGTTCTGGTTCCTGACATATCATTACATACTACAAAAGGTCCAGTTTTAGAAAGCATGCTCACTAACCCTTGAATTACACATGTTTAAAGACAGCTTCAAATGCCTTAAGGCAGAGTTACAGTATAATCAGTTAATGTGTTTTTATCTCAACTGTATTTAACAGTAACCCTTGTGCACAGTTGAATTGTTTGTATGGAACAAAGTTCAACCGGAGAGCAGTGTGAGAGCAAGGTGTGAAACTGGTGTGCACTGTAAATACTGTCAGTTGGTAAGAAAGCAGTGACAGCAGTTCTCTATGAAAACCGCTGACAGTGCATTTATGATGGAATGAGCTGTTGATTTTTTTAGTGCTGTAAGCTCCATGAACAGTTTGAACTCTGTATTTAGGTAGAGACACAAAACCTGGGCAAATAAAACCATATATGTTTTTAAAGCTAGATACCATTTATGTGTGTAAGAGTGAAACGTGACCCACCTTCCAAAACAGGATGTTAAACGTGTGTTCTCATACATGTTCTGTGCACAGTAACAAAGTATGTTTTTGAAATACACCATCATGCCCCAAAATTGTGGTGAGACCCTTCCATAGGTAACCATCATAATGTTCTGATCATTTCAAATAAAATTTATTTTCATTACAAAACCGACAACAAAAATTATAAATTGCCAGAGACATGCGTAATAGCTCAACCACTTTTTTAATAATACAGAACAAAGGGAAACCGCAGCATCTGACTTGCATCCATGACTTTCGGTGGTCAGAAGTAATTCCTTTTCACATTCATCAAACATTTTGGTATTTTTCTGCATGATTTTCTGACTTCAGGATGCACTGACTAAAATGAAACTGGGGAATTTATAGGCCCTTCTTTAAGACACTTCTCCCAAAGATATACTGTATATAGCTGCTGTGATATCTTGTCATTGTGATTCCTGTGAATGTGCTTGCCATGTGAAAGTAACACAGCAGAACAACCAAAGACTGATTTGGACATTGACTCTTCAAACTGGTATCTTTCTCCTTTACTGCCTGGGCCCAGTCACACCAGCATTCATGACAGCATGACTGGGTGTCATGCATAAGGGCTTTAAAGTTATGTTTATTTAGATGCAATTATTACAGCTAATAAATTCCACTTCTGTAAACAAGCATGTTTAGATCTGTAGCCACACCGTCTTTGACTTAGCTGTTATTACAGACAGCCATCATACTGCAGAGTCTGGCCTACAAAGATGATTTAGTTTTTAAAAATCTATATTTTATTTCTTGTACACAAGAAAATACTATCTTTAGGGAGCGCCAGGCTATCTTTTATAAATTGATCCTATCAGTATAGAACCTGCAGTAAAAATGATGATACTCTGTGATACAGGATCAAGTGCACTGTGTAACTGTAGGTCATCAATGAATGGTCATCTACTTTGTGTCCAACACAAGCGTCACAGCTGTCTGGTGTGACCAGGCCATAACTATAGAGCCAATCTTTGAGATGAAAGGAAAACATTAACGGATAATTCCACTTTATTATAACTTGGGTTTTATTTCTTTGTCATGTCAGCTATCATTTCTATGGGTCACTGCTTAGGTCTTCGTTTCATTTGGATACATTATCCAAATAACCTCAGCCACTTTGTTTGCATGTCAAACTGAAGGTGACTGCATGTAAAATGCCAGTAATAATCAGTGAACAGGCAAATTGTGCACAACAACTTGAGGTCAAAGTCGTGGCAGGAAGTGGGTCTGTGATGGATCTTTACGACACACAGTTTGCATTATAATTTTAGGATTCATCTTCCAGTTAACCTGATCTTATGACTGCTTGTGTTTGTCTTCAGAGGTTACTGTGTTCACACATCTCAGTCTTATTCTTATTGATTGGAATGATGGAGAAGACCCAAGCTGAATAATTTGGTGTTATCCTTTAAAGAGAATAACAATTTGAGTGCTGATCTGAAGTCAAAGCAAAGTGTTTTGTATGTACAATTCTTGGTTATTTATCATTGACATACAAATTTATTGATGTATTAATTCTTCAATGAAACATTCAGAGGCCAGTCTATGCAATCACATAAAGCCAGTCTGGACGTTTGATCTCAAGCTGTTTTACCTTCATTATCCTTAAATATGTACAAAAAAAATCCAGTCCAATTAATAATCATCTATTACATGTTTTACAAAAGGGATTTTCAGTAAACTTCATTGATCTGAAAACATATTCAGATCTTTGTGTCAGGAAAGGGTTGACATGAGAAATACTGAGGAAGCATTTGCAGGAATATCTTCAAAATGCAATATGTATCTAGTCAGTATTTTCCCTCTCCCCTTCCTGTCTCATCCATGTAACCATCATCAGGCATACGCACATTCATATCTGCCAATAGAAACACACACACATACACATACACATACACACAGTAAAAATGCGATGATCGGGAACTCTTCTTTTGCATTTCAAAGTTGGATTGCTGTCAATATAATACACACTAAATAGTACAGCAGACACAGTAAATTTACAAAAGATAATCTGCCTGAGGCAACTAAAAAAGCACTGTCATGCCTCTCCAGCATCAACTGAGAATCCACACTTTTCTCTGGCTTTGACTCAGAAATGAAAATGGAAAGTCCGGTCGTTTTTCCTTCATTGTTTAGGCTGACATCCGAGAGGAAATCAACTGAGAAAAACAATCCCACAAAAAAAATCCAGAGCGGGGTTCACTCAGATCACCAGTCTGCATTAGAAAAGTCACTTGTACTACTTTCAATGTTCTCTTTTCGCCCCCATGACCCGTCATCTGTCCATGACCTCCAGGCTTTGATGGGAAGAGCAACAAGTCTTCCAAATGTCACTAGTGTACACAGTATTCTGTTTCCTCCTTTTGAATGACTTCAGCACATACAGAAGAGACATTTGTCTACTTTTTGTTGCATTATTTTGACGTTTTTAAGGAGTAAGGCCATCATTCTGAAAATAAAAACAAGATTAGCGATTCTCCGTGGCATGCTGTTGTCAGGAGTTTCAGGTATGCCGCATCAGAGACAAAGGGGCACCTCAAAGCCCCAAACACACTGTTTCCCCTTAATCCTAAGGACTGTGTTATGTTTTCAGACATTCACTGACAAATTACAATCTCTGTGCCCCGTCCTTTACTTTAACTTACACTTCATTTTCAGAGAAAGAAGAAAAAAGCACAGTTGATCACACTGATCTAGATTTGTGCAAAAGTAAAGCAGTACATGTGCCTTCTACTGCATGTTCATGCCTTCAGTGCTTTTCACTGTTTCAAGTAATGATGATGTTTTGAGTTTCATTCCTCAGAGGCTCATTGTGTTATTTTTATCAATAATCAATAATTGATATTGATACCAGATTTATTTTGTAATCTCACAAGGGTGTTGAGAGAAATCTTTTTATTTTCATCTTGGCTCCATGTTGTGATGGGAATGTGTTGTACTGTTTACATTACTTGTAATTATCATTAATAAGTTGAAAAACAAACAAACAAACAAACAAGACTTTTCCCAGAATTTTGAATAAATGAATAATTTGGACATCTTAGAAGGTTCATTTTAACTTGTGATTATTACTCATGATTACTTTTTAAAGATGACTTACAGTAGTAGTCTTTGGACATTTCTAATTTTCTAGTTTTGATTTCAAAACTCCAAACTGAAAAAGGCTTCCATATCATCAACCACTAACAGGTGGCTGGATGCATTAAGCTCATTTTCTAGCAGTGACACCGATGTATGTAAGGCTGTTATGATACCAGAAGAATCCTGACCACTCAGAGCTGACAGAAACGTGTTGTAAATGAGGAGAGTCCCCCGCCTTTTTGGTGCTGTAACCCAAAACTCCAGTCTGCTCACCGATGACAGTCCAGTCTGCATGTTGTTACATTTGAATCGATATGAACTATTTTTTTACATGGAGCAAAGATGAGGCTGAAAGAAACCCTTTGTGATTTTAGCTGGATACAGTTATGAGTGCCCGGTTGCATAGTCCCTTTTCAGTAAAACCTGTTTCACAGATGCAACGTATGATTTGTCCTTTGAAGTTTTGTCCAAGCCAAACACAAGCAGTGACAGAAAAATACTTTAGGCTACCATTACTGATCACCTTTTTCAATGAACAGCTGCCAAGAAATGTATCTGTAGAGACTTCTCCTGCCTGTTAGGTCATGCCACATTCTTACTTCAAATACTCAGTTTTACTTTGGCTTATTAATTATCAACACATTTCTCTCTTGTAGCACAGGGTAACCCATCTCAGAAATAAGAAATGCTGCAATTGGAATCAATATTTGTTCATACCACATTTCATAATTACTCTGTGGTGAGTCAGTTATGATTTCAGCCAAGAATCATCTGTCACTGACAGGTACACTCAGATGCTCACATAACAGAGAGAATAACCTTAGCATTTAACAACTGGATGTTTTTTTATTATCAAATTTGACATAATCACTACAACTACATATGCAGGCAAAGTCAATCCAAACAAATGCTTTGTACTGAGTTCAGTGTTAGTGAACTTGACACATAGAAAGAAAACTGTCCTGACTGCTGACCTTTGAGGGAACAGAGAGCCACTGAGTCCAAAATATTGGCTCTATCAGGATATCACCGTGCAAATTTACTCCCCAACACTGCCAACAGTTGTGTACAGTTGAATTACAAGCATAGTTTTAATGACTGGATGCAGTACAATGTCTGAATAATGAATGCCAGCACAAGTAAAAGTGTAGCTAACGTAAAATTAATTATTCAATACAAAATTCAATTCAACTGTCAAATACAGACATTTGCATCCATCCAAAAGTGAATTTCCTGAAACACAAGCTGTTCTGTTAGACTGAGCACATGAAGATAACTCTGAATTTCACTGGTCTATTACATAACAGTGTTTTCTGGATTTGATATTTGACCCTAGCTGTACACTCAATGGTCAGGTAAGAAAGTTGACTTTGTAAGAGAAATATTTTATGCAACTGGGCACTGTGTTCACTGTATTATGGACTATAGAAAGCTGCTGTTAGTGAGAAACCTCTGAGCTGGTCAGGTCTTATCTTTTGCCTTCAGAATTAAAAGCATACATGTGTGAGTGTCTGCTGTCAACGAGTAACAGATAGAGAAACAGTAGACATGGATAATGAAAATCAAAGGAAATACATCATCGTAGTCATAAAGGATGGTGCACAGCACTTGTTGGTGTTCACGTCACTGTTTGCTTCAGATACTGTTACATGTGTTTCATGTTTCTGATTCAGTGCAGGGCATTCATGGGCATTTACAAACTTAACACTGTAAACCATCTCACCAGCACAATTTTCATAAACTCTTAAACTCTTTAAGGCCACATTTAATTTCCTCTAATTCATGAATGGAGTGTTGCTCATTTGTTTTTCAGATCATTTTCATGTCACATTGGAGCATTATACATAATACTTGGAACTGATCCCCCACAGCCATTTCTTCAAATGGGTGAATAACTGAGTAGAAAGAGGCTGCCTTTGTGTCAGGAGAGTGTGGTGTCAAAAAATCTCAATGATGAGCTCATGGAAGTCCCTCATTACCCCTCATCTCTCCACCTCTCCACTGTCCTATATAAAGAGCCATGAGGGAAAGATGTTTATGTTTTTCTTTTTTGCCCTGAAAACTACTCAAACATCATCAAACACCCAAGACTTTTAAAATTGACCACTTTTAAGTTGATGTAATTTGTTGGTGGCTTTTTTTCTTTTATAATGACTGCATTAATACTTGAGTCTGACTCTATGTATTGTGGTGTTTCGAGTGAAAAGGGGTTGGTAAATGCAAATACAAGCTTACCATTCCAGCCTTACCATTACACTCACTGGTTTACACCCACTGCTTAAAAGTAGCTTGCATTTATTCAAAAGCAACAATAACTCAAGTAAACACTCCCACAGTATGTCCCTTTTCCTCTATGTTTAGATCATCAATTCTGCTTACATGACACAATAAGGCTCTCGTGGCAGATGAGGTTTAGTCCTGCAGCAGGCTGGTAGGTGGGAAAGGAGCCCTTTCTTCAAGTCTTTGTTAAGGAAGAAACAGACAATAGGGTTGACCCCGGCTTGGGCAAAACTCATCCACACGGTAGTAGAGAGGTACCTGTGTGGTATTGTGCAAGCCTTGACAAACACCCTCCAATAGCAAGCCACTATGTAAGGAGACCAGAGCACCAGGAAAAGCAGAGTGATCACATAGAACATCCTACCAAGCTGCTTCTCTGCTTTGAATTCCTCCATACCCAACAGGCGCCGGTTCTGGTTGTGCAAGTTCTGCCGTATTCCCAGCAGAGTGGGTGGCATTGGACCCCTGCCAAAGCCCGCAATCCAGTTGGCTGCCGCTTGGCCAGTAGCCCCTGGCCCATGGAAGGTCCAGTTCTGACTGATGGCTGGCACCATCTGGACTGGCTTCATCTTGCGGTGCTTGTACTCGAAAAGGAGTAACTTCATGTAAACAACGTGTGTGGCAAGAATTAGCACAGCCAGCATTAGCATGAAGCCTAGTGTATCATTAGCCTTGAAGTAGCGATGCTCAAATATGCACTGATCCTCCTCACGAATGAATTTGTAGGTGCCCACATCAAAAACAGGTGGGAAAGCCATTGCTACAGACAGTGTCCACACCATACACACCACTGCCACACATGTCCAGAATGTCATGCGTTTTGAGTAAAAGCGGTGGTGTGCAATGGCCATGTAGCGTGTTACACTGATGCAGAACAGCATGAAGGCGGCATGGAAACAGAAGAGCACTGCCATGAAGGCCACCACCTTGCAGCTCAGCACGCTGTAGGTCCAGGCTGAGCCATTTTTTATAGACACCAGCACAAAGGGGAAGCAGATGGCTGAACGAATGGTGTCTGCCAGACATAGGTCCAACAGGAAGTAATAAGGTGCCTTGTGCAGGGCCCGGTCGCGTAGGACAAGCAGAGACACCACCAAGTTGCCCACTAGGCTGATGCAGATGATCAGCCCCAGTAGCACCAGTTTGATATAGGTAGAGATAGCTGAGGAAGGACTCTCTGCTACCATACCTCCTGTGGTAGCCACCACTGCTGCCACTGGCCCAACAGGCCCTTCACTGCTCTCATTTCCATTCGCCATCCCAAATGCCCCCCCACCCATACCACCTTTTTTTTAGACACCAAAGCCACCACTCCTCCACCACCTCCTCCTGGTAGTCGTTCCTTCGTCCTCGTGGTTGCTTCCTTTGTGCAGTTCACAAGGAACAAGAAGACCTCAAGCCACATCGCCCCATTTCGAGCAGGGTCCCTTTGTTGGTGTATTACCTCTCACCTCCTGATCCTAGACAAAGAAAAAATTAGACAAGACAAATTAGAAACAATTACAAAGACAGAATCTCTGGGAATATGTCATTTCAGTCATCCAGTACCACACCAGATCAAAAACACTTGCTCTCCAGTGAACTCTGGTGCTTGCCTACTTGAAAAGGTGGTCTCAAACTCTGGTACCTTTTTTGATGTAAAACCAAAGTAGACTGTCTGATAGTACATTTTGGTGTGATTTTACATTACTATTACATTCAACTGCTCATCATGAAGCATCATGGAGTGACAGTCCAAGTATGACCCATTTATATCACTTATGCAAGATCATCTTGCAAACATAACACACATGTTGACCTGTTAGTACAGAGAGTTTTCCTGATACATCAGAAAGTTAAAAGGAGATATATTGTTCCTCATTAAACTGAAACTGCAACTGAAACAAGTAAAACCAGCAACCTCACAGCACACGTTTTTGTCCCCTTTAGTTTATTTTTTTTTTTACATATATTTTTTGGCCTTTTTAGGCTTTATTTGACAGAGACAGCTGAAGAGTGACAGGAATGTGGCAGAGAGAGAGAGAGAGATGTAGAATGACATGCAGCACAGAGCCACAAATTCAAACCCTGGGCTGCTGTGGCAAGGACTGAGCCATGGGGCTGATGCTCTACCAACTGAGCTAACCAACACCCATCCTTTTTAGTTTTTATTTTTTGGTTCTGTTCTTTTTGTGATCTAACCACCGTATCTTTTTTGTAATGTAACATAGTAAGGCCATACTATATCTAACTAAAATAACTTATTTAAATAACATTTGGGAACAACTTAAATAAAGGCAAAAAGAAGATTGTCGATCCTGCTATTAAACTCAACAAAACTGTAAAGTTGTGACACCCTTAATTACCAATTCAGGTTAAATATAGACACTATTCATTCAATCAATAATAGAATGAATGGGGAATGTTGTGTAATAAGAGACAGACGGGTTACTTGGCCATTTAGAGTTTTCCAGCAGTTGTTTATTGTCTGGATAAAATTTCTAAGGCTTATCTATTTGAACCTTTTTTGCTGGAGCACCACAGGGCCTTGAATGAAGAAGTAAAAGTAGTGCCAATAAAACCAGGTGAAAGGAAGATGCAAGAATGGAAAAAGTAAAACAACTTAATGCAAATTGCAAATGCTGTTGTTTCAAGTATACTGAGGCATTGGAATGCAGTCATCTTTGATGTTACTGTGTACACCTCTGCATTTCATTGCTGTGACATGCAGGTGCACTGCCAACAGTTTTTTTTATGTATCTTCTATGAATGAACTACTACAGTTTCTTTATTGCAGCTAGAACATACTCTATCATATCAGATATCATACAGGTAGAATCAGATAAGCTATAGAAAGATTCATTCACATTTGGCAACAGTTATCTGCTACTTTTCTCTAACTCACATATACCAAAGATACAAACTACAAAACCTCTGATCACTGTGACCTTCTCCATTACAGCAACATCCTAAGCACAGCAACTGTACAACAGTAGTCTCCTATTAAGAAATACAATGACTAGCAACATATTACTGAATATGAATAAGTGAATAAGTTTGTGTTCATTGTTGCACTGGGCCACAAAAGGAATGAACAACATTTATGGCCTGGAACATAAATAAAGCACAAACATGGCCTGATTGATTACAATTCAACCATCTTGTATTGTATTGGTGTTTTCCACTGGAGAAATCAGACACTGAACAGTTAATAAAAAAAACTATGCCATAGGTACTATGCTATGGTTTTTTAAGCTGGGAACTGAAGCCAAAGCGGAAGTGCTAAAAACAGTAATTCCTCAAGCGGCTGCTTGAGACAGGCTGCAGAAGTGAGTCAATGGTAAGTGGACTGTACTTATATAGCGCCCTTCTAGTCTTCTGACCACTGAAAGCACTTTTACACTACATATCTCATTCACACACATTTGAACTGCCAATCATCTGATGTGTGGACGATCTCCTAAGCCCATAAGTGCACATGAAATGTCCAATTTCACAGCAGAAATTTTTTTTTCACCCGTTCAGATGATATTTAGATTCGAAGTTGTACATCATTAACAGTGTGACTTCTTTGATTGTCAGGTAGGTGCCATTACAGATGGCTAAGTAGAATACCCAGGCCATTCGACCTGCCTCAGGTCCGCTGATGATCCACATCTTGGGTGATGTTTAGATTAATCGGGCGTGGAAGAGCAGTACATCCAACATGCCGTCAGCCAGCACAGAATAATTTTAGCTTCAATACAGCACTTGGGAAACCTCTGGGTGACGTCACTCATGCTCTGTCCATATTTAAAGATTTTTTTTCAAGCTTTATTTTTGACAGAGACAGCTGAAGAGAGACAGGAATGTGGAGAAAGAGAGAGAGATGGGGACTGACATGCAGGAAAGAGCCACAGGTTGGATTCGAACCCTGGGCCGCAAGGACTGAGCCTTTGTACATGGAGCAGATGCTCTACCAACTGAGATAAATGACACCCTGCCAGTAACCTCTTAAGTTAAGTATAAACTCTATTTTAATATTAAAGTTATGTGCATGTTAGCATGCTGCTGTTAGCATTAGCTGAAAATCACTGCATTGTAGCCTTATAGCCAGCTGCTAACATGACTGTAGACTGTGTAATTTGGGTTAACCAACACACAGAGGCGGGAATGTTTCTGCAGGAAAAAAAGAGGTGAAGGCAAACAAGGGCGCATGTAGGTGTTACCTCTTCAAGATAGAAACCTCTGAATGTATGAACGGAGGTCTGAATGAATAAATGAATGATTTAAAGCTGCAAGCAGCATTGAACGGGCCCTCGCACTCCCGCGCAACTCGACGGGCTGGCACGTCGGAAGGCAGCAGTCGGAAAACACACGAGCCTTCGAAGCCTTCAAAGCATTTTGCTCAATTGACCACACACATTAGCCAGGATTGGGACAAATGGTCAAATCTGACGGAGCCCACACTGTTTCATCAAAAGTAATAATTTTGATAACTTTTACTCAGGAAGTCTATGTGAACACCCCTAACAAGTTTGAAGTCAATTGATGAAATTCCTAGGAGGAGTATGTCAAGTAGGACCCCTTCTCAACCAGACCGATACACTAAAAATGGTTTGGATTTTCATTCTTAAATATCTCGCTTCCTGTTAATTTTAGCCCATTACTCCAAGAGACTTTTTTGTAGATCTTGTCTTCGTCTACAATTCGGCTGAGGTTTCATAACTCTGCTCGGGCCCTAATAATTAGCCTGATATGTGTCAGTGCAGCCAAGATTAGTTTCATACCAGTTGTTGTGGGAGATGAGAGAGAGCCTTTGATGTATTTTCATTTGGTGCTCCTTTAAAATGTAAATGCTGGATTCTGATTGGATTCAGAGTGCAGTGAACAATTATTTATTCAACAAATCAAGGTCAAATCCATCAAACCAATTCCACTTTGACCAGTTGTTTTTATCAGGTCATTTTTGGAGTTGCAGCCCTCATAGCTCCACAGGCTGGGTGCTGTGGGGCTCTGTGAGAGAGGCTGTGTCTTGAAGGAGGGGCTTTGCAAAGCTGGAAGTTGGTTGGCGGTGGAGGGCAGAGTCACTGTCAGGAACTGGGTAGCAACAGCAGCCCAATACCTCTGGCTTGATGTCGGTAGGAGGAGGCGACAAAGCTCACTGGATGAGATGTAGACAGAATTGGTGTCTAACAGTGGGCCCAGCATCAGGCCTCCTCACATGGAGCCTACAGGTCTGATGAGGACTGGAGAGTCACCAGCTGCTGCAGCATTAAGGAGCCTGGATGGCTTCAAATCTCACACCACAGCCTGTATTCCTGCAGGAGGTAGCACATTACACCAAATGACATTAAATCACTTGGCTGTCCTAGCGCAGAGCCCTCCAATCCTCTGTTATTTATCATCAACACAGCACAGCCTCACACTGACCGCTGTATGTATGCTGCTGTGATGCATGCATCAAATAGAAGCATCTGCTCTGCAGAACGCCAGCTCTCATTAGATGATCACCCTGTGAGTCTGAGGCTGACAAAAGACACCAGTCCCAGTGAGCTGCGATAGTCTGGGCCTACCAGAGGCAGCCAGAAAGACGGTAGCACAAGCTCACTGCACTTAATAAATGGCATACAGGAATGCAGAGGCAGGCAGCATGACATTTTGCAGACCAGGGACCTGTAGTCAAGACAAAATGGTAGTCATGTTGTACTGCTTACCTGCTGTGGGCTGCTTGTCCTCCACACTATGGCAGGCAGACCGGCTGATGCAGTCTACATGAAATACGGGCTAAAGCGATGCACCTGGCTGTTCACACAGAAACGAAGCAGGAAACAATGAATGTGTACATAAGAGGCAGCAGACGGTGCTGACAGCTGTCAATGCTCCAAATCAGTGTGCACGGTGTTTGTTGAAGCCTGTTGCGGACTCCCTTTAAAAACGAAAGGATTTAAAGAAGCCTCAGCCGCGTTTCCTCTTTTTTCTTCTGCAGTGCATGTCATGTCTCCATCTACATCTGTTTTTTGTGTCTGCTGTCAACTCGTTTCTCCAGTCTTGATATTAAACCGCAGGCGGTGGTAACCTATAGTAGCATTTGTAAACTCATCTCTCCCCGGAGCTGACGGACAGCAGCAGACGCCCTGTGGAGCATCTCCTGCTCGTAGTTTTCGGAAACCCTGTCGATCCGCCGCCGCACGTCCTTTCGCATTGTTCCAGTCAAGCCGAGGGAAAGCTCGTGTTGGAATCCGTTAGCATGGCCAAACAATCCAAGGGCGTCTGGTCAGAACAAAATGGGTTTGCTAGCCGACGTACTGAGGCCGGAAAGCCCCGAGCAGGCAGGTTCGGGCTGCGGGATGACACCGAGGCCGATCCTCATTCTGTCCCGCAGCCCGTTCAGCGTCCAGCCGTGTGACTAACAGGCGATATGCGGGATAACTGTGCGGATGAAGATCTCCTACATGAGATGCGTTGTTTTGCTCCGGCAGGACACGCGGATTGCAGGAATAAGCGCAGCATCCAGATCAGGCTACTGCTGCTGCTTTTAATGCTGTCTGAATGATCCATGGACAGGGCCGGCCCCAGCTTTTTGGTGGATGTGGGCAGAGGATCCCCTCTAGAGAGTACTCATTCAGATATGTCAGGATTCACTGTTTAAATATTCCCATTTTTCAAACATGTTCATTTAAAATACAAAAGACACTGAGATAAATATCTGTAATTATAATCCAACATAACATCACTATTCAAAGACCCAGAACAATGCCGGATAAACATACACTTAATCTTAAATATATGAGGGCGGTAGATTAGTGCCGATGACCATAATGAATGTACTGACCAAGGAGGCAGTTGTAGTGGCGCTCCATGTATTTTAATGGCTGTCATGCAGGGTACTCAGATCTGTGTCTGCAGCCCACTGGGTTGGAGTTAGCCAAGGTCACTGGAACATGTGGCACTGGTGACAGCATGAAAAGCTTCACAGTATGGCCTGGATCGCTGCCCTCCTCATGGCTTTACGCATCAACAGCTGTCTGTTTGCTGGACCCTGCGAAATGCTTAGCACTATTCTCCTGCAATGAATCAAATCACAGCAGAAAAACCTGTTAGGAATAGATAGAACAACAAAGTGTATTTCAGTACAGAGTCAGTACAGAGCCGGAGGAAGATCAAGGATCTAGGACATTTACATTTGACACCAGAGATGTCTTTAAACAGGTTAAGAGGTTATCGGGAGTTTCTCAATCTCTAGTTTCAAGTCTTTTTTTCCATACAGCACGGTGTATTACTCACTGTTATGATGTGATGATGTTTCTTTGAAAATCATGCTCCCATTACAGTATAATAGACCAGTGTTTCTCAAACGGTTTCACCACATGCCAACTCATGCCAAATATCACAGTTTCTAAATACCACTATGACTTCTGACATCCATTCATCTATGGACACTTTATGCAAGAGGCAGCTTTAGAAGATCATTTATTATTGGATGTTGTGGAATTTTTAATGGAATCGGTTCAAGAACCAACTAATTAAACTCATTTAGCGTAAAAGGTGAGCCACACTTCTCTTTCCTGTTTAGAGCCACAAGTGCAGGGTTACAATGGGAGTATTTGTGCTTGGTGCATACATGAACATTTTCTCTATGTTTTTTGTGGCTTGGGAACTGGAGGATGCCCATATATGGAGTATGGACTGGTAGTTAGAGAGGTGCTAGTTCATCTCGCACAGAACCCCTGCAACTGCATGTCCATTAGCCCTGTGAGTGAAAAAAGAATTTCCACATTGGGGATTAGTAAAGTAAATATTCTTGTATTTGATTTAAAAAGTATTCCTCCACTAGGGGGGGTTCGCGTACCACCTGTGGTACATGTACCATAGTGAAATAGATGGGTTTAGATCCAAGGTATGCTTTAGGATGTGCTAATGTTGTAATCGACAAGTTACTACCATGGTGGGTCCTCCAGTTCTTAGATCAAATTCGGATGGAGGTGCTCCACCCAGATGGGGTTCAGCCATAATGCCAAACACAAGGATTTAAAACTATTATTTACTATTTATTTACACGGCTGAGAATGAAGAACGTTTATCAGTATTTGGTGAATGCTTCTGAATGTGCTACACCTGCAACCTAAGCATTACAGTTGTTAAGATCTTATAAGTATAAATTAGGAACACTTTAGGCAATAATGATAAAGTCAGTCCAGCAAACTGAAATCTTTAAGTTGTGATTCACTAAAAGGGAGAAAGTTTTTCCACATTGACATTATAGTCAACACTGGAGCTAGAGTCAACTCCACATTGGAAGTTTGAACCTACTTTTCCTTTACTGTCAAAATAGACAAAATAGTGTCAGAGTTTTATTTAGGGTTATATGGTATGATAAGTTAATGAATAAAGGAAAGCACCACCATAAAACAATTAAACACAAATAGATCAATTAGTGAACACTAGTACTTAGCAGGTGCTAGTGTCTGGCTTATGCTAGTAACACTCACCTGGCCAAGTACCCTTCAAATAGGATAGTTTGAAGTTCATTGTTATTACAGTGTGAAATTCTATGTTACTACAACTACAACTGGGTTAAGAGAACCTGAAATTGTTGACTTGTTAATTCATCTGAACTCCCATTGCGGCCCACATCACTTTCATAAAGCTTTAAAGTTTTTTTTATTTGATTCTAAGAAGGGAATTTTGAAGTGTTACTCACCTAATTTTCTTTGTTATCACAGCAACCATGGGCCAAAATTGAATAAAAAAAAAAATCTATCAAAAAAATCAGAAAAATGATTGAAGTAATGTCTCAGCAACACAGCAGGCAGTGCACACACACACATATTTATATATGCTTGGCAATAAGAAACCACTTTAAGAAAAAGCAACACAGTACACGTATTACTTTACTTCGTTTGTAAAGTAATATGTGTGCTGTACGACATTGTACGTTTGTACGACATTTTGTACTACATGGCAACAAAACACTTGAATATGAATATGATATGATATGATGAAAATATTTAGTTCTAAAGTAATTCACCCAACAATCCAGTAAGTATTGCAGAAACCCTTGTATCATAATCAATTAGATGATTGACAAAAAAATCAAGTTATTAAATTATTGTGATTTCATGTTAAAACATTCCTGGTTACAAAATGATCTAAATCATTTAAATGTATTTGTAATAACGTTGAGGTCTGGACTATTAGTTGGACAAAAAATACATTGTAAATGTATCACTTTGGCTTTCTGGGTAATTGTGAGTTATGTGTTATTTTTATAATTTTATTTTTACAAACTAAACAATCAATGGATTCATGGAGAAAATAATCAGTAGATAAGTCTAGAATGAAAAGAATCACTGGTTTCAGTCCAATACTAAATAGTTCAAAAATGACACAATCACCCAGTGAGATCAGAGAGTACAGAACACACAGTCAGTTATTGATTTAACCACATTACTAATTTTCTGTACAGAGCTGAATATGATCCATGGACTCATCATGTGTGAACATTTGGACCATGGATGGGGCTGATGCTTGATCCATGTTTGATTTTCAGTGGTTTAGACTCACTGCTTCATATCCTGTAAACACTAGGTGATGTGATGTAGTTCAAAAGCAGTCTACGTTTGTGTCCATTTAATACACAAACTGTAATTAGTTCTTACTGCAGTGTAAAACACACATGGGGAAAAGTCAAAGTTCAAGGCAACAAACTGCCATTTACATTTGTCTTACATTTGTCTTGAATCTGAATTATTGTATTACTGTATTACTTCTGATAATTTACTTGAGTTTAAAGTAAGTGAAATGTACATATTAGCACTTTCTCAATTTCTGATTCATCTTAAATGTAAATTGTGTATAAGTTTGTGTGTATGTGTCATTTTTCATGAACAACATGACTTGCAGTTGTTGTTACAGCTTGTGCTGTGTTGCTAGCCACCTTCAGATGGAGCACTGAAAGATGTGACACCTGATTAAAATGAGTGAAAGAGTGCAGGAGTGGTTGAAGCGGATGCAGATCTTCATTATTTCTCTAATTTCTATTGGTGACAAAATCACGTGACTATTCGGAAACAAGTGAAAGCACGTAACAGGTTTATGATAAAAGCTGAGTTGGTTTATTATAACTGAATACAAAATGCTTTTGTACTGATTTGCCTGTTTGATAAATGGATTTCAACACAAAATGAAAAGTTGCACAAAGACAGACTTTACAACAGGGAGTTTTATTTAGCAAAAACATTCATAATCAGTCAAATAAACATTTAACAGACATAAAACATGTCATTCATTATAGAGAAGAAATTCAATTTAACAGAACAATCGTGACCAATAAAGTTTCACTGACGAAAAAATTAAAATGCAAATTAACCAGATTTTATCTTGTTTTTCCATGATTCATTCATTCAAATGAGACATTTTGAAAACCACCTAATCTGACACAGCAGTTAACATGTGGGACACGTCATGTACGTCTTCGTAAACACTGATCCTTCAACAGCAGCATGATTACACAGACACAGAGCTGCACTTCAAAAACATAAAGCACAGGGATGCACAGGACACAGCATGTTTTCTGCTGTTGTTTTCTTGATATTTTCCATATTTGTATATCTGCCGTCATTGTCATACCATCTGTAGTGGTAACCTGATTTTTTTCTTTTTTCTTAAATGATCAGTCTGAATGAAATGCAAATGAAGTATGTTGGAGACAGGAAAAGTAGAATACAAATCAGTTAGTGATTAAGTTTAATTTGCCAAACTCAGGAGAAAAAAATCTGTACTGTACAGTCAGAGCATCTCTATCAAAAGAGTTAACACAGCATGCAGCGAGTTTATCTCAACATTATATGTTTACACCACTGGATTTCCATCATCGTAGCTTTTTAAAGTCAAACATTAACAGAGCCTGAAATGCTAATTTCCTTAAAGATTACACAAAAACAAGCATGAGATGCATGGCTGGCACTGGACTCAGACTTGTATTGCCATAGCAAGCATCTATGTGCTTACATCAACTGGATGAGTTCACATTGTCCAACTGTTTCATTTCACTTTGCTTACAGCATGATCACAATGGACTGTTTCACCATTTAAAAAAAACAAGAAACCAGATTTCTGGTGAAAATGAGGAAGTGCAGCTTGTACCCCCTGCCACATACAACTGATCATTATTTAACATTTCATGATTCTGTTTACATCTGGGTTAAGCTTAGGGAAAGTTCGTTGTCTGCTTTGAAAGGTGACTTGAAACAGAAAATATAATTATAAAGTGAAACCACAGACAGGAGTCTGTGAGCTGCACGCTCTTGAGACCTGCGTTTGTATGATTCCTGTGCGACAGATCATTATAGAGCTTCACTGAACATCATCCAGGCAGTTTTTCAGCACAATGTAATTTAGGAACAATTTAGTACTCTATGTCTGTTATGTAGGGGACAGGTAGCGGACAGGGATCAGCACAGCACAGATGGAATATTGTCAGTAAAGATGCTCCTATTTGTAGTATTTGTTTTATGCCATATGTTTCCTTCTGTCTGTCTGTCTGTCTGCCTGCCTGTCTGTCTGTCTGTCTGTCTGTCTGTTTGTTTGTCTGTCTGTCTGTCTGTCTGTCTGCCTGCCTGTCTGCCTGTCTGTCTGCCTGTCTGTCTGTCTGTCTGTCTGTCTGCCTGCCTGCCTGTCTGCCTGTCTGTCTGTCTGTCTGTCTGCCTGTCTGTCTGCCTGCCTGTCTGTCTGTCTGTCTGCCTGCCTGTCTGCCTGTCTGTCTGCCTGCCTGTCTGTCTGTCTGTCTGTCTTAGGTACACCTCAGCAATCTAATGTCATCCATGGATGGCCCTCTCATGAAAGTAAATTAGGTGGCCATATTAGAATCCCCTGAATAATAATGATTTAACCTCAATAATAAACGTATATTTAAATGAATACCTTTCTGACAGTCTATCAAAACGGAACATTAGGATCTTTGTGAAGGCAGATTTCATAGCAGAGCTGTGGTATTGGATAACACTGGATCTTACACATACAAATGAAGTGTATATTTTTCACTACAGAAAAAAATATGATTCTTTCTCTGGATTAGTGCTTGTAGAAGGTTTTTGATAGTTAACACTGAGCCTTCATTTATATTCTTTTGAACTTGATTTTGGTTACTGGATATTTTATAGATGCTCGCAAAGAGGAACGTGCCACTGATTCCAGAATTGTTTTTCCCAACTGTAAATCTCTCTACCCATTTCATATTTTTGTTGATCAATCTAAACTGGTACCAGAACACATTTGTCTGCAACACTGCTGACACTTTGCGACTCTGTATAGTACACTTCAAGTTCACTAACAATAGGTGACATTCCAACATTTATGACTGTTTGACGTTTATCTATTTATTTATTTATTGACCATAAACAAAAAGGTGACTTCATTATTGCATTAATGATGCAACACATATTTTAAATGCAAAAAATACTTTACTGAACACAATTAAACATTATGATGAAGCATGCATTAATATAGATCCATCAATATGTACACTGAACACATACAGTGATAATGTATCACACTGCATGGATTGTTATAGCACACTTACTACAGTGGATTATTGTGTGTATAGGTGAGTGTAGGCAGTCTTAATGTTTTAATAATGAGTCAAGAGCATCCATAAGACATTTCCAGTTATAAGTCAAATATGTAATATTTCATGACAGTTGGTATAGTACAGAAAGCATTATGAATGTATTATAATTCATTATGAATGCCCCAGAGCGTACTTCATACAACGTGTTACCAAATTCCTCCGTGGGCTTAAAGAATGGAGAATGAAGGTTTAATGGGCTGTTAACAAATCTGTAACTAGTTTGTCTCATAGAACTACGAAATGTTCTAGATTCTGCCACAACTGCCGCAACAACCTCCATAAATGTCACCAAGGATAATAGGTGCTCAGTGCTCTATGCTGCAAACAGACTTGGCACATATATTTTTGATTTCATTTTCATTTTGATGTATGTAGATGTAGCAGATTGTGACACATTTCAGTATAATTTCCAGTAATTTAGTGTTATGATAGTGTTTTCAACATAAACTGAACAGTTTTATGGAGCTGAGTTTGAATGAGAAAATAGCGCATGCGATGAAAGGCATTCCACAGTTTAGTCACTTTGACTTCTATCATGCTGACTGTGTGAACTCAATAATGAGAAATATGAGTTAGCATGATTGTAAAAAGCTTTCTTTTGTAATGGTTCTCAGTTTTCTTTTCACACAATCTTCACACTGAAAATATGGTTCACAAAACTGAGTTCACACAGCTCGTTCACTGGAAATAAAAGTTCACAGTGGGCCGCTTCACTTTCCCTTCACTTTTGGGCTGGTCAAGAGAAAAAAATATTGACATTTGCCACATTAGTCTATATTCTTGCTTGTCTTAAGTACACATGTTCTGCATGCTATGCCTGACACCACAGCCTCTGCATGGGTTGTACCATGCAAGGGTGTTTCCCCTCCCAGACAGAGTTGGTTGGGTCCACATAGCCCCCCTTTCCAAAAAGTGCTCTCAGATCAGCCTACTGACGGCCGGCCCTACCATATTGAGAAGAGTAAGGGGAGACGGATAGAAAGAGGCTAGGAGGGGCTGAAAAGGTCAGGTTAAAAAACAGAAAGGCATTGGAGGAGAAGGCTGCCCGATGTGCTGAGCTGAGGACAGACACTAGTGGTAACTGCTGAAGAGAGATATAGGCCGAATGATTAGCAAGGTAATTATTGGGCTAATATGGACGTTGTAGTGTTGTCAACCTGTTCACAAGCAAAATCTTAAATCAAGTATTAGCCTTTTGTATCCCAATATATTGCGATAATGAAAATATTGATCATTTTGATCATACTGATTAAAACTCAAATCAGTATGTAGAAGCTCTTTAACCAAAATGATGTTTTTAATGCTAAAATATTATTATTGTTGTTATGATGAATGAAATGTCATATTTAATGTTTTACAAAAAAAAAAACGGAAAAAACAAATCACATTATTATTTCTTGATTAAGATGTGAAATTATAGTTATATACTTGCATTAATGCACAGAATAATTACTTTTACTGGTTTTACTGGTTTGCCATTGCGATTGAGCCTCTCACTATGAGTATTAGGACCCACCCTTCTATTGAACCCATCTGATTGGGTAATATGCATCATCATATTTCCCTATGTGCTGATGATGTTATTCTCTTCATACCCCGGACCTGAGCAGTCTGTTCCTTTTTTGCTTGATCTTACTGGGCACTGATCTAAACTGAATTTTTGCATAATCTCCTATTCAAAATTACAGATTGAAATGTCATGGAGTAGTTTTGCCAAAAGACCCTAAACTATTTTTTTAAGTTGAACTTTCTTAAGAAAGTGGAAAAACCTGGCAGGGACATTGTCAATAAATGCCATTAAAATGTTTTTTTATTGTTATGTTATGGTTTTTGGCACAGTCTTTTGGCAGCCATTTCTGGTGCACCTTTCTAAATATGACTGACCCTGAGCAGCAAGGAAGTTCAAAGAGTGAAATCCACCTTTCACTGTTTAGTACTTGTACCAAGATGCTAGCAGTCATACAGTAGTGTATGTAATTATTCTTTTAAAATATGCTGTGTTGTTTGTTTTTTCTGTTATCTGTAACCTGTTATCTACAAAATTCTAATAAAGATATTGAAAATAAAACTGAAAAACATTTGTTATTTTTGTTCATTGAGTTTGTTCATTGAATACGATGTGTCATTTCACTTCGTTACATTTCACCTGTAGGTGTTGTAATATTTGCAAACATCTCACAAAAACAAGACGTGCATAAAAAAGTGCAGCGACCAACCGATGAAGTCCTGAAAAACATTGGTTACCTAATAAGGTTAATAATAGTGGTTACACGTTCTAAAGGAAATCGACATTTGAAAGGACCCAGGCTTCCGTTCTGCCTCAGTGGCACAATGTTAGGTGAGATGACCTTTGACAACACAGAAAATAACCTCAGAACGAGCTGTTTACACCTGTTAGAATGTCATACAGCATGTTACTGGGCTTTCCCCCCCCGCTTACTTGCTGTTGATGCTTCCTCTCAAATATGTATTGGTTTACCATTTGAGGTTGTTGATACTGAAAATGACTGAGATGATGAGTTTACACAGAACAACCACTGTGACGCCAGGAGATCATTTTCTGAGGAGTTTTAAAACAAAAATTAGACGTTCATTATCAAAAACTGTCCTGACCTGACCTTAATGCTTCGGTTCAGTGTGTAAGATTTGGGGCCTTTATTTTCAGAATAAGGTAGACATGGAATATAATATTCATAACTATGTTTTCATGCATGTATGATCACCTGAAAATATTTATTTTTTCTTACTTAAAAATGTTCCTTTCATATCTACAGTGGCAGCGGGTCCTCTTTCATGGAGGCTGACATATTGAAACACTGTGTTCCTACAGACTAAACTAAATCCTGACTCTAGGCAGGGTCCTTGAAGTGTGTTTTTTTAAGGTGAGGGTGATGTGAGGAGATTGCAATGCACCAATTAGACTGCTAGATGCAACTAAACACTTCTACACACTGGGCCTTTAAGGACTGTACATACAGGATCATTGTTTTAGTGGCAGAGATCTGGAAATATGATGACAATGATTTAAAGAAGTTGGGTGGTGCACAAGACATGAGCAGTCAGACGATCAAACAGGTTTTAAAGGTAAACCGTGGTTTCCTTCTGATTGTCTGTTATAACCTTAAATTAATCTGGTAGTCTCACTGAGATCAAGAACTCTTTACAAGAGAGACCTGATCATAGCAGGAGAAATAAGAACAGAGATAAAACACAGCCAGTCATATACAGAGCACCAGGTACGAAAATCACACATCTCTTGAATGTTCAAAATGAAATATTTTCATTCATCTAAGGGAGGGTATTGCACTCCATTGGTATGGAGAAAAGTAGTGGAAAGCAGTCTGCACCAGTTCAGTATTTACTGGTGGTGTGTATACAGTTAGTTGTCCTGAGAACTGCTCTGATGAATTGTAGCTTAAATTTAGGAAGCGATGTGATGACTAGATGTCTAAACAAAATGAGTTATTTGGAGAGAGATAGAGATGTTTTACTCCCGTGAAGGAAACCTATTTTCGTCTGTGCAAGTTTTGACTGTTTTCACAGATATTTATGACACTGAACACGTTCCATTCAGTATCGTTATGTCTATGGATGACAGGAAGAAGTAAGACAGAATAATGGCTTCATTTTCTCTGGTTAGCATTCAGTACAAAGTTCTGACTATAATCTAGACATGATTCAAGTTTCAGAAAAACCATGTGGATGCAAGTTTGTATCATACACATAAAAATACACATTTTCACAAATCACATCTGAAGGGATCATACAGTCAAATCAACCCCTCTCTGAAAAAGATTCAACAAACACTGAACCCTCATGAAGGCAGGACTTACCGCAGTGATGTTGTATTCGACTGTATTAGCTTCTGCTAAGTGAATCTAATATAACACTGACAGTAAATGTATAGAAATAGTATAGTGTTGTCTCATAGCTTGTAAAAGAAATTCTGCATATTGAGAACAGAGAAGACATGTTGTACACCTAATTCCATCTGTGACATCTTAGTTTTAGCATGTTTAACCCACAGATGGAATGAATATAAAGACAAAACTGACAAAACAACAGTTTTCTTTGAAATTCCGCATTCAGAACTTTCACTATAAAATGTCATCGGCACTAAATTCAAACACTCACCCCCTCTGGGCTGAATCAGCCCTCGTATCCAGCACTTTGTGAGGGAAGGAGTGAATCACTGGCATATCAACAATATGATTTTCACTCTGAATCATGCACATAGAACTGGCAGATCATTCACAGTATACATGCAAGAACCAGAACTTTGTCAGCAAGAATCAAAGCAGAATTGTCATCTCATCATCATGTGCCTGGGCATGGTGTAGGATCAGAAAGTACAGTCATCAAAGCTTTTCACACTGTTGATATTCACACAAGAACAGTCAGATACAGTATTGGCCATCGATATAGAAGCTTGTGTACATCTGAGATGTAGTGCCGGCTGTTTCCCACACACATCTGCACCACAGTCTGCTTAAAAAGCTTCTTTACTACAGTGTCTTCAAAACTGTCAGGAACTCACATTCAGCCTGAAATGAATACAAGCTAAAAAATAAGATAAAATAAAAATAAAAAACATGAGAAAAAATAGATCGATAGATTTCAACATTCATACAAGAGAAGACTTTTTACTGAAGACACTTGCTACAGGAAAGTCACCTCAGTTTCAAGGTTCTGGTGTTTTGCATGTGGATCAGTGACACACTGCTTGGTTGACCAGGACATGTGAACTGAGCAGAGCCATTGTTAATGTTATCAGTAATACCTGTGGTTTCCTGACATGACAAGTCCAAATGTCTGCTGTGAAAAAGGCGTGTGGTCATACAAGGATTCATAGGACTAATCTAACATTAACAAATAAACCCGACATCACAAGGACTCTATAATGGCAAAGACAACTGTGCTCTAAAAAATGTTGGGTTTAATCAGATATGAGAGGAAATTGAAAAAGGAAACATGGGCAGAAAATGTTTTCATTTGTTTCTTGTAAAACACGAATAAACGTGTGAGGTTATGTAAATGTACAAGATGTAAATCTACAGTGAGTATTGCAAACCGAGTTTGGGGAAAGATTGGTGCTGGTTAAAAATTGCCTGTTCTACTACTTGTTCATTAACGAATAATATCTTTTTATAATCTGGAAGTGTTTGAGGAGATCTAACCACACTTTGTCTTTTAAGAGAAAACTGCCCACATTGAGCTTTGTGGATTCTAAGAAAAGTCTGAGAAAATTTACTACTGAAATATTTTGAGGTTTTCAGTATCGCAGAATCACATATTGCACATTTCAAATTGACCTTCACTGCACTGAAGTGTATACTGTAGTGAGGGCATCCTCAGTGGCATTTCAAATTGAACTTAAACCACAATTGTCACAAAAAGTAAATTCAAAATATGTCTGATTTTGGTGAACCAACCATTTAAAGGAGCATAGCAGCTACAGTCTCATAGAGAGCAAAGCAGCAGAGAACTAAAACTAAAAATCCCATTTGGTCATCAGAAAGAGCGACAACTAGAGCGTGTGATACTTTAATTTCAAAGTCACAGATGTGGGATGTAAGATGAGACAGAGAAATGTGTTGGACTTTCTGTTTTCCTGATGCAGGTACACTGAACTCAAAAAATAACCTATTTAAAATAATCAACCTGCAAGCTCGGCATTGTTGTTTCTGAAAGAGTGTTTGGTAGCAGGTTAAACATACGCTAAGGTGGAAAAAGCCGTTACTGCGACCGTATGAACTTTTGTACAAAGATGACTTGTTTGTTACTTTTGCTCGGCTATAAAACAGCTTACTTTCCAACGAACATATTTTTCAGGTTGCTCGAGCAGTGTTTTTTATCGAGTGTCAATGGCTCGTGTTGCAGGTTCTAGTTGTGTTTTCATTTGCTGAGGACAGACATGTGCTTTAACTTTCCAGCCTGCTGTTGGGTATAAATACTGAAATATTTCACAGCTTTAAGCTCTCTGCTTCTTCTGAGACTGCAGTCAGGTGAGTGCTCAGTGTTCAGCTTCACTGTCAAGTTAATGTTAACATCAAGGACCTTACACAATTTTTAGACATGATAAAAATATTTTAGATGACACTTTTATTCAATTATATTTTATTTTTCTTTCAAACAACTGAAGAATATATAAGAAGAAGAAGAAGAATATATATATATATATATATTTTTTTTTTTTTAATTGTTTTTTCTTGTGTTTTTAATCAAAATCACACTTCTTGCAGCCCTCTTTAGATTGAAGTCTGTCTCTCATGCTTTAGTCTTTAGTTACCGAAAAAACGTATTTCCTGTGGAATAACTCCCCCTCTGATTCATTTCAAAGGAAGACAGAAGCAAGCAGGAGGCTCTGAACGGAGGAGATACGGTAGGCACAAGTCTTAGTGTTTTACACCAAAACTTCAAAGCATCTAACTGGGATAATTTCAGGGTGATAAAATAAAATAAAGTAAGATTACAATGTATGTGTTCAGGGAGAGTGAATGGTCAGTGAGGGCAAACCCGGTGAAGGTGAATGTATGTTACAGTTGACACATCCAGATATTTTAAAATGAATATATTCAAGAAAAACAAAAGCAAATGTTATGCACAAAAGCTTTCAGAGTAAAGAACACATCAGGCCTTTGAATCAAGAAACAAACTCTGTTTTCGTTTTTTCTTAATTTATTATTATATTAAACCTCTTTATCATTATGTGATGGTGATGGAGGACTTGCCTCATACACAAACGGCAGCAGCTTTTTCTTTTAGTGTAGCCTTGATCCAGTTTCAGCTGACTTTGAAAATCATTTCCCAATAATAAGACAAAAAGCTCTTCTTAAATAAACTCCTCAGTACAGTCAAATTAAAGTTACATATTTCTTGTTTACATCTGCAAAATAACTTTTGGGAATCTCCTAAATGAACTTGGACCATTCAGAATGGTGTTGTTAAGCTGCACGTTGATTTAGAATGAATGCAGTAAACAATAAATAAAATAATAAACTATGTTTAATTTAACTGGTCACAACTGGTGATGAGGGCGGACCGGGTTTGCTTGAAAGGTCACAAGTCAGAAATATATGAGGAGAGTAAAATGGACTTTGTAACAATTCTTCTTTTCCTGTCCTAAACCTACATTCAAAATGAAAGTAAACTCTTTTATATTTTCCATAAACATTCATTTTCATCATAGTCTCGGCACTTACACATGCATTTATACCTGTGTTAGTGTTTAGTACTTTCTTTCATTTACTTTATATGGTGAAGTGATACAGATTTGCTTGAGATAGGTAGAGTATATACATTTCATTTATACTAACTCAAACCCTTCTATATCTTACACATTTTAATATAACAGATGTGATAACTCATGCAACCAAAATAGAAGAAACAAGAAACAAAGAAACAAATATTATAAAATTCCTCTGTGTTTAGCACAGATGAAAGATTCCCTGTGGATGTCTCACAATTTATAGCTAACAATGTTGTTGGTGCAGTGCGGCTGATGTAATGATTTTGTTTCTCGTTTCCTCTCTGGTTCTCAACATGTACACCTCATTATGGTTATGAGCTGGTTTGAAAGTTTCACTCTGCTAACAATGTCAGATGTTAGCAAATGTCAGATTAAGCACACTTTCCACACTGAAAGAATACACACACACACACACACACACACACACACACGCTGCTTATATTTATAATGATGACTCATATATGCCCATCATCGTTTAGTATCAGACTTTGCTTTGATATGTGGGCTTCACTTGTGGAGATGAGACTCCACACTTTGACCAGTCTTTGTGAGATGTCAGACAGACAGACAGACAGACAGACAGACGAAGTAGAGATATACCTGTGTATGCTGTGTGAGACCTCAGGAAACCTTTGTAAAAGCTGCAGCCATCTTATTTGCAGAAATCAGGAAGTGGCAGCAGAGGTGAAGAGTCGCTGTGAGATATTCACCTCCTCAGCTCTGGTACGTTGGTAAAATTTACAAACCGAGCTCTTAAAGCAATTTCTAAGTAACAATTTGAAAAATGTCTTCTTTTGTTATGTTTCTAGTTCAGTATTATAACTTCACCGACTCAAAAGTATTAAGTAGTTATTCTAAGTAATTATTCTACAAGCCAATCCACTGTAAACATTTAACACCTAGAAAGTGAACCATGTATTTTGCATCTTTATGTTTATATCAGACCACAAACATGGTATAATGTCACATTTATAGATTATCATTTAAAGACCAGTTTTGTGCCTTGTTACTGATAAACTGCAGACAGACCATCAAAGATTTAAACATTTTCAGCTGCACCGACTGCATGACTCCAGTGATATATTATCAGACTAATTCATAACTTTCATAACTGTAATTCAATTTGATTAAATATATGCATTTATAAAATTTCATGAAATCTTTTATATTTCTATATTATCAGAGAAACTGTTTTTGGATCAAATGAGACAGGAAGGTCTGGTCAAGCTAATACAGTAAAACGCTGTGTAAATCCTCCATTAACATTAAGCAGTTCTGCTCGTTGATGAGCAACATTGTCCAAAGGGGTATTACCAAAAACAACCAAAAGTAGATCAATATTTTTTATCTATATTTACTAAATCACTTAAACCTCACCCCCTGCTTACTCTTGTCTGGCGGATTCTTGCTCCCTCACTCTCTCCTTTTCTATTCTTAGCTTCCTCTGTCATCTTCCTCTTGAGTCTCTTCTCCCCTGTCATTTCCATAGAGTCTCAGTTTACTTCACTGTCCATCAGGAAACTCTGTAAATCACATAGTTGAGGCGGAGCAGCCGGAGGGCATCTCCATAAAATATCCACAAAAATCAGCAAAATAGTTGGTGTTGTGTGACGTAGTGCCTGGAACACAGAGTCAGTGTAGCATCAATGTGATTTTAAATCTCTTATTTTATAACAGAAAGGTTATACAATGTTGCTTTAATGCAGATGAAGATTGCGGTATTCATGTCTCTGTAAACATGTCTCAAAGTAGCGCTCTAATGCTCTGACGAGGATGTGATCTCTTTAGAAAAAACAAAGTGTAGTGACGATAACATTCTGTGAAGGCCTACTTCCTGTTCCTCCTGTTATTTTAAATCTGTCTATCTGCAGCGATGCCTCTGAAGGCTGAGAAGAACAAAGCCTGTTATCATTGGACAATCAGGAGATGATTAAGTATGCTAATTTAGGGTAACATGAATTTATTTATTTATAGTGAGTTGGGCAGAATGTGAGACCGACTCAGGCACTTCTGATGCTTTATGAGAATGTCTCTAATTCTCCTTGATCAAGTGTCAATAAATAATACAGCATAAGACATCAGAGGCTCCTGAACACTTCACACATCACAATTATTATACACATTATGAACTTATAGTTACAATAATAAAACACAAGTTAGTTTTTTCCTAGCCTGCAGATCTGCCTCCTGGACTCTTACTTGAATAATATTATTATATATCCAAATGCTTCATCTTTTTAAACAAACCAAATCAAACCGTTTATTTCAATGTTCTCATGAATGCTTTCTTTAGTGTGCTATAATATTATTGAAATATATCGATAAAGTATGGTGGACCTTTCTGTGTGGAGTTTGCATGCTCTCCTCCCACAGCCCAAAGACATGTAGGTTAGTTGGTGACTCTAAGTTGGCTGTGGGTGTAAATATGAAAATATATGAATGGGTGTCTCTATATGTGATGAAATGGTGACGTGTCCAGGGTGCACCTCGCCTCTCACTCATTGTCAGCTGTATAGGCTCCAGCCCTACCATGACTCTAGTGAGGATAAGTGGTTACAGATAATAGATCAATAAATTAGATGGATATAAGTATGGTGTGTTAAAATACAGTTAAGCTACAAATGTGATGTGACAATGTGTGATTTGAGGTATGGGAGTAAGTGAGTAATAAACCCGCACATTGATAGTAGTACCAGAATGAGGCATCTGCAACTTTCCACGCTGTAATATGGCTGATTACAATATCCAGACAGGAAATGCTTATTTGAACTCATTTATAGATGTTTGATTTTAGATGTTGACTCACAGAAAACCAACCCAATATCAACCATCACAGAAATGTCTGTGTGTAGTGTCATGACTAAAGCTTTCCTCTCCTCACTTAGGCAGTGATGGCTTTCTTCTGAGGGAGATAAAATTGAGTGAAAAAAAAGCCAGAATGAGAGATGACAGTGAGAAGCCACAAAAATGTTAAGCGCTCTTACTTTCTAGTGAATTCCTGTTTCTATGAGAGTTCATTTGCATAGCACATGTGGTGTTGGCTGTTTATTATAGAGGTGCATGCTTCCATATCGCTGATGTTACAGTGAGTAAACTTAAACAATGGGCCACATGCCAACACCAACATATGACGGGTTATTAGATATTGGCCCTGATTATTATTTGAGATGTCAGAAGCTTAAGCTGTGGCCTACACTGAGCCTAAACAAGATAAACATGCATGACTGCATACTTTTAAACTCCAAGAGAAGAGGAAACAAGAGAAATGCTGGTTCCATACTAGGATTAAATAAAGAATGGAAGGTCGAGATTGCAGTCACTGCTTGCAAATAAACATGTTTATTTTATTGCCACACTCACTGAAAAGAAAATGTAGAAAACATGATGGAAATATGTCGTTTCTGTTTGTTTGATGTCATCAGTCTGAGGAATTTCTTCTCATCACTGCACACAGATCGAACATTTAATCTGCTGACATTTTTTGTCTCTTCAATGAAGCACAAACTTGTGGTTGGTGGATGAACTTTGCATTTTCATCTTATTAAAAAGTGGATGTTGCTTCATTACATCATTATTTATTCACTAAAACTGTCTGCATTGCACTCTGTTATATTCTGCTTTTATTTGATAAACTACTACTTTTTCCACATTTTTTAACACACAAATTAATAACGGGAATGGAAGCAAACAAAGAGCAGCTTTTTGCATGGTCACAATCATCACAATCATGACTCTTATGATGGACTTTAGCTGAGTACTTATTTTAACCCACTCCATAATCCTTCCTTATACCTAACCAAGTCATTTTTGTGCCTTAAATTAAGCAAATGCTAACCATGGCACCATCACATCTAAAAGCAGATTGACCTTTCAGGAGTCATTTGGAACAGTTTTACAGAAAAGGTGTGATTCTAAAGGGAAATCACACATGGTGCATTTTGTTATTTCATTTGGGCGAATCGTTGGGTTGCTGACAATGTCAGCATGTACAGGTTTTGGTTTTGGTCTCTATACAGTCATGATGGTACCAAACCAACCAATTACTCACCCAGTTGGCCACAAAGTTGGAATAATTTTGTTTTCAGACACATTCCTCTTTTTATTTGTCTTTATCAGTCCTTTTTATCAAGAATAAATCACATTGTTACAGTCATTTCATGAGAAGAGGTAGAAATATTTTATTCCAACTGTATGGGCAGTGCAGAGTCCCAGCACTCTCATTTTTTGTAATTTTTGTCATTTTTTCATTCAACAGTACATGCACTAGATACACATAAACTAGCTACATGCTCATTTAAACATTTCTCTGAAATCCAGCTTCACACGGTGTCATTACACCATTCCATCATTTCAGTAAGTTAAGTAAGTAGTCTTTCATGTAATATTTTAATGGTGGTCTTTTATAGTGGAGATTATTTTACAGTGTAATATTACTACTTTTACTGCACTGCACTGCACTGCTACACTGATGGTTTCAATACTTTTTTCTTACCATGAATACTGAGACCACAGTCTTTCATCACTCTTCTTCTTCTCTTCTTTGAAAGAAAAGCTTTGAAAAACTACAAACCTTTCACATGTAAAGTGTAATGGTGCTCCAAATGTAGAGAATCTGACATCTTTGGAGAATTTTACAGCTCTGTACAGCTGCTAACATATAAATGGAGCATGACTCCTGGAAAGATATCATCCAGGCATCTTCAACAAACAGAAGTCCTGGTGGTTGCAGGTATCAACATTCTGCATGAAAGTAGAGCAGCTTCTCCCACTCATTCTATAGGGGGTCTTTGTTGTGGTGATGCTATCACTGTGTATTTGACTGTGCCTGTTTGTGTGTAGGTGTGTGTGTGTGTGCAAGCATGTGTGTGTGTCAGTGCACCTGTGAATAATACAGCTTCTCTAAAGGTTGCTACAGGAAATGTTTTGAACCAGAAAATTTACATGTGTACATGGCTGGATGTGTACGGTGTTCATTATTTTCATGTAACTGCTTTGCTCTAACTTTCCTCATGCCTTAAACACCTATGAGCTGTAAAACAATGCTAATGCATAAATATAGTTTTGTTGTATTGATTAATTAATGAACAAATGATCAATTAGTGCTTTTGAATCAATAAATATCTGCGTCAATAGGACTGCGGTCTTGACCTCCCATTGGTTTGTGTCTACAAATTAATATATTGTGCACACAAATGAATGAATACAGTATCTTTCCTTAGATACTAATTTGTACTCTCAGTTTACTAGTTTGTGCATACAAAGTGACACAACGTGAAGTATTCCCCAACATGTTGAAGAAGAACTCCAGGTTCAAGTGGCTCTTTTCAGTTGTTGGTGGTTTAAATGTGTTTGTTTGTGTTTGATAGCACCTCCTTCAGAGCAGGCAAGTTTCACCCAGATATACCAAATCAGTAGACACATGTACTGTATCATGTTAAGATCTAAAAAGCCTCATGGAGCCAACAAAAATGGCCCACAACAGGAAGTGGGCCATTATTCTGTGGGTGTTATTCTGTACTGAAGTTTGTACCTATTTATATATATAATAGTGTATAATAATAATAATAATAATAATAATAATAATAATAATAATAATAATAATAATAATAATAACAACAATAATAATAATAATAATAATTTCATTTAAGCCATCGTAAAGCCACTGTCTTAACCTTTTATTAACATTTACAACTCATATCAGAAAACCCTCCTTACACATGTCTATCTGTCTGTCACTAAACAGTTAATTTATTGATCTGAAAACTGTTGAATTATAGAGGCCCTGTGGTGCATTTTACACAACATATAAACAAAAGAAAAAAATATATCAAAAAAGTAATTTGTTCATTTGCAACCTTTGTTGTATTTTCAGTGTGAAGGCAGCTGCAGTTTGGAAACAACAACTTGTACATCTCATCCAATTAATATTTTATTTCCTAAATCTGATCTTTTAAGCAGTGAACATGTTGGAGATTGCTTTCATTTCAGAAATCATGAACTCAGAGAAAACGGGACACAATCTTAAAGTCTCTGCAGTGAAATGATGATGTCCCTCCTGTCACTGCAGAGATGCCAGAGACGTCTGATGAGAGTGTGAGATGTGGACAGCACAAAGCTCCACCAAAAGGTGACAAAAGGATCAAACAGTTGGAGGAGTCACAGCCTGCTCCCCCTCCTCTTCCTCAGACCTCAGACAGCGTGTCACAGGCTGGCTCAGGAAGTCAGGTATGCGAACAAATGACATCATAGAACCAAGTGGGTGGAACAAACTTAACCACTTCCAGTGATTTCCTGGGTTGAAGGTGGTTGTGAAGAAATATTCAAAATCTCAGTGCTCATTGTACAGAATGGTCCCTTAATATTATAGTACACACTTCATTCATTCATTTATTTTTATTATTTCCACAGTGTAGATTAACAGTGAAGACATAAAAAAGGTAAAATTAACAAATATGTTTCATATTTAGCCACCCTTTTTTTGATGACAGTGCACTCTTGGCCTTCTGTCAGTAGTCTGAATGACCTTCTAGACTAAATAAATGGACTGTAAAGGGGCTTGTCCCATTCACTCATTCACACACACACTGATGGCAGAGTTTGCTCACAGCATGTCACAAAATGCTAAGCTCGTACAAACACATTCTCACACTAATGCCATCCGGAGCAATTTTCGGGTTCACTATCTTCAGCTCAAGAACACTTTAACTGGATTGAGGAAGCTGGGAATCAAATAAGTGACCCATTCTAGCACCACAGGCACAGCTGCCCTAGTTTCCTTGCAAAAGTGAATTTGTGGAATTTCTTGGTCTCCTGCTTCGTGTGTTTGAGAACATCAGTTCTGTTGTTCAGAGGTAATGTTGGCATACAGTAAATAGCCTGGTTTGACATATCAGTAAATTTAAACAGAACCATTAAAAGCACTTTTAAAACACTTGTCACACACTTGTCATTCACACACATTCACATACTGCTGGCAGAGGCTGCAATGCAAGGTGTTAAGTGCTCATCAAGAGTGATACATCATTCACGATGATGCTAAGCTCACACACACATTCACACACACGTTGCAGCCATCAGGAGCAATGTGGGGTTCAGTATCTTGCTCAAACATACTTTGACTGCACTAGGGGAACCAAGAATCTAAACCGCAACTCTCGATTACTAAGCAATCCACTCTACCACCTGAGAGCACAGCCACCCCAACTACTGTAATATTCTATATTATTGCAAGAACCGCTCAACTAAGTGAAGAGAAATGACAGTCTATCATTACATGAAGACGTGAAGATCAGTAAATCCAGAACACTGTGGTAGTAGCCATGGCCAAGTTGCTACATAGAAACGAGTACTGAGGGAGACCAACAACAAAAAGATAACTACTTTATCTCAAGGAATGGGGGAAAATCTAGACTTGGAGTCCAAATTTGATTCCATCTGACTGGATGACGATGGTGACGATGTTTGCTGTCACTGTTGGCTCTTTATTCAAAATTCAAGGCATACGAGACTTCAACACACACCTCCAAGGTTAGTAAGGGCTATTTGACCAATTTGCTGCATCAGATGCCCTAACTTGCACAATCACCTGACCTAAACCCAGTAGATGTGTGTTGGACTGCAGAGTGAAGAAAAAGCAGCCAATAAGTGCGCAGCATACAGCTAAATAAATTTGAAAGTTCTTCTACGAGGAGGGTGGTCTAATGTTTGTGAATTTGACATTTTGATGCAGGAAATAAAACTTTGCATTTTCATCTTATTAAAAAAATTCTCTAACATTAACTATGCAGCTGTAAGTCGCTCGAAATGAAGATGGCATTGTATTCAACTGACACAGATCGTAGATATGCGTTGGACTGCAGAGTGAAGAAAAAGCAGCCAATATGTGCGTAGCGAACAGTATTTGAGTAGTATGAGCAGTTCTTGCCATAATATGAATTACTACAGTAGTTGAATAGATTGTTACTGTTTACTGTACTCCAGCACTACCTCTGAGCAACACAACTGATGTTCTCAAAGACATTAAGAAGGCAATACATTCCATTAATTCACAAAATCATTCCAGGTGACAACCTCACAAAGCTGGCTGAAAAAGAGTGTGCAAAACTGTCATCAGAGTAAAAGATGGCTACTGTGAAGAATCTAAAACATAAAACACACTTTACTTTGGCTACATTTTTTTCTTTACCACATAATCCCATGTGTTATTTAATTGTTTAATTTTTTGTGTCCATCTATAATAATAATAATAAAATTAAAGAAAAAAACATTGAATGAGAACATGTGGCCAAACTGTTGACTGATACTATAGCATTCAGTCGAATAAATGAAAGCCTTGACTGATTTACTTATACGGTTTCATCTCTTGGATTGCTGAGAACAACTTTCATCAACATCTATCAACATCGATCAGCACTGATCAATGTAGATTAGCTTAGATCAACATAAGAGCTAAGAAGAACTGAAACACTCAGAAGAACCTATTAAACAAATGAATGCATTAGCTTATAAAGTTAACAAATAGTTAATAGTTTCAGATTGTCTGTTGTGAGAGGGCGGCTGTATACAATTGCTGTAGTCTTGTACAGTAATATCCTTAGGGAGGCGTCATTGAGTCTACCAGGAGAGCGTGAGAGCGTAGAGTTGAGGACGTTTACAGGTCTTATCTGTCATTCCCACACTCCAGCATGACTTGCATGAGCAGTGTTCAGGCCAAAGTCATATTGTTTTTCTGCAAGTTGCCAGTCTCTCTGCATCAACTCTAGTAACATTCAGTTCATTTTTAGAACCAATAAAATTGACACCTTAGTCACACTTAATTTGTCTGACTGAGCTTCCAAATGCAGTAAAGCGGCTCTCTTACAACAATCTGTATGATATTACACTAATAATTATTATTATTACTTTTTGATGACTAAATGTACACTGCATTTTAAATATATATTATATGATTATCATGTTTTGCATTGCATAAAATATTTTACTTTCACTGACTGTGAACACAAACAAGTCATTTGTTTTGGAGAAATTGCTGAAATCAATGGCATCAGGTCAGGAGGGAAGAGTGTTCAGGAGCCTCTGATGTCTTATGCTGCATTATTTATTGAAGCTTGATCAAGGAGAATTAGAGACATCCTCACATACAATCAAGTATGCATATGAATCAGTCTCTATTCTGCCCAACTCAGACAATCCTTACAGATGACGCCACAAATACTATACGCCCAAAAATAGTCAAAGAGAATGTATTTACCCATGTTAGTGTTACTGCCAGCACGTTGAAGTCTGGAGACACAGTTGTCTGTTCATCCTAATACAACATCAACATCATTAGCTACCTAGTACGTCTAGGAAGGCAACATTCAGTTTCTTCAAATCTGATCACCAGGCAACTTTGAGATGAGATGAGGCTGGCACATCCACTCCTTCAGTAATCCAAACAGCGGCCTTGCATGACAAAAAAATACCGTCTTCTCTGATCTCTGACTAGTGATGTCACTGTCTACAACCCAAGGCCCAAACGAAAATTCCATAACATCATTAAATCTGTCAGTTCCATCCAACACAAATCAACTTGATTGAGGAAGCTGTTGGAATTAGCTCAAATCAACAGAATAAGGTGGAACTTGATTCTGGAAGATTGTATTGAAAACTCTGCAATGGTCACACTAACAGACTTGCATGTGTGTGTGTGTTGGAGGACTTAGCCTAGCCACTGCCTGTGTCCCTGGAACAACATCGTAGTATTCAGTCAGTGGATGAAAATGTAAAGGTTGCACATTCAACCATGATGTTACAAATACTTAGAGGTCAACATTCTAGCAATAGCTGTATTATAAAAAACAACAGTTGTCCAAACACAGTTTTTCTTTTCCGTCAATATCTGGTTTTTACCTCAGGAGTTGTTGGTCCTGACTTGTGACTTGGAAAAAAATGACCTTGTCAGATGGCAACTTTTTCGGAAAGGTCACTGCTTTGTTCATTTATCAAACTTCATGTCAGAACTCTTTATGGTTGCCTTTTTTATTGTTTACAGTCATCTAATGCCACTATATTGCTAGTTATATTGTATTTTTGATTTCCAATGTCAGGATTTCTTTTTGTTCTTTAGCAACATTTAGTAACATTTTTGTTAATGAAACTGGTTAATGTAGGGATACAGGCTAATGATGATATGATGGTGAAATTCTGACTGCGCAACCCTCATCCCATCCTTGCTGAGACGTGATTTACAACAAGTTTGTGCCGTTAAGAGAGTTTGGTTAGGGCCGGCGCTTAGTTCAGTCGGTAGAACAGCTGCCCCATATGCAAAGGCCAGCCTGGGTTCGAGTCCTTGCCCTTTGCTGTATCTCTCCCCAACTCTCTCCACACATTTCCTGTCACTCTCCAGCTGTCTCTATCAATAAAGCTTGGACAAAGCCAAAAAATAATATTTTTTAAAAAAAGAGAGAGTTTGGTTAATCACCTTGGACAAACCTGACAATGAGACTAAAAACACATAAAATGTTCTTGCATAATGCCCTATGACTTTTTGGTAATCATCCACATGCTGTGCTAAACACTGGTGCTTTCTCTTCTCAGTGTTGGAGCAGTATGGAAAACTTTAGACAAAAGCAGCAGAGACCATCAGTGCTGCGCCAAGTTCCTCAAACAGCTTCCAAACGACACCACGGTATGCACATCAGCAACACCATTATTCTACATGGCAATCGGTCCATGTGTACTGACTAATTTAGTTATTTTATTCCCCAATCTTCAATATTTTTTCCAGTGTGCCTTAAAATAAAGTTTGCAACTGGGCTTTAGACACACAATCATTCCTGAATTGGTGCTTGATAGAAGAAGCATATTTTATTGCATCTACAACCAATCAAAGACCTACATCAATCATTTATCCTCTAGTGCATCCAGAAAATATTGCAGCTGTCTCCATGTGCAAGGAAGAGATGGATACAGGTCATCTTCCCCAATCCTCTTCCCCACACATGGGTTCTCCTCCCAGGCAAAGCCATCACTACTTCTTCCCGTTGAGGAGAGCAAAGCAGAGCTCCATTGATAGGTAAGTTTCTCACATATTCTCTGAATGACAAATGATGACCAGTGAGAGCTTTGGCTGCGATCTCATCGGGAACACTCTCTCAGTGGGCACTCGGCTGAATCACGGTTGTACCTTGTATTGATTCTGCTTATGATTTTGTGACGCCGTATTCCATAATATACACATTCTCCAGCTCTTCCTGGGTGATGCCAACTTGTCCATAAATACACAACATATAAGATGCCAGAAACACACAACACGGAGAGCTTCCGGGAGGTTTACTGATTAAATGCTACTAATGACTTAGTGATCAGTGTTTTTCATCTGAGCTTCTCCTGGATATGTATGGTCGCCACTGTCCTAAGGCTACAGGGTCTCTGAAATGATCAAAGTACATCACTGTTTGTTTGTGCCTTCTAAAATCACAAACATGACTAATATGTGTCATATAAGGATATACTATATAAGTATAAGGAGAGGGGGAGAGAAGAGCCCAGCGCACCATTTGAAGTCCGACGGCAGTCTAGTCCTATTTCAGCATAACTAAGGATGACCTGAGCCACTCCTAACTATAAGTTCTATCAAAAAGGAAAGTCTTAAGTCTAGTCTTGAAGGTGGTGACCGTGTCTGCCTCCCGAACCCAGAATGGTAGTTTGTTCCACAGAAGAGGAGCTTGATAGCTGAAAGCTCTGGCTCCCAGTCTACTTTTGGAGACTATGGGAACCACAAGGAACCCAGCATTCTGAGAGCGCAGTGGTCTAGAGGGGTCGTAAGGTACTATGAGTTCTTTTAGATATGATGGTGCCTGGCCATGAAGAGCTTAACACATAATAACATTGTGACAATTGGTATTTGTTTGAATGTTGGACGAAAAGACTCTTTCTGTCCTGTTTATGCATTTTGATCTCCCTCCTAAGTAGTTACGTGACACTATAATAACATCATACAGTTTTGTTCTTTGCACTTTGCTCTTGACAAAGTCATTCTCATAGCTTGAAGGTGCTTATCAACAATTCAGGTCAGGTCATTTTAAATAAACAAAAAAACAACCACCGCCGGAGAGCTTCTGAGTGAGCCCAAAAGAACAGGACAACTTCAGCTACTGTCAGTGTCAACCTGGAGAGGCAATGCACCATTTGAGGCCATGGTTGGAAAATGTTTGAGGTCCTCAAACCTAACATTTAGCCTGCGGTGGATCTGCCTGGTGGAAAAATCACCAATATAGACTATACAAAGCTTGTATTGTTACTTTTGCATATTACATTTGCTAATTCTTGACAGCCAACTTCCACAAAAATTCTTGAATCTTTTGTTATTGTATCAAATATTTTTCAACGTTTAACTGAGCTGTGTCTCCAAAGGTTTCGCCTTATACCACACTAACATACTTTCTGTTGCCCTCCAGCATCCCTGAGGGGACCAGTGCTTTGTTTGTTAGTGGCCTCTGCCGTTGGCCTGGCTGTGATGCAGTGTCTGAAGATTTTCCTAGTTTCTTAAAGTAAGTAGTCCACTGAAAACTACATTTACTGAATCTCTCTCACTAGTTAGAGCCCAGCAACACCAACCATGTAGGGATCCTAAAATTTCAAGGTTCGTTATTGTAGAAGAGAATCACATTTTGGAGGTGCTAAGGCTGCTCAAAAACTCATGTCAGTGTTGGCAAACATGCATGCCTCAATTGTGTCATGATGGCTTGATAGCACCCCCTAAGGAGCAGCCCTATAACACATGGTGTCACTATGTACACTTCAAATTGGGTCAAGGCAATCTAATGACCTTTGTAATGTGCAAAGTTTGGTAGACCTTTGAATGGTGTGTCCGTGGCATGGTATTTTCTGTCCCAAACTGCTCAGGTTGGATTACAATTCTGACCCAAAGACACACTTACAGATTTAATTTGCTTTGTTTAAGCTAGCATCTTCTACTTTGGTCTAAGATGAACTTAAATGCATCTTTTGCAACCTGGTTCTATATGTCTATTATTCATTTCATTAGGTACCAAACTCCTCAAACTAATTGTCTTTAACAATGTTCTGGAGAATTCCTGGCAATGCTGGGTGCAAATAATAGTTGGTTCTGTTGTGTTTTCCTGTTTGCCCTCATGATGGCACTGTTATGCTTATGCATTACGTTGTGACTATGGATGAATACAGACACATTGATGAGGAAGTTTGTGTTTTGGACTACAAACTTCTGTCCTGTTTTGTCTTCTAGGCATCTCCATTCAGAACACAGCCATGGTGACAGAAGCATTGCTCAGTGGAAGGTCCAGCAAGATATTGTTCAGTGCATGGAGAGTCAGGTGGGAACTTGAGAATCCTAGAAAGTCTATAACTACATCATGAATGCTCTTGTAAAGAGCAAATAAGCTGTCTTTCCCACCCTAAATCATGGCTTTGAATGATCTCAGCTACTTTGGATATGCTCTTCAAGTAAATGCTGAGGCTGACTTTAGCTCTGTGTATAAAAACGCATTCACCTGGAACAATACATTCCTGGTAGATATCTTTGTAACATGAATGCTGTTTACTGTGTGTGCAGCAATAGTTTTTGTGGAGTTCATATAGTTTAAAATAACATAATGTATGACATCACTCTGTCTTTTTAACTATGCTAGGCTAACCATAGCTCTGTACTGAGCACACAGACTGAGAGTGATATCCATCTGGACATGTCACTCTCAGAAAAAAAGTAAATTGACCAAAATGTTGAACTACTGCTTAACATTTACAGTCTGTCTGACAGGAAATCTGGACAGCATGATAAAATAAGCATTTGCTAGTGCAACAAAGAAACTATTGGCTTTTACTTTAACTAATGACTAGAAACTATCTGCAGGCCATGTCATGAGATTAAAACAATATGATATAAATTCAACCATGGATATCTCTTTCAGCTCATCCTGGAAAAACAGAAACTCATTGCAATGCAACTCCATCTGCACCTCTCCGAACACAAATACAGTGATTTGGTATGTTGATTGAAATCAGTCTTGCCTTCCACTGTCTTTTTCAGCTTGGTTAAACAAAAATGTAACTACATTTGCTCATGTAGCATGAAAAATTGAATCTTTGTTCATGTCCACCTCCAATCATTACAGGCAGCTTCTGAGTGGCCGTATAGCCTTCCTCTATTCCTGCCCCAGCCTGCAGTAACAGATGCAGACGGAGTGCAACAGTGCAGCATTAAACATCTGGAGGAGCTGTCCGAGCATGGCTACAGGGCCGCTGCATCTGCCCACCTTCTACCAGGTAACACTAGTATTAATTAGTATAATATTACAACCAAAATACACTGTTGCTCATATAAAGATGGAATAATTTTTCTTTTCAGACTTTCTTTTTATTCCTATTTACACATATCAGGTTAATTGTGTTTTAATTTTCACTGTGATATGTTTGGAAGAGATGTGAAAAGATACACTTTATCTATCAAGAATATATCACGTCATGATGAGAAGAGGTAAAAATATTTTATTACAACTTTTGGGCTACAGTGTAGTAGAAATCAGTACTTGCTCTCAGGTTTTTGTCACATTGCAAGCACTGTAATGTGTAAAGGCTATTCACATCAATGTTTCATATTTGTCCTTTTCCACCAGTATTGTCCTCTAAAGAAATGAAAAACACAAGATTACTAGACCAGATTAAAAAGTAAAGCAGTGCAAACAGTGTGTCATGTGCATTCTCTCTACAAAGTCCCTTTATATAATATTATTTATCAAATATTATCCTATAGAAAATATGATCAATAATATTTTTAAGAAATTTTAAAGGGCAACTGTGGCTCAGGAGGTATACCAGGTTGTCCATTGATCAGAATGTGTGTGTGTATGAATGTGTGTGAATGGGTAAATGAGATATGTACTGTAAAAGCACCTTGAGTGGTTGGTATAATTATGGTCCATTTACCAAAACAAATTGTTTTTCAACTTGTGAGATTGTGTTTGTAAGATCTCCGTTAAATTACCTTTAATTACCATTAAAATATTAGGCAGTCATAGGGTGGCACAGTGGTGTAGTGGTGTTGCCTTACAAGAAGAAGGCTCTGGGTTTGAACAGCCAGCTGGGATCGTTTGTGTGCAGCTTGCATATTTTGTACAAAAAGAGGGATTCTTGTATGGAAGCCAGGATTTATGCAGTATATTTAATCACTTCCATCATAATCTTGTAATCTCAATATTTAGTCATATGTTTTCTGTAATTTGAATTCAATACCTGAACTTTGCATATATGCAGTCTATTTGGTGCTTTTCATTAAATTTGATGACATTATTAAATAATTATATTATATAACTTTCTCACTGACATTTCTCATCAGCACGCTGTGGTAATTGCAGATGAATAACCACATGTTTTTGATTGTATGTGATTGATGACATGAAATGATAACATAAGATCATTGTTGTCATTCAGATTTGGTCCCCAGTATTGAATGTTACAAATACAACAACATCAGGCCTCCATACACCTATGCCTACTTGATAAGATGGGTGAGTTTCATATGTTAAGTGGATTAAACTGGAGTCAAGTTTGTCTTCTACAGACTGTTGGCTAATTATTTAATACATTCCATGACATGATTTGTGACAATGTGTCCTTATATTTCTCACTGTCTATCTGACTGAAGTCTATCCTGGAGTCTCCAGACAAACAGCGAACTCTGAATGAGATCTACAACTGGTTCACTACCATGTTCTTCTACTTCAGACACAACACTGCAACCTGGAAGGTTTGAAGCACTCAGATTACACATTCACTCTGATACCTGCATTGCTCTGTTGGAGCCTTACAGCAAATGTCACTCACTGTTACAGTATGTACTCTAAAATGCAACTGCTCTTTTTCTTCTTTGGGCCACGTCACATTTCGATGAACCATCCATCCATTAGCTTATCTTTTGAAGTTGGGGCCAGTCACAGCTGACATTGCAACTATGACAGAAATACAGTAGGTCCAGAAGTCTTAACCACTAATCAAGATACTTCTATTTTTGCACATTATTATATTTTTAAATGTAGTACCACTTTTTCATTACAAATGATAATATAAGGTTAACTTTATTGAAAGCATACAGTCAGGATGGTATGGACTGCATGAATTTGTGTAAAACCTGATGAGTCAGGTTATCCCAGCATGACTTAACGGTGTTCCAAAGAGCTTCTTGTGAGGTCACCAAATGCTCAGCTTTCTGGGTCTTCAAGTGCCCCCATAAATATTCAGTGGTGTTGAGCTCAGATGACTGTGGATGAAAGTCCATAGCATGATGACCATTTTGAAGCTCAGTGTGTAGTGGCTTTGGATGTTACCATCCTGCTCTAGTTTCTAGTTTTCATTCACTTTATTTGCTCATATTAGCAACTTGTCCATCAAAGTTTGTCGAATTTGATATAAAATATATAATATATCCATTAAAAATAGCAACATAACAGTGGTGACAAGTGTAGCTCTACAGTCCACTTACAGAAATAACATGAACATGATAACAGACTTGAATGAATTAAGTGAAATGAAAAGGCAGTTTAGAACTCTCCACTTGTCCAGTGTGTACCCCACTTCTTGTCCAAGGGTTATTGTTACCTGGGATAGGCTCCAGCCCCACCGTGACCCTGATGAGCAGTTACAGATGATGGATGGGTGAATGGAAAAGGCAGTTTACCATTGATGGGAATAACAACACTATAAGTAACAGCGTTAGTAACAGCACACAGATTGTCAGATGCACAAAGACGACACAGGACTTTCAACATTCACATGAGTCAAAGAGAAACAGGAATGGTGAGCCCAAATAGTCTTTAAATGGAAATATAGCCATTACTTTTCCTTCCAACAAATGAAGGGAACAAGTGTAACTGTGAAATGCACATTATGTCCTGGAGACAAGCATAACCACTATATAAGCATAGTAATTATACAGACTGTGCAGATTGTAAAGCCCTCTGAGGCAAAATGTGTTTTGTGACTTTGGGCTATACAAATAAAATTTGATTTGATTTGATTTGATTTGATTTGAATATCTACAATAATCCATGACATTTTATTGGATGCTAGTCTCACTTTCCCACAGCAGCGTTAAAATAGTTTAGATTTGTGTACTGTGGATTTCTGTTATGTATTGTATTAAGTGTCCATTTTCATTATAATATTCAGATTGATTATAAATAATGGAGCACACATGTATTTTACATTCTGTCCCTGATACATTGGAGAATTCAAAAAATGACTTGAAAGTAATGCAATAGTTACTTTCCAAAGTAACTACTTACTTATAGGATTTGTAATGCAGTAACTACTTTAGTTACTTTCTGGGAGAAGTAACTAGTTACTGTAACTAGTTATTTTTTTTAACTTGCCCAACACTGCAGTTTACAATGTTATGTTAAAACCACTGAGCAATAGTAATAGTACAGATCATCTACCCAAAACGGCAACATGTAGTTTCCAGATCCTGTTTTGCCTTGCTTCTATGACAAATGAATTTTCCTCTTCTTACCAGAATGCGGTGCGGCACAACCTCAGCTTACACAAGTGTTTTGTGCGAGTGGAGGGAGGAAAGGGAGCAGTGTGGACAGTGGATGAAACAGAGTACCAGAGGAGGAAAGGACAGAAGTATCACAGGTATGAACATCCTGCTCTCTGCTCTAGATTCAGGTTCAGGATGGAGCTGCTGTTGATGAGCACATGTTTGTGTGATATGGCTCTTCAGTAAATGTTCTGGGTAAATGGTTCTTGTTCTTCTTTTACATCAAATGATTCTGACAATCAGTCAGCCAATGAGTCCAAAGAAAATGGACAGAAAATGAATCCACAATTACTTTCATCAGAGGACTTAATGATTATCAAAAAGTCAAATGTCAGTGAAGTGAGAAGAGATGTGAAGAACTACCCTCTACAGTAAATAAAGAGGTTCTTCAACTGGTCCTGGCTCCTTGTAGAACCTATAAAGAACCATTATGTTTCTCAGGGTAGGCATGAGTGATGTTAAGGAGAAATTTCATTACAGATTGAGCAGATTCCAATTCAGCTTGTGTGTGTGTGTGTGTGTGTGTGTGTGTGTGTGTGTTGTGTAGGGATTGTCCTGTGAAGTGGCTCAAGTCCTATTCTCATTACTGTCCAGAGGATCTCTCAGCACCAGCAGATGGCAGCATGAGCTGCTCCTTTAATCCAGCAGCAGGAGCGAGAACATGAACAACTAAAGAGTCTTTTCAAATGTCTGTTTGTATTTTGTATTATTTACATATGACTTGTCATTGTATCACATTGTACACATACCTGACAACTGTATTTGTACTTTCTTTTATTGCAAAATAAATGAAACCAACATTTGTGTGTGTTTTGTTGTCAGTCTGATTTGAGCTTTTAACTCTCTTCAGCCAGTAGATCAGAGATTAAATATCTGTCAACACATCTGTGCAGTGAACAGCAAACATCCTCCTAACCTTTATCCTCTACTTTACATCTGTCGTCCTGACTTTCACAACTATAATTTGAAAATGGGTCATTAATTTTCTAAACTCACTCTTCTTACTTTCCCACACAACAGTGACCCATGTATAAACTTCAAAGCAATTTGCATATTATTACCATCTTTTCATGATTTGTCTTGAACCAGAAGTTCCTCTAACAGGAGGTAATAGTACTTATTTTGAGGCCTTTTTCAGTAACAGATAAATCCACATTTGATGCTCTAGTGAGTATTTGGCTCAGCAGGATGTGGAACTGTTTTGTTTGTTTTCATTCATTTATTTATAGTTTATATTCCCTCAATATCGGTCACCTATTAGCCGACCCATGTTAATTATTGGAACGCGTGGTTTTCAATATTTACTGCTAAATCATGTTGTTGTAGCTGAACCTCCAGGCCACCAGGTGGCGGTAATGCGGCAGAAGTGTGCTCTTCTTCCTCGCCGGTCCAACACAGAACAACAAGGAAGTAACTCAGACGGTTTATAGGCTGCTGGGACTTCAACAGTAAAGGAAGAACCCATTTTTTGTGTTTAAAAAGTTCAGTGGCTGTTTACGGTGTGTGCAATGACGTCAGCCCCGGTGTGACTGACGGTGAACCAGCTGCTGACAGACCGGAGCTGTTTGGTTACAGAAGAAGAAGAATGGCAGACGAGGCTCCCTTCCAGTTCTTACATAACGAAGTGATCCAGTACATCTACAAGTCAGCTGACAGCGGAGAGACGGTGAGACAGCGTTCTCTGGGGCTTAAAGGGCAGACAGTGACGTCAGTGTGTGTGTTCATCACTTCTCTGTCATTGATTCAGGAAAATGGAAGAAACATCAGCAGGCTGGAGAACATGGGCTTCAGAGTGGGCCAGGGGCTGATAGAGAGGTAACTGCTGACAGCTGCTGACGTGTATGATGACGTGTATGACATATATGACATGTATGATGACGTGTATGCTGACATGTATGCTGACATGTATGCTGACATGTATGCTGACATGTATGATGACGTGTATGATGACGTGTATGACATATATGACATGTATGATGACGTGTATGACATATATGACATGTATGCTGACGTGTATGCTGACATGTATGATGACGTCTATGCTGACGTGTATGATGACATGTATGATGATGTGTATGCTGACATGTATGATGACGTGTATGCTGACGTGTATGACATGTATGATGATGTGTATGATGACGTGTATGCTGACATGTATGATGACGTGTATGATGACGTGTATGCTGACATGTATGACATGTATGATGATGTGTATGATGACGTGTATGCTGACATGTATGATGACGTGTATGCTGACATGTATGATGACGTGTATGCTGACGTGTATGATGACATGTATGATGACATGGATGACATGTATGCTGACATGTATGATGACGTGTATGATGACGTGTATGCTGACATGTATGACATGTATGATGACGTGTATGATGACGTGTATGCTGACATGTATGATGACGTGTATGATGACGTGTATGCTGACATGTATGACATGTATGATGATGTGTATGATGACGTGTATGCTGACGTGTATGCTGACATGTATGACATGTATGATGATGTGTATGATGACGTGTATGCTGACGTGTATGATGACATGTATGATGACGTGTATGCTGACATGTATGACATGTATGATGACGTGTATGATGACGTGTATGATGACGTGTATGCTGACATGTATGACATGTATGACATGTATGACGTGTATGCTGACATGTATGACATGTATGACATGTATGCTGACGTGTATGATGACATGTATGACATGTGTGCTGACATGTATGATGACGTGTATGCTGACGTGTATGATGACGTGTATGCTGACATGTATGATGTCTGTGGTCACTATGTGGTCATGTTCAGGAGCTCCTCCTGGAGGAGCTCATTTCATTACTGACTGATCCACATGCTCCGTTCACATCAGGCACAGAAATCAACCTTTTCCTCACCGTGTTCTTTCTAATACTTAAAGGTCCAGAGTGTAGAATTTAGCTGCATCTAGTAGTGTAATCGCTACATTGCAGTCTCCTCACATCACCCTCACCTTCCTACTGAAACAGCAGCACTTGAAAGGCTGAGTCTGGAGTCACTATTTAGTTTGTCTGTTCTGGGCTACTGTAGACACACAATGCTTCAACGTGGCGCCCTCCATGAAAGAGGACCCACTCCCACTGTAGATATAAAAAATATTTTTTAAGCAATAAAAATAAAATATTCAGCGAGTCTGCCTTATTCTAAAAATAAAGGCCCCGAATGTGACGTTTGTGTGGCCATATAGTATTTTTCTCCTTGTTAACAAATCTCATGTGCAGAGTCAAACCAGCTGACTGTATCTACTAACTGTGGATTTTTCTTCCTCTGTGTCGACTACTGTTCAAAAACCATTGAGACTAAAACCTGGTTGTAGTCTCCAAGAGGTCACCCACAGATTTCTAGTTTGAAGCTCGGTGTGGTGGCTCTGCCTGTCACCATCTTGGTGGTCCTGCCTCCACTGGCTCCGGCTAACCCAAAAATAGGTGGAGCTGAGGCAGCCTGAATGAAGCCTGGTTTTTCAAACAAGCCACCTGTAACAGCACCCACCTGTCAATCAAAGTGGCTGATACTCTTAATTATTTACAATTTTAAGCTTAAAATAGTTTCAAAAACAGGTCATATGCACCCTGTCTCAAACTGTTTTGTGTACCAGGCTGTTGGGGATGTTTAGTTCAGCTGTAAAATTGGATGTTTTAACATGGGGGCTTATAGCGACTGACTCGTTTTATAGCCAGCCTCAAGTGGCCGTTTGAGGAATTGCAGTTCCTTCCTGTGTTAGCTTCACTTCACAGCCACCAAGGCCTGTGCTTGTTAAAAACACATCAGTAATCCACGCTGTTCCTTTATTATAATGCAAACTCACACTGTTTATTTTGACTCAGTCCTACACACGTTACTCTGCTTCCCCAAACACTCATCCACCTGATATAGAAGGATGTTTTGAGGAACTTTAGTTTTAAAGTACGGTTACCAGCTGTTGTAGGAAAGACAGACTATAAGTATTGAGAAGTGAACTGATATGTTGGGCCTCATGCAATAATCAGTCATACAAACTGTCAAGTTTCTGACCTTCACTGAACAGATGTGCTTTTCTCCAGATTGACAAAGGACACAGCACGGTTCAAAGATGAGCTGGACATCATGAAGTTCGTCTGTAAAGACTTCTGGACCTGTGTGTTTAAGAAGCAAATTGACAACCTTCGAACCAATCACCAGGTAAACTTTGTTTCATACAGTAGGCGATCATTAACATGACCACAGAATGCATTCTGAGCCGGCCACTGTATATAATAGTAAGGGCATTTTAGCAGATATTCGACCAATCTGTTTGACCAATCAATTTTTCAGTGTTTACAGGGTTATTTTTATTGTATTTGGGGAGGCGGGCGGGTTTGGAACCCTTTATTCGTGAGTAATGGCTGAAAATGCAGTGAGTGGGAAAAGTGGGGGTGGCTGTTTTTGCACTAAGGAGTGGTTTTGGTGAAAAACTAATGCTTGCAATCAACTCAGAATCATGAAAAACAACTAGTTTGACCCCTTAGTTACTTAAAGCCAAATTTAACATTTTCGATTTTTTGAGGTTTCCCACGGGAGTTGAATTTCAACTTTTTAAGACATGATATTACACACCTTTCTAAACACAATTGTGAAGAAATTTATTGGTAAGGATTTAGTTCCCAGATTTTCATATGTTGCCCTCACTAAGTATTATTAGTCTTTTTATTTATTTATTATTTAATATATTTATTTATTTATTATTATTAGTCTTATTATTATTATTTTTGCCTCATTTCATGTCACCCCTGTTCAAGTCTGTTTATTCTGACACTGTTGTCATGTTTTTCAGGGCATCTATGTCCTCCAGGACAATAAGTTCAGATTACTGGGTCAACTGTCAGCCGGAAAACAGTATCTGGAACAAGCCCCAAAGGTGCTCTTACTTCACATCATTTTCCACAGTTGTCTTGATCACATTTTTGTCTCCCTAATCAACTCTATTAATCTTGAGTATCTGCTGTACAATTACTCTTTAGGTTTTTATTAGTTTTAACTCTGACTCACAGCGTACACCTTCAGCCTACAGTAAGCCTGAGAACATCAAGCCTACATACAGTAGTGTCCTGAAGTGTAGAGGACTGGAAGGATTGAAAGAGTGCATTATTTCTCCTCCAGCATGAAAAATAAGTTCACAGTAGTAATCATACCGGGCCTTACGCATCATGTAACACAGAACACTGTCTGTCTCTCTGCAGTATCTGGCCTTCACCTGTGGTCTGGTGAGAGGAGCTCTGTCCAACCTAGGAGTGAAGAGTATTGTGACTGCTGAAGTGTCCATCATGCCTGCATGTAAGACACACATCACTCGTTTATCATCCATTCAGAGACATTCTTTGAGAGTTTAATGTTGATGTTAGTAGTAGTTTGAGATGTTGAGTTTTTCCTGAGACAAATGGCACGTTTCTATTTGTTTTTAGTATCATCTCAGCAAAAGTTCCAAGAAACCTGAGCTGATACTAAACAGGTGGAGTGAAAACACACAGATTAGGGTTGTGAAAAGTACTGACACTTTGATACTTTTTTGACACCACATGTTTAAAACAATGTGATCTCCATTTGAGTTTCCAAATCAACATGGGTTAACTAGTGAACAGTCTCTACCTTGCACTCCTCCTGTGTGGTCTACTCATCACAAACAGAGACATTATCTGATGTAGCGCTGAACAGTGTTTATTTACACACATACACCTGGTTGGTTCTGATTGGCTACATGCCGCCACCAGAGATAATCTAGCACCGGTATTGCGTCTGTCCTTGAGGTCTTACAAACAACATGCATGTGTGTTTCCAAGAAATCCCGGTCCATATCACTACTAGAGATCAAAGCCTCCACACTGAACATTTAATAACAGAAGAGGGATTGAAATGAAAAGGCAGCTCGCGTATATTTCAGGTCACAGAGAAACCTGCAGGTTTTCCATGAACCCAACATAACAACAACAAGAGTAACACCATGAATTCAGTGTTTGGGCCTGTGTCAAATAGCTGTTGCTTTACACTTGGGTCATTATGTAAGCTGTAGGATGTGCTGTTATTCTTAGATTGCTGTATTGAAAGAGAGAAAATATTGAGCATGCACTCTTAAGCAGAAAGAAATCAGAGTTTGCTGTTATTTTGAAATAAGACCAAAGTGACACACACTTTCTTCTTTTTCTGTCTTTTCTCTGCAGGTAAATTCCAGGTCATGATCCAGAAAATCTAGACTAGACTAAGCCACATTCACTCTGCGCTCTCTTTTTGCCTTCATATACTACTGAGCTTTTGTCATGAAAATGCCAGTGATCTTCCTCAGTAAAATCTACTTGTTGCTAAACTTCTGCACTGATGTATGGCAGCAGTCTTGTCCAGCAGCCTGAGATGTATTTTCTATTTGTAGTGGACACTTTCTACTATAACACTTTCCCAGCCTTACTCATTACTCATGATCACCAAATATCTGTTATGTTTAAGTGATTAATAAAAAGCAAATTAACACTAGAGACCAAAAATGAGTTCATAAAGACCATGCTGAGCAGCTTAATTAACGCATTCTGTTTCTTTTATCATCAATCCAACTCAGCGTGGTGCCGTCAAAGTCAGAGGGAGTTCACTTGGTGAATGCTGTCATCAGACCTGCCAAAATGTGATTTAAGGTCAGAATAAAGACTGAAAGAATTAATGAATGCAGACACCACTCTGTGAATAAGAGCTCCCCACAGCGTCAGGACAGTGTAGCACTCATCATGGAATGTTATCATTAAGCATGCCGATGTCCAAACTGTACAGATGGAATGATTTAGTTTTTTATTAAAGTTGTTTGTTTGGACCTGGATTTCTGGTTGCATGAGTATGAAATGAAGCTCTGTCTATATTACAGCTTAGCATTATTATCAAAAACAACAACAACCTCAAAACAGCAACACCACCAACTTGTGAAAATTATGCAGATATAGCTCTTACATCTTATTAAAGTTTCTTCTTGCACTCCTGTGTATTAATATTTAATTTCACTTTCACCTGCGAACCAGTGACTTTTCAACAAATCACTAATTCATGAAACATGATACAGCAGCAGGGTCAGTCTAATGCCTTTGTCGCTTAGCTTTTCTTTCAGTTCTTCAATAAAAGTGTCTCTCACCAGCTTTGTGAAAAGCTCTTCAGAGGAAGCCCTTTCCCAAGAACCTTTACCTTACTTCTTGTGCTAAGATAAGAGACTTTATAGACCTGGCCTGATAAGAGACTCAGCCAAAACAAATTTGCCTGAATGAAAGATACTAAAATGCTCTTTAGAGTCTTTGACTTTGTCACTAAAAGCAACATCTATAAAAAAATATATAAATTAAAGCATTGTGTAGGTATTAGGTATTTTTGATGATTCCATGCTCTGGGCCAGTTTACCATACATCAGGAAACTGCTGCCTCTGAGGAAATCAAAGGGAAAGCTAGAAAACATACAATATAATCCAGTTTGACCAAAATCAGTCAAATAATTGGTGGTGTGTGTGAGACAAAGTTAGATAGTGTGACAGCAGACGTATGAATGACAGAGACAGCATCTACCTTCTGTCATGTTATGGTAGAAAAGTTACACAATGTTGTCCGAGATGTGGGTGGAAGGTGTGGGCCTAATGTCTCATTGTCATCACTAATGAATATATATATATATATATATATATATATATATATATATATATATATATATATATATATATAGCTTCTATTACTTTATAAAGAGTACAGTAGCTGTCATGAGATAGCAAATTAACTTTTATGATTCTGTTATGATTCTGTTTGGGCTATATGAACAAAATTGAAACACTTAAATCCAAGAGAGAGTTAGGATTAGTTCAACTTTAAACTATGCAGTATTTTCTATTTTCCTTTGAGAAATCTGACTCCAATTTACGGCTTCTCACATCTTTTAAGGTTTCTCTGTCTTTATACTGAAATGTTTGTTGATAACCATATTTTTTGTTGATAACCGTTGCCAAGAAAAGGTCAGAGTCCTGGAAATGGAAAGACTTAAGAGATATAAGTGAACTTTCCTCTGTTCACTCCAGCTGTACTGTCTAAATGTATGTCACATTTCTTTCACACTGTGTGTGTGTGGATCTCTGACTAACTGAAACACTTGTTCTCTGAGTGGTATACTTTGTAATGATGTTCTTACATATTACAGTTGTGTACTCTACTACTTATGAATTACTATGATGAAGCTGCACTCACACCCAGCTTTAAAATATACAGGGGGGTTCTAAAGAAACAGAGAAAAATATATCTTTTATGATTTTCAATATTTTATTAAGATTTCAACAATAAATAATCAAACAATATTTTATGGTTTAATCAGATGTACAGAAGTTTGACCATATGTATTGATTATAATTATAGAACAGAAAAACAGAATAATGGAATCATATGAACAAAAGCATATGTTTTTTTCTTTGCCTGTTCTAATTAGAATCTTTTTAGAGATTTTAGAGATCCATTTATCTGTGAAAAATGCAGGTTTCCATTTCAACAACCAGTGCAGGCAACAGATTCACAGATCTCACAGGCATCAGAGCGGGCAGCCACCAAGACTGAAAAAACAAAATATAAAAATATCACCAAAAATATGAAACATGTATTCTCTGGGGACCATGAATATCTGCAGATATGAAGTCATGGAAGTCTGTCCCGCAGTTAGATAGACAGACTGTCCGACAGACATCGCCATCTTTAAACCTTCAGTATGCTACTGTACATACTTATCTACTACACTACTGTTCATAGTGTGGCTTATTGGCGTTTATACAGTGTCTATCATAAGCATTCACCCCCTTGGATGTTTTTGCCCTTTTATTGCTTTCATAAATCAATCATGGTCAATAAAATTTCACTTTTTTCACTTTTTTTTCACACAAAATTATTGGAAAAAAAACTCTTTAATTTCAAAGTGAAAACAGATTTCTACAAAGTAATGCCAATGAAACAAAAATATATAAAGAAATATAATTGTTTGCATACTTATTCACACCATTCTTAATTTTATGGACTAATTCAATAAATGTGCATCCAATTGGTGCCAATGTGAAGCATGGTGGTGGCAGCATCATGTTGTGGGGATGTTTCTCAGCAGCCGGCCCTGGAAGGCTTGTAAGAGACGGCGTAATGAATGCTGCAAAATATACCAAAATCCTGGGGGACAATCTTATTCAGACTACAAACTACAGCTTGGGAGAAGATATTTAGCTACACAGGAATGGTTTAAAAAGAACCAGGTAAATGTTCTAGAGTGGCCGAGTCAAAGCCCAGGCCTCAATCCTATAGAGAATTTGTGGCTGGACCGGAAAGGGGCTGTTTATGTCCAATACCTGTGCAACCTGACTGAGTTTGAGCAGTTTTGCCAAGAAGAATGGAGCAAAATTGCAGTGTGCAGATGTACAAGACTGATTGAGGATAAATCGGTTTGTCTCTGGATCTTGTGTTTCTTAATCTGTTGGACGTAGCTGTTTTGTCACCATGTTCCAAGATCTCAGCTTTTAACTTGGTGAGAACACTGTTATATAGGTGATTATAGGTGATAAAATGATGAAGTAAATTTTCCTTTGTTTGGATAGTTCTTTCTGATTGTGTTTGTTAATCAATCACCTACCCAGCTCTGACTAAAGACACACTCACTGAACATGTTGGCATTACTGCAGTGTGCTTTAACAAAATTAAGCAAAGTATGTTGAAGCTAGATAATTAAAGATTTCTCTTAAAAATGGACTTTACCCAGCCTGGACAGAGAAGCTCCAGCATCTTTCCTCAGACACAGAGGTTTGAAGTCTTCAGGCAGAGCAGGATGAGAACACAGAGTTGCTCCTTTGGCCTCTATCAGCCGAAGCGCCTGTTCAGCTGATGAATCATCTCCAGTCATCAGAGCTCCCAGTGCTTTCACCGATTCCAGAGAGAACTGAAAGTCTCCCTCCTAAAAAAATGAGACAGAGGTATTTATGACCTACATACTTAGATACGTGCTTCAGTCACTTTTGAGTGAGTGAGAAGAGTTTTACAGTCTCCTTAAACTTTGTATGCTACTTCATCCAGTCATGGTATCATGCAGTGCTTCTACTTCAGGTTTAGGGCTATTTGACTGCAAATATATTTAGTAACAATAATGTAGTCTTAAAACGAATATTAAAAGAGCCCTTCCTGCAACTAGCTGCTGCAGTTTTTAGAATAATTTGAACTTTAATATACCTTAATTAATGTTAAGGGTTATTGCATTTGTGTTTTAATTGATCATTTTCCCTTGAGGACATGCTGATGGACTGTATATCTGTCCGTCCGTCCATCTTCCTCCGCTTTTTCTGAGGGCGGGTCGCGGGGGCAGCAGCTTCAGCAGGGAAACCCAGGCTTCCCTCTCCCCAGCCACTTCGTCCAGCTCTCCCAGGGGGACCCCAAGGTGTTCCCAGGCCAGCCGAGAGACATAGTCCCTCCAGCGTGTCCTGGGTCTTCCCCGGGGCCGCCTCCCAGAGGGACGTGCCTGGAACACCTCACCAGGGAGGCGTCCAGGAGGCATCCTCACTAGATGCCTGAGCCACCTCAACTGGCTCCTCTCGATGCGGACGAGCAGCGGTTCTACTCCGAGCTCCCCGCGGATGGCCGATCTTCTCACCCTATCTCTAAGGGAGAGCCCAGCCACTCCGCGAAGGAAACTCATTTCGGCCGCTTGTATCCGCGATTTCATTCTTTCGGTCACTACCCAAAGCTCGTGACCATAGGTGAGGGTTGGAACGTAGATTGACTGGTAAATCCAGAGCTTCGCCTTTCGCTCCTTTCCCTCTTCACCACGACGGACCGGCGCAGAGTCCGCATCACTGCAGAAGCTGCACCGATCCGCTGGTCAATCTCCCATTCCGTCCTTCCCTCACTCGTGAACAAGACCCCGAGATACTTGAACTCCTCCACTTGAGGCAGGGTCTTAACCCCGACCTGGAGACTGCACTCCACCCTTTTCCGGCTGAGAACCATGGCCTCAGATTTAGAGGTTCTCATCCCAGCCGCTTCACATTCGGCTGCGAACCGCTCCAGAGAGAGCTGAAGGTCACGCTCCGATGAAGCCAACAAGACCAGGTCATCCGCAAATAGGTCATCCCAAGCTCTGGCACTGAGAGTACAGGGACCGGACAGCCCGTATTAACGGGTCCGGGACCCCATACTCCCGGAGCACCACCCACACATGGTCGAATGCCTTCTCCAAGTCCACAAAGCACATGTAGACTGGTTGGGCAAACTCCCATGCACCCTCCAGGACCGTGCTAAGGGTATAGAGCTGGTCCACAGTTCCACGACCAGGACGAAAACCACACTGCTCCTCCTGAATCCGAGGTTCGACAATCTTGTGGACCCTCCTCTCCAGGACCCCCGAAAAGACCTTCCCAGGGAGGCTGAGAAGTGTGATCCCCCTATAGTTGGAGCACACCCTCCAGCCCCCTTTTTTGAAGAGGAGAACCACCACCCCGGTCTGCCAGTCCAGGGGCACTGCCCCCGATGTCCACGCGATGTTGCAGAGACGTGTCAACCAAGACAGCCCCACAACATCCAGAGCATTGAGGAACTCCGGGCGGAACTCATCCACCCCTGGGGCCCTGCCACCGAGGAGCTTTTTGACTACCTCTGCGACTTCAGCCCCAGAGATTGGTGAGCCCACCACAGGGTCCCCAGACTCTGCTTCCTCAGTGGAAGACGTGCTAGTGGGATTGAGGAGGTCTTTGAAGTATTCCCTCCACCGACCCAGGACATCCCCAGTCGAGGTCAGCAGCACCCTGCCCCCACTGAACACAGTGTTGACAGTGCACTGCTTCCCCCGCCTGAGCCTCCGGATGAATATCAACAGCTGTAATACGCTACAGGCCAAACGACAAGCACAACTTTAACGGTTATGTTGCTTTCATGCAACAGTTCTCTAAGCTCCATTTATCAGTCACTTTTAATGTCAACAGCTCAGGTCAACGATATCTTCCAAGAGAAGATAAGAGAAGATTGTTTATCCCCTCTTTTTACTCTGCCTCCAGTTTTGCTTCAGAACAACTACAAACCTGTGCCTTAACAATTTACCCAAGAATATATGACAATATAATACAGAAAATAAAGTGGTGAAAAAAAACAAGTTACCAGCAACATTTATATGCACAGTAAAAATGAAGAGAAAACATCAAATCCACTGCCGCAGAAAGCAAAAAAACAAACAAAACCCAACCACTCATGTGAATTCCTTCAAAAGTAGAGGAATAAAATAAAACTTGGACATTCCATAAATCTTACCGTGACAGTCACAGTGGTGGACAGCTGGAATAAACCTATGAGGAAGACTGACACGCAGACAGTGGTATTCATCTTGTTGCTTTGGAGTGTTTCTCAGCCCTGTCCTGTTTGCAGCATTACATCAGTCTATTTATAGAGGGTTTGGTTTGCACACACTGTGGGCCGCACCTGAAGGGTAGTTAATGATAAACAACAGGTACTGTTTAAAACAGCATAAATGTAGCACTGCTGTCCTGTACTGTGGAAAAATGAGAAGAAAACAATAAAAAAGAAGTGATTATTTACTGTTTTAGATTCATGTTCCTGATTAGCATGTGTACATTACAGTACCATACACTGTACACATGATAAATTGGCTTCAGGTCATTAGCTCAGCTAATACGTCTTCCACCCCCCTTTGTTATGACAGGTCAGGCTTGTTTTTCTCACCAGCTCTATGCACAGCTGTCTACTGCAACATTTAGAACAGCCTTTGTATGTATGTTTGAATGACATATTTGCTGAAGAGACCACCACAGATCTGTTTTTTTCATCCTCCTGTCCATGATGCTGATCACCATGTACACCATGATACTGAGTTGTGTTTTAATCCAAACCATGACCTTTCCTAGCCCAAACTACGACCATCATCTGAAATGTTTATAATGTTAGCAAGTTTTATTTTAAAAGTCTAACCGGGTGGTGCATTTATTATTACTAACCTCACTGCACTACAGAATCAAATCAAATTAAATTTTATTTGTATAGCCCAAAGTCACAAAACACATTTTGCCTCAGAGGGCTTTACAATCTGTACAGGGAGCGACACCCTCTGTCCTTAGACCCTCTTAGAGAATGCTGTCTTAGTGTCATGTTTTGTCCACTGTGACTGTGATGTAAAGCCGATGACCCCAAAATGTCTGGATATCAAAAAAGTATGGTGATCAACTGATCAATTTACAAAAGAAGAGGCAAACATGTTTTTTATCAAATTAAAGTGGCGAGTTGATTTAACAATTTTCATAGTGGATGTTGTTTTTCATTTTTATTGTGTTCTATTGAATTGTGTTTCATATGTTGTCTTCCTTATATATGTATCTGGGAGTTGTGATTTTTCTGGTCTACTTCTATATGTAGAAATCATAAAAAAACACAAAAACATAAAAAAAACATTTGAATTACATAACATGCATTTTATTTATATTTTGGACATTATTATGATTGACTGGAGGATTTAAAACCACTTAACATTTCAGTCAATTGTGATATTCCTCTTTCTTGGTCATAATATACTGTAGGCACTTAAAGGTTGAGGAGGAATAGTACCACACTGTCCATTAAACTTACACATTTATACAGTAAACATTTATATCAGCTTTGCTTGTGCTAATTACTTTGCATAATTACTTCCAAAGATCCCTTTGGAGATATGGACAAGACTAAATGATAGAAGGATTATATAATGAAAATATTATGATAGCATAAAGTATTAGTTCAGATTAGTCACATAAAATTTAACAAGAAAGCATCCCATGACACTAAGACACATGACTACTAACAGTCAGAAACCGCCATGTTTTTGCAATATCAAGTTTCCCACTGCGAAACACCCCCAGTTACAGTGATAAACTAGTAGAATTTCTATATTTATGAAGTGAAGAATGGTCTGCCAGCTATCCTTGTCACCCTGTAAGTGTTGAGTCCTGGGGAATCAAACCCCGGTGATACACCCTTTTTGTTGAAGGGGTAAAAATTAAAGAGCTGTCTGTCCTGTGCCTCCAGGGAGACTGAGGCACTGTTAACTTTCAGTTTGCAAGGGTACGGGCTCTGAAACACCACCCTGAACACCCTGTCCTGCAGGTAATCCAACTGAATAGTTCGGTACTTGGACGGTACAGTTGTGTCCACATGTGGTCCAAATTGCTGCATGATCAGCACCCTTTCAGAATCCACCTTAATCTCATAGAAAGTCATATTCCTGTAAGTAAAAAATCCCACATATGGAGCTGGGTTTGGAGGTGGTCTAAGAGTTCGTTGAGCGTCCCTGAATGCACCTTCCACTGCAGGGATGAGATAGCCGTATGCCTGGCTAATCAGGTCCTGGTCTGCAGGCCGAACCCCAGCCATCAGGACCACCAGTCCCAGCTTGAGCCGTGGCACCAGGGAAAGGGTGGCTGCATAACCATCCAGGTCCCCATCCTTCCTCACCACATCATAGTTGAACTGTTCATTGATCTCCCAGGGTGTGCCAGTGGAGTTGCTGAAGTAGTTGCTGTGGCATCGAAAAACCGGGGTCAGCATGGTATTTAGGGTGTCCAGGCGGAGAAGAGTCCCACCATAACCACCCAGAAGAGTCATCATTAACTTGGCCATGTCAGCTGCTGTGGAAAACATTTGGCCTGCAGGCCGGTACCATCCAAGGTTATAGAGGGGTGCTGGTTGGCCATTGCTGTACACACCGACAGCCATCCGCCTCTGAATGGCTGGAGTTAAGTTGAAACCAGTGTCCTCCATGCTGAGCCGCTCCAGAATGTTGTCAGATACCCAGCTCTCAAAGTCTGAGCCAGTCACCCTCTGGGCCAAGATGTTGGCCAATAAGGAAAAAGCAACATTGCTGTAGTGGCATCTGAAGGAAAGGAGAAAGGAATGTCGCAATTGTTCAAAAGTCTCATCTGGATATCGACATCCATCCCCCTTTTTCTTTTATGCCATAGAAATTCACTTATGATTATCTAAAGTCATCAAAGTCACAAACACACAGGGGAGAATCAGAATCTTACTTGGTGCCTGGATCTGCCACAAGGACATCATCCTGTAACAAATTAAGTGCTGCCTCTGTATTTCCATGCCAAAGGAGATTAGTTGATCTTAATCTTCTGGGTAACCCTAAAGATAGAAAATACATTCAAAAACACAGAAAAAAACTGCTGCTTGATGGATACACTCTGAAGCTTCAGTTGGAATCTCAGTGGCTACACTATGTATGCACCGTGGTACAGTTTGTCAGTATATGAATGGCAGTGATGTTGCTCACTTATTGGACAGAACCAGTCACAAAATGGATGTACGCAAATGTTTTAGTTAGATATCAAGCACATTTAAATATGCTGACTGACTGTCTTAGAAACATGGGTGCAGTAGGGCCACACAAAGACTTTTTAGCCCCTGGATCTGGGAATGGCAGTGTTGCTCAATTAGTCGGTTAATCAGTGAGTATGCTCTAGACTAAAACATCTGAGACATTCATGGTCCAAATGGGACATAACTTGGATGATCCCCAGGGGCGGAGTGGGGCCACTTTTTTCCCCATTTTTTTCCATAGTGGTGTAAATTGGATAAATGAAGCAACATTTCAGCTCTTACCATTATGTAGTTTTTATTTTTAGCATGGCTCAACACATTTACATAATAATTCACTTGAACTGAGAAGTTCACATTAAAGTAGGCTGGATTTGTTGAGAATGAGACCTCATGGACTCATTGTCCTGGTCATTTTCATTTTTCTGCATGGGTCTGCATCATACTGTTGTTCTAATCCTTTACTCCACCCACTTCTGAATAAACAAGACATATAGGTTCATCAAGTTCAAGTCAAGTAAAAAACTCTCATATTCATATTGTTTACTCTGTTCTGTTCTGTTTCTGAGAACACTTTTTTGGAAAAGATGGCTAAATGGACCCAACCAACTCTATGTGGGAGGGGAAACACCCTCACATGGTACAACCCATGCAGAGGCTGTGGTGTCAGGCATACGTGCGGAACGTGTAATTTAAGAGAATACAGACTAATGTGACAAACATTTTTTTCCTTGACCGGCCCAAAAGTGAAGTGAAAGTGAAGTGGCCCACTGGGAATTCTCCAGATTACCCTCCCCAGCCCTGGTGATCCTGACTTTTCTTCTAGTGCCATCATTATGTCAACATTTCAGTTTGTTTTGTTGCATGTTAGCAAGTGTTAGCATGCAACCTTTCAAATATTAATTATATTCTATGAATCTCATTTCTGCACGTACTGAACAAAAAAATAATTATAATAAGAACTTTTCTTGAAATAGTAAGCTTGTCATTTAAAATGTTGTGAAACACTGGTGACATTTGACAGCATCATACAGAGAGTGCAAAAATAGCTTGTTCCAAATCAGTACTCCAAAACTAAATTTTCCTACACAATAGCAATGACATGAAGATAACTATATTCAAGTCAAGTCATCACCTTTTAATATTGTTAGAATGTAAGTCATCATTTTGAGAACATTCTCATTCAAATGACTTACAAAAAACATGGGATCACATGCTTCTGTAGTATAGACACCCACCTCTTCAATCCTTCCTTCTAATTCTGGGAGCACAGAGCTGATTAGCTCCATCTCTGGACACGGCTCAGTGTAATTATAGCTCCTCTTTTTGTTCATGTGAGTCCAGGTTACTTAAGGTATTGCAGGTGGTAGAGATGTGTCCTTAAAACGAACTACACAATCCAGTATGACAGTCTAGTCCTACTAGACTCGACTAATGTAATTCCCTCACAAACTGCTGCTGACACATTTAACACTAACAAAATAAGAAAGGAAGTGAGACCACCTGTTACACCATGTAAGAGCTTTATGAGCTTTGACCTTCAAATAGGACAAGAGATATCCATAATTCTTTCCATTTTAAGGAGGATTTTAAGAGGACCTCTAGGCACAGATCAACATGAAATCATCCTCATCCCACAGCAAGTCCTCACTAAAGGTCTCATTTCAAAATCTAAGCAATTATTTGCATTTATTTTGGATGTTACCACACCTCACATTTTATGTCCAATGCAGCATTCAAAAAGCACCAGAGACCTCTTAGAGAGACAGTGGATGAGGTTTTAAAGTTGTTTTGAGAAATTGTCATGCAGTAGCCTTTCCATTTCTTCTTGTATATGTATATTTATATACATTTTTCCTGTGGCTGGTTTTCATGACTCTGGCTAGCCAACATTATGCAAAATGACTAATTCTTATGATCTATCCTGCCAAGCTCTGATTTCTTAACTATTTTTCCACTGGGAGAAAAACTGTTTGAATCACAGAAGAAATCTGAGATGATGGCAATGTTTCATTGCTACACAGGCTACACAGTAATTTGTTTATTCCTTTGATGTGGATTAATCAAAAATTGCCGTCATGTCATTAAAAGAGATTTTGGGGTTACCAGAGAGTTGGCTAGCCATCCTGCGCAGAGTGAGGGCAGGAGAGCGGCTGCTGAGCGCCCTGACTGATGAGGATGCTATCCCCCTATTTTCCCCCAGTGGGTTCTTGATAGTGAAGTTGTCCATGTATTTCTCCAGAGGGTCGTCCAAAGAGTCCACCAGGCCATCCTCCCACAACTTGTAAAGCATTAGTGTGGGGAAGATCTTAGAGAGGCTCGCAATCCTGCAATCAAAGCAATTAAAATATATGCAACACATAGTCCATGTGATTAAATAAATGTATGTTGGTTTAATAATACTTAGCATACCACTGCTGCTGCACAGATCAGATTCAAGCACTTAATTTAGTAAGTGGTTTCAGTTTCATCAGTCACAGGTACTATATGTAGCTTACCTAATATAATAAAACATAAACATAATCCTTACCTCTTAATTCTAAACCTCAGATCCAACAGATGGATGGAACTGCGTCATGTATGGTATATCAATGATGGATATTATTAATAACTAAGTATTTGGTATCTAGACAAATCACTACTTCCCTTTTGTCATATCTCTCTCATATTTTATGTTAATCTCTTCTACACAGTGTGTGACTGTAAATCTCACCTGTACATTGTGTACTCATTGGGTGCAGATGAGGAGGGGTCGCTTATGTTCTTCTTGCCAAAGTTTCCATTCCACAAAACAGAGTCATTTAAAACCACGATGGCTGATATGGCCGGCAGCTTGGTGGTGTGAACACTTGACCTTAGGAGTGCATCTATCTGTTGAGAGAGAATTCAGTAAGACTAGTTTTATCCAGAAGATCTGCACTTTAATATGGAATAGAAAAAAAGAGTTAGAGGAGATTCACCTTTTCCAAGGCTGCCCTCAGTGATGTAATGGGATGTTTGAGGGGCACAGGCTCAGGGAAGTGAGGGCACATCTCTTCTGTTGTTGGTTCTTTTACAACTATTTCTGTGGAAAAGGGCACTTTCATCATGTATGAAACATGCAGGCATGAAAAATGCAGATGTACACCCCAATGAACCCTTGCAAAGCAGCGGCTTTGATATGAAATAATGTTACAGATGATACTAACTGAGGTTCTGTTCCATTCAGGTCAATCAGAGTATTTTATTGTGCATGTTGGTTCACTGGAGAGTTTGTGCTACACTAAATGGAACAGAACCTCAGTTAGTATTCTTGGTACCATTTGTGTTTATCTTACTAATTCATGTTATAATCATTGCTGTGAAACTTTGGAAAACTTTCACATTCAGACAACGATTATACATGTTCTAACTAAACATGTAAAAGATTTGGAGCTTTCAGATTAGAAGATTGATATAAATTTCTGGGATTGACCTTTGCGCTTTCAGCACATGGACTGAAAATTGCTCATGTAGCTCAATCTAAAATGAAAAGACATTGCCATCTGTGCTTTCTGTTGTACGTATTACTTATTGTGTGTATAACATATGTAGAAAATAAAACATTACAGTTTTATAAGCAGTCAATATTGGAGGCACTACTGGTACAGCATGTTCTTTGGGTTTGCCAGGCTGGAGCTCCTTGCTAATAAAATGCAAAATTCTAACAAAATCATGTCCTGTACAGTTTTGGACTTGCTGAAATGTGTTTTATTTCACTACTCGTGCATGCAATGGATTACATTCTCAGATGTACCCATTATTACATGACATTTTCAATGAGATATTTATGGATAATATTGTAATATTGTAATAGCATATAGTAGGGCATATTTCTTTGTTACGACAAGAATCTAGCTGTATACACAGAGTATAAAACAGTTCATTATTGCTTACATTTTCCCAGGGCTACAAGCTATAAGTCTTTATAATGTGATTCCTTCAGGTCCAGTGTGTTTGACACTCAAACAGGTTGGAGCTCCTGGCTAACTGAACACTCAAATTAAGATTTATGTCGCATGCAAAGCATGAGCAACTAAAGGCAGTGAAACATCCGGCCCTGCTTAGCTTCACCCTGCCTCCTCCTCCTCCTCCTGTCTCTCAGCAGGAGTTAAGGTCTAAAGTAATCCTGTGGCTACTATTTACAGCCTCATGTAATCCTGCGGCAGCTCCCATAAACGTGCAATTACAACAAAAAGGCTAAGAAAGATACTGTATGTCTTCAAAAGTCTGTGGGAGGATGTTCTGAGGCTAACTCTTTTCTAACTCATGGTGGCTTGATTAACCTACCTTTCATCTTTGGCATCCTATACTGCCATATGAAGCAACAAGTCATGACCACTGAGAGCAGAACGAAGACAACCATGCCCAACATGGTCCACTTCACCTTCATCTTGTTTACTGGTTGTTACTGACAACAGACGAAATCTAGAAAAAATATATGAATCTTTGTAAAAGGTATAAGAATAAACGTGGAGAGATGACATGAGAGAAACATGAACATGAAGCACAACCCAACAGCCATGTTTCATGACACTAACAGCAGCTGCAGAACAGATCATTCAACTTACCAAAGGAGGAAAAACAAGCCTCAGATGTCTCACATTATTTTTTGTCATTCTTCTTCTTCTTCTTCTTCACACAGCAAGAATCCACAATTTCATTTCGGGGGGCACCGGTGAGAAGCCAGCAGGACTGTGTGAAATGAGCATTCACTAGCTACAGACCAGTACTTCCATGCACTTAATCCTGACAGTGATCCCTGGCTCTAGAGGAAGGGCTGATTCTATTCCCTCTGCACTGTGACATCATAATCTGCTGGGAGATTCATCCACCGATGCAAACATAAGGAGTGCTGTAGAATGAAAACCTGCCAAGCACTAATCACCAGCAATCAAATCATTTCACATCCGTTGACTTTAATTACAAACACACATCGCACATCCACTGTTCTTCATCATATCAGAGGTTAGGCTAGTATCATTCAATTCATCATTCAATTTTATTTATATAGAACAAAACTATAACAAACAGAGCAGGTCTAGATCATACTATTGCAAGGGAACAATTTCTCAAAGGCATTTTGAATTCAGTTCAATTGATATATCACATATAATTATACAGGTACAATTTAATAAATTAAAAACTGAACAGAAGATGTAATGAATAATACATATTATTATCATTGAGCAATATAAATAAATAAGTAAAAAAAAAAATCATCTTAAAGGAGGAAGGCCTGACCAGAGTGGCTCAAGTAAGAGGCAGGAACAATGAACTTGGTTCAACTAAAGCACAAGGACAGTCCTCGTAATTAACCAATCAATCCTTTTATCCTGGAGCACCTATAATATAAAGAACAATAGCCACTTTAACTAATTGAACCCAGAAATAAACAATTAAACAATAATTACATTTGCGATACTTGTCTGTGTAATAATTTAACTAAAGATGTTGATGGTGAATTCAGTTCGAAATTCTTCATTCCAGTTCCATCGTCGAGAACTCACTGAAGGTACAACTGGGACAAAGTGGTGTGTTCTCACCTACTTTGTAACAACAATAACAAGTAAAAGAAAAGCATGCTAGGGTCAAGACTTTAGGCAGGGTTCTCATTGAGGATCCTAGTGGTCTGATCTGGTCTTCCTGAACCTCTCAGTGCTGGTCTGCTATATAGACCTATATATACCTTCTTCTAGATTAGGGGTGTCAATCTGTTCTACAAAGGGCCAGTGTGGCTGCAGGTTTTCTTTGCAACCAAGCACCAGACTTCATTTAATCAACTGATCTCAGTCTTCAGACAGCTGATTGGTCAAACTGTGTGCTCATGGTTGGTTGGAACAAAAACCTGCAGCCACACCGGCCCTTTGTGGAACAGTTTGACACTCCTGTTCTAGATCATAGCAGAAAGAAAAGGCTGTTATCCTTTAGCTTTCAGAAAATAGGAGATCTGGTGTCACATAGGTATGGAATTTTACTAGGTGGCAGCAAGTGGTTATTTGGTTGGATACTAATCCTCCCTCCTCCCTCCTCCTTACTGTCCCCACTGCCCGCCTCAGTACTATGGGGAGTAGAGCTTTCAGTTGCTCTGCTCCCCAACTCTGGAATGCATTACCCCCTGACATCCGCAATATTGACTCTTTACCCCTCTTCAAATCTAGACTAAAAACTCATTTGTTTCAGCTCGCCTATGCACTTTGACTTTTAATCATTTCTTTCTTTGTTTTATATTTTACAGCCTGTGCTTTTTTATTGTGTATTGCCTTTTTAATCTTAATATTTCTATTGCTTTTTGTCTTTGTATAGGTTCCTTGGGTGTTTTGAAAGGCGCTTTGAAATAAAATGCATTATTATTATTATTAATCCCCATCTTTGAAAGATGGCCTCTCGATCAGATGTGAATGTCCTCCTTGATCTTTCACGACCCGTCTCTTCGAGTCTCATAGCCTTTGATTTCTTCAATGTGGAAGCAGTTAGTGGTCTGATGTTCACAGGTGGCTTCTTGTACCCATTTGGCCTGGAGTATCCTTTTTTCCCCTCAAACCTCCCTGACATTCAGCCATCATTGCCTCCAAATGATGCCTGTGAGAAGTTGTCTCTCAACCACTAGAGGGACCTGTAGACCTGTAGTATAAATGCACCTCTCCACGATAGTTGTAAGACCATTCAACCTGAGTGGCTTTTGAGACTATACAAGTCTTCATCTCACACATATAATGATATGTTGTATCAGCGTTCATCTTTATGTTTATATTCATCTTTCTTTCTTGAATCTTGGGTTCAAAATATATATATTTTGCTTATGTTACCCCTTTGCTATGAATGACGTCATGTGTCTGACACATCAGAACATAGTAACAGTTTCGTATAACTATAAAATAAAATAAAATGGATGTGGTAATAACATTTTTAATTTTACATTATTACAGGTTTATATCAGTGTAAACCTTCAAAATTGCACAAAAGTTTCCTGATGGGGGTGTCATTTAGCTCAGTTGGTGGAGCAGCCGCCCCATGTACAAAGGCTCCGTCCTTGCTGTGGCAGCCCAGGGTTCGAATCCAACCTGTGGCTCTTCCCACATGTCATTCCTCATCTCTCTCCACATTCCTGTCACTCTTCAGCTGTCTGTCAACAAAACAAAAGCTCAGAAAAGGGCAAAAAAAAAAAAACACCTTACACCTAAATGTTAAATGTTTTGGTTACACCCGAACATTTAGATTTAACATTTAGGTGCAACATTTAACATTTGTTAGCTGATTAGTGAGTTAAATATTTAAAATATCTCTAAGTTGGCAACTATTGTTGTAAATGTTCAAAAAAAGTGGCAAAAATTCACACCAGTTTTTTAAACATTGTTTGAAGCTAAATGTGACAAAATGTTGGTGTTATTTTCAGGGTGAGCCACTTTACAAACCCATATGCTTCAGCATATTTTAGCTGAGTATTTAAGTTCCCCTTCTGTGGAATAGACTACCATTCTGGGTTCAGGAGGCAGACACGGTCAACACCTTCAAGAGTAGCCATAGGATAGCTGCCATAGGACTAGACTGCTGAGGGGTTTTTATGGCCAGTGTGAATTTCTCTTTCTGTGGTATTCTCTCAGTGTTAGCACCTGGTTCATTGGATAGACCTATACCAGCAGTGATCAGAGATGCTCTGTGCGCCATTAGCTGAGACTGGAACCCTGCTAGAGAGCAGCCACAGAAAGGCACCAGCTTTACTGCTCAATCTATGACCCACAAGTCAAGACAGATTACGTCTGACTGGATCGCTGATGGCGACTCTGACCTACAATCTGCTGCATTCTCATGGCCGCCTCTTTGGGCAAAGGTTTCCATGGGAACAGGCCCCAGGCTCCTCTAATCTGTTGTTTTGCAGCCCTCACACTCATCTGGAGGCCAGCTGGATTCCTTTTTGTCAGGCCCATATTCTTCTGCTCTATTTCCTCACTGAGCCTCTCTCTCTCTCTCTCTCTCTCTCTCTCTCTCTCTCTCTCTCTCTCTCTAACACACACACTCTCTCTCTTTCTCTCTCTTTCTCTCTAACACACACACTCTCTCTGTCTCTCTCTCTCTAACACACTCTCTCTCTTTCTCTCTCTCTCTCTCTATGTCTCTCTCTCTCTCTCTTTGTCTCTCTCTCTCTCTCTTTGTCTCTCTCTCTCTCTCTAACACACTCTCTCACACTCTCTCTCAATTCAATTCAAAGTGTTTTATTGACATGAAAGTAAAGTAAACAATATTGCATCACAAATCATTCAACTATTACTAAGATTAAGATTACATTAAGTATTAGAGTAGTAGTATTAAGTATTACAATATTAAAAATAACAAGGAATGTAAACATGTATGTGTGTTTATGATCATTTCTGTGTGTGTCTCTGAGTGTATCATGTAATATGTTTCAGTATTGACAGTGTTGAGCAGTCTACAGTTGTCTTGTTTTGTGCTGGTTGTCCCTCAGGCTGTGACATGCTCAGACATATTAGCTGCTTCTGTGGCGTTGACTCTGTGTTCACCAAATGCATGCTGCATTTTAGTCTGCTCTGTTTTTATCTTCACAACACACATGACCACCTGTTAGCAGAGTTCATTATGAGTTACTCACATGAATTAATACAAATGATGCATATTGTAACCACCTGGCATTATTATGAGAGTTGGGGCAATCCACGATACATTCATGAGAACGTTGCAGGGTTGATCATCTGTGTGTTGTAGTATTGCACTGAGCTTTTCTCTTCTTCCCTCCCACTCCTCTTTACTCATTCAATCCCATTAATTAACTTCTTTCCCTAACTCCTTGTTTCACATCTGTTTTTCAAATAAAACTTTTCAAATGAAGTTCAAAATGCCCAAAAATATTTAAAAAATGTCATCATTCTGCTGTTCCTTAAAGTTCCGGTGTATTGTTGCATTTGTTTGTTTTGCTTTTGTTACTTTATTGGCAGTAGAATAAAATATGCATGACTAAGTTTTCAGTAACATATAATGACATTATAAAACATTCTTCTTTTTTTAACCTTAGAATGAACCTTTTATAATATTGCACGGGTTGCCTTATCTCATCTTGCCCCAACAGCGGCCCAGAATGAATAAAGGCCTCTGCAGACTGTTTCACCACTATGTTGGCAGCATAGCAGGAAAAGAAGAAGAAGAAGAAGAAGAAGTTTCTGGTTGCTAACGTTTAACTGTTCTGTGTGACAAAAAAGTTCTCTGTTATGATTGTATTTAAAAACATAAAACAAAACAGTTTGATACACTTTGAGCATTGAATATATTCCCATTTACAGCACTAACACACGTGCATTCTAGGTTGTAAAAGACTCACAAGTGGTGTGGGGATGCTTCTCAGGGTATGAGAACTATAATAAAGTAAACTGACTTTATGTGTAATATCATGTAATATCTTCAACAGGACCAGTTTTGGAAAGATCCACGTAGAAGTTCACTGGATGTCTTCCAACAATACATCTCTGAATCGTGATGATGTCAGTCAGGATCATATATGAAAGAGCTGCAGCACATCGATACACTCACAGCTTTTAGTGTTTAAAAAGATGAATGTTTCTACAACTTGTTTTGTTCTGTTCTTATCAGAGACTCTGATGAAGACAGAATACGCTGTCAATCTACATGTGTGGAGAAAGTCTTATTATTGTCATTGTTTTTCACATTACCTTTTTGGGTCAAACTTTTTATTGTATATTGTATATTATTTATAGAGTGTAAATTATAAGTAGTATATAGAGCACATTTTTAGTCCCCCGCTAAACATGAAGAGTCCAACAAGGAGAACATGATTTATTTCATGGTCCTGTAGTTTCAATGTTAAAATCATGCTTACAGTATAACCATTTTTAAAATGAAGCGTACCAAATCACGCTCCAAAAGTAGTACTCCAGCAGTATTTACATATAGTTATTACTATAGTTATTATACACTTTGTTTTGCACGTCCTATGCAAGTGTAATTTCTTTAAAAAACAAGTCCCAATGTTTTCAGATGTTACATTTTGCCTTTGGGAAGTTCAGTAAGTTCAGTTGAAGTGCAGTGATTCTCCACTTGTTTTGATTCTGGTACTCTGTAACTTTGCATTATTAACAGTTTAAAGATGAATCCCACACTGGCCCATGATGCAGCTTGTTTTAGCTCCCCCTTGGTGATTTCTTTGATTTGCAGAGGAGCAGACAGTTCTGCTCAAATACCTCCACACTGTAGAGCTGGCTCTTGTCATACCCTGGGGATACCTAGTAATATCTGCTGTGATGATTTCATTGACCCAAACCGTTCATGAATAAATCAGTTTATTATTTTCGACACCAAGACGACTTCTGTTGGCTTCAAGTAAAGTTGAGTGGATGGAACGGGATGCCGGTGTTGTGTCGTTCTTGCGTCCCCTTTCTTTTGGTTTCGCCCAGACTGGCCCGAGCAGCAGCTCCTCAGCATTTGTCCCCGTGTTGCTGCTGCTGCTGCTGCTGAGGATGATGATGAGGGTGAGGGTGAGGATGATGCGCTGCAGCTCCGAATGAATCCACAGTCAATGGCCTGCTGCTGGACGGCTGCGTGATAAACAGTCAAACGCCTGGGATGACTCTCATTATGGATGTCTTGTATTTTCTGTGGATACTACCAGCGGTATGGGCTGTGGAAGGTAAGCCGGTGTTTAACGCTTATGTGAATGTGAATGTGGACTTGTGGTGACGGCGCAGCGCACAGACAGAGACGGGGGCAGCAGAGCTTCATCATTACAACAAAAAGGCTGCATGTTTTAACGTGTGAAACACAGGGGACCACTATGGAAGCTGAGAAACAGCGTTTCGATGGAGCTCCGTTAAAACTCGCTGTGCTATGAAGCACCAACATGTCAGGCTCGACTGGAATTAATCTGTTTCTTTGGCCTCGACTCTTGATTTGACATCATTAAAAGCCGCCGGGGGTATGATGGATTATCATTGTTCGGATTTGAGGTCTCCGCACTGTTGCGGATCACTCTGTGTACTCTATGCATCTGCAACATGTCTAATATCGGCTATCGGCTACACCAGCAAAACGCAATACGTGTATGTGAATTAAAGGCAGATGATTGGGGAGAGCACATCATGTCAGTCTATATGTAGATGTGTCATTGGATCTGGGGTGATTTTGGACTGGTGAACCTCCAGGATCCAATTAGATACCTGGCAGAGAGCACAGACAGACTTGATGGATATTTAACATACCCATTAATAGTCATCAGTACATTATCTACCCAAGCATAACATAAAAAATACTACTATTTCTGTTACCAGACATCAGAAATTAAAAAAAATACAGTTGATATTAAAGTAATAAAAAATGTTTTTAAAAGTACATATTGTGGTATAAGGATATAAGGTTTAAATCAGCTTTTCATATTCAATTTCCTTGAGGGAGTCAATAAAGTAAATAAAGTGCAGTCTAAGTCAAAGCATGTGGTCATCACAATGGTATGATTAAAAGCTTTATGTGAAGTGAATGTATTTACTGTAGGTATGTAAGTGTAAAGTACCAGAGAAAGTGTTAAGAGTGTTTCTTTTTCTCTTTTCCCCTCTAAACTATCAAAAATATTGTTGTCATTGTTATCATGATGTTTGTTATTACTATAGTTACTGTTGTTCATATGGTGGTATTATTTGTTTTATTTTGGGGAGCATACCAGTGATCTCAGTGTGTGTGTGTGTGTGTGTGTGTGTGTGTGTGTGTGTAAAATGTGTGTGAAATACAGTTTGGATGGAGCTGAGGTGGGCTGAATAAAGCCTGGTTGCTCAAACAAACCATTGTTGTGGAGAAATTGCTGGAAATCAGTGGCACCAGGTCAGGAGGGAAGAAAGTGTTTAGGAGCCTCTGATGTCTTGTGCTGTAATATTTTTTGGAGGAGAATCAGACACATTGTCTGAACTGAAAAGTTCTGAAAAGTATCCATCTATCATCATTTGGCAGACTGAAGGGCAGAATGAAGATGTAAACAGCTAGCTTATAGAAACAGTGAGAAGAGTTCATCCTCTTTTGGCTCTGCTGCTCTTCACTGCTTTATGTCCTCTCAGACCTGACAGTGTCAACCACGTCATAGGCCATCCAGTTCGTGCTGGCCTTTATATACAGTTGCCTTTCTCTGCTCTGTTTCCACTCCCCATTCATTCACAAACATTTTCTATTTTTACCTGGCAGTGCACATTTGCAGCAATGGAGCAAAGATGTTTATGCTCATCTAGCAAAATATCATGCCTCTTTCAGCCTCTCAGCTGGAGTTGTAGCACACATAATTGCAATGTCTTGTACCATTCTGTGTTGTTTCTGCCATTCACACTTCATTGTTTCTCTTTGAGGCACTCTCATGGAAACAATGCTGTGGTTGCATGTAAATTGTTTCCTTCACAACAGGAAGACGTATGATGAGAAAGACATTACATTGCACTGTTTATTTTTATCCCTTTTTTTCGTATTTTTTATTCAGTGTTTGTTTTTTAGTGTTTCACTAATATTGGCAGATGCTGTCTAACTATGAAAAAGATAATGCGCCTTTTTAAAGTCCAAGTCAAAACAATTTGCAAAGAAATCAACTCTATCTCCCCTCAGTGTTTTATTTTTTCTTTAGCCAGACCCGCTATGACAATATCGAATATAGTGTGGAAGTGGAATATGTAATATATGTATCAGTAGTATTTTGTATTGCCAGTGTGTGAATGGATTGTACTGTATTTAAAATAAGGTTCTTTTCTGAATTTTTTAATTGCATATAACAGCCATAGCTACAGTGTAGCTCAATTACAGTGAGTTAGTTTTGCATTATTGCTAAAAACATCAGTAACTGGAAGTGGACCATGGACACAGACATGTTTGTCTATTCCTTACCTTCTACATTGAGCAATAGGCTTACAATAGAAGGATAAAGTCTGAAAGACAACAAGAGTGTTATACCTTGTGTGTAACAAATTACATGCCTTACCTTTATTGACCCGGTACAGTAGAAAGTTGAAGATGGGGCATGTATGTGTGGGGGAGGAGTCACCATAGATCCACGGGAGTCAATTGCAGGTTGGAGGTTCTTGCTGAAGTATCTCGATAAATCAGAAAAAATTACCCACGAAAAACAGGGGGAAACAATTACCGTGAACCATGAACAGAAAAATAATTAGTCAGAAAAACAAAAATAATTACCCTGAAAAACAAACAAACAAAAAATAAATTACTTTTTTTTTTCAAGCGACTGCAATCTATATGGTGCTGTAAAGACATGCAGGGTCACAGTAATGTCTGAATCTGGTGCTGGGCTGTGGCTTCATACTTTATGTAAAGACTCCAATCAGCATAATGTGCATTCATCATCTAATCATCAATATCAAATTATATTTTTGCTTGAATTTCTTATCCCTATATTATTATTATCCTTCCCATGAGCCCACCACCCGTGGGAGGTATCACAGGGGGTGGGTGCATAGGGAGTTGGGCGGCAGTCGGAGGTGGGGACCCTGGCGGTCTGACCCCCAGCTACAGAATCTGGCTCTGGGGACGTGGAACGTCACCTCTCTGGCAGGGAAGGAACCTGAGCTGGTGCGTGAGGTTAAGAGGTATCTAGTCGGGCTCACCTCGACGCACAGTTTAGGCTCCGGAACCAGTTTCCTCGAGAGGGGTTGGATGCTCTACCACTCTAGAGTTGCCCCTGTTGAGAGGCGCAAAGCGGGGGTGCACGTCTTCCACTGAGGAAGAAGAGTCTGGGGACCCTGTGGTGGGCTCGCCAATCTCTGGGGCTGAAGTCACCGAGGTAGTCAAAAAGCTCCTCGGTGGCAAGGCCCCAGGGGTGGATGAGGTCCGCCCGGAGTTCCTCAAAGCTCTGGATGTTGTTGGGCTGTCTTGGTTGACATGTCTCTGCAACATCACGTGGACATCGGGGGCAGTGCCTCTGGACTGGCAGACCGGGGTGGTGGTTCTCCTCTTCAAAAAAGGGGACCGAAGGGTGTGCTCCAACTATAGGAGGATCACACTTCTAAGCCTCCCTGGAAGGTCTTTTCGGGGGTCCTGGAGAGGAGGGTCCGCAAGATTGTTGAACCTCGAATTCAGGAGGAGCAGTGTGGTTTTCATCCTGGTCGTGGAACTGTGGACCAGCTCTCCGGTCCTGGAGGGTGCCTGGGAGTTCACCAACCAGTCTACATGTGCTTTGTGGACTTGGAGAAGGCATTCGACTGTGTCCCCCGGGAAACCCTGTGGGGGGTGCTCCGGGAGTATGGGGTCCCGGACCCGCTAATACGGGCCGTCCGGTCCCTGTACTCTCGGTGCCAGAGCTTGGTCCGCATCACTGGCAGTAAGTCAGACTTGTTTCCTGTGAGAGTTGGACTCCGCCAGTGCTGCCCTTTGTCACCGATTCTGTTCATAACCTTTATGGGCAGAATTTCTAGGCACAGTCAGGGCATTGAGCGGCTATGGTTCGGTGGCCTCAGGATTGGGTCGCTGCTTTTTGCGGATGACCTGGTCTTGTTGGCTTCATTGGAGTGTGACCTTCAGTTCTCTCTGGAGCAGTTCGCAGCCGAGTGTGAAGCGGCTGGAATGAGAATCAGCACCTCTAAACCTGAGGCCATGGTTCTCAGCCGGAAACGGGTGGAGTGCAGTCTCCAGGTCGGGGTTGAGATCCTGCCTCAAGTATCTCGGGGCCTTGTTCACGAGTGAGGGAAGGACGGAGCGGGAGATTGACCGGCGGATCGGTGTAGCTTCTGCAGTGATGTGGACTCTGGTCCGTCGTGGTGAAGAGGGAGCTGAGCCGAAAGGCAAAGCTCTCGATTTACCAGTCAATCTACGTTCCTACCCTCACCTATGGTCACGAGCTTTGGGTATTGACCGAAAGAATGAGATCACGGATACAAGCGGCCGAAATGAGTTTCCTTCGCGGAGTGGCTGGGCTCTCCCTTAGAGATAGGGTGAGAAGCTCGGCCATCCGCGGGGAGCTCAGAGTAGAACCGCTGCTCCTCCGCATCGAGAGGAGCCAGTTGAGGTGGCTCAGGCATCTAGTGAGGCGGCCCCGGGGAAGACCCAGGACACGCTGGAGGGACTATGTCTCTCGGCTGGCCTGGGAACGCCTTGGGGTCCCCCTGGGAGAGCTGGACAAAGTGGCCGGGGAGAGGGAAGTCTGGGCCTCCCTGCTGAAGCTGCTGCCCCTGCGACCCGCCCTCGGATAAAGCGGAAGAAGATGGACAGATGGATCAGTTTCCTTGGTCCAAACTGCTTGTATAAAGTGAATTTCTCAAAATCAAACATCCAAGTTACTAAATGTATTGCTCTAAAGACAAGATTAATTTGCAAATGGCTAAAGCACAGCATGATGTTTTCCAGTCAGCAGCCTTCTCAATGGAAGTTAGAGTGTGTCTCCAAGCAATGTTGGTTCTTAGTTGACAGTCAATAAGTGTTAATATGTAGCTGTATCATTAAATGAATTCAGAATTGATCCTTAAAAAAAGTAGTGAATTCAAAATTCAAATTCAAGTTCAAGATCTTATACAAAGTAACATTTGTCCTCAATCCTTAGAGGCAACAGTTTTTGTTTTTGTTCTTGGAAAGAAGCCAGCCTGACCTCATTGTCTTTTTCTGATATTTCCCAGTGGCTGTCAGTTATCTAAACCAATCAATATTCAGTGTTGGGAGTATCACAGCGCTTTTTAGCCTCTGGGACTGGACATGTGAACAGCCCATGACCTACTTCTTCTCTGGGCTATGGTGGCTTCACCAAACCGTTTGAACTTGATAATAGAATGTGTTGGTATGGCAGAGAGAGACAGCAGTGTAACATCAATGACCAGACTTCATGCCACTTATCTGAATGGACCTAATAAATGAGAGATGAGAAATTGGTAAGCTGAGATGTGCATTAATGTAACATTGCATAACTTTTCCTACCATAAAAGGTAATAATAGATAATAATAATAGATTTTAAATCCTGTAATCAAATGAATGCTATCTCTGTCACTCATATTGTCTGTTCTTCTTAACTTTGTACTCGGGGCACAATTACCCAGCACAGCACAGCACACATCTGTGTGATGTAGTAATATAACTATAACAAATACATGTGTACAGCTGTCCATATTTACACATATTTCACTCATATTACACACTGGAGGTGCTAAATCATGAAAATATCACTTTGCATTCTGTTGATGTTCACTTCAGCATTTCAGAGTTAAGTTTCCTCCTATAACATTTTCTCTAAAATGAGCTGATAAATATACAGTGATTGAATTTTGGGGAAAAAGGATTATAGATTATCCAGCTTTAGTCACGTCAACATCCTGCTTCTGGAAGGCATTACATTGTCCCAAAGGTTAAAAGAAAACTCAAGTTTTTCAGCGCTTTTCAGGGGCTGCAAACTTTCACACCATGACTGTGAGACTCACTCAATTAACCCTTTGACATGCTGTCAAAACTCACTGCTACACGCTGCTTGTCTGTCTCTCTGCTGTCTGTGTCCTGTCTGTCTCTCTGCTACCTGTGTCCTGTCTGTCTCTCTGCTATCTGTGTCCTGTCTGTCTCTCTACTGTGTCCTGTCCGCAGCTTAACACAGTCATCACTGCCTGTGTCACAGCCCTGTATTGTTTCTATTTACAGCTACTTGCCAACCCTCAGCAAGAGATTTGATGTTGAATGATTTGTCTGTCCAACTGAATGAGCACACACACACACACAGAATAGAGACGGACAAATCATTCAACATCAAATCTCTTGCTGAGGGTTGGCGAGTAGCTGTAAATAGAAACATTGACAACACAGGGCTGTTTCAGTTATTAATGGTGTGTGCAATTTGTTGACTGATTGTGCCTGGCTTACACACCGGTAAAACTCAGAGATCCTTCAAAAAGCTTGGAGTAGAATACTTGTTCTTTCTGAAAGGCAGTTGAAAAGTGAAAATCTGAATGTTTTCAGAGCAAAGCATAAGCAGCCGCTGAGATTTCTGACATTTATTGTGTCAAAGCTTTTGTCAGTTGCTGTCTCATAGTTTGAAGCATCCCCCCAGATTTTGTGCTCAGGGATTGAAATTTTTCTGGAGTTAGAAAAAAAAAACATGGTCCCACCAAATCAAATCTAATCAAATCAAATTTTATTTGTATAGCCCAAAGTCACAAAACACATTTAGCCTCAGAGGGCTTTACAATCTGTACAGGGAGTGACACCCTCTGTCCTTAGACCCTCGGTTCCAGTGAGGAAAAACTTGCCCACAAAAAAACTTTAACAGGGAAAACATGTGGAAGAAACCAGAGGGAATGTTTAAACCAGCTGGTGGCTCTGGTGTGCCCTGCCTCTCTTGTAGTGCATTCTGGAAAAGACTCCAGCCATCTATCATCTGTGGAGCATTAGCAGGAAGGATGGGATAAGAGAAGACAACCACATTTTTAAAGTAAAGTTTTTAAAGTGTGTAACATTTAAGGGTATCTATTGACAGAAATGAAATATAAAATTAATGTTTTTATTAATGTATAATCACCTAAAAATAAGAATCTTTATGTTTATGTTACATTCGAATGAACCTTCTATATCCAGAGAGAGAGTGGGCCCTCTCAGGTATACAATAACTTTAACTTTTTTTTAAATGAGTTTGATGGCCACTGTAGTTTCTTCTTGAGTGCTTGAACCAAGAGAGAGATGTGACAGGTATTCAGTTGGTTACAGTCTGAAACTTCACCACTAGATGCCAGTAAATTCTATACACTGGACCTTTAAGCATATGTATATGAGTCTCAAAGGGTCCATCTACAACATAGGGCCATGAGATCAGCTCCAGAACCTGATATTTGATATCGTATGGAAGTGGTCAAATTTAAATTCTATATATACAATTGGCAGTGAACCTGTGCCAGAGTGTAAGAAATCAAAGTAATAAATGTTATACTAACCAGTAAGCATGTTGTGAAAAATTAATATGAATCTCTATTTGTAGAGGTCTGCATTGTGGATAGTAAATATCCAAACCAGTACGCCATAACAGCATTACTTTGATATGACATAAAACAAAGAAGGAATGTGTGTTGACTGTTCGTGAACACAGCATGGCGGGCAGCACTGTGACATAAAACAAAGTGCATTTCACTGATGTATCCCTGTGGGTTTAATCTAGCATGGCGTACAGAGCGTGTCACAGCCTATGAGGATTATGTGTGCTGGACTTGGCCCACTCTGTCCTCCTCCTTTTTGCCCTACTTTTCATTTAACATATATATATATATATATATATATATATATATATATATATATATATATATATATATATATATATATATATATATATATATATATATATATATATACTGTATATCAGCTGTGTGTGTGTGTGTGTGTGTGTGTGTTCTCAAGAAATGTGTTATCAAGAAATGATTGGGCAGATGGAGCCAGTGGGAAGTGAAAGGAGCCAGTAAAAGAGACAGAGTGAGCTCTGCAGTGTATGATGTGAACAAACATCACACCCCACAGTAGTACTGAAATACTACTAATAATAATAATTCAGGAAGATTATACAGCCCAGTAAGAATCACAGAGTTCCAGCAGGATGTCATTAGTGTATATATATTTAAAACTTATTTCATGTTGAGCATTTTCAGTAGCATATTGTGTCCAGTCAGTTGTGCTCAAACTGCAGAGATGGAGGCGCTGGCATGACGAATGTCTAGTCACGAAAGGAGGGCAACATATACTAATGCACCCTCCCGCCTTTGCCAGCCCACGCTGTCCCCATTTCCCTTCTCCAGCTCCCTTCAGCAGCTCCAGCCAATGGCAGCTTACCTGCATTTTAGATGCACAACTGCGGTACCACTCTTCATTATTAACAAATATATGAACCTGTGTTTTAAGCTCCTCTCTCTCTCTCTGATCATGTCAGCTTTCATGTTTGCTGCTCTGCACACCTGCTGTCTGGTCGTCAGAATTCATCTGCATACAGGCAGTAAGGTTGTAAATTTACAGGTAACTACAGTGTATATAGATAAAACAAGGAATGGTTATATTGTTAAAAGGTGCAGTTATGACAGTATCAGTATTTATTGTATCAATCCGGCCACATCAAATCAAGTCAAGTTCATTTATAGAGTACATTTAAAAACAAGGTGTTGATCAAAGAGGAATGTTGCTGTGAGTCAAAACTGGAAAAAAAGTTGATAGTATGTGTGTCATTTTCCCTAATTTGACTGATTAATTGGAAAAACAGGAAACACACATTGAGACACATTCAGATCTCCAGTCTCCTATGTCTCTCCTGCTTCCTTCTTGGCTTAGTCTGTGGGAATTGGTTGCAGGTCAGTGCTCATGGCCTCTTTATTCCTGTTTAGCAGCAGCTCTGACACCTGGCTCACTGCTCCCTCCCAGCCCCTCATTAATTGCTGCTGATACTAACAAGAAGCGAGCAGCCGGAAAAATGGGCTATTTGGATTGCAACAGTAGATGCTGGCATTTGAACCTGACTCTGAAAACCAATACAAGACCGACATTGATAAGATAAAGACATTTTATAACACAAATACTATGTTTTGTATTGTATGGTGTTGTTAGGCGTGACAATAGTCCTTTCTTTGCTAACGAAAACAAGCGTTTGTTTGCATGTATACATGTATGATTTGCTGAATAGAACCTGATATAATGGTAAGTGGATTGTACTTATATAGCTGTTTTCTAGTCTATTCAGCGAATTCCTTATTTTGCTTGTAGATCAATAATTACATTTTTTAAATTATTGGCGGGTTATTGGATGACCCACACTACATGGCAAATAGTAAAGTATTTATTTTATTTTATGCAGTTAGACATGGATGCAGTAGTGATGGGCTGTGAGCTGTGATTCATAGCCACTAACATTCTGTGATCAACTCTAATTTCCCTCAAAGCCGCTGAAGGAAGAAGCTTTACTTAGCAGCACTCTCCAGAAGATGTAAATAATTGAACATGTATTGGATCCAAAGTCCTACCAGCATGGTTTCATCTGACATTTCACCTGACATGGTTTCTTCTTCTCTGTGGTGGGGGATGGAATAGAGATTATGGACCACATTTAGAGGCTTATGGATGTAATGACAGAGTGAGCAGATGTTTCCAAGCATGCAGAGGATCTATCAGGGTTCTGTTGTATTCGGCCGGCACTCAGAATAAAACTTGAACTGTTCTAAATACAAGGGTCTCTGTTTGTAGGGCATTCTGTTCATGAACATGTCATCTAAGTCTAGTTTGAGTTACATGTCCTCTTCAGTTTCTTCTCCTTTGTCATTATGTCCATAGAGGCTGCTGAGCCCAGTGACTTTGTCTGCTCACCCACCTCCGGTTCTGGCATGACACTGGCTCCACATCCTGTCAACATTCCCCCACACCCCAGGCCTGAAAACCTCTTCTAAAATGCCTGTGGCACAAACTCTAGCACTCCCCCTAACATTAAACCTAGCTCAGATTCCAGGCAGTCTAACTAACAAATTGAGCTAACATTCACTAACAGCAGCTACACTTGGCAGCAGTTTACTTTACTGTCCATCAGGAAACTCACTGTAATCACAAATTGAGGTGGAGCAGCCGAGAACGTCAGAGGGAAATGTCATATCATCTTAAAAGCAAGTTAACAGGTCTGAAGAGAAATGAGATGCTAGTCACTGAATCCCAGTCACACAGCTCATATGTGTTAGTGAAAATATAATACAGTTATAATCAAACTACACTATAAAAGTAAGACTACAAGAATCTGCTATAGGAATCAGCTTCTTCTGTAAAGGACAAGAGATGTCCTTAATTTCATCTGTCACTACATCTAGATTTCCACATACTCTTTTACTTTTTACCACTTGAATCTGCAGCCATCTTAATGTCCCAAAAAGTAACCCTGTTTCTTTTTTGTCTTCTGCAGAAGTGCTAATGGATTCAACAACAGCAACAGCAGAATTGGGCTGGACCATCAACCCATCACAAGGGGTGAGTGGAACAAACCACATTAGGAAGAGTATGTAAGAATACATGCAGGCAGTATGTATGTACACATGTTCTGTTACATGTAACAGCCATAATGAAGTAACTAGAACATCTTTTTGGAAACCCATACATATTCATCTCTTGAAGACAGTCAGTCAATCAAACTTTCACTGGACCATCTTATATTGATTGAATGTTTACAGGTGAGGTTAGACCCCGATGAAGGATCACAAGATTTTCCTCACATAAGTCATATTCATTCAACTTAGTACTACTCCATATTTTTTTTTCCAAACTCTAGACATGGGAATCTTTCTTGTTAAAGAAATTGAATGCAAGTCACTGAGGCCCACTGTCACAGGGCGGGGAGGCAGGTCTGGCGCATACAGTAGGCGACGTAGAAGAACTTTTTTGCTGCAAAGTGTATATATTAGCTTCTTCGCACACAACGCACAGAAACACGCACCTGGCTCCACGCCCAGAGCCATTTAAAAAAAAAGTCTTTTTCAGTTAGGACGTCTTTCCCTGGCTTCATGAATTTCCCCTCCATCTTTGGATGTCGGTCAAACAAAGGCCAGCATGGATGCTGCATTCAAGACCACTCTGAGGTAACTGACAGGTCATAGTGTACATGCTACAGTACAAGTACAAGTCGAAGGAGAAAAACGAAATGTGGCATATTGTCACTATCTGCTGAACACTGAAAACCTATGCAGCAGCAATTTAGGCTTATTTTGGAAGAAGATGAATATACGTGTAATTTCTGAGTATGACACTGTTCAATTCATTTTCCACAATTCACAGCCTGTTTTTTCCCCAGATGTGCAACGCAGCATCAACTGCTGCTGGCCCCTCGTGGTTATTGTTGCTATGTCTGTCATTGTCACAACCTTCTGAGTACATCCACGGTCACAATCCTAAATTATGCACATCATTGCACGTGTGTTGTTACGATTGCTAACGTAGGATTGGACAGTAGCAGTTTGACAATATCCCGCGCCCACAGGATTTTTTTATTTTTTAATGTTTACTTTTTTTTTTTAATGAATTGCAGTCAAATGCCACACACTGGAAATCCAGCCTGGTGCCGGAATACTTTAAGTCCTGTGCAGCAAGAAATTCAAATTTCTGATCATATCAGATAATGACATGCATAAGACTGGATCACTTGTCTGAGTATACATGCTGTTCAGAGAATCGGATAAACTGTCGGAACATGGCTGACTCTGTTACGCTAGGTGGCGCTGTAGCCCTCTCATAAACAGCCACTTTCGATTGACCTCTACTTATCAGCAACAACAAACTATGTGACAGCATTCAAACAAAGATTACACATGAGGAGATGGACGATGTTAAAGCTGCGTACATTTTATGCATTATTTTCGTCCTAATAATGCATATAAAAAGAACAACGGATCTTTTGCCTTCCGGGTGAAAGTCCTAGCAGAAAATGTCGCACATGCGGAGAATACAAAGTCCGCTTCAGATCCGATTGCTGAGTATACATGGCGTTAAAAAGCCAACTATGAACGAATTATCTACAGTACGTTTACATGCAGCAAGAAATTCAAATTTCTGATCGTATCAGATAATAACATGCATAAGACCGGATCACTTGTCTGAGTAAACATGCTGTTCAGAGAATCGGATAAACAGCCGGAGCATGGCTGACTCCATTATGCTAGGTGGCGCTGTAACCCTCTCAACAAAGAGCCACTTTCGGTTGACCTCTACTTATCAGCAACAACAAACGATCTGAAGGCATTCAAACAAAGATTACTGTAAAAAATTTCCTTGTTGGTGAAGAATAGACTGGTTCTTGTTTAGTGAAGTGATTAGTGAAGCAACACAATGGATTGTTGGTCAGAACAATGCACAAACACAGAGGATCCGATTCATTCTCATTTTATTGTTCACTGGTTCTTTTCTGATGGAAAGGAGGAAATAAAAGAACGGAAACATATTAATCCACACAACTCAAACTTAAAGGTCAATTCACAATTCAACAAAAATATAGTCTCAACATATCAATCAACTCAATCTTAAGGAAACTGAGATCACATCAAATAAAAAAAACTCACATCAAATACGCAGCTCAATAATTAAGTATAAAGAAAGATAAGGATGGGGCCAGCCAGCTCCTTTGTTCTCAGTCAGGCAAAAAGGGCTCACACAGGTGAGCTAGCTCCATTTTTGTCGTGGTTGCAGTGTTGGCAGATAATGTTTTAGGAAGCTTTCCCAGAAATGATTAGCAAGTACCTGGCTGTGACGCCACCTTCTTGTTCTCAGAAGGTCAGAACGGGCATACATGACTTGAGGAAGGGTTGCTTCAAGCCGCCCCATGAGGAGAAGATTGGGAGTGACTGGATCATCTCTGTGGCTGCTTCGTAGAAGGTGAGAAGGGATTTAAAGGCCACTGATAAGGAGGTAAGTACCGGAAAGGAGGGCCCTGATTCCATCGTTGGGGTGCAGCAAGTTCTGTGAGGGTTTTTCACCTGGTAATATCATCTGCAGGGTTGTTTGCTGAATTTGTATACCTCCAGTCTGAAGCAGCAGTATTCTCAAGGATCTCTGTGATACAATGAGCCACGAAGATTTTATACTGGCAGGACTCTGATTGCAGCCAGGTTAGAAGGGTGGTGGAGGCTGTCCACATCACTTTGCTAATTGTGCTTCAGTGAGGGCAGCACACAGTTCTAGACGAGGTATAGTGAGTCTTGGTGCCACTCTTGAACGTGCCATGACAAAAGAGACATGAACCTTTCCACTGTCCATAAGTATGCAAGAGAGCCGTATGCTGTTTCAGAGGCATCACAGAACACATGCAATTATCTAGTCATTGAAGGATCTCGGTCTGCATTAAGTCCATAACACCTTGGGAGCCTGATCCTGGACATGTGTGGAAGCTCCTCCTCCCATAACATCCAGGCCTTTACAAAGGTATCAGGAAGGCAGCGGTCATCCCAGTCCCACTCCTTAGACCACAGCTTCTGAAGAAGAACTTTTGCTCTGGTAGTAAATGGGATGATGAACCCCAGGGGATCATATTGCATGGCCAGTATCTTGTACATGTTCCGGAGGCTAAGAGGCCGATAACTAACTGGTCAGACCCAAGGCTCCTTCCCATGGGTCAGTGCGGTCTTGGATGAGCCACATTTCAGTGCTCTCTGATCGGGCCTCTTTTGGGAAGGTGCTGAACTACTGAAGGGAGGTTATTAATCCATTGTTGGATCTCAAAACCACCAGAAGCAAGCTGTGCTCGGAGGCGGTCAAGGAGACTTTTGGCCTGCTCTTCAGTGGGGAAACTCTGCAGACAGTTGTCCACATAGAAGGACTGTAGGACTGATGATTTTATGTCTTCCTCTCCCCCATCCTTCACATGCTGTTGAAGAGCATAGGTAGCACAACAAGGACTACATGTGGTCCCGAATGGCAGAACTTGCCACTCATAAACCTCTGTAGGCTCCTCATGCCACATATCTCACCATAGGAAACGGAGAACTGGTCTGTCCTCAGTCAGCAATCTGACCTGTTGAATCATGTTGTTTATATTGCCACAGATGGCAACAGAATGCTGACAGAAGCGCAGCAATACACCCATCAAGGATAGGCCCAGAACTGGACCAGGAAGAAGTCATTTAAGCACTGCCCTTGGTATTGGAATGAGCAGTTGAACACTATGCACTGTTTGCCATTGTGCTCCACAAGGTGATGTGGTATGTACCATGATGACGCACTGTTCTGGACCATTTCTTGAGTGCTGAGTTTCTTCACATATCCCTCCAGCAACTTGTTTATTTCATTACTGTAAATAACTGCTTGCTCTGGATTATTTAGCAGCTTCCATTCAATGCGTCTGAGGGCAGGCAGGACAGATTGCTTTGGAGCTTGGGGTTTGAGGGCATTCGGTTTGTAGATTAGGGGGGTTGCATAGCGACCAACTCCACTAATATTTACTGTCGTAGTGTGGTTGTCCAGTTGAGCTAGTGCCTCCTGGTCCTGTTTGGAACGTGTAATGACTTTCTCCAGTACTTGAATCACCTGGTGGTAGATTCACCTCACGAAAGACTCTAAGGTACCTTCCATTGCATTCAAATCAAATCAAATCAAATTTTATTTGTATAGCCCAAAGTCACAAAACACATTTTGCCTCAGAGGGCTTTACAATCTGTACAGGGAGTGACACCCTCTGTCCTTAGACCCTCGGTTCGAGTGAGGAAAAACTTGCCCACAAAAAACCCTTTTAACAGGGAAAAAAAAATGTGGAAGAAACCTCAGGAAGAGCCACAGAGGAGGGATCCCTCTTCCAGGACGGACAGACGTGCAATGGATGTCACATGTACAGAACAATCAACACAAACATGTTGTACAATTACAATGAATTACAATAAATGGTAAGGTGATTGCAGTAGCAGTGGAACACAGATGCACAGCAGCAATAAGTCATTAACCAACAAAGCTGTAGTGGGGATGGTAGCAATAATGACTATATATGGCATGTAATGCTAAATATGGTGGACGTCAGCAGCAGACCACGGCAGCAGCCACGATCCATGAGAACCTGCTGGACCAGAAAGCACAGAAACTCCGGGGAAGAAGTGTAGTTAGTAATATCCAAAGAAAAGGTGTAAGAGAGATAATGATTGACAGAACAATAAAACCTCAGGCCCTGTTTATGCGGACTCTAAGGGATATCGAACTGCCTTACATTGATAGAGAGAGAGAGAGAGAGAGAGAGGGTTTACAGTAAGGCGTGGACGTCAGCAGCAGACCACAGCAGCAGTCACGATCCATGAGAACCTGCTGGACGAGAAAGCACAGAAACTCCGGGGAAGAAGTTTAGTTAGTAGGGGGGGGGGTCCCCCGGTAGTCTAGTCCTATGGCAGCATAACTAAGGGAAGGCCTGAGCCAGCCCTAACTATAAGCGCTATCAAAAAGGAAAGTCTTAAGTCTAGTCTTGAATGTGGTGACCGTGTCTGCCTCCCGAACCCAGAAAGGTAGTTTGTTCCACAGAAGAGGAGCTTGATAGCTGAAAGCTCTGGCTCCCAGTCTACTTTTGGAAACTATGGGAACCACAAGGAACCCAGCATTCTGAGAACGCAGTGGTCTAGAGGGGTAGTAGGGAACTATGAGCTCTTTTAAATATGATGGTGCCTGGCCATGAAGAGCTTTGTATGTAAGGAGAAGAATTTTAAATTCTATTCTAGATTTAACAGGTAGCCAGTGTAAGGAAGCCAAAATGGGTGAGATGTGATCTCTGATCTTGGTTCCTGTCAGAACACGTGCAGCAGCATTCTGAATTAGCTGCAAAGTCCTAAGAAACTTATTGGGGCAGCCTGATAATAGAGAGTTACAGTAGTCCAGCCTAGAAGTAACAAATGCATGGACTAGTTTTTCTGCATCCGCTTGGGACAGGATGCGTCTGATTTTGGTAATGTTACGTAAGTGGAAGAATGCAGTCTTTAAAATTTGTTTTATGTGGGCATTAAAGGACAAATCCTGATCAAAAATAACTCCAAGGTTCTTTACGGAGGAGCTGGAGGCCAGGATGATCCCGTCTAAGGTGGCCAAGTCTCCGGAAAGAGAGTTTCTGTGGTGTTTGGGTCCAATTACAAGAACTTCAGTTTTATCTGAGTTCAACATTTTGGGCAGTATTTCTTCAAATCACAGTTCCGTGCTCTGTGCTCACAAGCACTTCTCCAGCAATGCCCTTTCTCTTGAATCCACCTCTTAACTGCATCCATTGATGGCTGACGGAATTCTGGACAGACACTTAGATGATGGCCAGAGACACTGCAGTAAGGGCATGTCTGACTACGACGTGTAGCAGACTCAAGAGGAGGTCACTGAGTTTGGCTTTGTGGATGGCTAGTGCCATGAAGTATAGTAGCCACTGGATTACTAGGCTTTGAGAAGCTGGCTTTCATAGCGTTTCATAGAGTTGCTCTAGGGGTCCCATCCTGCTATGTGTCTGTGTGGCCATAGCTTGGCACCGAGCTTCTTCTTCAAGCCAGTGTCAGGTTCAGACAGACAACTGGACCCACAGAGCAGATCAGAGACTGACAGGTGTAGTGAGGCGGTTTATTGACAGTCCGGATACGGTACACGAAAGGCAGTCAGCGGGGCAGAAGTACAAAATCACGAGGCAGGAGGAAAGTCCAAGAACAGGCAAGGGTCAAGAATCCAGAACATGGAGCGGACAGGCAGAAGTACAGGACGCTAGGCAAAACGGGTCGAAGAAACAAACAGGGTTGGTACACGAGGAAACAATGATGAAAACGCCAGAGAGCTACTCACAAGGATGAAGACAATCTAACAAGGAGACACTGGGAGAAGCAGGCTTAAATACACATGAGGGGAGGAGCAAACGAGACACAGGTGAAAACAATAGGCAATCAGGGAGTAAAGACACCAAGAATGAACACAAAAAGGAAGTGAGGGAAACCAAAATAAAACAGGAAGTCTACCCACAAACTAAAAGCCTGACAGCCAGTTAGAAAAGGCAACCAAGTTATAAGGAACTCCTGGCTTTGTGGCTTGGCTGAATCTGGCATAATTAACAACATGCTCAGAAGGAAGTTTACCCAAAAGTTGCTGCACATATGAGGCACAAGCCAACTCTGCATCCCCTTCGCCATTCTCCAGTGACTGCAGCATGCCAGCAAGAGCTCGGATTCGGATAGCAAAGTCAATGAAGCTTCTGGAATCACCAGGATGTACAGAGGGAAGGTTTAAGATGGCTGTTATCTCCATCAGGACAAGCTGCTGTGGCTGTCCATATCTCTGTTTTAGGGCTTGCATAGCCCTGGTGTAAGGAAGGGGATGATGTGCATAGGCCAAGGCAAGGTGACAGGCTGTGTCCAACTTCAAGTGGTCCAATAATACATGGTATTTAAACTGCTCACTTTCTCTCACGCAGTTCTTTCACTATAGGAGGAGGATTCTGGGGGGCATAAAGCCTTGGTGGTCGATCAGTGTCATCATCGTCCTCTAATGAGCGTGATGAATAAGGAGAAAGGGAATGCACCACTATGCAGCTGTGCCTCCAGTTTGTCTCTCAGGGCCTTCACACTGTGTCCCACCTGCAGAATGAGACCTCTGAGTTCATCCATTTCTCTCCTCATAACCTGCATGTCCATACTAGCAGCTTCTCCCTCAGCAGTGTTAGGGAGCTTGGAAGGGAGGACAGTTTTGCAACTTGTAGCTGAACTCTCTGCTGGAGTGGTGCAGGGCTTTCTAGATTCACTAAGAGACTTTGAAGGCTGAGGGCAAGGATGAGACTGTAAGGGCTGAGGTCTAACTGAAAGCTGACGGTTAGGATGAGACTGTAAGGGCTGAGGTCTAACTGAAGGCAAGCTTGAGAATTGTGTCTGATAATCTTCCATATGCAGGTGGAGGTACGCTGGGCGCTTGTTTGTTTGTGCTTCCATTGAATTGATCTGGCTCCAGCTTGAAGGACCATGTAAAATATTTCCTTGTTGGTGGAGAATAGATGGGTTCTTATTTATTAGTGAAGCAACACAATGGATTGTTTGTCAGAACAATGCACAAACACGGAGGATCTGATTCATTCTCATTTTATTGTTCACTGGTTCTTTTCTGATGGAAAGGAAGAAATAAAAGAACGGAAACATATTAATCCACACAACTCAAACTTAAAGGTCAATTCACAATTCAACAAAAATATAGTCTCAACATATCAATCAACTCAATCTTAAGGAAACTGAGATATTAGCATTTATATTATTGATTTTACTACTGACTACTACTATGAGTGTGTGGAACAAAAAGGAAAAACTCACATCAAATACGCAGCGCAATCATTGAGGATAAAGAAAGATAAGGATGAGGCCAGCCAGCTCCTTTGTTCATAAATAGACTCCAGGGCTCCACCCTCCATTGAGATGAGGTGGAAGGAGGTGGGGATTTTCTACAATTACATATGAGGAATGCTGAGTATAAAAGGCGTTATATATGGACGAATTATCTAGGTGTTCTTATCCGATTTTGAGATGTCCAATGCGGTCCGAAATAGGTCCGAAGTAGATCGAACTAAGGTGTTTACAAGCACTTTAAAAAGTCCGAACTAAGTCTGATACGATCAGAAATTTTTATTTCTTGCTGCGTGTAAACGTACTCATTGACTCTGTATGTTACGTTATGTATGTTAAGTATGTTGCACCTGTGGGTGTGTTCGGAGGTGTTCTCTGGTGCATGTGTAACCACACTCAACATTGATGTCACAGTGTGCTTACAAACCCTGGAAGTGGGAAAGTGGACCACTGGAGGTCAGCAGAAACAAGATTTTCAGCTGCTGTTGATTTGCTTTTTAATCACAGCATGAACTATCTACTTTGTTGTTTTGGTTAGATGACGATTTGTTAAGAAAAATGCTGTGCTGTCAAAGTAATTTAAAATAATTTAAATTTAAAGTGTGTTTGAAGTAGTTTTTGTACATGTACCTGTTATTTATCAATAGTTTTGTCTGTTCTATCTCCTAGTGGGAAGAGGTTAGTGGCTATGATGAAAACATGAACACTATTCGAACATACCAGGTGTGCAATGTCTTCGATAGCAGCCAGAACAACTGGGTGCGCACCAAATACATCCGCCGCCGTGGTGCTCAGCGTATCCATGTACAGATGAAATTCTCAGTGCGTGACTGCAGTTCCATACCTAATGTCCCCGGTTCCTGCAAGGAAACCTTCAACCTGTACTACCATGAGTCTGACTCGGACACAGCCACTAAATCGTCCCCACCATGGATGGAGAATCCCTGGGTGAAAGTTGACACTATAGCTGCTGATGAGAGCTTCTCTCAGGTTGATCTTGGTGGCCGTATCATGAAGATCAATAGTGAAGTACGGAGCTTTGGACCTGTTTCACGCAACGGCTTCTACCTCGCTTTCCAGGATTATGGTGCCTGCATGTCACTCATCGCTGTTCGAGTCTACTACAGGAAATGTCCTCGTGTGATCCAGAACGGCGCTGTCTTTCCTGAGACTCTGTCCGGAGCAGAGAGCACCTCTCTGGTAGCTGCCAGGGGGGTGTGTGTTCCCAATGGTGAGGAAGTGGATGTACCCATCAAGCTGTACTGTAATGGAGATGGAGAGTGGATGGTACCAATTGGACGCTGCATGTGCAAAGCTGGGTACGAAGCAGTAGAGAATGGTACAATCTGCAGAGGTAAGGAGCTTGCATATGCTATAGTTGTTACTCTACTCTCTGACACATCTGTTTGTGCCTTCTTGTATATTCTTACTTTCTTCTGTCAAAAGCAGCCAGCTCTGCCATGCTCTGTCTGCTTATGTTGCACATTCACCTGGCTCTGGACCAACTGGTCCATCATGGTACCTTGGCTGACTGAGAACTTTACATGTGACATGATCCTCTTTAACACACAGCAGAGAACAATGCTTCACTTGGTCTGCAGATTAAACACACACGCACACCTTCAAGATCAGAATTAGCCCTGCATTGCCTTGGAATTAAGGTTTGCAGCTGAATCCTCCAATGACACTCTTGGTATCTTTTTGAAAAGGATGTGTGTCAGAGATATGGTGCGACACTGACAACAGCCCGGGGTCAAGCTGGGATATGTCATATGGGGATCTCTGTGGTTGCAGGGTTGCCATGGATACATGTACATAGACTACACAATATGTCAAATCAAACTACAAACATAACAATTTAAGACAGCCTTCTCATCTGAACATTAAAACACAAATCAAGACATTCTAGATATTGATGACAGTGATCAAAACTACAAATATTTGTGCAAGCAAACATCCTCTCAGATATCTAATACTATTTATGCTGTGCTTTGGCTTATAATTTACTGAGAGATGAGCACCCAGATATACAGTATGCTCAGCTAATCATCAAATTCAATATTTAATCAATAGTTTCTGACAGACTGACAGATGAGGTTATCATTCTCATGTTTTAAAATGATGTGGTCTATAAAGTGTGACATGTTTTTATATGCAGATATTCTAAAAAAAATGTTTGCTCTGGATACTTCTGGACAAAGTGGAAGACTGAAACCAGTGTATTGAAAGATGTGTTATGCTTTTTCAGTCCATGTGCAAGTAAGTTAGGATCACATGTTTTCACTGTGTTTGTGATTTCATACAATTTCTACCAGGCTGTCAGAGAAATTCTAGATTTGAAATCTGAATTTTTACAAACCACACGTTACCCGATGGGCTAGATCCATTTGTAATGAAGCTGATTCACCAAACAATAATGGTACAAATGTGGAGAATCATGTCCTTCTAGCACTTTTGTTTGTTTTTTTAGATTAGTCGGTTTAATTCTTGTTTTCCAGTAAAATTCGGTTATGATTGAATCTACTGCATTAAATTAAAAATCTATGTGGGTTATTTCATGTGTTTGTACCTCCTACCTAGTAGTATGATCTGGGTGAATTATAGATGGTGACTCTTTCTGCTCTGTGGCCTGGTGCTGTTGGTTTTTATAGCCACATGATGAGAGACAATGGACAGCAGTGCTGGATTCCTGCTAGGCATTGGAGGGAGTGAAACTATTTGTCTATATATCCTGTGCCTGCTTGACTGCTGTATATCTCCCTTGCAGCTTGTGTATCAGGATTCTTCAAAGCTGCACAGGGAGATCACAAATGTCTGCAGTGTCCCATTAACAGCAGAACCACCAGCGAAGGAGCAACTAACTGTGTCTGTCGCAATGGTTATTACCGTACTGACTCCGACCCTCCAAAGATGCCCTGTACAAGTATGTGTGCACCAACTGTCATGACAGCACATTTCTGAATATCACTGTCCCCTGAAATTGAGGAGAAGAAAGCATGAGTGATAGTGTTGTTTTCTCAGCGAAAACTTTGTACATTTTAACAAGAATACAAACTTACAATAAGAAAATATGTAGGACAGCAGAGTATATATACCACATTCAAGACACACTTGACTGAAAACTAATTTTCTCATTTTACTATCAAACATTAAACTCTAACAAAATGCAGAACAGCTCACAAAGTTTTTTCTAATCCCAGCACAAAAATAAAAAATAACCAAGTATACCAACCATGAGAAATATCGACATAGCTTTCCTCTCCGGTTTTCTGCACTGAACAAACAAATCCTGTAAGAGCACTGCCTCCCTTCATCAGAAGAAAATTGCTGTTGTTTTTTTTTAACCTTACTTTATTCAGGGAAATTTCAGTGAGAGGAAGCAGCTCTTGTTTCGGATGATCTTGATCACAATCACACAGTTAGACATTCACACCTGGAAGGTGTACAGTACAACCACAGTCTGATCTGCTGGCTCCTGAGCAGATGCTACATGGAGCTGATGTGGTTAAGGGCCTTTGCTTAAAGGCTTGCTTACCCCACCCATGCTTGACATGTAAGCCCTGCTCCAAGAAATTGCAAGTGCCTTAGATTGTCTTTTGTATGTCCATGTATTGTAGCATATTAATTGGATACGTTTTATAATGCACTGAACTACAGCATTGAACTACAGTACTAGTGTAATTTCTTTCTCTTCAGCTGTTCCGTCAGCTCCACAAAATGTTATCTCCATTGTGAATGAGACCTCTCTGAGGCTGGAGTGGAGCCCACCACATGAGGGCGGTGGCCGGGAAGATGTTGTCTACAATATCATATGTAAGAGCTGTGGCAGTGGGAGAGGTGGCTGCACCCGTTGTGGAGACAATGTGCAGTTTGTTCCACGTCAGCTGGGACTGATTGACACCCGTGTTCACATAAGCGACCTCCTGGCTCACACCCAATACACCTTTGAAATACAAGCTGTCAACGGAGTGTCTGACCAGAGTCCTTATTCACCACACTACACATCTGTCAACATCACCACCAACCAGGCTGGTGAGGCTAACTCAACATTTATATGGCATAATTTTACTTTAATGATTTGATGCAGGATCATAGCTCCAGTCTGCCTGTCAGCATATTGATTTCTCTTGTTTTGTCCTCAGCGCCATCTGCAGTGTCCATCATCCACCAGGTCAGCAGAACCCCTAACACCATCACTCTGTCCTGGTCCCAGCCTGATCAGCCCAATGGAGTCATCCTGGACTATGAGCTGCAGTACTATGAGAAGGTATGTCAGCACTGTTAATGAATCATAGAGACAACATGGCTCCTGATTTGACAGTGACATCTTACTGCTCTAGTGGCACATTTATATTTTGAAATGAAATGAATTCACCTCAGACAACATCTATCTGATTATGTTGCTGATGGTTTATGATGCATGTGTTTCAGAGCCAGGCAGAATGGAACTCTTCTCTAACAAGGAGTCAGACCAACACTGCAGTCATAAGAGGCTTGAAGCCTGGTATTATCTACGTTTTTCAAGTTCGGGCTCGGACTGTTGCTGGATTTGGCCGGTTTAGTGGCAAAATGTACTTCCAAACTATGACTGAAGGTAGGAATGCAAAATTTAAATGAAATGTTTTCCTTGCAGGTTTCCTGTATCATGTCCATATTTAAAAATGAATCTCACTTCATCACTTTCTCTCTCTTGACCTGTAGAAGAGTTTAACTCCAGTATCCAGGAGAAACTCCCCCTCATCATTGGTTCCGCTGCTGCAGGGTTGGTCTTCATCATTGCCATCACTGTCTTCATAATTGTCTGCCGCAGGTGAGTCAATAATGTTACAGGCCATGAAAGTAAAAGTACAGTAAATTCAATATGTGTATTTCTTTTAACACACCAAAACAGAACGTACTGTTGGAATTTGTTTTTTGTCTACACAAAGCTACAAGATAGAATTACTGATTAATTGAGACCTGAATGAGGCACCAGAGGCAGATAATGTTATACAACATATTTAACATGTTATTGGTCGAAAATTAATTATCAAATATCATAACTTAAAATCAAATCAAATCAAATTTTATTTGTATAGCCCAAAGTCACAAAACACATTTAGCCTCAGAGGGCTTTACAATCTGTACAGGGAGTGACACCCTCTGTCCTTAGACCCTCGGTTCCAGTGAGGAAAAACTTGCCCACAAAAAACCTTTAACAGGGAAAAATGTGGAAGAAACCTCAGGAAGAGCCACAGAGGAGGGATCCCTCTTCCAGGACGGACAGACGTGCAATGGATGTCACATGTACAGAACAATCAACACAAACATATTGTACAATTACAATGAATTACAATGAATGATGAAATGATTACAGTAGCAGTGGAACCTGTGATGGGGGAGTCTCCCAGCAGTCTAGTCCTATGGCAGCATAACTAAGGGAAGGCCTGAGCCAGCCCTAACTATAAGTTCTATCAAAAAGGAAAGTCTTAAGTCTAGTCTTGAAGGTGGTGACCGTGTCTGCCTCCCGAACCCAGAAAGGTAGTTTGTTCCACAGAAGAGGAGCTTGATAGCTGAAAGCTCTGGCTCCCAGTCTACTTTTGGAAACTATAGGAACCACAAGGAACCCAGCATTCTGAGAGCGCAGTGGTCTAGAGGGGTAGTAGGGTACTATGAGTTCTTTTAGATATGATGGTGCTTGGCCATGAAGAGCTTTGTATGTAAGGAGAAGAATTTTAAATTCTATTCTAGATTTAACAGGTAGCCAGTGTAAGGAAGCCAAAATGGGAGAGATGTGATCTCTGATCTTGGTTCCTGTCAGAACACGAGCAACAGCATTCTGAATTAGCTGCAAGTTCCTAAGAGACTTATTGGGGCAGCCTGATAATAGAGAGTTACAGTAGTCCAGCCTAGAAGTAACAAATGCATGGACTAGTTTTTCTGCATCCGCTTGGGACAGGATGTGTCTGATTTTGGTAATTAGGGTTGATCCCGTCTAAGGTAGCCAAGCCTCTAGAAAGAGACTTTCTGAGGTGGATCCAATTACAAGAACTTCAGTTTTGTCTGAATTTAACAGAAAATTGTAGGTCATCCAACGTTTTTGGCCTCTGGAAGCCCAAATGGTAAACGCTCAATGGACTGTACTTATATAGCTTCCGACCACTGAAAGCATTTTTACACTACACATATATCATTATCATTGACTTGCATGCAAGGTGCCAACTGCTCATCAGTTTTAGGAGCTAACCATTCATTGACACAGTGCTGCCATGGGTGCTGATACTGGCTAGGAGAACCCAAAGCACGACACTGAAGCAGACAAGTTCGAGGGAAGATCTGTTTATTCAGTTCAAAAACAGGCAGGGTCAAAACCAGGAGATCAAAACAGGCAAACAAATCCAACAGGGGGCAGGGAGGAATCCAAAGTTCACGACAGGCAAAACAGGGAGTCAAAAAGAGAGAAACCCAGAGATTGCTGGAGAGCTTGGCAAAACAATACAGGACAACCTGGCAGGGATTAAGTAAAATGGACTCGATAATGGAATGGATATACTGAGGGGCTAGTGGGAAAATGGGCTGCAGGTGTGGAGATGGGCGGGGAAAACCATGTGAGGGGAATGAGTGGATGACCTGTTCTACTTCCTGAGCCACAACTGCCCCCAACCTACAACAACCATCTAACTATGTAATTTGGGGTCTGGGTGTTTACATAATAGTAAACATATATAACTAGTTAGATAGTTATAATAATTATAACTATATTAGTATACAGTATTACACATTAGTTTCAATCCAGGTTCAAAATATTGTCATTTAAGTTGTTGTTGTTAAAGGAGTTTGGTCTGGAGGCTTTGAAGAAAGCACTGATAATCAAAACATGATTTGCCATGCCTACACAGTCTCAAGAAATGGTCTGAACAGCAAAATGTCCATACACAAAGTTGTTTGATTCAGGGAGGTAGATATGTTCACATCCAAGCCTCTGTGTGTTTGTCCCCAGCAGGAGAAGTTCAGACAGACCAGAATCAGAGTACACAGACAAACTTCAACATTACACCAGTGGTCATAGTAAGTAACACTTACTGCACACAGTATATTGTTATCAGACTGACAGAGTACATAAACAGTAATTTTGCATTTGAAATGCTGTGTTTGTAGCTATTGCTGTCTATCTCTGTTTAAGTGTCACCAGGAATGAAGATCTACATTGATCCCTTCACTTATGAAGACCCCAATGAAGCAGTCAGAGAGTTTGCTAAGGAGATTGACATTTCTTGTGTCAAGATTGAACAAGTTATTGGTGCAGGTAAAGGACAACACTGCATGAAAAAAGTAATTATGTCAAGTATCAACTGACACAGGTCAGGATTTCACAAGGGGCTATTATTGGAAATATTGGAACTTTTGGTTCAAGTTCTGAGGATACTCAACACACATCAGGGTATGCTTTGCCATGTTCATGCGTGTTATATTACTGGCTAACAAAATAAGAATGAACTCAGGCCTAAAAGCATGTTTAGGTTAAGACATGATTTGTTTACCTGTGCAAGCAGCTTTTTTTAAAAAAATGTTAGTCACCTTCCATGGACCTCTCTCATCTTTCTGACAGGAGAGTTTGGGGAGGTGTGCAGTGGAAACCTCCGGCAGCCTGGGAAGAGAGAGATCCTGGTGGCTATTAAGACGCTGAAAGTTGGCTACACTGAACGCCAGAGGCGGGACTTCCTGAGTGAGGCATCAATCATGGGCCAGTTCGATCATCCCAACATTATCCATCTGGAGGGGGTAGTGACCAAGAGCAGCCCTGTGATGATCATTACTGAGTTCATGGAGAACGGATCCCTTGACTCCTTCCTCAGGGTAAAGGAGAAATTCATGACAAGGTTGCCTAATATGGAAGAATTATCTTATCTTTGTTCAAGAGTGTAGCTCACATTTTGTGCTCGCATTCAGATTTCTGCTGCTTTCATTCAAAATGTTTGCTTGAACTCAAAAATCATGCTTGTGCTCACATTTCTTCTTCTTGAACACAAACATTTCGCTTGCACTCAAATATGTCCTCAGATCTAAAGTCTACATGCTCAGATCTAAAGTCATCTGAGTCAGTCAGCTAGAGACAGCTAGAGTGTGGCCCAATCTTGGGTGTGTTCCTTCGCTCCGTAGGGGCAGGTATATGGTCTGTTACACCAATACACCAATTTACCATATTAGCCAGCTGTCTGAATTGTCACCTATTTAAGAAGCCAGCTTATTTATGAAGAATTAATCTTAAGTAATCCTAAAAAGAGTTGTTGTAGTTTTTTTCCAATTTTATATTACCAGGATTTATTTTGTATACTATAAATACTCCAAACAGCACGGTAGTATTATGATAGTCGAATGGTTAAATAAAGTGCTATCTATTCCTTCCCAGTTTGAATCAAATCAAATCAAATCAAATTTTATTTGTATAGCCCAAAGTCACAAAACACATTTTGCCTCAGAGGGCTTTACAATCTGTACAGTTTGAACCATGGGATGCTGGTTCACCTCCCAGCCAAATTTAAATTTAAATGAATAAATGACTGTTACAGTAATAGAATCTGTGAAACTAGCTGATTCTCTTATTGAAACGTTGAACAAGAGATGATGGGTAAATAGGCTAGGCTGCATGATTAAAAAGGTATAATGAAAAATAAGCTATGATGATAATGATTTCCAATCCAATCCAATCCACTTTATTTATATAGCACAATTTTTAGCAAACACAGGGTTTCCAAAGTGCTGCACAACAAGATAGAACACAATAAATAAATAACACAATAAAAACAAATAAAATAAATACAATGAAATAAATAAAAAGCAATGTCTGCACAAGATTAAAAGGAATATGCATAAATACACATCAGAAACATAAAATATATCATAAAAATAAATAAAATCATAAAAATAAATAAAATCATAAAATAAAAATAAAATCAACACTCTATATGGAGTCAAAGGCCAAAGAGGAAAGGTGGGTTTTAAGAAGTGTTTTAAAATGAGATAAAGAAGAGGCCTGTCTAATGTGCAGCGGCAAATTGTTCCAAAGTTTTGGAGCTGCAACAGCGAACGCTCGATCCCCTCTGAGCTTGAGCCTAGCTTTAGGCACTCTCAGGAGCAGCTGCTCACCTGACCTGAGACATCGGCAAGGTGTATAGGGGTGGAGCAGCTCAGAGAGGTAAGGTGGGCAACGCCATTCAAGGCTTTAAAAGCAAATAAAATAATTTTTAAATGAATCCTAAAATGGACAGGCAGCCAGTGGAGTGAAGCCACTTAAAAGGCATGCAGCAGCATTTTGAACCAGTTGGATCTAATAGAGGACCCACTAACCCCCCAATAAAGTGCATTGCAGTAATCCATGCGTGTGGTCACAAAGGTGTGAATTACTGTTTCGAACTGTTGTTTCTTAAGAACTGGTTTGCTTTTTTCCAGTTGCCCTAATTGGAAAAAGCTGGATTTCACCACCGCTTTAATTTGGTTATCAAATTTGAATTGGTTATCAAAATCAAGATCTGCGTCCACTTTTACCCCCAGATTTTTTGCAATAGGGACGTGATACTGTGCCAAGGGATCCAGACCAACTAGGGGCTAGGTCCCAGAAGTGCCATGAAGACCATGACTTCTGTCTTTTTAATCATTGAAATTCAGAAAATTTAAGGCCATCCAAGCTTTAAGATCATGTAGGCACTTTAGCAACGGGTTAACAGAGTAAGAGTTTGAATTTTTTAGGGGGATATAGATCTGGCTGTCATCCGCATAGCAGTGAAATGAAATACCACGTTTCCTGAGAATAGAACCTAGTGGGAGTAGGTAGAGAGAGAATAAAAGAGGGGCCAAGCACAGAGCCCCGTGGGACCCCACATGAGAGAGGAGCAGAATCATCCAAGCTTACAAAGAATGTCCGATGTGACAGATAGGACTTGAACCAGTCCAGTGCTGTGCCACTGATGCCCACCCACTGCTCCAAGCGAGCAATCAGGATTTCATGGTCAGCTGTATCAAATGTTGCAGTCAAATTTAAAAGTACAAGGACAACACAGTGACCAGAGTCAGTAGCTAAAAAGATATAATTAAAAACACTTAAAAGCGCTGATTCAGTGCTATGCAATGATTTAAAACCGGATTGGAAAATCTCAAGAATTTTATGTTCATTTAAAAAGTCCTTGAGCTGGAAATAAACAATTTTCGAGATTTTCAATTTTCGAGAAGAACAGCAATTTAGAGATAGGCCTGAAATTTGCCAAAACAGAAGGATCCAGGCCAGGTTTTTCTAGCAAAGGCTGCACAGCTGCATGTTTAAGATTGACAGGGACCACACCAGAGGACAGACTGCTATTAATAACTGAGAGACAAGATGGTCCAATGGTGGGAAAAATCTCCTTTAAAAAGTCAGGATGGAACAGTATCAGCCGGAGAACCTGAGGGCTTCAAGTGTCCCACAATCTCCTGGACAAATGGCAGGGTCCCAGGCTCAAAAGTGTCAAACACAGCAGAACAGGGGACAAACACTGAGGGATCTGAAGCAGGAGGTGAAATAAGTGCTTTAGTAGAAGTGACCTTATCAATGAAGTAGTGAAGAAAGTTCTCACACACAGCAGGGGAGGACTCAGTTCCAGTCTGTGGTGCATCCAGAGCAGAGTTGATAACTTTAAACAACACAACTTTCTGCTGCCTAGTCTTTAAAGGAGCTGCAATGTCAATGGCAGTTTGGCATGTGTCGAGAAACCATGAGTGGAGAGCCTCTGTATCCCCATACGTAGATTCGGGAACGACGCAGTTCTGGCTGAAGACTGTGGAAAAGTGGAAGGGTTAATAACCCGACATCTGCAAGCAGCAGCACAAGGTTTAAATGGGTGACAGCAAACAGCAGCTTCAAACAGACTCAAACACACACTCACACACACAGCTGTCTCCCTATTGGCTGGTGAAATACACTAATTTAAGCGCAGGGACGGACATCCTTCAGTCTGAGCAGACGCCTCAACCTGAGAATGTAGACTTTAGATTTGAGCATGTACAGGACATATTTGAGTGAAAGCTAAATGTTTTGTCCAAGAAGAAGAAATGTGAGCACAAGCATGTGATTTTTGAGTCCAAGCACACATTTTGAAAGAAAGCTGCAGAAATCTGAGCACAAACTGTGAGCATGAGAAGAAGAAATCTGAGCACAAGAAGGAGAAATCATGCTCGCAAAGTGAAAATCTACGCTCTATCTAAAGATAATACTCCCATAGCCTACCAGCCAGTCATCATGGTCTACAGGCGGATTGCCGTACACAATGAAACTTTTTCCCAAAGCAACACACAGAGTAAAAAGTGAGTTTTGAGGGTGTTTAGCCCTGCTAATGGGCCTTAGAGTTGTCCCTCTAGATAGGGGAGAAATCTAGATCAATTTAGGTCAGGTGATTGTGGAGGCTAGGTCATGTGACCTAGTGCCTTTCCAGTTTACCGACAACTGAAGCCGCCTTCACACTTTATCACATACACCCGACAAACACACATTCACGCACTGATGCAGCCTTTGGGAGCCATTCAGGGCACATGACATAAATATACACATAAATACACATAAATATACTTTCACAGCAGTCTACTTTTTTGTTAAAGTGATACATTTGTCCTGATTCCGGTACTTGAGGAAAGATCCTCTCCCATAAATGATCACTCCAAATTAAATGGCAATATCAGATAAATTTGGAGGAGAAGGAGTAAAATAAGTCTGAAAAAGTCACAGTGGCAAGGATCAAAGAGTAGCTGCAAAATCCTGTTAGATTAACTGCCTAAACCTTTAGATATGATCAGCAAGCCAGCTAGTATGTGCATATATAAGTATAATATATATATATATATATATATATATATATATATATATATATATATATATATATATATATATATATATATATATATATATATATATAGTATAAGCATATAGTATAAGCATATATGTGGTTAATTTGTAGGAATGTCTTCACAATATAATCCTGTCCACAGTCATCATTCATTCATTACAAAAGACAAACACTGATTTTGCTGTTTTTGTTTTTTTGTTTGTTTGTGTGTTTTGTAGCAAAATGACGGGCAGTTTACAGTGATCCAGCTGGTGGGAATGCTGCGTGGCATAGCAGCAGGAATGAAGTATCTGTGTGACATGAACTATGTCCATAGAGACTTGGCAGCTAGAAACATCTTGGTCAACAGCAACTTGGTGTGCAAAGTGTCAGACTTTGGCCTGTCCCGTTTCCTCGAGGATGATACCTCAGACCCCACCTATACCAGCGCTTTGGTCAGTTGTCTTCATACACAAGTTTCATATTCACAGTTTTTTACCTAACCACAAGAAGCCCCCTTAAAAGGCATTCAAATGTCCTGGCATTGATGTTAAATCATTTGATCTGCTGAAAAGCAGAAGTCTAGATCAAGCCAAGTTTAATACTCATTCTGGATCATCATTTAAACATCTTGCTCCCTATCTACATGATTTGATGCAAACCAACCAGTTGCTTGTTCCAAAAAAAAATCATGTATTTCATGTGTAAAGTTTGTTCAGAAGTATGTCATGATTCGCAGTGTCAAAAACCTTTTTACAGTATAAACCCTTACACTGCTCTTATGTATTAAGGTCTGAATGTTTGCAGTGAGATAACAGTTGTCATTTTTTTTCAAGAACTTAAATCTAAATTGTTTAGGATAAATAAGTTTCTTGCTTTCAGGTGGTTGGTTCAGGGAGTTCTGCAATAATTTTAGGACCTTTGGGACCCTGCTTGGCCTCATGATTGTCTGCTTGGCTTAAAAGACTAAAGGACGGAGTTGATCCCTTTTTTTGTGAAAGAAATATTTCTGTATGAATTCACAATGATTGGTTGGCAGGTCTGTGTTATTGAATGAGAAATAAAAAATAAATATAGATGGTAGATTTAAAATTTCAGTTAAACAATACATTACATTATAAATGACATTTCTATAAGTTAAAAGACATGAAAAGAGTGAGCCAAAACAAAGCATCGGTGATGAAATGATACTTTGTCTTTGTCTTTCTGTCTGTTGTGCCACTGTTGACATCCATGTTTGTTTTTTTCCAGGGAGGAAAAATTCCCATCCGGTGGACAGCTCCTGAGGCCATTCAGTACAGGAAGTTCACCTCCTCAAGTGATTGCTGGAGCTATGGCATAGTTATGTGGGAAGTGATGTCATATGGAGAGAGGCCCTACTGGGATATGAGCAACCAAGATGTAAGTCATCCTGTACAAAAGGCTGGAGCTTGTATTTTACTATACATCAAAGTGCCATCATAGAAATAATAAAATTCATGATTTTGAATTCAGAATTTATTTTTAATATTAGCGTGTAGAGATCTTGTTTGTAGAACTGTGTGTGATTATATTTAGATTTATTTGTTTAGGAAATGTTAATATCAGTTCAGGAGGTAGAGCGGGTTGTCCACTAATCAGATGATCAGTGGTTTGATCCCCGGCTCCTCCAGTCTGCATGTCAAAGTGTCCTTTGGCAAAATACTCAACTCAACTCAACTCAACTCAACTTTATTTATAGAGCCCTTTAAAAGACAGCTACGGCTGACACAAAGTGCTGTACATGTACAATAAAACATAAAATAAAACATAAAATAAAAGACATAAAACATAAAAGACAATATAACCAATAGAACCACAAATTGCTCCCTGTAAGTCGCTTTGGATAAAAAAAGTCAGTGGGTTTGGGCAAACAAATTGTCTTTATTGTCTATATTGAATGCATAAACCTGGCTACTACTACACTACTGTGTAGTGGAAGCACATTGAGTTTATTAGTACTATTACATAAATCTTATTATTTGCTTCACATTAAGTTTATAAAGCATGGATGTAGTCTCTGTGATGTAGCCGACAAATTTCTGAAAAGTTGTGAAGCTCAGTGTGGTGGTTCCGGTCATCTCCATCCTGGCAGTCCTGTCCCCAATGTTAGCAATCACACATTGGTTCCATCTCATTTCATTTGTGGTTTTGATTGTGTGTCTTATCTGTTGCAGTGCAGTTTTGTGCGGTATCAGATTCTCGTCATGTTCTTTATACTGTATAAATTCTTCTAGGTTATCAATGCCATAGAGCAGGACTACAGGTTGCCACCCCCTATGGACTGTCCTAGTGCCCTGCATCAGCTGATGCTGGACTGCTGGCAAAAAGACCGCAACAACCGGCCAAAATTCAGCCAAATTGTCAGCACTCTGGACAAGATGATCCGCAATCCCAACAGCCTCAAGGCCATGACACCACTGTCATCAAGGTATGGCTGAAAGGCCCACCATCGCTTCACACTGTGAATGACTTACACCAATCAGAAATCAACTTCCTCACAGACTGTTGTGTTCTTCTCTTTGTCTTTCTGTCCACCAGTGTTCACTTACCTCTGCTTGATCGCAGCACTCCAGACTTCTCCTCTTTCAGCACAGTGGATGAGTGGTTGGATGCCATTAAGATGGGCCAGTACAAAGAGAACTTTGCCAACGAAGGCTTCACCAGCTTTGATGTGGTGTCTCAAATGACCATGGAGTATGCTACATGCTTTTCATATATGCACAGAAGAAGACTGATAGACATAGTTATTGTGGTTTATTTGAATGCTAGGGCTCCTAGTTTGTGGTAAAAAAAAAGAACAATATCTAATTCAAGCCGCAAGCAACATTGAACAGGCCCTCGCGCATGTGCGCATGTTGGCAAGTGTGCACATTGGGCAGAGTTTGTTAAAACAGAACATAAGAAGCAACCACTTTTTTCTCATAGGGTCAAATTTGAGAAAATAGCCACACCCACACAGTTTCATCAAAATTCATAATTTTGATAACTTTTCATAGTCAAGGCCTTAAGAACACACACGCCAAGTTTTGTCTATTAGATGGTCTGAAATCCCTAGGAGGGGTTTGTTAAAATAGGCCACACACATTAGCCAGAATTGGGTCTAAGGGACAAATTTGAAGGAGCGACACGCCCAAACCATTTTATCAAAAGTGATCATTTTGCTAACTTTTACTCATGAAGTCTATATGAATGCACCTAGCAAGGTTGAAGTCAATTGGATAAAGTCCCTAGGAGCCCATTGCTCTAAGAGACTTTTTTGTAGGTCTTGCCATGTTCTACAATTTGGCTGAGGTTTCATTACGCTGTGTCCAAAACTGTGGCAGGGCTGCCTCAAAGAAAAGTTCAAGGGGGGGTGCTATAAAGCAATTTTGTCCTGCCCCCTAATTAATTATGTAGCTGAAATTTGCATAATATTGGTTTTAATAGTCACAAGAAGTTTCAGACATTTCAAAAGTTTATGAAAGCCCAACACCTTTTCCCTGAAAATCAGCCAAAATGGAGTCAATGGAGTTACAATCTTTGGAATGATCGTGCAAGGCAGCATGGGTTTTCCCAGGCTAAAAAGGATAATCCTAACGATACAATAGGGCTTTCGCTGCCCGAACGTTGTCCGGCACTCGGGCCCTAATAAGTCAAAACCGGCCATGACAGAAAACATTCCATACCTGCAATGTGAACTGCGGTCCACGGTCAGAAACAACATCAGCAGGGATACCATGAAGGTGAACTACATGGGTGCTAAGTAGATCAGGAGTCTCTTTGGTTGTGGGCAGTTTGGGGATGGCTATAAAATGTGCAGCCTTGGAGAAGCAGTCGACAATGGAAAGTATAGCAGTGTTACCCTGGGAAGCTGGGAGACCAGTGACAAAGTCAGGAGGAATATGGGACCACGGGCGACCAGGAACAAGTCAGCCCAGGACAGAGCAGACCAGCAGGAGCCACCAAAAGCGGTGTTTGAGGAGGGATAGGGTTTTGTTGATTCCAGGATGCCAAGAGAATTTATTGGCATGCACCCATTGGAGAACTTAAGACCGGACGGAATCAGGAACAGACTGTTGGGAGGGCCTGGCCTCCAGACCCTGGAGGAGGCCCTCCCAACAGTGTTGTGTCTCCTGGATCTGAGACTCAGTCTCCCAGGTAATGGGTGCCACTACCTGAGAGGCAGATGTTATGGAATTTTCTATTCTTAGGTTACACAAGGTCACGTGTGGGCCTTGAGGTCCGGCAGTATTAATTGTTTGGCTTTGGTTGGGAACAGTAGGTGCCAGTCTATCTCAACACTGTGGAGGCCAGGGTCGAAGAAATCTAATGCTGCCTGCTTACATATTGTAGACAGCTTGCCGTTGATGATCCAACCTGTCTGTGTCTCCAGACTAAAAAATGTTGACAATGACACCATCCTTGGTAATAGCATTCTCTTTTACTAATTATGAGCATATAGTATTTGTGGTGTTATCTTGGGGTTTATTATCCACCAGGACAAGTTGGGCAGAATGTGAGACCGACTCAGGCACTTCTGATGCACTATGACTATAAGTGTCTCTAATCCTCCTTGGCCAAGTGTCAATAAATAATACAGCATAAGACATAAGAGCCTCCTGAGCACTTTCTTTCTTCCTGACCTCAACATCGACCTTTGAGTTCAGCAATTTCTCCACAACAGCAGACAGGGTGGTCTCAGGCTCAGTTGACGTCTCAGCGCTAAACTGTTGAGACAGAGCATCCGGCTTGATGTTGTGGGAGCCAGGATGGTAAGTGAGTGTGAAGTTGAAGCGGATGAAGAAGAGGGACCAGTGGGCCTGCCTGGTGTTGAGACAACTGGATATATCGAGACCGGCTCCTTGCCTCTGGGATAACACTGCCCTGACTCCCATATCTGAGGCATCCACTTCAATGACGAACTGTTGCATTGGATCGGGTTGGATGAGGACTGGCACTGAGGTGAACAGTTCTTTCAGCTTGGAGAAATCACAGTCTGCTTCTGGAGACCAACAGAACTGCACAGAAGAGGAGGTGAGATGGGTTAGAAGGACAACCACATGGTTGAAATCCCAGATGAATCGCGGATAGAAATTTGCAAACCCCAAGAACCTCTGAACAGGCCACTCTGTCACTGCTCTGACCTTTTCTGGGTCCGTCTGAAGTTGTCCCTCTACAACAATGAAGCCCAAAAAACTGACCTTCCTGGCGTGGAATTCGCACTTCTCGGCCTTGATGAATAACCTGTTCTCTAACAGCCGTTGCAAGATGAGACGGACATGCTCCAGGTGTTCCTCTTGGAACTCAGAAAAAATAAAAAATGTCAAATAGATGAACACAAATCTATTCAAAAAATCAAGAAATCACTTCTCTTGCCACAGTACAGACACTCGCCTGTCTGACGGCACCATGAACTCTCTGGTCAAGCTGGCCCTGGTCAAGCTGCATGGGCTCCTCAGGTGGTGTTTGAGGGAAGCGTGGAGAGGGGTCCTGAATGGGAGTGCAGATTGGAGAGGCAGGTGTAGGCTGTGGCTTGGAAGCTGGGGACGTTGCAGCTCTCTCCCATCAATCTCTCTCATCAATCCTATTGGACAAAGAAATCAGAGTCTTCAGGTCAGCAGGCTCATCTCTGGAAGCAAGTTCATCTCTGATTTCAATGCTTAACCCTTTCTTGAAAGCTGTTTTCAAGGCATTGTCAGTCCAATCCACCTCAGCAGCCAGAATCCAGAAGTCAATGGTGTAGTCTGAAACTGGACAAAGTCCTTGAGAGAGAGTCATTAGGCGCATGGAAGCATCAGATCGGTAATCCAGGTGGTCAAACACCCCTTTAGATAAAATCACCGTAACTTGACATTGAAGGTGTGCTAAGAAAACCTGGCCTCAGCCCACACCAGAACCCTGCCCCTTAACACAAATATACTGAATCTTGGAGGTGTCTGAGGTGAATGATGTGGGTCTTAACTGAAAAAGAGACGTACACTGGAACAAAAACGACAAAGACTTGGCTGACCTGAATATGGATCTGGGTCTGTCGCTCAGGAATCCTGCATTTTTGTTGTTGAATTGAATGGTAGGTAGAGCTGAAACCTGTCCGGTTATTGCAGATACTTGCTGGGCATGAAACTGGCTGTGCTCGGACAGGGCACAAATGCTGTGTTCATGTTGTCCACTTATTACTCCCTGATGGCTCACTGGATGGGGTGTGCTTCAAGGCTGATGTCTGCAGGGTCCATGTCTTGGCCAGATTGTTCTGTCATGGTTGACGAGAGAGACAACAGGACCAGAGAAATAGTTGCAAAAGGAAGTTTTTAATGAATGTGGATTAGCTGGAGCTGGAGCAGTGTAGAGGTGGTTGTTTGAGTCTGGGGGAGAGCAGGCACGAACTGAAAACAGAGAACAGAGTCAGGATTAGTGGGGAGGAATATATAACAAGCCAATGTACATTTCACTACCAGTGAGGTAAGCTGACTGGGTGATGAGTGGTGAACTGAACCAGGCTTATATCCAGCAGAGAGTGGAAGTGACTGATTGTTGGCTGGTGGCTTGATTGAAGATGGCAGATGGTGTAAAGGTGAGTGGTAAACTCAGGCTCTGCCCAGCTCCAGACCAACACACAAGACAAGGAAAACAAGACACATGCCCACAAAAGGGAGAGGGAAACCACTAGAATCCTGATAAACTCCGAACAAACTGATGAGCAGTTGGCACCTTTCATGGTAGATAATGCCATCAGTGTATGAATGTGTGTGAATGTCCACTACATACAGGCCTGGCATATGTACTACAGCAGTTTGGGTCATTTCCAGTGAATCCGTGTAGACAGATATTTCTGGAAATGACATTGTGTTTACAGACATTTTTTTCAAAACGACAGGGCCTAAGTCCCCCAATCACAAAGGTTCATATGCATTTTGATTTGATGTATCAGAAGAGAAAGAAAATAATTTAAATATGAAAACACTAACAGAAAGTAACAGATCATACAGGATTTGAATTTGGAACACATTTTTTATTTCACTGTCAAAATGTGTGTTAAAAGAATAATTGCCCTAAACTTAACAGATTTCAAGTGTTGTGGTATACTGAGGTGGAACTGACAAATGTTTTCTTTTCAGGGACATTCTCAGACTGGGAGTGACATTGGCTGGGCACCAGAAGAAAATCCTCAACAGCATCCAATCCATGAGGGCCCAGATGAACCAGATCACTTCAGTGGAGGTGTGATACCAGGAGCACGCACACTGTTTACTGTTGCAAACCCAGCAGCCACCAACCCTGCATTCTCCTGGAACCTCTGAGAAAGGGTCATGACCTAACACACAGACTGTGACTTTGATCCAACCTCAGACTCTCTCCCTCACTACACACTCTCAAGAAGGTTTTTCAGTCTGCAGAGCAGCACAGACGTTGTGTAAGTTTTCTTGTAGCTGCTCTATGTCCAGGTAACAGTCACGTCTCAAACTACTTAAGTCCATGTCTATTTAGTGGAACTGTCTGTTATTTATTTATTTCACTGTTATGTGATACCCCAGCAACCTTTTGTACAAGATTCTCTGTCAAAAATGAAAATGAAAAAAAATGAACATCAGTGCAATAGAATTCAACTAAATGTCTACTGCAAAATGCAAGCTAACTTACAGTATCAGCTTATAGTTAGCAGTCCCTATTATTTTCAATGGATTGATTAAGTTCTGTCTTTCGGTGCTTATTGACAGCAGGTTCTCTCTGCTCACTCTGACACACGGTCATGTTGATCTTCACTACAGATTTTGATCAGAAGCAGGGCACAATGCTGCTACCATGGTTGCTTAAGTTACTGTAACAGTTTCCATCATATCAAATTCCTTCCATCTTATCAGAAGATCAGCAGTTTGATCCCCAGCTCCTCCAGGCTGCATGTTTTGGGCTGCTGGACCCCAAATTTCTCCTGAGGATGTGCCATCGGTGTGTGAATGTGATGTGTAGGGTAAAAGAGCTTTGAACACTATAAAGGCACTATAGTCCACTTAACATTAGCATTTTCATAATAATGACAAGCAGTTTAAGACATTAAATGTATTTGCACTCTGTAGCTTCCTCTTTATGTATTAGTTTTCACTGTTACTGGTGAAATCCACATAGGCTTCAAATAGTGTGTCTAAACATAATGGAATCACAGGAATCCCATTCTTCTTAAGCCCAATGTGTTTGGCTGCACTGCAGACAGATACAGGGTTATAATTCCAGTCAGTTTTACTGTCATTTATGGGATCCAATTCAAAATACTTTATGCATCCCTGAGTAGACAGTTTGAAGCAAATGAGTTTACCAAAAAAAATCATCACATCACACAGCAATCTAAAAATAATTTAAATACTCAAAGGTTAATGGCAGTAGACAAACAATATCCAACAAAACAAATGATGTGAAAAGAGCACTGGAACCTAGCAACAGCAAATAGTTACATATAGCTATAGCTACATAAATAGGTGCAGCTGTTGGATGCAGCAGCAGTCAGCGTTCGCTCTCTAAAAGCTTTTTTGAGAATAATAGAAGCTAACAGTCTTTGAACCAAATAAAATGCAATCAAAAGTTGTATGCACTGGTCAAGCTGTATCATATTGCTGTCTAGCTGCACCCAGTGTGACTCTTCTATTAACATTGCATTATTGTTTCTTGGTGGTGGCTGTGATGGGTTTTGCTCATTATGTTTATTGGTGCCCAGACTGGAACTAAGAGAGGAAATTTGCCCTTTAAAAGGGCTCTTTAAAAGGTCATGCCTGTACTGTCAGAAGCTGCAGATGTTGTTTTGACTGGTGAATGGACAAGTGAGAAAAATGAACACACCACAAACTTTAAAAATGTCCTCAATGTATTCTGAATGAGCTGGTCATTTGAAAATGTCTCAAACTGGCATGATAACTGATATTTTCAAAAGTCAGTTAGTCAATATGTTTTAATACAAAAAAACAAACAGACATGTGTTACGTTAAGACTCACTTCAGACCCCTGAAATGGACCATATGTAGATTGATCAGGTCATATACTGTCTGTGTTTCACTGTGAATTCACTGTCCCATTTACTGTGAAGCTGTTATTTACTGTAAAGACTTGGTCAGGGTTTGGGTTAGGAAACAATATGTTGCAGTCAAAGCTTTCTCAGTGCTGCATGTGAGTTTTGGAGGTAAAGATACTTTTTCTTGATTTACACTGTGTTTTCAACACAGTCGTCATCTTGTACATATCAATTTACTTGCCTTCCCTGTTTTTTACCTGCACGCTAACCAAAAGCTCAGTCAAGTTACCATTCCATCACAACTGTGCATTCTTTCTTTGAGTGATTCAGTCTTAATTAGTTTACACATGAAAATAACCATGTGTATGTTCTAAAACTTAACACAGGTTGTACAGTGCTGTGTTCACCATAGATCAGATATCTCATAAGTACAAGATCTGTATCTCTCCTTGTGCTTGTGTTTCTGATCCTATGTGTTTGTTAAGTGTCGATGAACTGAATGGCCATGTTGAGACCCAATGATGTCAGTGATACTTCATCCCTTTTCATTCATCTTTCAAGAGAAGAAATGATGGTGCACAGGATTGGCAATGTCTCTTCCCTGAGAAAGTTTTGTGCAATATCTAGTGTGACTATGATAGCCTGTGTCCATGTTAACTTTCTACTAGTGTTACTAATGGATGGATTGTTCATCCTGGGGCCCAAGGGGTCAAAGGGACTCTAGGACAGAGCTTATGTTTGAAGAAGCTCGTGCAAATGTCACACAAAGTAGGAATGGCCACAAGAACAATAAGAACCAGTCAATGAAGTAACAACTGATGAACAACTGAGAATTTTCTCTAATGAGATGCACTGATTGGCAGGACAACATTATTTGTTGGTATCTTACAAATCATTGTTACAAAAATCATATGACCATCAGCTGCACTGCTGAAGGCTTGATCAGGTTTAAAAACACTTGGTTAGGGTTAGAGAAGGATTATGATATGACTAAGATTATTTTGTTTATTCTTGTTTTGAGGATTATGCTTCTTCCACTTTTGCTTTTGACAGTCAAGAGTCATTTGAGTACAAACACAGGCTGCATTATGCATTTGAGCACAAAGGCAATATGACCGCCTTCAGAATGAGCGTTAACCCTCTCAGGTCTTCCGTAAGATTTGCAGGTTCGCAGGTGACGCCATCATATGTTGACTTTGCTCTAATTATCTCTCCATGTGCATAATCTGTTCATGGTTTAAAATGATCCAGCTGAGCTGAGATGAGTTTCACTTTCTGGATGAAGATTCTAAAGGGAATGTGATTTTTAGACATAAGAAACAGAAACAGTTTTTTTATATGTGCATTTGATGAGAGTGTCTTTTTATAAACCTTATGACAGCCATTTATACTTCAGCAAAGGCAGCACCAGAATATCAGATATGAGGCATCTGTGAAATCAGACAGTTGAAGATCAGAAGTCAGAAGATGATCGTCTCATCTGAGAGTATTTCACTCAAAATTACAGTCAAACTATACACATTTGAATTCATTTATCCTGAGCTTAGTTATCCTTTACCAGTCAACCTCAACACACATTATTCCTCACCCCACATCATTAACTGCATATTCAACTTCCAGAAAATATAATTTCCCATCTCAGGCATCAAATCTCGTTATTATTGGTCATTAATTTATGGTATGGGCATTATTAGTCCTCATCCCTGTTATGGATTCTTATGGAAGTATCAGAATACACTAATTCTAATTGCAAATATAAAAATGATATAAAACTCACCCTTTTGCTAAACTAAAATGTGTACTTTTTGTGACAGCAACATCATCATTTTTGATCAAAGATGTGGTTTAACTTCAGAATTTGAACTAAAATGTATATTGTTATGATTGCTCTTAAAAAGTTCAACAAATGTAAACCTAAAAACAAAAATGTAAAAATTAACAAAAATGTAGTTGTTTGGGGTTGAGACTAGGTTTTTTTTACTCTAAAGGTAATTGTACATTTTTTAAATTTAAAACACTGTATTTCATTAAGTAAGCATTTAATAAGGATAATTAATAGTATTAACTGAACTACAGGAAAAACAATGATCGGGTTTACTAAAACCTAAAACTGTGTCTATTACATGCACCTAATCTTGTGAACTGATCAAAACAGTAAATGAAGGGTGGATGGATTGTTCTCCTGTCTCTCCTTTTGTCCTCTCCTCTAATGGTGGCCCGATCTGGACTTTGTAGAGGAATGGTTACGTTCCTCAGCACTTCGCTTCCCTCTTTACTTCTTTTGTAAGCTGCTCTCCTTATGCTACTGTCCTCTTTCACTTAGGTCTTTGATTCCTTTCCTGTCTCTACACCTTTATTCATCACATGCATCACACTCCCATATGCACACAGAGGTTTAACATGGACATTTTTTCCTTCAATTTGGTACAAGAATGTTGATCAAATTGATTATTCATTTAAATAACTGGATAATTCCACAACCAAAGTGTTAAAAACACAACCCTCACACATCACAATCTCACAACCCCGTTGATAAAAAATGTGAGAGCACATGTCATGAAATGAATATATTTCTTCCTTCCATTTTTATGGGCTTTTCTTCATTATGTGCTTGCTGCAAATCACAAATCAAAGGTGTCATTTGAAATGCAGTGCAGATTTGATTATTCATTTTATGTGAAACACACTTTCCCAAGGCTGGATTCCAACTGAGCAAAGTGGAAAAACTGTGAGCAATTCATCTGTTACCTTCCTCTTCTGTTACAGGCACAGTGATGTCATAAGCTGGAGTTGAAACTGAACATTGAACTGCTTTACTGTATATTATACAATATCTACTGGTGCATGTTTATGTTTGAAAGTAATCTCTATGTTTAGTGGACTAAAGACCAACTCATCTAAAAAGCACATGACACACTGCACACAGTGGCTGTGCCCTGTGCTCTGTGTCAATCTTCCTGGAGTCACACAGTTTTAATGACATGCCGTCTATAACGGTGCTTCCACATCTCTCGTCTTTAAGCTCTTCCAGAAAAAAATATTTTTTTCACATTTTCCCTTTCCACTGGATATATTATCACTTGTGCTGTCGTTGAGTCAGATTCTTAAATATGAGTCTGCACTATTTTGTCATTCTACAGTATGTGTAGTATTACTGTACAATGGTCCAATAATGTTTTACAGATGCACAAAGACACTGTACTGTACATATGCATGGAATGCACATTTCACAGTTTTGGCACATTAGACGCGGGCAGCACAATCACTGTGTACTAGCTACTGTTCAAACTGGTATTGTAGTTGCATTTTTTCAGAGGTAAATCTCATTCGTTAAATTGCTACCTATCAGAGAAAAAAACATTCTTAATTATTCAAAGCCTATTTTACAAATGTCAACGTAAAATCAAGATAGGTTTATAACTCTGTGCTCTTCCATCTAAATAAAAGAGATACCCTAACCCACACTAAACATTCTACATTCTACAGCCTCAGTGAATGGTTCATCATCAACATGGGCTAAATTAGTTGCGTTAGTTGCGACATCTCATTCAATCTCAAGATTTAATTAAATCAAGAAAGAATGTTAAAGTTCTATCTGCGGAAAATAAATCTATTTATGAACTGTAGTAGTGAGAGATGAAATTGCAAAACACATTCACTCTTAACAGTGTTATATTTCCTCCACCTGCTGTTATTTTAATTATTCTTTTATAATGTCCACATGAGGTTAGATTCAAACTACATATTCACTGTTAGCTGTCTAATCTCTCTCTATGAGGTCTTTCAAACACAGAGAATAGAAATGACCTCACTTGAAGTTGACCTATCTATATACAATTTACAATTTAGAACATTCAGTTTTTGTTGTTGTGTTTGTTTGTTTGTTTTGGTTTTTTTTTTTTTTGGGGGGGGGGGGGGGGGGGGGGGTGTTTGTTTTTTTGTGATTTTTTTCTTCAGTGTGTGCGTTGTGCTCCATCCATGTGCTGGCCTATGTCTGAACTACACTGTAGCAGCTCCTCAGTAGTTGCATACGGCTGAAATGTGTCCAGTTCACATTCCAGACTGAAATCTTTTTTCACATCTTAACCTTTCAAAGAAAAAAAAATAAGAATAATGTTGAATTATTCCTATTACGAAATCAACTTGATGGCTTCCACACCCCTATAGTCTGCATTAAACCTCTGCCAATAATAAAGTGAAAATGAATAGGATATTTCAGCTTTATGCAGTACCTGTTCCCTTTATCATACAATCTTCTTATTGGTCTGTCCTGTAAAAGTTATTTTAATCTGTGTAGAAGTTTTAAAGAGATTTCCTGGAACCTTTTTGGTCCAAAGCACATGGAACACCAGGGTTAATGTTAGATTCTAGGTAGTTCATCCAGAGCCAAACACGCCTCTCTTCTCAGCCCTTACCACTGTGATCTCACTTGGACTTTTGTTTTTCTATTTCATGTTTTTCTGTATAAATGTATATTTGATGGTATACCTGTGAATGATGTATCCATTTGAACTATTTGTAATACTGTTATTGGTTTATTTTGTAAAAAACAAGAAAATGAAAAGTAAAGAGAAAAGAAAACACAACAAACTCAGTTTTGTAGCAACTGTCTTCAATAAAAAACTAAACAAACAAAGCACATTTCATCCTCTGACTGCCTTCAAAGACTCCTGCTTGAATATGGTAGACAATGCTGCTAAGTGATCTAAGTTAAGTGAAAAGTTAAGCTAAGTGATCATTCTTTAATATCGTCTTTATTACCCCACGACACTAGATGGCATACTACATACTACAGCAGTGCATTTGAAAAACAGTGCACACTGAATGCTTCATTATGGATATCTCAGTGTGAAGTAGAGAATCAATTCAAGTTGAAACCTTGAAACTGTAACTACACTATGTAATGCTTGAAGACTATGTGCCGGTCATACAAACATATCTGATTAGCATATATGAATGATTCAAGAGTTTTATAAACATTGTCTCACAAATGAAATCCGCAAGTCATTCTGACCTTGTTGTAGTCATGCATTTTAATGCTGCGCAGTAGTAAAAAATAAATAAATAAGGGAAGAAGCTAAATTAATAACACACATTGATGTGTACAGCTGGACAGGGAGAGAAGAACCCTAACTATAAGCTTTATGAAAAATATTACACCATATCACAACACAGCCCAGTGCTGTTCCTGAAATCTTGCTTGAGTTATATTATTGAAGGACATGAGGCAGCACAACCAAAATGCTGAGCTCCCCTGCCTCTTTCCAGTGTAGCACTTTATGGGACATTCTTTTCATTCTGCACTGATAAAATAAGAGCTAAAGTATTGTGTATTTTTCTCAAAGCAGTACTCTATTTAGGCACATATTTATGTAATATTTCATTTTTTGCTGACCTGACATCACTGGCAAACAGAAGATTGAGAGATTTAGGATCAGTAATCCACCGATTCCACAGTAATGACATTCACATGCATGTTCACCCATCTTACTGTGAATAACTGACTGACTAATGACTTTATTTAAATGTGATGTTTCAGGTTTATGTTTATAAATATGTGTGGGAGCCTGCAGAAAACTATTAATTACCACAAATAAATAATTTATCAATCAAATCAGTTTAATTCTTAATAATTTAATAGTTAATAATCATTTTATAGACCAAACATTTTGAGAGTTTGCTTACACTGGTAACACTGGTAGCTTGGTTTAATATTTTCAAGTTAAAATGAGATTAAGATACAGTATATGAATGCACCCAAAAGCTCTCCATGAAGGAAAAGAAAATGGAGAGAATGAACAAATGAAAAACAAAAATGAGTTGATTTGAGACCAAACTGTTTGTCTTTAAAAGTTACTCTATATTCTTCATATATATTCTTATATCAGATGTTTGTTCCTGCAGAAATCCAGTGCTGGCTGGGCTCTAATACATTCAGTGCTACAGCCTCAAAAAGCCAAATGTATATTAAATTTAAGGTGTCTGAACAAACATAGACATTTCAACATTAACAACAGAACTTATTCATAAAGACTGTTTCTTTGTATGGCATTGCGTTGGATCACATCAGGCGTTGGTGTTGGCACATGGATGATGCAAGTCAGTCCACCTTCTAAGAGCTGTCGACTGATAGCATCACCTCCACTTCCATGTGATGTCTGCATTATTTCTACTACATTCTACTATTCCGTGTGATGAACTGGCGACCTGTCCAGGGTGACCAGGGAAAAAACTGTGTTGAATTCAAAAGAGTATGTTGGATGCTACTGTTGGCACTATGTATCAAACAGGATTTCAATCAGAGAGGACAATCCCTGTGGTTCAGCTTTACTGAGCCAGCTGATGACAGGGGCAGTTGGTTTACTTCAGTAGTTGACTACCATGTCAGGCATGGAGGGCAGTCTATACAGGACACAGATACACACACATACACACACAAACACGTGGCTTACCCCAGAAATCCCACCCCCTTGCCTCTGGATTGTTCGCCTCTATTTACCTTTGTGTTAATCCTCTGTCCTCTCACATCGCCCCTCCTCCCACTGTCATGCACGCTCTCTCTTTTTTGCTCCTCCCCTCTCTCTCCTCAAAGACAGCAGACTGCTATTTGATCCAGGCTGCTTGTTGCATGATCTTCAAAGCGAGCTATTCGATGCCTTTTTGGGTTGTTCTCACGATGGGGTGCAGAGAATATGGAAGGATGCCAGCACCACGCTGAATCTACGTTGCTACCTTCCGCAACCGCTCCTGTGATCATAACCTGTCTATCTGTTCATCTCCCTGAACTGCCATTGTACCTACTGCCCCCCCACCCCCACCCCTCTGTCTCCTGATTAATGCTGCCGCCCCCTCAACAATGTTACCATGCATTAACTGGCTCCAGCCATTCCTTGCCTTGATTTCCATCACCTTGCTTACACAAGGCCACAACTGCCCATCCAGCTGTTTGTGTCCAGATCACCACACTGTGGACTGCACTGGCCAAGGTCTAACCAGAGTCCCGGATTACATTCCTCTGGATGTTCGCCGTATCTTGCTGTCCAACAACTGGATTCCCTGGATACCATCTGATTTCCTGGTCCTCTACAGCGATCTGGTCTACCTTGATCTGAGGAATAACTCCCTCTCTCGGCTAGATCCAGGGACGCTTGGCACCTCCTCTAGGTTAGTCTTTTTGGACTTGGGAAGGAACAATCTGACGGAAATCCCATCTGGGACCTTTGGGGAGTCCAGGAGCCTGATTAAATTGCGACTGGGGAACAACCCCCACCTAAACATGGTAGGCAGGGAAGCTTTCACAGGCTTGACTTCTCTGAGGGAGCTAGAGCTGGAGAAGAATGGTCTCACACACCTGGATGTCAGCATCTTGGAATCTCTGCCTTCCCTCCGGATGCTGCGTCTGGAGGGAAACCCCTGGTTCTGCAGCTGCCACTTCGCCAAACTATTTGTATGGCTGATGGAGAATCGTCACAAGCTCCCAGAAGGTAAGACATAAACTGCAGAATCAGAATAAGACACAAACACAAACATATATATATATATATATATATATATATATATATATATATATATATATATATATATATATATATAGAGAGAGAGAGAGAGAGAGAGAGAGAGAGAGAGAGAGAGAGAGAGAGAGAGAGAGAGAGAGAAAGGGTACATATAGAAATATGTAGTTAGGTAATACAGTTCATATATATAGCTACATGTAATCAGAATAAGACACAAACACAAACATATATATATATATATATATATATATATATATATAGAGAGAGAGAGAGAGAGAGAGAGAGAGAGAGAGAGAGAGAGAGAAATGGTACATATAGAAATATGTAGTTAAGTAATACAGTTCATATATATAGCTACATGTAGCTATATATATATGAACATATAAACAATAACAGTTGTACACTGAATAATGGTGCAGAGTGCCAAAGATGATGGAATAAATATGGTTTTTATAACCAGTTGTTAGTAGTTGTTAATAACTTGTTGAAAACAAAATACATTTGGTCAGTTACAGCGATTTAAAAGTATGTGGCACATTATTTCTGTCACAATGTTTGATAGTTACAAAACAATAGTGATGTCAAAGGAAGCTACATCTTGTTTAGTTACATTCAATTGTGTTGCGCTGGCATTGTATTAAGTACTAATGGAATCACTTCATTATATTTACTACAGCACTATCAGATAAACATCTGTGTAGGAATTTGTGCCAAAAGGCTTATAGTCCAGTAATATGAACTCAAAGGTTATTAAAAAATGGTCAGAAAGAAGAGGATTCTGTGGATAGACTATAAGATGATCAAGTTCAATGCCATATGAGAGGACAAGATCAAGAGTGTGGTTCAGACAACAACAGGTTTATTTACACTCTGACAGAAGGCAATTGAATCTAATAAAGAGATGAATGCAGTACTAAGACTATCATTGTGGTTGTCCATATGAATATTAAAATCACCTACAATAATTACTTTATCTGTTTTAAGGACAAACCATTATGTGTTATAAGTCCTACCAGTAAACCTCTAGTTGCATTATAAGTCACATCTAACTGAGTATGAACATTTGTCACATGTGGCAATATATATATATAATGTATGTGTTCCCATATGTATATGTTAGGGGGGGTGTGTGTTTGTGTCTGTCTGTTTGTCTGTCTGTCTCCTGAATGTTTGTGTGAGCATGAGTTTAGGTGTCTGTTTTACGGCCATGTGACTGGAATAAGCGATGACATCACTGAGTCCCTTTTCATGTGGAAAACCCCTTCTGGTCTTCAGTGACTCACGCAACAGACACACATGCACATACACAAGCAGACACACAAGCATAAACACACATTTGACAATGATGTCTAGTGACACTTGGATACAGCAGTGGTACAGAAGAATGGATAAAATGGAAGTGCCTCTCTCTACAGAGTGGACAAATGTTTTCGAGGTGAAAAAATAATTTCTTGGTTCAGTCAAACAATATTTATTAACCATGGTTAGGAGAGACTATAACAAATAAAATAAAATTCTAGAATAAATTGTTATATTTTAATGAAGAGTTACATAATAATAATTGCTCCTGTAGTTCCTAATATGGTCATACATTCTAGTCAGTGGGATTAGAGTGGGGGTGGAGAAAAATGTAAAGCTGAATTTTGCTACAGCTTAGCAATATGAACAGGTAGTCTCCATAGATATGGTGTAGGCACTTTGTAGTAAAAGTAACAGTAATACAGCAGCTGCAAAAATATGGCCATGGCTGAATTGCCCTGTGACAAAGCACACAATGGCACAAGAGGCCCAAAGGCCCTTTATACTTACTATGTGTCGACTGGTTTGTGCTAACTAAATAGAAAATGTACGGTAGCCTGGAAATGCAAATCACAATGGCAAATCAGAAAACACAACAACAAAACAGAAACAATAACGACATTAGCCAAACCGAAAAAGGTAGGTACCCTCGGGCGACATGAATCAGCACTGATTGGACTGGTTCGCCCTTTGAACCAGAAGGACTGGTGTCTGGGGCAGCTGCCACTAACTGCCGGTAACTGCAGCTGTTATGAGCATCTGTTTTTTTATTTTATTTTATAAAATAGCCGTCAGAGTTGTACTTGACTCACTAGTAGAATTTTTTACATGGTTTCTGCAGTCACCCCCTTTCGGTGTCTGAGTTGACGCTCCAATGGGTTGTCAGGTATGGAAGCTAATTTAAATATCCCATCTTAAAATCAACCTAAAATCTTCCAACATAAACTGTTAAAGCATTCAATTCATACCACTATGCACACTTTTGATGGTTATGTTAGGCCAAGTTTTAATAGGTGAATAAAGTGAAAACAAATGACCCCACAAACATAAAACATTGTGCGCTTTTGAATGAACTTTTTAATCAGGGTTAAGCATTCCATTCTCCAAGTGACTGGAGAAACACAAATCTTCACATATTTATTTTTTAAATTAACAATGTGTTTTACACTTTATTTAGTTGCATACCACACACACACACACACACACACACACATGCAGAGCGGCATGTCAGTGGCAGCTGCCTCAGACACCGGTTGCCGTTGAGACAGATGTTGAGAGATGAATTAAATCAATGCAAATTAATGCAGAAATCGCATGGTGGAAATATTACTTCCACCGAGTCTAATACAACAATGACTCTTTTATAAAATAAAAAATAAAAACAGACAATCAAAGCAGCAGTACCGAAACAGTACAGAAACCACGTAATGGAAATGCTACTGCCAGCAAGTCAAATGAAGTCTGTCTGAATGCCCACTGACCCTTATTAATGAATTGTGAGGCAGGCTGTTGATACAGGCATGAGTTTGAGAAAGTTCAGTGTGACAGTTGTCAGTTGGTTCCCTTGTTGTTTTCTCTCTTTGCAGGTATGGAGGGAATAGAGTGCTCTCTGCCACTGGATGGGCGTCGTGTTCCCCTAAGTTTACTCTCTGAAGACAGTTTCAGAGAGTGCTGTGGTGCCCTCACCCTAACTGACTACCTCATTGTCATTTTCTCCGGCATCTCTGTCTCAGTGGCAGCCATCATGGCCAGTTTCTTCCTCGCCTCCACAGTCCACTGCTTCCAGCGCCTCAGCAAAGGCAGCAAAGAAGATGAGGAAGAAGGAAACGACTGATAGGGGAGGGGATATGGATTACATAAAATGCAAGTGTTTCATACAAACCTCTTGCTCAGAGGTCATGTTGTTATCCCAGACCAGGCTTGACAAAGCCACACTCAGAAATCTCTTACCACATCTAGTGGAAGAATTGTGAGAATCACAGACTGGTTTGGGCTTGGGCCACTGAGAACAGGTATTATGTTAACTGAATGTAGCAATTTCTCTTTCTATGTTTCCATTTCCAAATGTTAGCAACAAAATGAGATGATGTGCAAAACACTGAACTATCATATTTAATTGAACATAGAGTCCAACAGTGCCCCCTGGCACTGCCTCTGGCTATCATGTTGCGTAATCCACAAGAACTAACACAAAGCAATATCCATGTGTGCCGGTGAAATGGCCCGATGAATGGGAATGGGAATGAATCGGTCTTCCTCTGCCTGAGGGCCTCACCAGCGGAATCCTCAGGCTGCAGCCACCTGGTCACTGTGTCTTTGGGCTGTTGGGCATGTGATCAAGGATGGCCCTTTTGATCTCTTTGTACTGGCCTCGAGAGGGCCCACTGCACTGCCAGCCAGCCGCATGGCGCCACCTCAAACTTTTCAAGAAACATTTGGGGGTCATCGTGTGCTACCATCTCAAGTAGGGTGATTCCAGAGAGCAAGGGGGCAGGTGACGCTGCCCCTGCAAAGCCACCATCACCTTCAGCAGCCAGGTCTGCTGCTCAGTCTGGATCTAGAGTGCAGTCAACTGCTGTCTGTTGAGCACCGCACTGTCACTGGCTGCTGTGGTCATCTTGTCTAGTTTGCTTTGCTGAGGCCAGTTGGGCATCAATGCGGCATTCTCTATTGCCACCACAGGTCCTTCAGCAGAGATACTCAGAGAGTGATGTGACACAGTACAAACAATCTTTGGAGTTATTCACATTCTTCTCTATGTCCTCCCGACCACTGCTGACTACCAAACTCTTGCTGCTGACTCCTCATGTGTCTGTGTCCAGTTTATCCTCCCAGGTCCAGCATGCTACTGTGTTAAAAGAGTGATTAGACAACTGGATGCAGGTGTGCCTTCTTCTGCAGCATCTTGGTTGTTGAAAGAACAAATGTCAAGATTTGAAAATGAACTTTCCCAGTATTCATTTTCAAGATTTGTTTTGATCTAGATTTTATTACACATCTGAACAATCCCTTTGTTTCCCAAAATAGTCAGTGGAAATGCTGGTTCACAGGCATGTACAGTTATTGATTATTATTATTATTGCAGAGAATTGGGACTTCCCTTCCTCATAGAGCCTTACCCAAAGATCCTGTATGCATTGCATTTGCATGTAAGGTCAGCTCAAGTCAAACCTACTAAAGGCAGCTGTGCATTATGCTTCATCTAACTTCTACCCATTATACATGAAGTGCCTTAAGTTGACTGATTCGGATTCTAGAATTAAAATCATCTTTACGTAAGTTTTTGTGATTCTTTTGATTGTTTTGTTGTTTTTTTAGTTTTTTTAGTTTTTTTTTTTTTCTTTCAATTTTGCTTTCACTTAGGGTAGTAGCTATCATTGATTACACTGAAGGTATGCATTTTCTGCATTTTATTAGAAGATTTGAGGCTTTAACAACTTATATTCCACAGTTAAACTGTAAACAATGGATAGATATTTATTAGGCTGACTTGGGAATTACGGTATTTCTACACCAGAAATTTATTCCTTGTGCTACGGAGAAAACTTTTAACTAGCACCCAGATTTTCATGTAAATGTTTATTTCATTTTTAAAATAATGTCTGAGGAAGTTTGATAGAAAAGAAAAACAAAAAAATTCTGGAGCTCATCATAATAGATACATTCAGAGGCAGTTATTTTGTGAATATTCTTAGTTATAGTTTGTATACATAGTTTTGATTTTCAGAAAGAAATGGAAGGTTGGGTACACTAACATTGACCCAATAGGCCCTAGTGTCAGTAGCTCAGTTTTCTAATAGGCTTGATAGAGATTTGATACAAGTACTTGGGACTGTAGAAGTTGCAGGTCTCATGAACACATTACGGGTCATGTTACATAGACACCACGTCTATATTTTTTCACAATATATTTTTATGGTATGAATGGAAACATGCATCATATTCTATACAGGTTTATCTATGATGTGCTCATTTGTAAACATATTCAGTAATGGATGTCAATATTTTGTATCATTGTCTTCATGAAAGTGACTGCCTGTTTATTTCAACCGTATTTGGCATGGAACATCAAATAGTCCCTCTTTGTATCTATCAATTGGTTCACTTTCACCTCAGAATATGTCATATTTAATCATCATCATTCTTATTTGGTCAATTCACATCTCAAAGGCTGTTTCAGCAGTTTAACTTAACAAACACTTTTTGGATTTGATTTTTGTCTCACGCCCTGTCTCATCTATATGCCAACCTTTCTCATTGCTGATGTAAATTGTCCTCTCTCTTGAAGCATCTGGGAACATGAACCTTATCAAAAGAGCAATGATGAAAAGCAGTGGTACACTATAAATATCGGTGTGGGTCTATATTCTGGGTTATGGATGGTGGATGCTCAGCCTGTAACAATCATAGACATTCTATCATGTCTGAGTGTGGAGTTACTTGGGTGCAAACTAGATTTGTATGTCCAGTTTGAAAGGGCTTTGTATGTTTTATTAATGAGAATGACCACCGGTTGTCTGGATATTTCAATATGTATAATACAATGTATAGGTTACAAAGGATAACAGAAAACATGGAATAAAGATATTTTGCTTTGAAATGTGAATGTTCAGTGAAAGGCAATTTTGTTCTGTTGGATGAAACTGTAGTGTCTGCTAACCTTCTCAAGCATCTCTTTATTATAGCAGAGTATTGCAGATGCTACCACAGAGTCATAGAAGGTTTATATTAGAGCCCTGCACACTCCTACTTTGACCTTTAGGGTTAGGGTAGGGTTGTACAGGATGTCTGTGTTGTCTGACCAGTCCAGTTTATTGTTAAGGGAAACACTCAGGTATACTACTATTTCTGTAGATGACAGCTGTCTGTGTTGTGTCTGAAGTCTGATATACACAGACTGAAGAGAAAAGAAGAGATCTTGTGGAGTCCCCATGCTGCAGATCACCACATCAGACACACAGTCACTGCGGTCTGTTGGTGGGGTATTTAATAATCCATGCAACCAGGCAGTGATGGCTGTATTGTGCTAAAAGCATCGCAAACGTTGAAAACTGACCCTCAGTCTGTGTGTATTATTTTCCAGGTGTGTGAGGTGTCTATGTAGATGACTGTACAATGCCTGGTGGGTAGGCAAATCGTACTACAACTACACCATAGTAAATGTGCGTTACTGCGCCAGTATTAACAACCTAGTTATATAATAATATGGCATTTTTACATGGTGCTAGTCCTTACTTCAACTTGAGAACACTGGATTTCTACCATTGACGTTTTGAGAGCTTGTGAATACGTAGGAAGGTGTCTGTCCAGTAGATGGCGGTAACACTTCTGTAAACATTGCTTAAGATCGAAGCAGAAGAAGATCACGAAACAGAGGAACTCTGCTACTGCTACCCTCCATCATGGTATGATCACCATGTCGGTGTTGGACGGAATCTAAACTCAGAACCACTACCCTGTTCCCAAACGGAGTCTTTAAGATGGCAGGCGAGGAGGAGAGGGGTGTGGTTCGTGTCAAAGTCAAGGTAGGACGATAAACGAACGAACAGGCAGTCTGCTGGTAGCTAGCAGCCCCGCTATCCTGTTTATTAATTGTCTGCTCAGTGTTTGCTAGCTGTCAGTCAAACACACGTCGACAAAAGAAACACCGCTGACATCAGCTGTCCACAGTGGGTGTAGACAGCCGGTCTGTACCGTCACTGTTCGCCTACTGGTCCGTTGTGTTTGTCGGTATCTTTGTTTGTTGTCGCTGAATGCGGTCCGTGCCAGCTGGAGGTGCTGGTCAGCCACACCGTCTGTGGCTTCATTTAGACCGCCTGTAACAGCGAGTTAAACTAGCGACAGTTCAGACTGACCCTCTGGCACGTCTATCATAAATCCATCCTTAATATGCAGCCTAACGCTGAACATGAAGCACTGCTCCAGCACATACTTGAGCTGACGTCACCTGCCTGCTCAGCGAATGCACGCGCTAGATAGCACTTCGTGACGTCACGTTACCTGAGACTGGGGCATTTTCCTGTCTGTTGTCCAGGAAACTCATAAAATACAAAATGTTCATCATAAGACAGACTACACTGAGCTTCCTTCATATATACAGCAGCAGTCAACTTCGGACACACCTTCTACAACTATTTGTCTTTATTTTTTATGGTTGTATACACTCTAGATCAAAACTGTAGATGTCAAAACACATATGAAACATATATGGACTTATGTGTTCACGCAAAGTGTGTTTTATGTTTTAGATTCTTCACAGTAGCCATCTTTTACTCTGATGACAGTTTTGCACACTCTTTTTCAGCCAGCTTTGTGAGGTTGTCACAGGTTAACAGTTTTCTAAGGTGAATTAATGGAATTTCTTGCCTTCTTAAACCACGACTGAGGCAGAGCAACAAGAAGAAGAGAACTGCTTGGAATGAGAAACATAAAGAGTAAGCATTAGACCACTACAAACCTGTACTTTAGTCTGATGAGTCAAATCTGAGATTTTTGGTTCCACCCGTTGTTTCTTTGTGCGACGGAGAAGGTGAACATATGGTATGCATGTGTTGTTCTCACAGAGAAGCATGGAGCAGTAGGTCTGGCGGTGATTTGCTGCTGGCACTGCTATTTATTTCAAATTCAAGGCACACTTAAACAACATAGCTGCCCTAAGAATCTAGTCTGAGCTTAGTAGGACCATGATCTGTTTTTCAACATGACAGTGACCCAAAAACACACCTCTAGGCTGTGGAAGGGATTAAGATGTTCTCGGATGAGTTGGACCACAGAGTGAAGGAAACACAGCCAACAAGTGCTGAGCATATACAGGAGCTATTTCAAGATGGCTGGAAAATCATTCTAGGTGGCGACCTGATGCAGAGCACACTTACATTCATCAGGTCTATGTTTTAAAATCTAAAACCTATTCTGTTTTTTTTGTTTGCTACATAATTCCATGCATTACTTGATAGTTTTGATATCTTCAGTGACTACAATGTAGAAAATAATCAAAATAAAGAGAACCAATGAATGAGAAGGTGTGTCCAAATGTTTGGCACAGTATGCATACTGTATTTTGGGCAATAATTAAAACAATCATTTATCAGCCTTCAGCAGAATTATATTGTGAGAGTAAAACATTTTTGTTCTGTTTATTCTACAAATGAACAATCACAAGCAAACAAGTGAAGCCAATTATAATCTGAGAAATGATGTTGTTTATGTATTTGTTTCATGCATGGCCTATGGGGTTCTCATAGTTTCTCTGAACATCAAGTATAAGTATTTCAACCACACCACTCAGTTTCTAAGCATATAATCATGCTCTTGTATATAGTACCTTTTAAACAGGCTGAAGAGGTAGCTGAAGTATACTTAAAATCTCAGCATGTGGGCTTTTTTTATTCTTGTTTAGGGTGTTGATTGATGCTGTTGCCCCACAGTGCAATTCACAATGGAGATAGAGAAATGTTTGTGTGTGATGTTGTTAGACATTGTGATGTTATGCTTTTCAGAAATGTGATGGGCTGTTTCCTGTGGAGTTTCGCTCTTTTGCCGTTGATCCTCAGATAACCTCACTGGAGGTTCTGCAGCACATACTCATCAGAGCGTTTGATTTGAATGGGTAAGAGTGATCACACAAGCAAAACTGCTGTATAGATTCAAAGGTTATCAGAGTTATTCCTAACATGTAATACATTATATATGTCAGCATTTTCTTTTAAATTTCAAACAAGGAAGCGGAATTTTGGGATCAGTTACCTGTCTCGAGATCGGAGTGGCGCTGAAATGTATCTGTCTCTGGTGTCTGACTGGGATTTGGATGTTGCATTTGTGAGTGCGGCCAAACCATATCTACAGCTCAAGATGGACATAAAGGCTTCAGAAGACAGTAAGAACATCAGCGTATCCTTAAATCAACAAACAAAACTCTACAGTTTAAGGAACAAAAGTGTAGTAGTAACGTTTAGTGTAAAATTGTGCAGAATGTGATATCTATTACCTGTTTTGACTGTGTATGAACGTTTTGACACAGGAATCATTGCTTTATATATTGAGAGGGGTGTCTCTTTGCAACTGGGATTTGCACAGTTTAGAGTAGGGTAATATCAACATATATTATTGTTTATCTACTTGATTGTTTATCTACTTGATAAACAATAATAGGCTTCAGAAGTGAGACTTCTGAAGCCCCCATTTTTGCACAAGTTTTCAGTATAAACAAGAGGAATGATTGCACAATGCTTGTTTAGTCTACATTTTATTCAACTGCAGGTCCTGTTATGGAGGACTGGGACATCATAAGCCCCAAAGATGTGATAGGCTCTGAGCAGCTTCTCACAGAAAGGACTAGGTCTTTGGCATCTGCAGCTCTTCCCTTCACACAGACGCTACTGTCCCAGGTTCCTTCCCTTCTTTAATCTTCCTCATGCAGTCTCTTCTACTCTTTGTGTCAGTGCCTTTACTTATGTACTTGTTTCACTGACTTCAGGTGGGAAGGACTCTGTCCAGAGTCCAGCAAGCCTTCAGCTGGTCTTATGGGGAGGAAATCAAGCCTTTCAAGCCTCCTCTGAGCGACGCCGAGTTTCACAATTACCTTAATGGACAGGGCCAGTTGACACGACCTGAAGAACTCAGACTGCGGATCTACCATGGTGGTGTGGAGCCTTCTCTGCGCAAGGTGTAGCACTTGTTTTTTTTGTCCCAATTCTCCCTGATTCTTGTCATGGTATATAAAACAAGAAGAGCAACCAACATGTTGTAAGAAGAAACCACCTTTATTTTCAGCTGACTGAGGTATTTATCATTTGTCATATAAGGAGGATTTGTAATCAGAGTGTATTTTCCTTCAGGGTCTCTGCCACAAAGGCTCTCTTCCACGTTCTTTTTAGAAACCTAACCAAGTAGTGTAAACTTATGCAGGTCTGCAAAACCAGTGACTGAGTTTCTGAGTTGTTAACCAATCAGAGGCAGAGTAGCGGGGGGGGGGGGGGGGGGGGGTGACATCCATGGTGTACAAAAGATCTCGAACACCTTGCAATAGAATAACATGAGATTGGCACACTTTATGTGTACAGGAGACTGAGGCTGTGATGATTTTTCATTGCAGCCCCAGTCTCCTGTACACATAAAGTGTGCCAATTCAAAGTACAGTATTTAACCTATATAAATTAAAAAGCCCTGCATTCATACATTAAAGTGTTTATATTTGATGATTTCATCAGGATTAACTCCTGCATTCCCTGGTGTTGTGTTAGGTTGTTTGGAGATACCTCCTGAATGTCTACCCTGATGGGCTGAGTGGCCAGGAAAGAATGGACTACATGAAGAGAAAGACAAGGGAGTATGACCAGCTGAAGAGAGAGTGGACGGCTCGGGTTAGCCTTGATGACCTTGACTTCATTCGTGGGAATGTTCTTAAAGACGTCCTGAGGACGGACCGGGCTCATCCGTACTATGCAGGCTCAGAAGACAGTCCACATTTGACCGCCCTCACAGACCTGCTCACCACATTTGCCATCACACATCCTCAGGTGTGTATAAATAAGTATAAGTATAGCCCAAAGATTCAACTTAGACCTGTAATCACTTACACTATAAACAACACAGATTTTCATTAGGGGTGGGTATTGGCAAAGAAGTCACGATTCAATTCGAATCACGATTCATATGCCACGATGCGATACTATCACAATGCATCACGATACTTGAATTATTGCGATGCATTGCAATACTTCAGTGAAAATGTACCAAAAAAAAGGATAACTTTATCAGTGGCTGTGTATCTGGGTAGCGTCTTCAATTGATACATAACTCTGAGCAACTCAATTCATAACTGAATTTATTGAATAACAAAAAAAAAATAAAAATAAACCAAACCAATAAAGTCTCCTCTGATATTGCGAGTGCAGCTACTTTCATAGGTTTCATTGCAGCGACGACCTCCTCAGCAGCTGTTATGTCACAGTCGGTAAGGGTGCAGATGTCCTTCTCAGACTTCCGTATTTCGGCAGACAGGAGCGCAGCGTGAATGGCAGGTTGTTGCTCTAAAAACCACTCCAGCATGTCGTGCGCGCTGTTCCAGCGAGTGGCGACGTCTGTAATCAATTTGTGGCGAGGGAGATTTAGCAAAGTTTGCTTCTCACGCAGTACGTGGGAGGCAACAGTGCTGCGTCTGAAAAACGCTGTCACCCATCTCACTCTCCCTAGCTATCTAGTGACTGTCACATAGCATAGCACATAGCAGTCACATAGCCCGCCGGAAATGCCGCTGGCGTGAAGGCAGCGGTCGTCAACAACTCCAACCACATCTATAGGACGGGAAGTTGTATTGTGCTTGTTTTTGGCCGACATTCCCCAAACATTTAAACTATTTAATTTATTTTTATTAATAATCGATATTTGGCATCAAGAATCGATGCAGTATATTGTGAAAGTTAGTATCGCGATGCATCGTCATGACAATTCTTTTGCACACCCCTAATTTTCATAGACACTTTCAATAAGATTCATTGGCCTTAGGTCTCAAACTAAAACATGTTTACTTACACTCATTTTTCTTTTGAATAAAGTTCAAGATCAGAACTTAACTTTCAGTTTCAAATTTTTTTTCCAAATGATCCAAACTTTTGGCACCAATTTCGCTTTTCCAGTCTTTTGTCGCTGAAGCTTAACTTTTTTTGTTTGCTTCTAAATTAGATAAGTTATCTTTGTTTTTAATTAAATATGGAGTGTTCTGAGCAGTATGAGTATAACAGAAAATACACCTGTTTTAGTAAAATCAGTGGCGATCATTAGTACTCAAAACTCACAGTTTACTATGAATGCAGTTTGATTAAAGCTCAATATTTGTTTAAGTTGGACTGATGGAGTTTTGCTATAAACTTCTGTTACATGAAAAGTTTTAAAATCTGCTGTTTGTAACAATATTCCCGCACTGGTGGCCTGATAGTGATATGTTTATTTCAACAACTAGCAACCAACTAGTGGTATGACAGAATCATACGTCATAAGCATTATTATTATTATTATTATTGTTGTTGTTGTTATTATTAACAATACTATTATGATTAATATTATTAATGTGTATATCTTGATATGATTCAGAACTATACTCTTCTTGGTAAACTGTATACTTCAGTAACTTTGTGAATGTTGTTTTTTTTTTTTTTAGATATCCTACTGTCAAGGCATGAGTGACATTGCCTCCCCTATACTTGCAGTAATGGACAATGAGGCACATGCCTTCATTTGTTTTTGTGGCATTATGAAACGCTTGGAGGGGAACTTCAGGCCAGATGGGCAGCTCATGTCTATTAAGTTCCAGCATTTAAAACTGCTTCTACAATACTCGGATCCTGAATTTTACTCTTACCTGGTGTCCCGAGGAGCTGACGACCTTTTCTTTTGTTACCGCTGGCTGCTTCTGGAACTCAAGCGAGAGTTTGCGTTTGATGATGCTTTGAGGATGCTGGAGGTCACCTGGAGCTCCCTGCCCCCAGATCCTCCTGAAACTGAAGTGGAGCTTCTGGGACCACCGCTGGAGACAAATGAAACCATGTCCTGCAGAGGCAAGAGCAATACAGTTGAGAACTGCCTCAGGGATGATAAGGAGGAAGAAGAGAAGCAGCGTAGACGACATATGTTGAGGCCTTCAAGAGAAGAATTGGATGTGAGCAGGAATGCTGTCATTAAAGAAAAAGATATAAGCGCTGGAAATGGAAGCAAAGGCATTGAATGCGATATTCCTCAAGTGATCCTGGAAAAGGCAGATGTGCTGGTTCCTCATTTTGAGAGGCAAACTAGTTTCGGGGAGTTTAAATACTATACTGCCCGAAATGATGATAGCTTTGATATGGAGGATGCTGACCAACCACAGATCTTAGTGGTTTCAAAGTCAGTAACAGGCATCCCAAGGCGCCAGTCCACAGTTGACAGCGAGGAGGACCCAGGTGAGAAAACACCTCTCATAAAAAGCTGTGGTAGTGCTTTCTCTCCAGTATCATCACCTCCTCTCTTTCCCAGTGGCCTACCAGCCTTGAAAACAGGCGTCTCTGACTCTCCCACATTTTCAGCTTCACCTTCCAGCTGGCCAGGTGCTTCTCCAGACTCCACCCCAAAATCTCCATCTAAAACCAATGGAAGAGAGGCCTTCCCAAGAACTGTCCCAAAGGTGTTGACCTCCTCTGCTCAGGTGCTCAGCAGTACAGGAATGAACTCACCCACAACCCCCACTGTAAAAACATCTGTTGCATCTCCCTCCCACACTCAGAATCGATCCCTGATATCTTCACCCATTCTGTCCCTTGGAAGAGGTCCCTCACTATCTGGCAGCAGGTCATCCTCTAACAATCCTTCTTCACCTGGCAACAAATCTCCCAGTACCACAGCTAACACACCAAGTTCTTCAAAAGCTGAGGCCACCAGCATCAAACCGTGTTCCCTGCCACCTCCTCAGGAGTTCGGCAAAGGCAATCCCTTCATGCTGTTTCTGTGCCTGTCCATCCTGCTGGAGCATCGAGATCACATCATCAAAAACAGTTTAGATTACAATGAGCTAGCCATGCACTTTGATCGCCTCGTGCGGCGCCACAACCTAAGTAGGGTGCTGCAGCGGGCCAAGGCCTTATTTGCAGAATACTTGCAGAGTGAAGTATGGGACTCTGAAGAGGGGGATGAGGTTAACTCGGACTCCCCAACATTGGCTAATGCTGCTCAACGCTCACCGACTTCAGCCATTTCTGCCAGGCCCATTTATAGCCCTTTAGCATCACCCCAGTCATCATCTCCAAACTCAACTTATAACCTCGCAACCACCATTCCCTCCCCAACAGCTCAAGTTTCTGTTTCTCCTATTTCATGATCCCATCATTTATGAGTGGCTTTTATTTCTCAGTGAACTCCTCAGTAGACTGTTTGTGGCTCATTGGAGGTATCATTCTTTTTAGGCTCCCACATTAAATTGAGCTGTTAATAATCTTCTCATTCTGCATATGCTTGAATACACATTTATGTCTGCAATCACTGTAATATTTAATTTTCAACCTTTCAAGGTATGCTTTTTGTCTCCTCTCCTCCTGTTCTCTGAAGCTGCTGAGGCATGAAATGTAAACCAGGTGTTTGACAGACAGTTTGGTTGCCAGAACCATCAGAATTTAAACACCAGGGAGCATTTTGCCTGGGTTGTTGTCTGAACACTCCCTGAGAAAATAACTCTATCAGTGTCCGAGTCTCAGCTTGATCTTGGAGACTACAGAGTTCTAATAGAAAGGAGTGCAGTGTTTGAAAGACATGGGTATTTACCATACAGGAAGGGTCTAACAAGAGATCCAGTGATTTATGGTCACTGCTGCCTCTACTACTTCAATAGAGTACCACCAAACCTAAGCTGCATTGCCTATAACTGTTCTGTCGATTAGTGTTGTCATTTGGATTTTTCCCTTTACTATTCAGAAGTGCTATTGTCTGGACCTGGGGGAATCGTCTTACACCAAGAGATGAGTCTGAACATAGTAATGCTGCAGTGGCTGACACATTCCACCACTTAAAGAGTCCCATTCAGACCATTTATGTTTATACTGTAGATGAGCCAGTTAATTCGTTTTTTTTTTGTCCTGTCTAATTAAGGATATCAATTTAGGAGGTTTTCATCTATATTCAAACTTGCAGCATCAGAGATTTTGGGTTAGTGCAAAGAGTATGTATCATACTCACAGTATTAACAGTTGTTTTTATTTTATTTGTTTTTGTTTTTACAACTTTGAATGTGACTCCAGTCAATCACCACAGAGAAAGTCTGACACCTGATGAGGTCACATACACTGACCAGCCAGTTCATTACAGTTCAGGTACACTTGTAAAATCCGGTATGATTCAGTACGACAACTCTGTCATGAATTCTGCTTTTATAAGGCTTCTAATTTCTGTTGGTTGGTCTGTTAGTTTTTGTTGACACTGTTATCATACACTGTGGCTTGTTGATGATCGGTGGTTCGATCCCCTCCAGTCTGCATGTCAAAGTGTCCTTGGGCAAGATAGTGAACCCCAAATTCAAATCAAATCAAATCAAATCAAATTTTATTTGTATAGCCCAAAGTCACAAAACACATTTTGCCTCAGAGGGCTTTACAATCTGTACAAATTTCTCCTGAAGGCTGCGCCATTGGTGTGTGAATGCGTTAATGGTTAACTCCTGTGCATGTAGTGTAAAAGCGGCCAGAAGGTCTAGAAAGGGGCTGTATAAGTACAGTCTATTTATTATTATTGTTATTATTTACTTTCTGAGAGGTAATAATTCTACTTTGTGTACATATGTCTGTATTGAGGTCTTAGTGGGTGCTGTTGTTGTACAGAAGTTCATATATAGAAAGATGTTTCTAATATTGTGGCCCTCTCATATGTACATGCGACGGCCAAAATATTAACACCTTTCAACATAATGCAGTCCAGTTTAACACTGCAAACTACAACCTCAGTGGTTAACACAATAGTTAAATGAATACCTCCCTGACAGTGTCAACAAAAACTTAAATATTATAAGCCTCCTAGAAGTAGAATTTCTAGCAGAGTTGTTGTAATGGATCACATTGGATTACATTGGCTTGTACAAGTGGCCGGTCAGTGTATGTGTTCAGTTATTCATGATATACAGTCTTGAGCCAAGTCATTGGTACAAGGGCCTCCATGCTTAAATCAGGACAGCCTTTTATTTTGTATTGATGACATCACAGGAAATAATGTCATCTAACCGTGAAACATGAAGTCATATAGATGCAATACTGTAGAGATCAGTTTGGTGTTGATCTACATTGTATAAATCCCATTTTGTTGATACACTATGTGCTACAACATTATCAAGTAAGTACAGTACATTATTAAATGCTGCTGTGGGTCATTGTGTATCAATTTAACACTTTGGTTATTGTTGTTTCTCAAAGGCTTTTTGCAATATTTTCTGTATGATAATTTCAAAGAAACCATGAAAATATGTGTTTAAGTCAGACTGATATAATACACAGTTGAAGGTGTCACATATCTTCATATTTGCTTTCCATGGTAGGTGATAAGACAATTGCCACTCTGTGTGATACACATAAAGTGGAGTATGGAAGTGGGCTGTCAAAAATATAACATGATTCATAAAACAGTTGTCAAATAATAAAATGTAAATAGAAACAAAATGTGGTGTTGTGTAAAACACTGAAATCCCATATTAAAATTGAAATGACAGTGTTGAACGTGAGAAATTCAAGTGTTTTTGTAAAATGATTTGCACATTTTGTATTTAATGCCGTCACCAAAAGTTGGAACAGGGTCATGTTTATCACAGGCATATGTGCACAAATACCATACCATCGCTGATGATGATAACAACCCAGGTAATACCATACATAGCTTTCTCTGTACAGCTTCATCTGTCATTTGTGTATGCAATAATGACCTGTGTTCAGACATGATGGTTTTTGGAAGTGTTCCTCAGCGCATGCAGTGATGTCCAGAATTCTGTCTGTGTTTGATGCACTGCTGTCTGAGGGCCTGTAGATCACAGCCATCCAATACTTGGAAGGTTGGCCTTGTCCCTTGTGTGCAGAGATTTCTTGTGGAGAATGGTGAACTGTTCTCCATCTTTACTTCACAAAGCCAGTTAACCTCACTCATTGTGAGATGTTCCTTCAGGAGTTTTCTTCTAGCATTTCACAACTTTCCAACATTTTTCAAATATGTTGCTGGCATCAAATTCAGAATGAGAAAATAATTTTCCAAAAACAATAAACATTCTCTGTTTCAACATTAGATTAGCTGTCTTTGTGATATTTTCAATTAAATATGGGGTTTCATTGTTTTGCACGTAATCACATTTTGAGTCCACTTTGTTTTAAACAGAGTTGTAGCCTGCAAGATTTTTCAAGAAGGTGCCTCACCTCGCTTTGAGGCCAGTTTATGAGTTATTTACAGAACATGGCAGAAATGGGAAATAATATTCAGAAATATGGTTTCATTATTATATGATCACCTGAAAATAAGAACTGTTTTGTTCTTATTACTTTAGATTGTCCTTTTTCATCTGCAGAGGAAGCGGGGTCCTCTTCTGTGGTGCCCGTTATATAAAAATAAACATGTTTCTACAGTAGCCCAGAATGGACAAACCAACCATTGACATTCATTACCATCTAGCACTGTAGTTGCTGATTGCAGTCACCTTGTTTCACCTCCTTTTTCCCAGTGTGAAGGAGAAAGGAAGAGGACCCTTGGCGTATGTAGATATGAAAGGCTCATTCTAAAGTAACAAAAACGTAATGATTAGAATTTTTCAGGTAATTTCACTCTGATGAAAACAACATTATATTCCAAATTTTCGGGGCACAAATCTTAAAATGATCCCTTTCATTTTTTTTTGACCTGTATTTTCTTCTCTGTTTTGAGTGGCATGTATTATATATTCGCAGTAGTCTGTAATGCAAAAGGCAGGAAATCCCTCTTTGATGGTTCTGTTTAAAGCAAAAACTAATTCTGAACTATTCATTCAGAATTCTAAGTAATTCTGGTTTCTTAAGGAGAACCTTGTGATTATTGTGGTTATTACTCTTACATTTGGTTTTTGCCTAGTTTTTGAATCAGTATTTAATAATATATTTAAAAACAATTGAAGTAAATGGTCTGGCTGAACTATGTGCATTTGTAAGAAAAACATTTGTTGATCATAAATTTATCTGTACACAAAAGTTAATCCTTCTAATCATACAACACACAACAATGTTACTGATTGTATAGTGGACACAAATAAATAATCAGTGCAACTGGATGATTGTGTTTTTGACATCACTTCAACAAAACTGTGATAGCATCTTGCTAATAATCTTTATTCACACAATGAGAAAAGACCTCTAATTCTTGAGTGACTGCATCAGTGGCCAAACTCTCATCAGCTACATGTGATAAATAATGCTGAAACCTAAAAATGTAGTCATGAGGGTGGGCTGTCCTACAGGTGGTGGTTGTTATGGAGTAAATGTGGTTCCGTAAATGCCCTGACAGTAAACCCTTTAGATTTCGATCGTTTCTATATCAAAGTGGAAGTGTTGGCAAAAGAAGATGAGATCAACCTCTGGGGAACACAAAAAAATCCATTATTGTTTACATTCATACAAGCTTGCAGTCTCTGTTGGCGCATATACAACAAACCATTTAAAGACCTTACTCAGCTTTGCTGGACCTGGCACCTGGACTTGTTAGCTCTGCAGCCTTAAGGAATCAGCTGTGAACTTACTGTTACAGTGTGTAGTACAGTGTGTATTACGTGGTGCGTTAACCTCGACCACCTCTTGGAGGCGGTAATGAGCGCTCTATACACCAGGATACGTTAAAACTCTTGTTTCCGGTTCCGGGCCAACACTGTCTTTCACAAACAGACAAGATGTTGAGCCGACTGCCTCGGTTCGTCCGAACTTTTCCGCGGTTATTGTCTAATCCACCCGCACGGTTCGTCTCCCAGTCAAAACCGACCGGTGCCGTTGGTTCGACCGCTGTGACGGAGCTGCACCCCGCAGCGGAGAAGACTGGACACGGCGAGGTCAGCCAGTACGTCAAGGTGAGTTTGTCTCCATGACACTTCTTCATGCGTTTACCCACCGAACACACACAGCTGACATTAGTGTTACCGAACCAATCAAAGCTGCTCTAAATGTACTATGTTGACTGTTGTGTGTAAATATGTACAGAGGACTGTATGGTTGCATGTTGATGGAATGTTAGCTAGAGCTAGGGGTGCTAGCTCTCGGAAGTTTACCAACAAATGACAGCTGCTAACATGAGGGGTATTGCACAAAACCAAGATAAGGGATTAAGCCGGGATATGTTGGTTATCCTGGCTGAATTTAGCCTCAAGTCGGTTGCATGAAAGCAGCTCGAACTTAAGATCCCCTCCATCACTGGCTTCCCTTTATTTAAAAGGGAGCCCGCCAGCACCTCCGCTTGGCGGGCTGCCCCCTTTGCCACTTCTATGGGCTTCTTTTTTTTTTCTTTTTTTTTTAAACTGCTACAATCATACAGACAGTCAGCAGACTATCTATTCACCTCATTTGTTCACTGTTATCTACTTTAAAGTCACTTACCAGCCTGCAAAATGTTCTTATATGTAATTTTAACTTGCTGCCAGGTCCTTTTATGGTCAGACAGGTTTGTTCTTTATGAAGGACAGAAAGATAAAATAGATAAAAACAAAACATGAGAAAAATAGATTAAATGACACATTGTGGATAATTGTTTGCACCTAATCATACATTTCCTGAGTAACATGCACCTGCATGCTTAGGCATGCTTGATGCAAGTGTTTCCAGGAGGCTGGTGAGAATGTTGCTTCATGTCCACGGTCTGGACATGACATTAGTTTTTGTAAACTTGAACCGTTCAGGAGAACATGCAGGGTGGTCCTTTGCTAGGCGGGTGTTGTGAACTGCAGTGTTGTCCTGTCCTGTATGACCCAATCATAACTGTATAGATGAGGGCCTTCAGTCAAGAGGGATGCCAGCTGCAACATCTCCACATAGCCAGCCTCATTTTGATGCCCCTGCACAAACTGAAACTCGCCATGTAGAAAACATCTCTAGTTGATCTCCTTGTCATGTCAGTAACGTAACGGAAGCCATCAGAACCATCCAGGTTACAGTTTTTCCTTATACAATGTCCTGTCTTCGGTGCTTCCCTTAAAATGCAACGAGCAAGTTTGTGGCATGGGATGAGACGTGGCCTTTGAAGATGTTTTTGTTCTTTAAGCAGTAAAGGGAGATGTGACTGCATCTTCAACTAGTACCATGCCTGACTAGGCATAACCCAGAAAGAGACACGGACAGGGGGGTGGGGTACCCCCCGGCAGTCTGCAGATGCTGATGAAGAGTCAGCATCAGTAAGGGCCTTAATTTGAGTCAAGGATCGGCCTGCGTCTTCACGGACTGTGTCTTCACGTCAGATCCTCCAGATTAGTGCAGGTGAAATTTGTTTTGGGTCTGCCACTTGATTTTTTTTTTTTTTTTTTTTTTTTTGACAACAGACAAAATTAACAAATTTTAGGTGCATCTAGGGAAAATAGGTAACTAATGCATCATTTATTATTCAGCTCAGGAGGAAGCAGAATGCATTGGTCAGCTAATGGGAGAGTGTTTTGGTGAATATGAATGTTGCTGTTCTGACTTGATCCAAGGTACGGACAACGGAAAGTCAAGACTGAAAACATGTCAGTGAAACCAGCTGAAGGTAGTGTACTGTATTATACATATCATATGACATTTTTCCTTTGTGTTTTGTCAGAATCCAGATTACCATGGCTTCTCCAGTGACCCTGAGGTGGATGTGTGGAATATGAGGGTGGCCTTCTTCTTTGGCATCTCAGTGGCTCTTGTCATTGGAGGAACATTTATCCACTATTTACCAGACCATGGGTGAGTTCTCAGTGTAAGGTTCAATAATGCCCAACAATGTGTGGTGCAGCCAGCAAGGTTCAAGGTTGAAGGAATGTTTATTCCAAATAGCAGCAGCACAAACATAAAGAACAAACAAGCAGTAGATCAACAATAATTACATGCCATGGCTGTAACAATTCAAACTCAAGAGTTCAGAGAGTGGCTGGGATCAGCCAGGACCGACTGGGCCTTCTTCAGGATCCTCGCTTTGTGCAAACTTTGGAGGTTGTATAGAATGTAGAGTGTGATTTTCTTGTACAAGCAATAATGAAAACAATAAGCTTAACAGACAACAGATAATATTATTACTAATAGTAACTATACTATAATAGTATTACTAGCTGACCCAGTGTTACGCCCTGGCTCGTTTGAAGTTCTTGAGACCTGGACCAGCTCAGTGACACTGAAAACTTCAGTAGTCACAGGAGTAGGTCCTAGTTTCTCTATGGGAGATGATGAAAAGATGTAAAACTGATATATTATATTCGTCCTCATGGAAAACCATGAGTAGTATCACAAAAACATCGCTATAATGGAAGAAGTCACACCCTCCTCTGTGGCTCTTCCTGAGCTTTCTTCCACCTTTTTTCCCTGTTAAAGGGTTTTTTGTGGGCAAGTTTTTCCTCACAGGAACCGAGGGTCTAAGGACAGAGGGTGTCACTCCCTGTACAGATTGTAAAGCCCTCTGAGGCTAAATGTGTTTTGTGACTTTGGGCTATACAAATAAAATTTGATTTGATTTGATTTGATTGGACCTTAATGGGCTCTATACCTTTGCTGATTATATGAAGAGGGGATATTTGTGTAATATGACGTAATAAGAATGTAGAATCTCATAGGTCAAAAAGGTTGTGCAAATCATTGTATTCTGTTTTTATGTACATTTTATGATACTTGAACACTGGAGAATAACTTTCTTGTCCAGAATTTAAATAATGGAAAAGAAACAACAAAATAAAAACTGCTTTGTATGAGCCCATGCTTGAGCCCATGCCTAACACCATGAAGAACAGAAACGGGAGGAAGGCTACACCTTAAATACTTGCATTTTGTATGCCTCTCACTCCTCACTTCTTTTTTTTGTTTGTTTTTGTCTTCAGAATGAAGCAGTGGGCCCGAAGAGAGGCAGAGCGTGTGATCCAGCAGCGAGAAATGGAAAATCTTCCTCTCATAGATGAAAACTACTATGACCCAAACAAGATAACGCTGGCCACAGCTGAAGAGGCATAGGATGTCCAACACTCGCTTATTGCTACATTTCTTGATAATTGTATTTAACCGTGATAGAATAAATGATTCTGATCATCTGATTATTACATGTGGACAATGACTTGTTGAAACAACACTTTCAGTGAGTTTTAAATCTGCAGTGTTTGAACACTTTTGACTCCAGTCTTGACCATGAATGTTTTCATTAAAGACCTGATACATCCCAACATGCAACATTTAAAAGTTTAAATTGCTGGAAAAAAAAACTTGACTTATTCTTATACTTATTAAATAGTGATAAGTAATGCTGCTCTGGCATTACGGAGAGCCTTCCTGTGTGTTTTGAGATTAGTTTACCAGACTAAACAAGATTCTTCCAGCTTGGTGAAACGTCATTTCTGTCAGATTTGCTTGTCACCAAATTTTTACCTCATCTATCTAAATTTCCATACCTTTTCTTCTAAATCATAGGTTTGGGGGTTGTACCATTTTTTTTCTTTATTTTTAGAGGTGCAGTAGCGTTAAGTATCATTCATAGTGAGCCTGCAGTACTGTCAACAAGATGATCTATTAGGGAAGACCTAAAGGTATCAGACAAGCCCTCTCTCATTAAGACATGGTATTGAAATGAATACTGACGGTCACTTCCTTAATAAGCAGTTTTGTCCACTGTTAGCAATAGCTTCAGTTCAAGTTGAGCTAACACAGTGGCTCACTGTAACTTCCTGTTGACTCAGTGAATTCACTGAATTCAGATTCATATCTGAAAAAAAGTCTATAATTGCAATGAAAGTAATTGGCTACAGCAATTTATTGACAGAAAATGTCATTTTTACTTTTGAATACTTCAGCACAAAGGATGTGTTGAATTATTGAACACATGTACACATACAAATCATAAGTCAAAACAGCAATAAATCTGGCTGAATTATAAAAGGTATATGTGGTAACATAAAGAGCTGTTTTGGAGCTGCAAGTGCTGGCTCTTCTTCTCACTAAAAAGAGTTCCCATCACTACCATGCATGCATGTTTGCTGATCCAGCAGACCCAGATTCACTGATTCACCTATTCTGTCCTGATCTGTTCTTCGATCTGTTCTGTGAGTGACTCAGAAAGACTTCAGTCTATAAAAGGATCCGAGTTCGCATATCTAATACAAAGTACCAATTCAAGTGCTAGTCAAAATCCATACTGCCTCACAATATATATCTGATTGAAAAGATTGTTGCTGGTGAGCTGTTTTTTTCACCAACAGGCATTGTGGTCTTTTGTGTTGTTGTTGTCGTTACCATTTCCATGTGGTGTGTGCAGGTCTCATTATTACAGTGAATAATTTGTTGATATTTATATCATCATCAGAATATTACCATGACATCACTACGCTTCAACTACAGTTTCATGTCTCTACCTATACATTTTACATTTCTGTGGACAGAATCAAGCTCCTCTTCTGTGGAACAAACTACCTTCCTGGGTTCAGGAGGCAGCACCACCTTCAAGAGTAGACTTAAGACTTTCCTTTTTGATGACGCTTATAGTTCAGGCTGGGTCAGGTCAGGTCAGGTCCTTAGTTATGCTGCCATAGGACTAGACTGCCGTAGGACCCCCCCCCCGTCTCTTTCTGGGTTATGCCTAGTCAGGCATGGTACTGGTTGAAGATGTAATCACATCTCCCTTTACTGAAAACCCTCTCTCTCCCTCATTCTCTCTCTCTCCCTCATTCGCTCTCTCCCTCTCCCTCCCCCCTCTCTCTCTCTCTAATCATCATTACCATCAATGCATGTTACTAACTAAACTTCTTCCCCGGAGTTTCTGTGCTTTCTCGTCCAACGGGCTCTCATGGATCGTGGCTGCTGCTGTGGTCCTGCATGATATCCACTATATATAGCATTGCTGTCATTATTGCTACCATATGTCCACTACAGTTTAGTTAGTTAATGATTTACTGCTGCTGTGCATCTGTGTCTCTCTATCTCTATCTCAGGTTCCACTGCTACTGTAATCACTCTACCATTTATTGTAATTCATTGTAATTGTACAATATGTTTGTGTTGATTGTTCTGTACATGTGACAACATGTTTTTTCCCTGTTAAAGGGTTTTTTTGTGGGCAAGTTTTTCCTCACTGGAACTGAGGGTCTAAGGACAGAGGGTGTCACTCCCTGTACAGATTGTAAAGCCCTCTAAAGCTTTACAGTTTGGACCTGTTTTTTGTTAATGAGACGTTTATTGTATTGTATTTATCAAAGGCGAACACAATATAGATATCATAATGTTGTAGAGTTTTGACAGTATACTGTTTTTAAGCTAGAAAAATTTCTAAAGAAATTTTAAGTGTGCCTGACTCTGGCCCCCGTCGCCCCCATACATTATTATTGACACTGCTCAGCAAATTCAGTATTAATACAACAAGCTGTGTCATCATTGCTTTTTCAATGGGCTATTATTTTGAAAAACCTTTGTCTTGTCTGTGTGTGTGTGTGTGTGTGTGTGTGCTTCTGTGGTCCTATGTCTGTTAATCAGAGAGTTTTACAAAGTCTTTTATTTTGAAAGGCTCTATTCTTGAAAGACTTTTGTCTTAGAAAAGTCATAGCCCACATTGCCCAGCCAAGCCAGTTGTTCCAATACCTTTTTGTGTATGTCTGACCAAAACTAAAGGAGGAGTAGCTTGTCAAAAAATGCATAAGAATAATAAAATTAAGTATGAGGAATAACAGATAGTATGCCCTTTCAGGCACACCCAATTTCTAAAGAAATTTTGAGTGTGCCTGACTGGCCCTATCACCCTCATACATTATTATTGATACTGCTCAGCAAATTCAGTATTAATACAACAAGCTGTATCATCATCGCCTTTTTAATGGGCTCTTATTTTGAAGGGACTTATTTTGAACGACTTTTGTCTTGTCTTGTGTGTGTCTGTGAGAGGGGCCAGGTGCTGCCCACCAATCAGAGCAGAGCAATCAATCGCATCTGGTCCTGTGACATTTAACACCGCTGCGAGAGAGAAAAAACGCTGAAATTATCCCTCGAACAGGAAGGACTTCTGGATAAACCGTGTCATTTATCATTGAACAGGCTTCATTTTTAGCATCTTGAGCTCTTCCTGAACGTCTACATAGACATATGATAAATACATTGAACTGAACAGTTCCAGCCAGTAAAACCACCCTCCACTGAGGTAAACACATTTTTCTGTGGGTATTTGAACGCAGCAGCGGTACGTCAACATAGAGCGCATGAGCAGAGGACTGAAAGCGGAAAAGTGGCGGCAAATAATACGAATAGTTGAATGAGGAGCAGTCAGACTGTCAATGTGACGAGAAACTTTTTAACAGTCAACCGATGTGACGTGCCTCATTTTAAACAGGGCGTTGATGCTGTTGCTGCTGACACCATGTCGTCATTCACTTTAAATGGAGTGAAGGTGAATTTCCCCTTTCCTCCGTATAACTGTCAGAAAGACTACATGAGCAAAGTGATTGAATGTCTTCAGAGGGTAAGTACGTCCATATAACGTTATTGGTGCAAACGCATAAGCTCTTCAGTCCTCCTGTGTGATGTTTAGTCCCATAATAAATAGTCTTCCATTAAAACCATGAAAAGCTGCATGAGCCGTATGCAAAGGTTAAAATGTTCTATGAATCGCTGGTGGATGACCAGGTCAATGAAAGAAGCAGATTAAACACAGTCATTTGTGAAAACAGCATATTGTTTGTTCTGTCTGAAGCTCTCGTGTTTGTTTTCAGAAGGTGAATGGCGTTCTGGAGAGTCCTACAGGTACTGGGAAAACCTTGTGTCTGCTGTGTGCCGCCCTGGCCTGGAGAGAGCACTTCAAGGACACCATCAGTGCCCGCAAGATAGCAGAGAAGCTGGGTGGCGAGGAGATGTTCCCAAACACGCCTCTGTCATCTTGGGGGACGGCTGCTACAGACGGTGACACACCAAGTATGTTCATATGGGCTCAGGATCACAACGCATACAATGAAACACACACTGTTAGTTTAAGGTCAAACATCATCTGGCAACCTCAGTGACAGTGTACAGAGTGTGGGGACAAATAGAACAGCATTGCATTCAGTGAATGAACAATACATGAAACTAGAGCCCCCTTAATATGTAATGTCAATTTAATGTTATTGTTATTTCTGAACACGAGGAAATTCATTCTTAGATCAGATCACAGTAAACAAGGTGGACAAGAATAATACTCATAAATAAATAATGGGTTATCCACTTATGAAAAGCTGAGTCACGGTGACATGGCTCCGATTCCGTCCTGTGGTCTACGGACGAAAGTTCAAAGCTGTCCAGAGTTAACAGCGAGTCTTATATGAGTTTATTCAGCCACGACTTTGTGACGCTAAACTCTCGTAACTCCCTTTGTAGCCTGGTTAGTGTCTTTTAGCTTGTCTATTTTATTAGGGAGAGATCTCGGGCTGCAGCGATTCCTCGAGTAACTCGATTACAAAAAATGATCGAGGAATTTCCCGTGCCTCGAAGCCTCGTTTAAGTAAATTTAAAACTCACGTTTCGCCCGGATTCCTTTTAGTGTGATACAACGTGCTTACGTTACAGGCTATGCGTCCCCTGCAAAGCGGAAGAAGGCGGAAGCGGGCTTTTGGTAATGTGTGTGGACAGTGTTGATGTACAAAATGGCAGACGGCGGGATTGAAAACAGTGAAAATGAGCAAACGCAGCAAAGTGAAAGTAATAAGAGGAAGAGACAGAGGATGTCGAAGGTGTGGGGTCATTTTAAATTAAATTCATTTAAGGACAACATCGTGGTGTGTGTACATTGCAAGATGGAGCTGGCGTACCATAATAGCACAACTTAAATGCTGCAGCACCTCAAAAGAAAACACCCATTTGACGATATCAATCAAAATATCAATAGTATCAATACCAAGGTGAGTATCGGTATCAGACTGATACTAGCGTGATGAGATCGATACTGCAGTTTTCTTCTGTCGTCCAGCAATTTACTTGAATTTCCTCAGCGCCACAGCGCACCTCTCTCTGTGCTGCTCTGTGCTCACTCAGGCACATTAGCCCCTCCCCCGCCCTGGCTGCTCTGCCAGAGAGCGGAGAGTCAGAGAGCAGCCAGATGCAAGTAGTTAATAAAAAAGCATTGTTATTTTTTTATACTAAAATCTTTGTGCTGTGTTTTATTATAATCACAATCAACTAACTCAAGGCATGATCACAAAATGATTCAGTGATCATGACATTTCAAGTAAAAAGTATCAATATCGGCGATACTAGCCCTGCATTTACTTGGTATTGGATCGATACCAAAATTCCCAGTATCACCCACCCCTATTTGACGACACGAGCGAATGGCCCGAGACAACATAAAATCCATGATGTGATGCACCTTAATGTTACTAATGTGGTGTCAGTCCAAGGAACATTGTTGTTATTAATGACTACCATTAAGCAGTGATGGAAAGTAACTAAGTACACTTCAGAGCAATTTTAATTTTAGATGTTTACTACACTTGAGAATTTCCAATTTGTAATACTTTTACTTCTACTTACAATTATTTGACAACTTACCAGTCACTTTGTAGATTTTTATATATATATATATATACTTAAGCTATTTGAAAATAGCCGATCTACAAGCTCAAGCTTTACGAGCTTTAGTTTGCAGCATTGGGTCCGTAAGGCTTATTGTAAGATTAAGACATTTAGCCTTTAAAATATCTATTAAGTAATTATTTTCACCTCTTTTTCAGTAAACCATCACAGCCTCTTATGGACAAGGTTCTGCAAAAATCACCAGCCTGCACCCCTGCAGCTGTACTAATTTATTTTTGATTTAAAAAAAAAAAAAGTGGGAAACAATTTTATTTATTTTTATTTATTTCTGTGTCAGGAAATGTTAAGTTTGAAGTAATTTTATTTATTTTTATTGGAAATTTTGACTGAAACGCTTTACTACTTTGCATAATATGTAAATAAATGTCATTTTTTTGTTTTTTAAAAAAGAAACAAATTGGTGGTATATTTATATTTGGGCTTTAATTAAGCAAAGGTATGTTTTATCTGATTACTCGATTGCCAAAATATTTGATAGCTGCAGCCCTAATGATGTGTAACACCTGGTTTGTACAATCTGTTTCATATAATGGACAAAGGCAATCACTAATCTAATTTAATCCTCATAGTTCCAACTCCATGTTTGCACAAAAGTCAGAAAAAACAAAAGTGTTCAGAGCTCCTGTAACTGGCTGTCAGTTGCGTGGCACCATGGCAACAGAACAAAAAAAATGAACTGCTCTTTCAGCCAGTAACATGGCTACATCACTACAATATAATTCATTATGTCAGTTTATGAAATATAATTATTGTATTCTTATTGTCCTCCAGCCTACTACACAGATGTTCCCAAGATCATATATGCATCCAGGACACACACTCAGCTTGCACAGGTTATCAGTGAGTTAAAGAACACTTCATACAGGTAATGTAATCATACAGGTATGTAGTTCGAACACATACTTTGTTTGTCTGTCTGTCAGTAACACTTAAAAACTTTGACATTGACTCAAATGCAGTACAACACAGATACACTGTTTAAGGCATATACAGGTCTTATATTATTGTGACCCTAATGTCTCTGATTCAGGCCAAAGGTGTGTGTTCTGGGATCAAGAGAACAGCTGTGTATCAACCAGGAAGTGATGCGTCAGGAGAGCAACCATGTCAAGGTAAGATAAAATAATGGGAAGTTATGTGCTGTAAGACAACATAAGTTCCCACTGAAAAGTAACTGCTGATGCAGATTGAGTATTGCTGCTTCTCTTTAAAGAAGCAGCAGGTCGGATAAAACATTTTGTGAAAATATCACATGTTGTGAAAATATTCCCTGTATGTCTGTCAGGTCCATATGTGCAGAGGAAAAGTTTCCACCAGGTCATGTATCTACTACAATAACACTGAAGGTAACAATTTAACACTTTGACTGAACCGCATAAAATATAAGTAAAGTCCGAAGCACGAAATGACCTGAAAACTACACGTATTATTCTAACACCAATATCATTACCACAGTAAGATCACAGGGTTGTTAATGAAAGAACACAGGAGGAGGTCCTCCGTTAGTGATGCGATTAAAGTGCTTACATAATGAAAGGCCTGTTTGTTAAATGCTGTTTGTATCTCTTGTATAAGTCTGAAATTTGATCTTTTCTTCTTTAGAGAAAAGCACAGACAGAGAATTGGTGGATTCTATCCTTGATGTGGAAGATTTGGTCAAATTTGGCAACAAACAGAGGTGAGATATATGTATTCATGGTTACTACTTGTCTGTTTAACTAACCACTGTTTGATTCAATATACGTCTATTAAAACAACTCTCCAATATGTGGAGTAGGGCTACAACTATAGATTATTTTTAATTTACCACTTGGAATTGTCCAGATTCCTCTTGATCTTATTTCTTTGCCCAAATAAATGACATCTTTTGAGGATGTGAAGATACAACTCATGAATATAGATGTGATATGTCTGAAAATGTATGTCTCACATGGGTTTGAATGAATGGAATAAAGACCTTCCCCATCCACCTCACATTGTGTTATCAAAGCCTTTTGCTTTTTTCCTGTAATTCACGGTCACCATAGTTTCTTACATTCACATTTACATTTAGTCATTTAGCAGACGCTTCTATCCAAAGCGACTTACAGAGAAGGGAACAGTCAAGGTACCTCAGCGTATGTGGGTATCTCATCAGTCCAATTTCTTCTCTCTTGATCTGCAGGTGTGTGCACACATAAGCACTCATGCACACTACAGAGTATCTTCTGTTACTTCTTTCTTCCTTTTAATACAATGAGTGCTGCCTTAACCCAACAGAGTGTAATTACACACAAAAAACCTAAGAGCATACTTTTTGGGAGTGGCAAATTTCACTCTTGTACATTCAGCGGGATATGAGCTTTGTGGAGATTATGCTCTAGATGCCACTAAATGCTACACACTAGTCCTTTTTAAATTGCCTGGAGTGACATTGCTTGGCTTTGTGAAGCCTGAAACAGTTGTTGCCACTGCTTGTGGCTTTACGTTTGTTTGATTGAGCTGCTTCCTTATGTAGAGTGCAAAAAGACACTTTATTCTATTTATTAACTGACATTGCACATTGTGTGGAGCCGATGCTGCTCTACAGACAAAAGTTGTCTTTTAAGCTGTAGCTTTGTTGTCAAACATAAACCAAATCAGTCTTAGATTTTGCATGCATACGTACTTTTCAACTCAAAGCTGAACATTTCTCTGCAGGGCATGTCCTTACTACCTCTCCCGTTCCTTGAAACAACAAGCAGATGTCATTTTTATGCCGTACAACTACCTGCTTGATCCAAAGGTGAGCTGACTCACATGTCATATTGTTGTCCTGTTGGCTGAGCTTATTTTCAGCTTGTGTTCTTTAAAGTAACTAAAAGGTATGAATAACTTTTTTTTAGCCCTAACTTATTCTATACTATATGATTCAGTTTAAATCCACAGTCACCTTCTGATAAAAATAAGACACAATCTTCAATGTCAGGCTTTCCACTTTTGGTAATGACACATCATGTCTGACATTAATATCAAAATAAATGCTTGTGTTCTGTTGTCTCGCTTTGTTCCACAGAGCCGAAGGGCACACAACATTGAGTTAAAAGGAGCTGTGGTCATCTTTGATGAAGCTCATAATGTGGTAAGTCTCTGTCCTGCACATTCGGTATCTGTGGCTTAAGAGGTAGAGCGGGTCATCTACTAATGAGATCATTGGCGGTTCGATCCCCAGCTCCACCAGACTGCATGTTGAATTGTCCGTTCTCGGACAAGATATGTATCAGGTTATCACCAATGTGTATGAATACTTAGCTTCCAAAAACGGATGGAACTGAGGCAGCCAATGCTATCATTTTATCAATGTCTGTGTGAATGATATATGTAGTGTAAAAGCATTTTGGGTAGACTTCAGAGTTGCTATATAAGTGCAGTGTATTTGCCATATTTCAGTGACAAAGTAGCACTCCATATTGTTTAGTTTATTTAGTGCTTCTTTTTAGAATTTTGTGTAAATGGTGGAGTGTGTTCAAACAGTGTTCACATACAGTTGTGTTCAAAATAATAGCAGTCTGTTTAAAAAATTGAGTAAAGCCCAAAATCCTTATAGTGGTTTTTATTTCCATGCATTGGGAACACTGCACATTATATTCTAAATCAAAACATGAAGAAAAAAGCAGAAATTATTTAATTACTTTACAGAAAATGAAGAAAAATGAACATTGGGCTGTTCTAGCAGTGTCTGCATTTTACTTTACAAACTCAAATATTTACTGTATTAACTGAAAAATATCCAGGATTCAGCATTCCTGTGAATCACTAAACTAATATTTAGTTGTATAGCCACTGTTTTTGAGAACCGCTTCACATCTGTGTTGCATGGAGTCGACCAACTTCTGGCATCTGTGAACAGGTATTCCAGCCCAGGATGATTTGACAACGTTCCATAATTCCTCTGCATTTCTTGGTTTTGCCTCAGAAACAGCATTTTTAATGTCACCCCACAAGTTTTCTATCGGATTAAGGTCCGGGGATTGGGCTGGCCACTCCATGACTTTAATTTTGTTGGTCTGGAACCAAGAAGCTGCTCGCTTACTGGTGTGTTTGGGGTCGTTGTCTTGTTGAAACACCCATTTCAAGGGCATTTCCTCTTCAGCATAAGGCAACATGACCTCTTCAAGTATTTTGATGTATCCAAACTGATCCATGATCCCTGGTATGCGATAAATAGGCCCGACACCATAGTAAGAGAAACATCCCCATATCATGATGCTTGCACCACCATGCTTCACTGTCTTCAGTGTACTGTGGCTTGAATTCAGTGTTTGGGGGTCGTCTGACAAACTGTCTGCGGCCCTTAGACCCAAAGAGAACAATCTTACTCTCATCCGTCCACAAAATGTTTCTCCATTTCTCTTTTGGCCAGCCAATGTGTTCTTTGGCAAATTGTATCCTCTTCAGCACATGTCTTTTTCTTAACAGTGGGACTTTGCGGGGGCTTCTTGCTGATAGATTAGCTTCACACAGGCGTCTTCTAATTGTCACAGTACTCACAGGTAACTTCAGACTGTCTTTGATCATCCTGGAGCTGATCATTGGCTGAGTTTTCACCATTCTGGCTATTCTTCGATCCATTCGAATGGTAGTCTTCCGTTTTCTTCCACGTCTCTCTGGTTTTGCTTTCCATTTTAAAGCATTGGAGATCATTTTAGCCGAGCAGCCGATCATTTTCTGCACTTCTTTATACGCTTTCCCTTCATTAATCAACATTTTAATTAAAGTACGTTTTTCTTCTGAACAATGTCTGGAACGACCCATTTTTCTCAGGTTTTCAGAGAGAAATGCATGAGCAACATGTGCTGGCTTCATCCTTAAATAAGGGCCACCTGATTGACACCTGTTTTTTCACAGATTGAATGACTTCACCTAATTGAACTCCACACTGCTATTTTTTTGAACACACCCCTTCAATTCATTATTCAATTACACAGACTCAGGAGCATACATATCATGAATGTAGGCTCTGTTGGTTTTCTATGACCCTACTACAGCAACTGGTAAATTATTTGCCATGCAGTAATATAATTTCTACCAAAAACAGGTTATTCATGTTGGACTGCTATTATTTTGAACACAACTGTACCAAGCTGCTAAATGCTGACAGATTTAAGACACACTAGGCTGGTACAGCAATGCTACAAGAAAATGACACGATACGTGTTGTCTTACTAGAAAGAGAAAAGCAGGAATGATTAATATGTGGCATGTTTCATGTGTACTTGTGGACAGCAGCTGAACAGGTGGTCCTTGACACATTCACACGCACACATACTACTAAAGTAATAAAGTAGTAACTAATATTTTCGTGTTTAATTTTACTGAATGTTGCAGAGTATCAAGGTTGTATGAGATCCAGTGTGATGGATTAACGGTTTTCAAAGAGGGCGATGTTTCTGTTGTCTGCAGGAGAAGACATGTGAAGAGTCAACATCATTTGACCTGACTCCCTATGATGTAGCTTCAGCCATTAATGCTGTGGACAGGCTGCTGGTGGAGCAGGCTAAAGATGTCAGCCATGAAGACTTCAATGCAGACTCCCTCAACTCTGGTCAGGATGCTTCTTTGTCTCAACCACTGAGGCTGCACATAAGGGGCGTGGGAATTCTAGCATTCCCTTGAAAAAATAATCTGTAAACTAATCTACATGTTTTTCAAATTTCAGGTTTAAAAGTGGAATTAGACACCATTGCCAAAATTAAAAGTAAGTATATTTGAAGGTATAAAGAAGATCAAACAAACCCTATTTTAGTATTTCATGAACTAGTTTTAAACATTTGTCAGTGCTCTGGGATTTTCACAACCTCTCTGCCCTACCTCACAGAGATACTGCTGGATCTGGAAGCTGCCATTGATTCCTATGATGTTCCAAGTGACAAAGGCATCACAAAACCTGGAATGTATGTGACAGAGTGTTGTCTGCCTGCCTGCATGCCTGCCTTCATTTGTCATGTGATATTAGAGCTGGGTTTTGGACCTCAGTATTTGTTGTGCTGAATGGTTGATACCATCTGAAATCAGTATTGCAGTTCATTGTCACATTTATCTCAGTGATTAATTAAAAAGTGTGTTATTACAGTAAATACACCTGTGCAGGAGTAGCCTGCCTCTTAATAATAATTTTTACCTAACAATAAAGCGAACGTCATGGGTTATGACATAAAATTAACTAAGATGGGCAATCAAATTTCCTGTCCATTAAAAAAATTAGTTGTATTGTAATGACATTTGAACAGCACTTTTATGGTGAAGCAAAATGTGCAGGACTATTTTGTAGAAAACCTTGGTCCTGCCTCCTGTCAGTGGAAGCAACTGCTGGTTAAAGAACCCAACAAGAAACACAAAAACTTTGAACAATGGAATAACCATTACAATAAGACAATTTTCCTTTTGACTTTCTACAGAAAGTTGTTTTTTTAACAACATGTCTTTTGTCCATCTTCTTCTCTTAGCTTCATCTATGAGCTGTTGGGAAGAGCCCATCTGAACTACGACAGCAAGACAGCAGTCTATGAAGCTTTGGAGCAGATCAGTGGATACTTAGCAGGACGTCAGTGTTTGGTTATACAACATGTCATTGGACTTAGGATTTGTTACATTGTCTGCTGTTCACCGTGTGATGTATCTTTTGCACATGGAGTCCAATTTTCAGTCATATCATAGCAGCAAAAAGTAGGAACAGTGTTTAAAGTAACAGCTGTATTATTCTTTGGTGCTACTCATTTTATGCAGGGACTCACTGACTGTCTTACAGACCATGTGACAATACATGTCAAATGTGTAGTTTGTATGACTAACAAATGAGTTGTGTGGTCTGTTTCTCATCAGAGCCAGGAATATTCCTGAACACAAGTGGACTGCAGAAGTTGTCTGATATCATACAGGTGCTGCTTGGTGAAGTTAAATGAATGTTTCAACATTTTTGAAATACATTTATTTAGGGTGACATGTTCAGATGGATCTAAAGTCTGTGTGTTAAGTACAGAGCTGGAGTGAAGGCGTAATTAGACTAAGTTTGTATAAAGAGGGCCAAGAGCTATGTTGAACAGAGCACTGGCTCTTTCATTTATTCTGTTCAACATTCAACACCTCTAAACCTCCTAAAGCTCATTAGTTAACATGTTGTATCTGTTTGTTTAATCTGGACTAACACATATAAAAACAAAAGGTTTTGTCTCCTTGTGTACATCAACGTCTGATCATTCATTTTGTTCAACATACTCAAAGACAGGGCAGCAGCCAAGGTGTCTGCCCTCTTCAATCAATGGTAGAAATCATTGATCCAACATCACAGTTTTTATTTCAGTTCAATTTAAATTCCTCCTTTCTTTTTCTTTTCTTTTCTTGTAGCTGGTGTTCTGTGGAGAGCCGGCAGAAAAGGACAGACAGCAGCAGATGCAGTCCAACACAGCTCATTTTAAGGTGTCTATTCCAAAAATAATTGCATCTTCACAGACTCTAACAAACTTGTTTTGTTTTTGTTATATATGTGTTATATGTGTTATCTATGCCAGGTTCATATCCATCGAGACATAAACTATCACAAGAAAAAAAGCACTGATGTGTGGGCTTCATCTTCATCAAAGAAACAAGGTAATGATAGGCTTGACAGTCATAGCATGGAGCCCTTTATTCAACAGAAAAGTTAAACACTGAATCTGATTTTTTTTAAAATGTATTTGGATAGGTGTCACTTCAGAATGATTTGTTCAAATGAATGTGGATATCAGAAGTTGAAAGTTTGTGTTCATTGCCATCAGGTTGTGTTGGACCTTTTCATACCCTTATGTGTTTCTGTGTACCTGTAGGCAACATTCTGAGTTACTGGTGCTTCTCTCCTGGCTTCAGCATGCAGGACCTGGTGGATCAAGGTGTTCGCTGCATCATTCTGACCAGTGGTACCCTCTCTCCCCTGTCTTCATTCACTTCTGAGATGAGGATGTAAGTTACCTACTCCTCAAAGCTTGATTTACCTACAAAGGTGTACAATTACATTTCCTTACCACTGACTTGAGCGATAGATTTGGAGGTGTCAGACTTGATCTTGACCCGTGTGTATTTTGTTGCTGTTGGTAAAGAGAATTCCCAGTGAGTCTGGAGAACGGTCATGTGATTGAGCGGGATCAGATCTTTGTGAGCATTATTGACCGGGGCCCTGATGGAGTGCATTTAAGTTCAGCGTTTGATAGAAGGTTGGTCACAATTTTCACAACTGTCAAAATGAGTAATTATATACAAATATAAGTTAAGTCACATAATTAGGCAAAGTCTTGCTTGTCTTTTACCTAGTAATGCCCATCTCCCCCATACAGGGTATTTTTTCTGTTAGGTTTGTTACATCTGACATGGAGAAGTTACTTTAATAGTAAATACTTTTTTATTATAAATAAAACTAATGATCTTTCTTTCTGTGACAGGTTTATTCCTGAAAATATGGCATCTTTGGGCAACACTGTGGGTAAGATCATACAATATATGCATTGTGCAGTATACACTCAACAAAAATATAAATGTAAATATAAAAAACACTTTTTCACTCCATTTTTCATGAGTTGAAGATCTGAGACTTCTTTTATGCACACAAAAAATTACGTTCTCTCAAATTTAATTAACACATTTGTTAATATCTGTGTAAGTGAGCACGGCAGCTGACAGGGGTGGCATACAACATGACTACATGACACAGGTGTGTTTTGGACTGGTCATAGTGAAACGCCACTCTAAAATGTACAGTTTTAACTTGAAAAAGGAGATGTCAGCACTCAACTGTCAAGCTATTTTACATAGGACTGTCCCTAGTCTGCTAGATGTATTGGTTTTGCCCAATATTCTGATTAAGGCAATGAATACTGGCCAGTGGCAAAAATTGAACAAACAGCAGACAAACTGACATTTCAGAGTTGGTTTTTGACTAGTCCAACACACACCTGTCATAGTCATGCTGATTAATCTGTCAGCTGATGGATGATCTGCACAAAATTATGTGCTCACTAACACAGATCTTAACAAATTGACTCAACTTTATGTGTGCAAAGAAGGAGCAATCTTACATTACATTCATATTTTTGTTGAGTGTGCGTATAATACATGTTTTTGTCTACCATGTGTCTATTGTGTTTTTCACTGTTTTTAAGTGCCTGTGATTGTAAAACAAGGAGCTTCACTTAGTTCTATGTTTTTACCATTATTTTGAATTTAGCCTGTAGTATGATATTTTTCATTATTTCTGTCTCAGCCTTCATATTAATGTTGGTTATTCTGTTCTCTCCTCAGCCAACCTGAGTCGTGTGGTTCCTCATGGTCTCTTAGTGTTTTTTCCCTCTTTCCCCTTAATGGAAAAAACTCTGGACTTCTGGAGAGTAAGTAATAGACTTGATCCGGATACTCAGCTGAAACGAGTATCCGGTATGCATAAAGTATGAGTATTATACAAGTAAAATGAATCAATATCTGTGCTCGGATTGAATGAAAATCCTCATTGGGTCACTGACTGTCTCTGTACTAGTCACAGTGCCCCTCTCCTACACACATACAGATGTATTGTGTTGCTGTGTCCCTCTGCTCACTCACACACAGAACAGCTCTGTCTCTTCCACAGTCACTCAGGTTTGCAGGTTTTTTCCGTTAACGTTTAGGATTTCTTCAGCTTCAGGTTCGTTTATACTTTGGTTTGTACTTACTTATTAACCAGTAGAGTTCTACTAAACATGGGTTTGTTCAGACGTGGTGCTTGATAGAATGCGACTTGCGTTGCGTCTGTCGGACACTTTTTTGACTTCATAGTAGTGGTCAAAATTAAGCAAACAAATTAAGGTACACACACACACAAACTCTCTCACTGTCTTTCTATCTCTCTCTTACTCACTCACACATGCACACACACACTCACACACACCTGGTGTGGAAATAAAAATAAATAATTAAATAAAGAACCATTTAAAAAAAAAACACACTGATCACACACAACACACTGTGTTGTATTCATTGTTCATTGTTGCAAAACTTGTTCTGTAAATAGTTTGATCCTATCTTGATCAAAACCATTGATCTGAAGCTCACTGTTGATGCTGTCCTGTAAATAGTTTTCTAATCAACAATAAATAGAACAATTTCTGATCAATCCATATCAGTTGCATGCTTAAAATAACATACTTGTTAAAGCCCTGCCCATTTCAAGACAATCTAACCCACTTCCGGGTTAGGCCCCGTCCGTTCAGAGTACTCATAATTCATATGGTTAACAGAAACCGATACAGATAATGCTGTACTCGCTCATCCCTTGTATGTAAAGACTCAGAATCACTTTTATTAGCTTGGTATGTGGACACATTCAAGGAATTTGACTCTGGTTTTCTTTTGCTCTCTACAAACAAGGAGTAACATATACATTAAACTGCAGTGTGCAGAGCATAACACAACTGAGGCAGTCTGTACATTGCCAACATTGTTGGCATTGGTTCATAATGTGAATATTTTCAGCCAGATTCTAGCAGGTGTTTGTGTGTTTGAGGAATGGTTTATAGCACAGAAAGCCCTTCTTCCCTTGTCTCTGAGATCATTAACAGCCAGATTGAAATGTCCTGTAGAGGTCATTTTTAGTCCCAAATATGTGTAACTGTGTGTGTTCTATGTCTGTAGAGTATGTACGTAAAGTAAACAATATTATCAAAGCATCACAAATAATAGAATTGATTAATGAGATTTTAAGAAATGCAATTCATTGAAAAAAAGATAGATATTATAATATTAAAAATAAAGAGACATGGGAACGTTTTGTCTGTGCTTTTGCATCTAAGCATGTTTGTGATTTTTTTTTTTTTTTTTTTTTTTTTTTTGAAATATTATTTTTGTCTATCGCTCAGTTTAATCAGCTTGCTTCCCTCAGAATTTCCAGCAAATTCCATAGAGAGCTGCTGCTCCTCCAACTAATAACTCTGTAAAACTTTCTGGTTGAAAAACTGAAGCGAAAGTGTTACCAGATAGTTTTGTTGAATGTGTCCAGAGAGGGAGAGCAGAAAACTAATCAATTACCAAAAACACAAAAAGTAGCAGAATTACAGTGTGCCATCTGTGGAGTCATCTGGATGTAACCGTCGCTTTCTTTCTAATTTATTATTTTGGATTTTTGTTAATCAGGTACTGTGTGTGTTCTTTCACCAGGCTAAGGGACATGCAGATCGCATTGAAACAATAAAGCCCATGTTTGTTGAACCTAAAGGAAAGGGCACCTTTAATGAGGTGTGTTTTTATTCAATATATAATATTCATTTATTAACCTGATGCAGGAACCGTTTCATTATTGTTTCATGGTCATGATGTAAGCTGAAGAGTGCTGCTGACAATCAGCTGATCTTCTCTGTCTGTTCTCAGGTCATTGATGGATATTATAACAAAGTCAATGATCCAGCATCTAAAGGGGGAAGCTTCTTTGCTGTATGTCGTGGGAAGGTGAGGTTAACATATGAAATCTCACAAAAATACAGTTCACAGGACTGTCAGAACACAGAACATATGACATGTATTATGTCCAATGAAATAATATTTAAATATTAAAAATTCAATGATCATCATTGATAGCTAGAGAAGTACACAATGCTGACTCATTTCATTCAAAGTCTCATTTCTTCAGTGTACTAAGGTAACACAGTCATTCAATAGAGCTTCAACATGAAAAACAACCAAGGACATAAAACAAAAATTAGGAAAAAGTACTAATCAATCCATTCTTTAAGACAACATCCAGTGTCTCAGTTTTACTCTGCATTCTGCTGTAGTTGTAGCCAGCCCTATACACTGAATAGAATCTTTATTGATTCCTCAAGGGAATTCATTTTTTCACTCAAGTTTAATAAAATAAAAAATAGAAATCAGTGTATGCAAACGAAATTGTGATGTCCCTCCATAATGTTTGGTTTCTATCATCTTTCTGTGTCAGGCTAGCGAGGGTCTGGATTTTGCCAATACTTTTGGTCGGGGTGTCATCATCACCGGCCTTCCTTTCCCTCCCAAGATGGACCCTCGAGTCATCCTGAAGATGCAGTTCTTGGATGAGATGAGCAGGAAGAAAACTGGGCTGAAGGTGAGAGGAAACTGGAGTGTCACTGAACAGGCTTGATATTATTTCAGTGGCTCGGTCTTATCTCAGTCTTATTGTTTGTGTGTGTCTGTGGGCAGTACCTGTCTGGGCAGCAGTGGTACAAGCAACAGGCTTTCAGAGCTGTGAACCAGGCGATTGGGAGAGTCATTCGCCACAAGGAGGACTTTGGAGCCATCTTCTTGTGTGATCAGAGGTCAGATTTAGAACCATCGCATCACACTTCTTTGGGCCTCATGCCAAACAGATTTGCTCTTGAGTGGTGCAAATGAGTGATCTGAGACAATTAGTCGATTAATCAATTGACAGAAAATTAATGTGCAACTTTTTGATAATCTTCATTTACAGAAAAAATATCACAATGACTATTTCTGCTCTTTTATCACATGAGTGGTGGTGCACAGGTCTTGACCAATGGCAGTATCTTGACCTGTGTGGCAGCTGTTGCAGTGCATTTGGGAGTTTGTAGTATGAGGTGGGAGTGCAATTTCCCAGCAGGCCATTAATAACAGATGGATAAAATGATCTCACAGGCCGAATCCTGTAGTTTGACATGTCTCACGTAACATGTTACCCAATGTGGCACTCCAGCTTTAATGCCCACTTTTTACCAACTCCACACAACTAGAATAACACATTACTTTCCCCCAAGGTTTAAAGGCAGTGATGCCCAGGCTCAGCTGCCATCATGGGTCAGGCCTTATGTGCGTCTGTATGACTGCTTTGGGAATGTGGTCCGTGATGTCTCTCAGTTCTTCAGGGTAGCACAGAAAATGGTAGGCTCTACTCACACAGTTCAGAAAAATTCAATTCCTTGCTGTTTTTTTTTTTTTTTAATTAATTTATGATCTGATGTGAATATGTTTGAATGTGCCAGAGGCCTGTGGTAGAGAAGAGAGCTGTAGCAGAGAGCTGTGGGACAGTGTGTTTACCAGACACTCAGGCCTCTGGCTTCACTTCCTGCTCATCCTCCCAAAGCTCCCACACCCAGAAGGCCAAGGTGCTAGACACTCATCTTCCCAGCCTGAAGAGGAGGAAACTCAGTGAGTATAAGGATGCCACCTTTTAAAATCCTGAAAGATTCCACATAGGAAACCATCATCAGTCATTTGTTAACATGTTGCCTTTCTCTTTGTGATCAGATGAACACGCTGGAGCCAATGGGATGGCCAGGATCTGTGTTGAGTATGAGTGTGACATACAGGAGAGTCAGCGAAGACCAGCCAACCTGCTTGATGCACTAGAGCGAGGTGACCATTGCAGCGGAGAAGACAGTGACACTGTTATAGGAGTGAAGGTAGTTTTTGTTGTTGTTTAGCACTTGTCAAAAGAGGCTTTGTGGAAAAAATAAGGCATGTGTATAAAATAGACGAGTTCCCTATTTAATACACAGGCAAAGTGCATGGTAAAGTCCATGTGTGAAGTGGGTCAGTACAATTATTACTGATGGCATGGTGAAGTCACAATCCATCCATCCATTATCTATAATCCATCCATTATCTACAGGGCGTGAAATCACAATATTTGTGTATTTATTTGTTCCATTGTGCATTTTCTTTTGGAGGTAAATCGCTTGTCCACACTGTCTCTTCAGTATGACAAGAGAATGGATGATGAATTGCGGGGAGGCAAGCGTAAAATCAAATTGGTCCAACAACAGGTACGTCTCCACCAGATCTGTCCAGCCCAGATCTCCATCCTTTAATCCTAAAAAGATGCTTTGGCTTGCAGTTATTCCCATAAAGTGTGAGTGAAGAAAGGGTATTGGGCTAAATGAGAAAAAAATATATACACATAGATGCATAATATCAATTTGAGATTTCGGCAGAAAATTTAACTTCAAATACAACGGGAATAATGACTGGCCTGATGCAATACATGTTGGCTGAACAAACAGTTAGATAGACTTTCTTTTTTACAGCTTTTGTGAATTAACCTACACTGCATATGCTGGAACATGAAATCTAATTTATGGACCTTCTCTTGCGCCACATACTGGGCACAGGAAATGACACTGAAGTCTTTTGTGCAAAGGCGTGAAAATTTGAAGCCGACCAATCTCTGGCAACAACATTACCACCTCACAGCTGTCACACGTCTACTCTGCGGGCCTGTTCATTACTTCTTGCAGCTTTAATTCATTTTTGTGTATTTCTTAGAAATTGCTATTTTTGTGACTGTGGTATGCAGGTATATAGACAACTGTACTCAAGCATTTGTTCTGATCACATTACTTATGATTAAAAACTAGCAAGTCACTAACTTTGCTAACAGCCAAACATCAACCAGGTCACCAACAGCAGACACAGCAGCAGCTAATATCAAATTAAATCAAATCAAATCAAATTTTATTTGTATAGCCCAAAGTCACAAAACACATTTAGCCTCAGAGGGCTTTACAATCTGTACAGGGAGTGACACCCTCTGTCCTTAGACCCTCAGTTCCAGTGAGGAAAAACTTGCCCACAAAAAACCTTTAACAGGGAAAAAATGTGGAAGAAAGCTCAGGAAGAGCCACAGAGGAGGGTGTGACTTCTTCCATTATAGCGATGTTTTTGTGATACTACTCATGGTTTTCCATGAGGACGAATATAATATATCAGTTTTACATCTTTTCATCATCTCCCATAGAGAAACTAGGACCTACTCCTGTGACTACTGAAGTTTTCAGTGTCACTGAGCTGGTCCAGGTCTCAAGAACTTCAAACGAGCCAGGGCGTAACACTGGGTCAGCTAGTAATACTTATCTGTTGTCTGTTAAGCTTATTGTTTTCATTATTGCTTGTACAAGAAAATCACACTCTACATTCTATACAACCTCCAAAGTTTGCACAAAGCGAGGATCCTGAAGAAGGCCCAGTCGGTCCTGGCTGATCCCAGCCACTCTCTGAACTCTTGAGGGGAAAAGGGGGGGAAAAAAAGAAAAAAAAAAGTTATGCAGTTATGCAGTTATGCAGAGAGCTTTTTTGAACACCCATGCTTCATTCAGCCTCATTAACTATGGAGGCTCAGCTTCACCCACATACTACCATCCATGCTGGCCAGAGCCACCACACTCTTTGGAAACCTGTGGGTGACGTCAAAGATACTACGTCAGTGTTTTAGAATTTTTACTAAATGCATTGAAATTGTCATGGTCTTGATTATTTGTATTCTATTTTTTACACTTTTTGAAGAAAATGAGCCAGTCTGAAGATGTGTGTGAGGAAGGTAAAGCCAGCAGGGCAAAGACTTTCCTGTCAGAGATGAAGAAGTCACTGAGCCAGGTTAACTTTGACTGCATTGTACAAGCTCTGCAGACCTACAAGAAGACAGACAACCTGGATGTCCTGCTAACTGAGACAGTTGTCTTAGCTGGAGATGCTAATACTCACAGTCTGCTTCGGGGTAAGTCCTGCTCAACATGCAGCCTTTACATTTTTCCTTCCATTTTTAAGACCGGCAAATCACAGGAAAATTATCTTCTTTCGAGACCTGTCTCTCCCAAGATTTTTGCCATCCAGACTCTGCTTCAGTCTCTGTGTGTCTGTGTATTTTTCTGAGGCTGTTACATGATCCCTAATGCAGCCACTGTGTCGCAGGTATATACCAGTTTGTTCGTCCACATCACAAGAAGAGGTTTGATGAGAACTGCCAGGAGCTGACTGGGCAGGGCTGTGGATACAAACCTGATCACTCACTGGCTAAAGACATGAAGAAAGCAAACACACTGCACAGCGGTATGAAAGGATGCACACATTTGAAAAGTGTCTCAAGTGGTATACTTCATAATCTCTCCATATTTGGTTTTCATTTCATTGAAAATCATTTTTTCTGTTCATAATGTTCATAATGGCCATGATGCCATCATCATGTTGCACAGCACAGATGTTTAACTTCTAATGATAATATTTCAGTTACAATGATATGAAACCAAGACGAGCAAAACATTCTCATTGGAAACTGGGACCATCATGTTTGGCTTTAAAATGACAATTTGATTATTGAGTGTAACTTTGAAAGAAGCCATAACACGTTCTCCTACTTACAAATAAAAGTTGGATCCACAAAGGTTTGTGTTACAGCTCACATGCTTGTGGTGGCCAATGTTGGCTTTAGATATATATTTCAATGCGTAACTGACATTCCTTAGTCAGGCTAATGACTTTGATCCTTGTCTACTTACTTGCGCATAGTATTTTAGCATAGCCTTGCATTCAATTGCTTGTTTAGCGAAAGTTAAATACGCTTATTTTAAAGTGGACAGCTGGCTCACAAGGTAGAGTGAGGCAGTTTGGTGGTTTGATCTCCAGCGCCTCCATTCTATTAATCCACCTCCATTAATCACTCTGTGATTAGTTACTTTCAGATGAGCAGTAACAGCAGCGTATGAGTGCATTATAAATACAACTTTAGAATTTTCAGTAACTTTCATGTCATTATTCTGTTTACTCAAGCTACAGACAGTCAGTCAGCTGCGGGCCTAACATCCTCCAATGGGAGGTCTACCTGCAGTCAGCTGAATACACAGCAGCTCAACAGAGGAGGACAACACCTAAACCAGCAGGGACTAAAAGAACCTCAGACTGGTAGGACATTATATCCTTTCTGAATGTCTCCCAAGTCTTAGTGCTCATATTAACAGGAAATACAAGTTACAGGCCTTGATAGGAACTGTTTGAGGCCTTTGCCCCTCACAGACAGCAAAGTGGATAATAGTAGTAAGGTGGGTTACAAACTTGGCAACTATTTTGATAATCATCACATTTCACGGTTCCAGCAGGTAAGGATTTGCTGATTTTCCCTACTACTGAAATTATTAGTTTCAGTAGTAGTATTACTGTAGTTCAGTTGTTGGCATACTTAGACCAAGTGTATTTCATGTATTGTAATGAATGGTTATGTTTAAAATCATTTTTACATTACTCTTCTTGTGTTAATCAGGTTCTGCTCCAAAGAGTGATGTCCATGCTGCTTTTCTGGTTGATGTGAAACAAGCCCTCGGAGCTGAAAAATCAGCACAGCTCTTTCAGGCTATTTATAGCTACAAAAAAACAGACAACTATGAAAACCTGGTGACCATAGTAGTGAGCTTATTTACAGAGAGAGATGAGGACATCCACCTTCTAGTCAGTACGTTTTTTTTTTACAAACTGTTACATGAATTTCCTTTTTTAAATTTTTCTTGTCAGTGCTTCTCACTCTGTCTTTCATATTTGTTTTCTTCAGGATTTGGCATGTTTGTCCGTCCTCACCATAAGGAGCAGTACAAACGGATGTTGGAAGCTTTGACAGGTCAGTCAGTCTCTGCGGCTGATGTTCCTGCTGTGAATGAAAACCCGCAAAGAGATGGTAAGGAACAACCCAATGTTTTATAGTATGATAGTAATGAAAGGCACTGGAATCATGGATCATTTCAAATTAGGAATCATGGGAAGCACAGAAATGTTTCAGCAGGCTAGCCACTATATGTCAGTGGTTAATAGTTGTTGGTAGCTTCACTGTACCACAGGTTGAAGTAAAAGTGAACATAGTTATACGACAGGCACTCTTTGACTGATCTGCAATCAGAGCATGTGGGATTGAGTCAAAATATATGATCCTTTTTATATTTTTACAGATATCACAATAGTGTTATTGTTCATTAAACAATAAATGGTCTATAATATGAATATGAAATATTACACTGGTGTCCAACTCATTCTATTTTGTTTTATTTTCAGCTTCATCATCACAGACTTTGAAGGCACAAAGCAAGATTTCTAGTTTTTTCTCAAGCAGGCAAAATAAGTAGAATCTGGCTAACACAAGCATTGTGTATGTTTTTTTTTTTTTTTTAACTATTTATTACTGTTACTGCTGACATGAAGTAGCCAGGCTCTGTTCTGGCACAGTAATCTGGCTGTATGAAAGTCCCGGCACTGAACACCGGGATGGACTGCATTGCAGAATTCATTAAATGCACAAGGGTAGGAAGGGCTTTGTAATATAACTGTTCTTTGATGAATTAATGTCATAAAAATGTTTGTTTTTTGCTAATTAAATTCATAAAACCAACATGTGCCAACATTGAGTTTCTGCTGTATTAGTTCCATAATCTGGCCTGCTGCTTTTCTACATCAACAAACAGCTTTTTATACACACCAGACCAAAAATAATCAGTATCGCTCCTTGCTGTATTCCTCCTGTACAGCCACATGCATTGTAATGTGCACGTACTTATCAATATATATAATGTTATCCACTGTGCTCAGGAACAGAATCTCACTGTGCCTCAATCCAAGAACTTCAAGTCATGAAAATTATTACATTATTACAACAAATAAATTCAGGTTGTAACATGAAAGCCTTTCCCGTTTTAACAACAGAAATGATCAGGTTTTAATGTGATACTGATACATTTTGTTTACCTGGTATGGCAGCAACACTCTTCCATACAATATACACGTACTTTATCACTGGCAAACTATGAAAGCCATTACAGGTCGAGTGTGTGGGATTTTGTGGCATCTAGCAGTGAGGTTGCAGGTTGAAACCAAACAACTATCCCTCACCTCACCCTCTCCTTCCAAGCGTGTAGAAGAATCTACAGAGGCCGTGAAATACGCAAAAAAAAACTCCATCTGGAACCAATTCAATTCATTCGTTAATTCATCTGTTTGAGACTACTGTAGACTCACCCAGCACACTCTGCAGATATAAAGTCACTTTATTAGATAACAGAAACACAATCATTCTAATTTCACTTCAGGTTACAATGAAAACATAGTTATGAATGTTATGTTCTTCCATATCCTTCCTCCTAAATCTCATGCACTGGACGTTTAATGGTAGCTTGCCATATAATCACGTATCGCGAGAGTTCCACGGTACTTCCATCATGGCAGGCAGTAAGTTGGTACTAGAAGGAAGAGTAAGTATAAACGCATTTGTTTTAGGTCTTAGCGTTCTTGTAATCCCGTTGATCAGAACCTGGTTTGGACATCTTGACTGGGTCTTTGATTACCTGACGGAAACCTCCGGGAAAATAGCCATTTGCATCCACATAGCAGTTATCAACGGCCTCCTGCTAATCGTGTACAGAGGACCTCTATACAAGGTAAGCACTGACGTGAGGAAGGGTTCACTTCCTGGCTTGTGTCGAATTTCGTCTCGTTTTCAGTACATTTCTGTCCAGCAGTGAAACATTCTGTCTGCTTCTACAGAGTCTGACTGACCTACGTCATCAGTGAAACTTCAATGTTAGCTAGCCCGAGGGTTTAGTTAGCCAACACGAGCTACCTATTAGTCTTAGTTAATCTGATTAACTAAAAAGGGCTGACAGCTGCTGGTGATGTGCTAACTCCTTACATGCTAATGCTTACCAGCGCCATGGTTGTGGGTTGTGGGTCCACATGTACCAGACCTGACCTAACTCTACAGTGATGCATGTGGCTTCAGATCTAGCTAAATGCCAGGTGGCATGGTGTTTTATCAACACCAATCAGTCATTTAAATGGCTGATATTAGTTAAGCATGAGTTCTATAGATAGGGAGTCCATGCTGCTCGGTGCTGGCTCGGTGCTGGCTCTAATCTGATTGTCTGAACTGGTTCTAGGTCGCTGTGAGAGCCTGTTTTCTGGGAGTTACTTTCGGCGGTGGCTTAATTCTAAGCTTCTCTGAAACCACCTGGACACACTTTGGCTGGTATGTAGATCAGATGTCGCTTGTCATGCATTTTTTTCCATTTGAGTAACATGATGTTATTGATATAGGCTGTTTTGTTTTTATTTCTGCTAGCTTTCTTGCTTTATTTTGTAATGCAGGCCTGTTGCTGTTGAATGTGTGTACTAATAGTGCCTCTCTGCAGGTACATGTGTTCCCTGTCGTTCTTCCATTACTCTGAATACCTGGTGACGGCCATCATTAACCCACGCAGCCTGTCGCTAGACTCATTCCTTCTCAACCACAGTGTGGAGTATACTCTGGCTGCTGTCTCATCATGGGTGGAGTTCACTGTGGAGAAACTGACAGTTCCAGGTTGGTCTGTCATCAGTAATCCACTCAGAACTGCTGTGTGCTTTGCTGATGGTACACACAAGGACATGTGCAGACTGGGCATGTGAAGCATGCATGAGTTAATGGCTAAGTCAGATTCCTGAACAATGACCCAGTGCCTATCCACGATTCTATCAGTGTCTTTGAGAAATTTAATTAGGACTAGCTTTTAACATTTGTAAGTAACTTAAGTAATATGAGCAGTGGAGAAAATGTCTATTTAATATGTCCGTATTTTAGACAGCTGACCGAAAGAATGAAGAGTGTGCAAAGCTGTCCGCAAAGCAAAATGTGCTTTGAACAACCTAAAACAGATTTTGCTTTGTTTACCGCATCATTCCACATAATATGCTATTTCATCATTTTAATGTCTTCGGAAGGTGTGACCAAACTTTAGACTGGTACTGTAGATTTATAAAAACACTTAAAAGGAGCTCTACATGCCAATATCCAGTCATAGTCAGAGTGCCACCTACTGACACCAGCAAGTAAGTATATGTGTTAGATGACCACATGTGAAGCAGCTCTGATTATTATCATATAGCATTATCCAGGACTTAAATCAACAATGTGTATAAATTGGTATTTCAAATTGGCACCTCCGGTTTCAGCCAGAGGGAAAACCAGAAGACATTTTCTCCATTAAAATATGATCCAGTGAACATCTTAGTCACAGATCCCAGATTGACAATGATGATTACAAGTCAGTGTATCATCAAAATGATTTAAAATCTCTTATATAATACACACAATAATTCGATTATGCAATACGCAAAAAATCTATTATATAATACACACAATGCACAATGTTTTAAGGCTCTTCATATGGGATACAGTTGGATCTGGACAACCTATGGGGAGTACATCACAGGACATGTACGACCTCCAGTCTCTGGTGAAACATCAGATTTAATGCTATGTTCTTTTTCTTTTCACACCTTGAGTTTGTGAGCCTGTCACAGATCCACATAAAGGGTGCAGAATCTTGTGGTCCTCCTGGACTTTGCATGTGTCCACCAGTATTTTATCAGTATGTTTTTATATATATAGAATATTGGTTGAAGATGCACTCTCTTGCTCTCTCTCTTGCTCTCTCTCTTGCTCTCTCTCTCTCTCTCTCTCTCTCTCTCTCTCTCTCTCTCTCTCTCTCTCTCTCTCTCACAGAGCTGAAGCAGCTGAACTGGTTGAGTGTTGTGGGTCTGCTTATGGTGCTGTGTGGTGAGGGCCTGCGTAAGGCGGCCATGTTGACGGCTGGTTCCAACTTCAACCACATTGTCCAGAATGAGAAGGCCCAGAGCCATGTGCTGGTCACCAGTGGGGTCTACGCCTACTTCAGACATCCCTCCTATGTGGGCTGGTTCTACTGGAGCACAGGAACACAGGTGAGCTACTACAGCACTACCGGCCTCATGTTCAGGCAATTCTCTGTATACAGTATGGCTATAGAATATTTTTATATACATGTCACTCTCTATACAAAGATATCGATGAAACCAGCCAATATGCTCAAAAATAAAGTACAAACTGGATTTTAACAAGTCGCCCAACTGTCGTCTTTCTTAGGTCAAATGTATGTTTGATGCTTTGCTATAGTTAGTTATTCTATTATCTTCCCCATCGTTTCCCACTCTCTCTCACTCATTTAGTGCCTAATGATAATGTAACTCTGATAGGGCGGCCCGTGGCGTAGCGGGTTAAGTGACCTCCCCATGTGTAGAGGCTACAGTCCTCGCTGCAGCGGCTCCGGTTCGACTCCCGCATCGGACGCCCATTTACTGCGTGTCACTCCCCCTCTCTCTGCCCCCTGTTTCCTGTCCATCTTCAGCTGCACTATCATTAAAGGCATAAAACGGCCAAAAAAATAATCTTTAAAAAAAAGATAATGTAACTCTGATAATGTAATGAGGTATTACATTACATACATTACAGAATCCTCCGACATTCTGCTACAGTGACAAGTAAAGATTTGATTCTTGTACAATATGTAGCCCGTCCCACACATACAGGTACCCTGAATTAGAGCTCTGCACTCCTGCGGGAGTCCCGTGCGACCCGCCAATCATGGCAGAAACGCCTGGCACCGCACACCCTCGCTACATGTGCTAGGTAAAGGATCGGTCCATGGAGAGCTCAGCTAAGCTCAGCATGTTTAATTTCCCATGACTTTGTGGGGACAGAACACTGTATCACTAATGAGCCCATCAACATCAACAGCATCCCCTTCATGGCTAACATGGGTCATTTTGTGGGTGGCAAGATTTCCACCTCTACTACCTGCTTTTCAAATGTCACCTTGGATGGTCTGGCACAGAAATATAAAGCAATGCTAGTATAATCTTTGATAAAATGAGGATGGTAGTAATTATTTGCTGCCCTTTGTTTGTTTGTGCATTTCATCTTCTGTTTTCTTGACTGCTGCAGGTCATGTTGTGTAACCCAGTGTGTATATTGGGCTACACAATAGCCAGCTGGCGGTTCTTCCGGGAGCGGATCGAGGAGGAAGAGCTTTCCCTCATCCATTTCTTTGCTGAGGACTATGTGGAGTACAAGAAGAAGGTTCCCACTGGGCTGCCCTTCATCTCAGGCATTCGAGTCAACTAGTCCTAACAGCTGGATGATGGCCGTTAACAGACTTAAAGCACTAAAGCAGGTCAGGCTCTGTTGGGTGTGTGGTGTCTGCCATGGCAGCTGCCTTCTGGAGGGAAACTGTCCAGCTGACTGAGAGCTTATAGCTCACAGACAGAGACCATGACAGCTGGTACAGCGGCGGGGCAGCAGAGCTGCTGTTTTTCTACCAACTTCCAAAATCCAGCTAAAGACCTGACAACCTCCACTGTAGTACATTTATTCCAGCCAGTCCATCTGTTCCATCCATGTTTGTGTTTGCATGCTTTGACTATGCTTGGTGTTTTCATTGGTGACCTGTGTTGTTGAATGGTACGGCAATGGGCCCTTTAGTATCATACATCAGCAGAGTTAAAAGTTTTAATAGCAAATATTTGGTGAAATATTTGCATTTCATAGAATACCAGGTTCACTGTTTTGTTTTATTCATCAAAATTGGTTATTCCTAAATGTAACAATTTCCAGAACAACCTCTCTGAAAAGTTCTCTTTAAATATCAGTTAGTCATCTGCTGTAGTCAAGCTTTTCATAGATCTACTATCCCTAGATGCAAGGTGAACCGTGTCAAGACAGATGAATGACATGTACATGTCCTCAGGGTCATTTTAGATCCATGTTTTTTTAATGACAGTGCAGTGTAGTCTTGAAAGGCTTCATTGAACAGTTTGATCTTGTTTCTTTACAGAATGTGGCAGCTCCTCCACCCTTGTTTCGCCACAATAAAGCTAAATACACAACTTCATTATTCAATCATAATATTGTCTCTGTGTAGCACCAAAACTCCACTGTAAGTTGTGTTTTTAGGGTTGATTAAAACAACAGTAAACTTATCATTCCAAATATTTTCAGCATGCTATTCATTTAAGAATAGAATGGAACACTTAAGTTGTCCACTAAAACCATGGATAGTGAAATGTACTTAGTAGCTCTTTAACAGCAGTTGAGCCAGTGCATCCAAACCATGGGAAAGGGAACAATAGGCGATGTTACATTTTTTAATTGAAGAATTTATCTATAGAGTCATTATTTAACTAGGTTCAATACAATGTGTGAAGAAAGTAAAGGTTTCTATTTGTTTATCATGAAAGACAAAAGTTGTCTAACTGAACATAAGAGCAATGGTGAGCTGAGCACTACCTGGATGGAAAAGGGAGTGTTGACATCACTTCCTGTTTTGTAGCCTCCCTTGTGTTCCTTTTTTGTTGCTGTTTGTATTAAATATGATTAGTTGTCTTGTTGTAATTAGTCACCATCCTGTACAGTAATGTGTCCTGTCATTTCAATCACTTAATCATTGTGTCTCCCGTAGACCTGTCAGGCCCACTATGTTATAGACCAACCAAATGACTGGGCAGTATCTTGGTAAAGACACTGCCCAGTCACTGCAGCTTTCTTTGTCTAATCTGTGTGAGTGACTTCACCATGCTGCTATCCACCCTTCAATCCCTAGACCTGTTGTGAGTAAGAGAAGATGGGCAGCAAAGAATTGAGAGAAAACATGAAAGGTTTCCTGTGGAGGGTGGAGTGTCACAGGTCACTGTGGAATGAAATGGAATGTGGAATGGAATGGGAAATGTTTTCCAGGGGAGAATACAAATGTATATTTGGTGGTCCATGCTGACATTTACTGAGCATAGCATGCCTTAAAGTTTCACAAGACATGGTGTTTGATAACATTAGCTTTGTACCTACTGACTTGATACAGACTTCTTATTTTAGTATGGCCTGCTAATTGCTCACTAATCCCAGCACTCAGGATGGAACGCAAGAAATTCTGTTTATTTATTTTAAAGGACCAGTGTGTGATTTAGTGGCGGTGTAGTTAATAAGTATTGAAAAAAAGTGTCTAGTTTGTCCATTCTGGGCTACTGTAAAAACATGTTGATTCAACATGACTCCATGGAAGGGGACCTGCCTCCCCACAGAGACCTCCCCTTCCAAGGCTCAAGGTTTTATACCGTCATTATATTCTCTGAATAGAACCCCTGAAAGCTGGCACACTGGGCCTTTTTGTTTTAACCAGTGTCCTTTTATTTATTCATCAGCTTTAATGGCAGTTATAGGTATAAATAATTGCTTTTTGACTAGTTAGAATTTTAAGGTAACATTCATAATGTGATTTTTGACGAGGAGCAGTTCTAATTAAAATATGTATTATATAGATGGTATCTACAATTCATTTATCTCTACTAGTGGTCTACTAATGGTAAACTAGTCAACTTTTACTATTGGCTTCTATAATAATAAAAAAATAAAATAATAATAATAATAATAATAATTAATCGAATAATTATTAGTAGTAATAATAATAACAATAATAATAATGATTATTATTGTTGTTGTTATTTGTAGATATTTAATTAGAAAATAGTCAAAATTACATTTTGGATATCAACTCACTTCTCACTAGTGGAAAGGTCAATTGTTTATCAGAAATTCAGTTCTTATTAGAGACCATGATTATTTTACAAGCCTAAATCCAAAAAACTGTGGACAGAATGCAAGGATTTTCAAATCCTTCCATCCATTGTCCACATTG